>OY728148.1:688406807-689656807 GCA_963277665.1 Viscum album
GAGGTATGTCACCCAAACACAGTAGTGCACACCCCCTAGTAGCCTGCTAAGGTACTCTCCGGATGAGTACCGCGGGTCTGCACTGTCACACAGGTAGTGCTCCGTCCGCCATGGGTCTGCACCTCAGAAAGTAGTGCTCCGTCCACTGGGCTAGTCGACTCACTCCAAGTCGAGTCGGTCAAGCAGTCGTCAGGTCTCAGCCAGTTACACGGTCTCCGTACTCCGCACGCTCGTCACTGGGAGGGTCCGCTCCACGAGCTACAGGTCGATACTCCAAGTATCTCAAAGTCCCACGAAGAAGTATCTCAAAGGACCGCCTCGTCATAAGGGTCTCAACACAACAGACGGCGCGTCAATCGGACGCCCGGTCTATGAGTTATTAGCCTTTTCGTCCCAGGGGCCCGGTTGGTTTCGTGAGTGAACCAAACCTGGCCGTATCTCATCTGTACCCCTAACTCTCATAGGGTATACTCATAGGGACCGTTTCTCAACGAGATCACCAACGCCGCTGACGGTTCGTCAAACGGACGTTCTGTCAGAAAGATATCAGCTTTTCCGTTCCAGGGGTCCGGTTGGATTTCGGTGCGATCCAACCCGGCCACTATCCATCTGCATCCAAAACTCGGGCGGAGGATGCCAAAAGTTCCGTATCATCAACAGGAACTCAACGCAACAGACGGCGCGTCAATCGGACACCCGGTCTGAGAGTTATTGGCTTTTTCGTTCCAGGGGCCCGGTTGGATTTCGGTGCGATCCAACCCGACCGCACTCCGTCGGCATCCAAACCTCGAGCGGAGTAAGCCAAAAGATCCATCTCACTTAGAGGAATTCAACGAAACAGACGGCGCGTCAATCGGACGCCCGGTCTGTTATTTATTGGCCTTTCCGTCTCACACCCACCCTGGGAAACTTCCCAGGAGGTCACCCATCCTGATCACTACTCTAGGCCAAGCACGCTTAACTATGGAGTTTTAACCACGTAGGCTACCGAAAAGGAAGGTGCACCTTGAGTATAGTATACCGAAACGACCGTCTCGATCCAAGGATCGCGTTGCCGCTGACGGCGAGTCGTTTGGAGGCCCGTAGCCCAAGATACGGGCATTTGACCAAACCGCTCGGTAACGGGGGTTTCGGGTCCGGGCCGTCCCGGCCCGAGACCCCCCGGATGGCCCGAACCGGGTTGACCCGCCCCGGACGGGGTCGACCCGGCCCGGCGCGCCGGTTCGGCGCAAGGCAGCACGCTGGGCGCGCTGCCAGCTCGGCCGAAGGCCGAGCTTGCTGGAAACGGGGGGCCGCCTGCCCCCCTTTGTGAAACCGGCCCCCCTCATAATGGGGGGGGGGGGGCAAATAACTGCCCGAAGGAATTAAATTCCCCCGGTTTCCACCAACCCGGCCGGCCCGACCTGGCCGGCCGACTTCTTGTCAACAGGACCGACAAGGGCCGGTCCTCTTCCGTCTTCCGGCACCGGCGGCCCGGCTGGCCGCCGGTCATCACGATCCGCCGCGGCCCGGAACCGGCAGTGGCCTTCGTCATCCGGCGCGGTGCGACGGCACCGCGCCCCTCCGCCGCGGCCCCGCTCCGGTCGCGGCGTCTTCGGTTTCCTTCGACGCGACGCGACATCGTCGCGTTCATGATAATTCTTTCCACGGCGCGGCGCGACGGCGCCGCGCAATAATTTCCGTGTGATTCCCGCGTGGTGCGACGACACCACGCTATCTCATTTCATCCGCAAGAAACATTCAAGAACAAAGGAGGGGGGTTCGGCCGTGTTTGTGCGGTCCGGTCCCCCTCTCGTTAGACGATAACACTTAATCATTCATCCTCAAGTTTGTCATGCTAGAGCCAAGAACGGAAAATAATTAAATAAAGCAACAACAAACCCCTACATGGATATTTGACGTCGCACGTCGGGCGTCGCAGAGAACGGCATCGCGGAGAACGACGTCGCGGAGATCGGACGTCGATTCCATGGATGTTGGGGTACGTCCGAGGAGGAAACGACATCTCCTCACTTGTTGCGGAGATGAAGAAAGAAGGCGCGTTGTCGTTGGAGAGTTCCCTACGTCGGTGTCTTCTCCCTTGCCGTGGAGGAAAAAGAGGATGAAGAACCGTGATCACCGAGTCGTTCTAAGTTGAGGGATCGATGTTCTTCATCGGAGAAGAACCGTTCTTCACGGAGAGGAGGACGTTCTTCAACGAAGAAGGAGCTTACTTCTTCTATCACACAAAGGCTCTTTCTCAAAAATCCTCCCACCACAATTCAACCTCCAAATAAAACAAGGTTTCCCCTTATTTTATTTTAATCATGCCATGCATTGTAAGTTCAAAATTCAAACACTTAATTGATTAAGAGTTTCAATAACTTAATTTAAGTGCTAGTTGGCATGAGTTATGAGGGAGAGAGGGAGAGAAGGAGTTTCAAAATAAAGAGGGAGTTGAGGAGTTTCAAAATAAAGAGGGAGTTAGGGGGTTATGGGAAAAGTGAAGGGGTGGGGTTCGTGTGGGCCCCACCTCACCTTAAATCCTTCCATGGGTGGTTAACTCCAAGTGGGTCCCACCCCTAACTCCCTTACATAGGTTAAAACCACTTAAGAGAGGGTCAAGTGTTGTAACATAACACTTAATCTACTTAACAAGAAAATAAAAATTGTAGATAAGTTGTAAATTAAAATTCCAAAATTTTTATCATCTTCTCTCGGATAAACGCAACTCCGTAAATGGCGTTCTTAAGAAATTACTGGCGCTGCGGTTCCATCGGTGCCCTCAGAATTCGATTCCGGGCACCGGTTCAAAAGAAAGAAATTCCCGCTCGCTCGTTCACTGAACGTACCCGAGCCAAACTTCGGAAATTAATTCCGGGCACACCGGGCCTCAGAATCAGGCGCCGTCAGAAACTGCGTTCTTGTAAAATTCCAAAGAAAATTAAGAAAAAAATTTCCTTTAAATTTCCGGGTCTTTACATTACTCCCACCTCAGGGCTTTACGTCCCCGTAAAGCTTCAACACAAACTAGGGTCACAAAAGCGGTACAGAGCACGCATCTGAGCCTTCCGCTCCCATGTGCTTACCTGGAGGTTCCGTACTGCCAAAGAAAGTGCACCCGAGGAATCGATCATCCCCGTAGGATCTGCTCCTGTCGATCCTCGATCCCCACTGGAATCTCCGTGAAAGACACCCCATCGCCATCGTCCAGCTCCTCATGGTCGATGGTATGCGAAGGGTCGAGCACATATCTCCTCAGTTGAGATACGTGGAAGTCATCGTTCACCTGGTGCAACTGCGGTGAATGGGTCAAGCGGTAAACCACCCCGCCTACCCAGCTGGGGACCTAAGAAGGTCCGCTGAACCTTGGAGATAACTTGCCGCCTTGGCCACATCTCCGTAAACCTCGTCGAGGTGAGACCCGTATAAGAACGTGGTTTCCATCCTCAAACTCCAGAGGTTTCCAATTCCTGTTAGAACTGGAACTCAAATGACTGCTACCACGAGGGTAAGGTTGGCCGATTCAAGAGTGATCGGTCGCACCCTCCCGTGAAAGAGTTTATCCCGTGCTGCCTGGGGTTTCCTTTTCGCCGACCAAGGAAAACCTATCCCGACGTTTGCCTAAAACCGTCAATTTGAGTATGAACAGTTATTGCCCATTCCATACTCAAACTAACATCGTAAGGCCTCGATGCTGTCACCAAGAGATTCCAACCGAAACTCTCGCCTCGAGGGTCTGAACACACCTTCGGCGTAAGTGTGATTATCGAGTCTCCTCCCAAGGTATCTCCAGACGTGAGGGTCAAGTCCATGGCTTACCGGAAACTCTAGGTCTAGAACAAGATTTGTGAAAGCAAGAAATGATTCACATCGACGTCCGTTACTACA
The DNA here is from genome assembly GCA_963277665.1 of Viscum album. Taxonomy (NCBI): domain Eukaryota; kingdom Viridiplantae; phylum Streptophyta; class Magnoliopsida; order Santalales; family Viscaceae; genus Viscum; species Viscum album. The sequence goes on from OY728148.1 coordinate 688,410,678, forward strand.
ACAGATAGTAGTGGAAACAGACTGTCCCTTGAATCATTTTTAGAGCCATTGGGTCACACTCCTTGACCGCATGCAGCCGCACTCTTCCTCCGCCCTCCAGCTCCCTGAGCCTGGCAGGAATACATAAGGCGGGTGGTTGTACAAAGTTAGGATGTACACCACCTCATGCTGCTCTCCTAGATCTGCCTCCACGTCTGCTGCTTCGTAGACTCATCTCTCCTTTAAGCTTCCTCTTATTTAACACGCCCGAGTCTCTAAGACTGGCACCGGTTTCCTGTTTCTTACTGTACTGTGCAGTCTTCATCCTCTCTTGGATTTCCTGGACCTCCTTTAGTCTCACAAGAGCTGCTATGATTTCTTCTTTGCCGATAAGAGAAATCCGGTCTCATCCCCTGGATGAACCACATTCTTTGCCTAATACAGTCAATTCCAACATGAATGATGCATTCATGCCATGGATGACGTCGTAAGGCCTCGACGTAACTACCAAGAGATCCAACTGTCACTCTCGCCTCCAAGGGTCGAGTCACACTGTCGGCATCAGTGTGAAGTCACTGGGTCCCCTCCAGTTGAAATCTCGAAAGTGAGGGTCAAGTCAACAGTTTAACCGGGACTACTCAGTATCAACCAAACAAAAGGACAGTAAAGCAAACAAAGATAAGTGTCTTTTTTATTATTGCAGCTCATAGTACAAGACACGAATACAATAGAAAAATGGAACTAGAAGTACAAGGGACGTATCCAATAGTTCCTCTCCTGTCCACCTGCTCTCGGAGCTCTACTGCCTTGTCCACTGCTCGGCTGTTGCTCAAGAACTCGTCGATGCTTCTATCTCGGTGGCTCCTCCAACACCCGCTGATCAATCGTACGAGGAGTCGGACAGTCACGTGCCAGGTGACCCTTCCCGCCGCAGGAGTAACATTGTCCATTTCTGGCACGCCTGACTCTGACCCCACCTCGGGTGCCCTGCACCACCGGTCCTAAAACCCGAGATCGTCCAACTGCTAGTCTGGTCCTCTTGGACCTCTGCATCATCTGTATACTGCCCACAGATGACTCGGCTACTGATCGAAAAACACGCGGCAAAGGCAGAAGCTCCTGTACACGCTCGGGGTGTAGAGCTACTGGCACAAACTCCACCCTGAAGAAGGTCTCGAAGTCTTCCCATGCGAAGGTCATCCCGTCGCAAAACTGAAACAAGTGGCTCCACCACCTGCCTGCTGCTTCCTGAAGGAGGCTGGCAGCAAAGATCACCATGAAGTCTGCCGGCGTCCCCACTAGCCTGAAGACTCCCACCACAGCCTCCAGCCAATCCTCAGCCGCCTGCGGGTCCGTCTCTCCCCGGAACCTGGGTGGCCTCTGGCGCTGGAACTCGTGCAGCGCACTCAAGTGGCGTGCATCGCCTACTGCTGGGGCTGGTGGCATCGGTGGCCCAACGTATGGTAGTAGCGCTGGTGCCTCCGCTGGTGCCTCAACTGCAAGAGGTCCCTGCACCGAAGCCTCGTCGCTCGACAGGCTGTCAGCACGCACATCCCTCTGGGCTCTAGCTGGTCGTCCGTGAAAAGGCATCCTGAAAGAAACATCGTGACACGGTCAAACGTTTATACCTGGTGAGCTGACCTGGTTTGAGCTGACATTTAAAAACTTCTGGAAACACACACGCAATCAGTGTTTTCGTGCACAAAGTCGGAAATTAGTTGTCAGGGTCCTGGTGTATGGATACGTCGGCCGCCCACACCAACACTGGACTCCCTGAACTGAAAACCACACTCGGTACCCTTAACACTATTGCTTCACAGGAAGAAACATCAGAGTTATAAGTTCTGCGGTAGAACCGAACTCCTTTGATACCAATTTGTCACGACCCGTCCTCGGGGCCCGTGCCGTGACTACCCCAAGCCCGCCTTCCATAGGCCAGGGGCTGGCGACTAGCACCAAGGCGTAAATCCCGGTAAAAAGGGAAGGCATTGCCTTTGTAAAGTAAACAATCACACAGAGTACAAGCGGAAGAAGTAAACATTAAGTAAAAACTGAGTACAACAGTAAGTGCGGAAAGTAAAAAGGGGCCGGAAATACAAGCCCAACTGTAAAGTACAACTCGAAAGGGAAAACAACAACTGAAAAGTAAAGCTGCTATGCCGAGCTGTCCACTGGAAATCCCACCTGAAGGGTGGGTACAGACAGCTCCTCTGCTCCTCGGGTCCCGCCGTCCGCTCCGAGTATGTCCCGCCCAGTGGTCCACCTCCGGGTACCGCCTCGTCGTCACGTCCACCTTTGTGTACCGTCTCATCGTATAATCCACCTCCAGGTACCGTCCAGTCCTCGAACACTCGACCTCTGTCAGTACTGGCCGTCGTCTGCAACCAACACAACGAGGTGCGGGCATAGCCCGTGCAGGGGTGAGTATAACGATACTCAGTAGGGACCCCAAGACCCTCAATGTCTCACTAAAACCAACAAGGATAACCACATAGAAGATCTCAGCAGATAACCTCTACTTAGGTATATGCCCATACATATACCTAAGTTATCAAGTAACCCATCTCAATCATGAGGAAACACAAGGATTGTGAAATCAACGGATAACTACTACCCAGGTATATGCCCATACATATACCTAAGTTATCAAGTGACCCATCTCAATCATGAGGTAAACACAAGGTCAAAAGTCTCAGCTCAAACCAGGATTTTCATTATCGAAACCGTAACTGTTGAAGAGCTCCGTCTCTGGAGTGTACAGTGGTCCTGTCACGACTCCGAGGTACTGCTCACTAACCTAAGACTGCTGAAGTACTCCTCCTGTCGAGTACCACGGGTCAGCCACCCAGACACAGAAGTGCTTCCCGCCGAGGTATGTCACCCAAACACAGTAGTGCACACCCCCTAGTAGCCTGCTGAGGTACTCTCCGAACGAGTACCGCTGGTCTGCACTGTCACACAGGTAGTGCTCCATCCGCCATGGGTCTGCACCTCAGAAAGTAGTGCTCCGTCCACTGGGCTAGTCGACTCACTCCAAGTCGAGTCGGTCAAGCAGTCATCAGGTCTCAGCCAGTTACACGGTCTCCGTACTCCGCACGCTCATCACTGGGAGGGTCCGCTCCACGAGCTACAGGTCGATACTCCAAGTATCTCAAAGTCCCACGAAGAAATATCTCAATGGACCACCTCGTCATAGGGGTCTCAACACAATGGACGACGCGTCAATCGGACGCCCGGTCTGTGAGTTATTAGCCTTTTCGTCCTAGGGGCCCGGTTGGTTTCATGAGCGAACCAAACCTGGCCGTATCTCATCTGTACCCCAAACTCTCATAGGGTATACTCATAGGGACCGTTTCTCAACGAGATCACCAACGCTGCTGACGGTTCGTCAAACGGACGTTCTGTCAGAAAGATATCATCTTTTCCGTTCCAGGGGCCCGGTTGGATTTCGGTGCGATCCAACCCGGCCACTATCCATCTGCATCCAAAACTTGGGCGTAGGATGCCAAAAGTTCCGTATCATCAACAGTAACTCAACGCAACAGACGGCGCGTCAATCGGACACCCGGTCTGAGAGTTATTGGCTTTTTCGTTCCAGGGGCCCGATTGGATTTCGGTGCGATCCAACCCGACCGCACTCCGTCGGCATCCAAACCTCGAGCGGAGTAAGCCAAAATATCCATCTCACTGAGAGGAATTCAACGAAACAGACAGCACGTCAATCGGACGCCCGGTCTGTTATTTATTGGCCTTTCCGTCTCACACCCACCCTGGGAAACTTCCCAGGAGGTCACCCATCATGATCACTACCCTAAGCCAAGCACGCTTAACTATGGAGTTTTAACCACGTAGGCTCCTGAAAAGGAAGGTGCACCTTGAGTATAGTATACCGAAACGACCGTCTCGATCCAAGGATCGCGTTGCCGCTGACGGCGAGTCGTTTGGAGGCCCGTAGCCCAAGATACGGGCATTTGACCAAACCGCTCGGTAACGGGGGTTTCGGGCCCGGGCCGTCCCGGCCCGAGACTCCCCGGATGGCCCGAACCGGGTTGACCCGCCCCGGACGGGGTCGACCCGGCCCGGCCCGGCGCGCCGGTTCGGCGCAAGGCAGCGCGCTGGGCGCGCTGCCAGCTCGGCCGAAGGCGGAGCTTGCTGGAAACGGGGGGCCGCCTGCCCCCCTTTGTGAAATCGGCCCCCCTCATAATGGGGGGCCAAATAACTGCCCGGGGGAATTAAATTCCCCCGGTTTCCACCAACCCGGCCGGCCCGACCTGGCCGGCCGGCTTCTTGTCAACAGGACCGGCAAGGGCCGGTCCTCTTCCGTCTTCCGGCACCGGCGGCCCGGCTAGCCGCCGGTCATCACGATCCGCCGCGGCCCGGAACCGGCCGCGGCCTTCGTCATCCGGCGCGGTGCGACGTCACCGCGCCCCTCCGCCGCGGCACCGCTCCGGCCGCGGCGTCTTCGGTTTCCTTCGACGCGACGCGACAGCGTTGCGTTCATGATAATTCTTTCCACGGCGCGGCGCGACGGCACCGCGCAATAATTTCCGTGTGTTTCCCGCGTGGTGCGATGGCACCACGCTATCTCGTTTCATCTGCAAGAAACATTCAAGAATAAAGGAGGGGGGTTCGGCCGTGTTTGTGCGGTCCGGTCCCCCTCTCGTTAGACGATAACACTTAATCGTTCATCCTCAAGTTTGTCATGCTAGAGCCAAGAACGGAAAATAATTAAATAAAGCAACAACAAACCCCTACATGGATATTTGACGTCGCACGTCGGGCATCGCAGAGAACGGCGTCGCGGAGAACGACGTCGCGGAGATCGGACGTCGATTCCATGGATGTTGGGGTACGTCCGAGGAGGAAACGACGTCTCCTCACTTGTTGCGGAGATGAAGAAGGAAGGCGCGTTGTCGTTGGAGAGTTCCTTACGTCGGTGTCTTCTCCCTTGCCGTGGAGGAAAAAGAGGATGAAGAACCGTGATCACCGAGTCGTTCTAAGTTGAGGGATCGATGTTCTTCATCGGAGAAGAACCGTTCTTCACGGAGAGGAGGACGTTCTTCAACGAAGAAGGAGCTTCCTTCTTCTATCACACAAAGGCTCTTTCTCAAAAATCCTCCCACCACAATTCAACCTCCAAATAAAACAAGGTTTCCCCTTATTTTATTTTAATCATGCAATGCATTGTAAGTTCAAAATTCAAACACTTAATTGATTAAGAGTTTCAATAACTTAATTTAAGTGCTAGTTGGCATGAGTTATGAGGGAGAGAGGGAGAGAAGGAGTTTCAAAATAAAGAGGGAGTTGAGGAGTTTCAAAATAAAGAGGGAGTTAGGGGGTTATGGGAAAAGTGAAGGGGTGGGGTTCGTGTGAGCCCCACCTCACCTTAAATCCTTCCATGGGTGGTTAACTCCAAGTGGGTCCCACCCCTAACTCCCTTACATAGGTTAAAACCACTTAAGAGAGGGTCAAGTGTTGTAACATAACACTTAATCTACTTAACAAGAAAATAAAAATTGTAGATAAGTTGTAAATTAAACTTCCACAATTTTTATCATCTTCTCTCGGATAAACGCAACTCCGTAAATGGCGTTCTTAAGAAATTACCGGCACTGCGGTTCCATCGGTGCCCTCGGAATTCGATTCCGGGCACCGGTTCAAAAGAAAGAAATTCCCGCTCGCTCGTTCACTGAACGTACCCGAGCCAAACTTCAGAAATTAATTCCGGGCACACCGGGCCTCGGAATCAGGCGCCGTCAGAAACTGCGTTCTTGTAAAATTTCAAAGAAAATTAAGAAAAAAATTTCCTTTAAATTTCCGGGTCTTTACAATTTTTATATTCTAACCTAACTAGTTTAACATAATTACAAGATTTATAACTCCATCTCTTATCCTATTAGGTTGCTCATTGGGAAAATATCTACATTGTCCATGGCATCCAATGTTAACATGGTTCCTTCAAGATTCATCCATTACTAAAACTAAAATGAGTTAATCACGAGTGATGAATAATTAACACTATTATATAATTATTTTAAGACAATTACATGAAAAATCAAACCTTTAAATGTATAAATTTTTATATTATCACATAAAATTTCAGTTCAACTTAAATCACTCATGGTTCAATCTAGGTTTCTTTAGGTTAGGTTCTCTCATAATTCATATCCCAATTCCTTAACATAATAAATACTTTATAATGGCTTGTAAAGAGTATGTGATTGGCCAAAGCATATCTCTCGAGAGTGTTAAACTGGGTGTACAGTTAAGCCTCTTTATTGTGCATCAGGCGACAATTTAGTTAATATATAATATGCCCTTTTTAGGGTTATTACCCCTAGGTACATCTATTTCAGAGCTTATATCCACTTTTAGTATTCATACAGGGAGGTTATTACCAGGAAAACCACACAATCTCTACTTTACCAAAATTTAAGGATGTTATCCTATACTTAAACATATACTTTAGACTTATACACAAGGTTTTTACTAAATTTATTTTATCCCAATACCCATAACATTACCACAAATTAACTAAAGGGTTATCTACAACTTTTAAATTATAATCATATTTAACTTATCACCCTTTTATGAAATTTATAACTCCCAATTTATCCTATAACGCCTAGATAATTCATGAAATATATATATTTTTAAATAAATTTAATTTATTTGATAGCTTACATTACACAAAACACTAAGTTTTATTGAACCTTATTATGATATATATATAAAACCTAATCAATAAAAATTTATTGATTATTTTTAATGAAATAAGCACACAATTTTTAGTTAAAGTCATTCTATGCTTCGAAAATACGTTTATTTCGAAAATGATTTTTATTAATTTTGTGTGTGAATAATATATTTATTTTATACCAATTTTAGTAATTTATTTTTAATAAAAATTATACCATTTAAAAAAAACATATCAAAACTATCCTATGGTGATTTTTTTGAATTTTCTGAAAAATTGCGCTGTTAGTGGAAATGTCATTTTTATAAATACTATCATTTCCTTTCATTAAATAAAGTAATTAAAAGTATAATTATATTTTTCATTTGTATATATAGTTACATATGATCAATTTTATTTATTTCAATCTAATTATTTTCATTTGGATCAACATTTTTTATGATTTTGGTATAAATCTATTTTGATACCTAAAAACACATTTTTTCTAAAGACTGTTTTTAAGTGCATAATGTTTTTACATTTTAATTAACTAGAATAAATACTAACTAGGAATGATATAAAAGAAATTTATATATTATATATCTATATATATTACTTTAAATTCATATAATGAAGAGTACCGGTCATATAGTTAATATAAAACCATTTTCCTGGAAAAAAATGCATTTTCCTGAAAACAATTTTTCATAAAATTTTACACACTTATTTTATAATTAAATTTTAAAACTTTTTGAATATTTATTTTTAAAAATAAAATAAATTTTTTAAATCATCATTTAAAAATTATCTTAGGGTGATTTTTTGGAATTTTTTTTGAAAAGATTAATTTTTTGATGAATAGTGAAAATACCGGTTTTTATTGGAAACCTATTTTCATTTAAAGAATTTATAAGGATAAATTTTATTTTAAAATGGATTTAAAAGTAAAATTAGATAAATTTTATTATAATTAATTCAATTTAATTCATTGGAATCAATTTAATATTTATTTTTTATATAAAAACTATTTAAGCTTTTGAAGATTTTCACTTTGGAAAACCGCTTTTTTGGTCGGGTATGTGGGTGTAGTTTTAAATTACAATTTTCCACTTATATAAATGGAATTTGGAAAAATATATTAAATTTTTGGAATAATAATAATTAATATTACCTAATAATTTCAACTTAATTTTTGACCATAATGAATAGTAAAAATAGTAAAATTTATTTACTACAGTTAAAGTTAAAACAGGTTTATTGGGGGGTTAAACTAAAAAGACAAGGGATAAAATAACCTAGAAAATTTTCCAATATCCATTTTTTGACCATATTTTAACCTTAAAACCTCTAATTTATGATAATAACCCATTTTAAAATTTTTTTCATGTGAAAAACGTGTGTACACTTTATTCTTTTTTAGAAATTCCATGTGTGTCATATCCCCCACTTATAAAAGGCCACCCACTCTACTCTCCTCTTCAAACTTAAAAATCCATTTGGTTTAGACAATAACTACCCAAATATATTCCTTAATTACCTAAACACATCCTAGAGGTATTATTTTGGTTATTAAACCCTCTTAATAAGGAATTAGGTGTAAACCTTAAGAGGTTCTTAGAAGAATATGTTGAATTCTTAACCTTGAATTTTGTTTTATTTCTTCTTCCAACTCCTTTAAATATTATTAAAATATGATGATATAATAACACCAATATATCCTACATACTTACATGTTATTATTTTAATTTCATAAACAATATCCATCTCTTCTTCTATCAAATTTAAAACAAAACCATCGATCGTGTGTATGACGGACTACCGTCTTGTGAACTGATGTAATTCATTTTCCATCACCGCTTCTCATGGATTGATATTTTGATGGATTTAAAGTATATATATATATATATATATTATTTATAACATAAATATTATTTTGTAATTATAATATAACATCTACCTTCCTAACTTCCAACCCGTTGGAAAATAATAACGTCGCTCATGTGTACGATGAACTACCACTTCACGAACTGATGTGATGTGTCCTTCCCATTTATATTTTACTTTGATCATAATAATGATATATTAAATGAATATATATGATATTTTTAACATAATTATACTTATATAATTATTATATCACATATACCTTATTACTTTCCATTCCGTGGGGAATACAATAACATCGCTCATGTGTACGACGAACTACCGCCTCGTGAAGCGATGCGATTCATTTTTCACTAAACTTTACATGGAAGGTAATAAGGATAAATTTAATAAATATATATGATATATATTAAATTATAATGTATCTAGAATAGTGATATATTATTTACCTTTCTTTCATTCCATCCTTTGAGAAAATGGAAACAACGTTCATGCATAAGTATGACCTACCGTCTTTATGAACGGTGTAATAAATTTTATATATCTAACTTTAATGGATTACTCTAAATAAATATTTAATGAATATATATGACTTTATAAAATATATAAAATTCTAGATATTATGTAACCATGATTAAAGTAAAAGGACTAAAAATACCAAACCAAAACATACATGAAAAACAAAGCAATTATTACCCGAAACGTGATTTTAATAAGAAATTATTAATAAACGGGTAATAAAAGGTTATAAGTAAATAATATATGGTATTATATATATGATTATGTTTATATAATATATTTATAATAAACCTATATTTATTATATATGGGTTTTGAACACATACAAAGGAAGTCAAGACTTAAGGTAAGAGATTTCTAGTCTCTCTTTTATTCTTGGGAGACATATGCCTTATACACCACTTGTTTATTTTATGTGGTATATATACTGACCATAAAGTATTTTATGATTATTATTATTAAATTTATTTGGATTTAATTTTATTTATTTCATGGGGATTATGATTCAAATGTTATAAAAGTGGTAAAGATTTTATGTTATAATCTCACCGTTCATCGAGATTGTTTACATTCCAATGATAAAATATTATGATATAACTCTAAATAAACTCATGTATTTTCTTATATTATAGTTATTTATAGTGAATAAATGTTTTATTTTTCACTTTCCTCTTTTTAGAACTCAAGAAACAAAAATATTTTTTAAATGAAACTGACTTTATTTCTCTCTTTGGTCGAAAACCCTTTTTCTTCCATGTCAATGTTTTCTAAAAATATTTTAAAGAAAGTTTTTAATATTATACAATGATTTTTTGAATTAATTTTTACCCTTGTTTGAATTCTTACAAAATGGTTTAAAATTTATCTTCTTTTCATTTTCCTAATAAGGTATTTCTTTACTTTTTACCAAAAATGTGAAAGGAATCTTTATTTTAACGCATATGACATGAACAATATTTTTCCGCCATCACGAACATTATTTTATTTGAATATTAATTTATAATTTTTGATGTTTATTTTAAAATAAAATTATTTCCACAATATTTTATGAATTTATAGTCTTAAAATGGTGATTTTCAAAGAAAGGTTATTTTCCTCAAGAAATGTTCTAAGTGATCTTTCAAAATTGTTTTCCATCTAAGACGACATCCTTTGATGTTACTTAAGCTCTACTGTAAATATGACCCAATTGTATTATCCTTACTATTTCTATAGATGTTTTATGATTATGTTATGAAGATATTTTTATGAAACCCATTTCCTTTCTATGGGTTTTGATATAACGAAATGTTTATGATCTTGTGGAACACAATTGTATGAATTATGCGACAGGTGGGACCTATATCTACCTCCAAATAATTGAATAATGATTAATATTATATGAGGTCAAAGGGTACATGAGAGGTTATCCCAATATATAAAGAGGGTACACATCAGGTTATCCCAAGCCAGAAAGATGGTACACAAAAGGTTATCCCAAGCCTGAAGCAGGTGCACATGTGGTTAGCCCAAGCCCAACATGTTATGAATGTATTAGTGGATAGAATTGACATAATATTTTATATGATTATGTATACACCAAAAATCTATGTCTTATGCCAATTATATACTTTCATGGATTATGTACTTTGTTTATATTATGATTCATGTCTTATTAAATACTAATATTTATGCCAAGACTCACTTTTATGATCTATGATATTCGGGGTTTGGTTTTCAAATGTTAAGATCATATTATTATAACTTTATGCTCATGTTATTATTATATTATCATTGATATATCCATTTTTTATCCTTACTGATCATCTAATGTCACCCATTTATTACATTTTCTTCCCATGGTTATAAAGAAAGGTTTTATGTATGATAAGTCTAAGAAGGGTTCTAGATATGATTAAATTCATGGTAGAAGATATAGATCACCTATGAACCAGTTGTTTATGTTTACAAGTTTCCAAAGGAATTGGACATAAATTATTCTGATGTGGACCATTATGTTATATAATGAATATTCATCTATTAAGATGTAATATTTATGTACGAGAACTTTGAGTCTTTACAGTTAGTATCAGAATAAGGTTTAGTTATCCTTTGGAAATTAGGTTGAGAAAAATTTAGTGATATCCCTAAAGACATGTGTAAGGACTTTTTTAAGGATAATTTTAAGTATTGGAAAATATCCTAGAATATTGGTGAAGGATGGAGTGAGATGTTTCCAAGTAATTACATCCCTATTTAGATACTGCAAGTGTAATTGGTCTTAGAATAGATATACCTAGGGGTAATAATTGTGAAAATGGCGCATTGGGATTGAACCAAGAATTACCCAATATATGATAATGAGACTTATTGTGAAATTATTTCGACACTCACAAGGGATATTCTTTGGAAATTTACAAACTATTTATGAAACATCATGAAACATTTGAATAATGACTATGAATGACATAGTTTAAGCCTAAGGTGTCATATAATTAAAATAAAGTGTCATGATTTAGACATATTATAAGTATTTTTTCATAAATATGTGGGTTTCCACTATGATTATTGTTTCTCACACTATGATTTTTGGTTTTAGTCAATGGTGGGAACCATAAGGAAATGGGATAACATTTAATATGATAGAAAATTTGTTGATGAGCAACCAAATGGGATGATGACTAGAGTGAAGAATATTAGGATCATGCCTAATCAGTTATCATGATATATTATTAAAAACATGCACCTTAACAAACTCTCAGACTTAGAAAAGAAGATAAGGAAATAGTTCATTTAGAGCTCGGGTGGTAGAGACCATAGAGGAAAAAAGATTCAGTTTCCTATACATCAAGAATGTGGGAAGAAGAACCCGAGTGGATGTCTTAGAGGAATAATAAGATGTTTTAAGTGTGGAAAATGAGGACACTAATCAAGTAATTACAAAGTAAAAATGAAATGTTTTGTTAACATAATGGATGAGAATAATGCTCTCCCTAAGGCATCCTCAACGATTTAATTTTTTTAAATTTAGAAAGTATGGGAATTATGAAAATCGATATCCTAAGGGGAAAGCTTATGAGAATAATAAGTAAGGTTATATGAGTAATGGTTATATTTTTAATGATTAAGAGACTATGAATGAAATAATAAATTAAAGAAGTGTTAAGGAATAAGATGATGAATCCTGGTTAATGGCGAATGAAGAAAGGAAATAATTGATGCGTTTATATATCAGGATTTAAAGAATTATATTATAGAATAATTTTTATCAGTGATATTTTGGTTATTATAATCATGAAACATCAATGTTTAGTTCCTAAATAGTTTTTCATTATGGATTTTCAAGAATATGTTGAATGGTACTGATGAAAAATAAAATTTATTTAATGGGAATGTGATATTTTATGGAAAAAATGATTAAGGGATGATAAAACTTAATATATTCCCAATGTTAAGATAATGGTTTTTAGTTTGGATAAATATACAATTAATATGGATAAAGTAAATTGGATAATATTTATGACCTTGGAACTGATTAGTGATTTCTTGACAAAGTGGGTTTTGTTATCATTGATGGAGTTCACAACATTATTGGATTTGTGGGATATATTAAATAATATATGGTTTTATTTAAGGAATGAGGAAACATGGTGTTTTCATTGAGGTTTTATGGTAGTTTTGGCTATCTCCATGTTTTAGGAGAATATATGACCAAGGTATTTACATATTTAGTATGTGACAACTAATATCTACTTTATAATATTTAGGGGATCAATGTTAAGTAAATTTTGGGAAATTTAGAGTCCTTATTTATAAATTTTGAATTTTAGATGTGTCTTAAGATTACAAATTTATGTAATGGTTCAATTTGAACTTTGGAAGAGTTTTTAGAGATTAATATATTATTTCACCATATGAAGATTTATGCATATTTGATTACCTATGCTAACAATTCTATTTTTGATGATAACTAGAGATAGAAGGAATAAATTATCATTCTTTTATGGATATTATGATCTAATAGTGCTTTAGGGATGAAGAAAAATCTTCATTTCTTAGAGTAATTTATAAAGTGGAAATTGATCAAAGCATAACCAAAGGATGAGATTGTGCTCATGAAATAGAATAGAATCAAGTAAGTAAATATTCTCATGAAAATTACTCAACTTTAGGAAAAGGATATTGAAATAAAAACGTTATAAATTTACCTTAATTTATAATGAATTAATGGTCTTTTAAATTATCATAAATTCATGTTTTTTTAGTCCTTAACTTTCTCATGATCATTCACTTTCTTTTGATCAATGATCCCTTAATATGACTTTTCTTCCATGTCCATATCTTCACTTCCCAATAATGTTTTCCTATTTAGAAACCTAGCCATGTTTCATTCCAGATGACCCTTGTATTTATATTTCCCTTTCATTTTAAGAGTAAGTTTATCAACCCTTATATGATGTGGGTTTTCTACAAAATATTTTTCAAATGAAAAACCCATGATTATCAAGATCAAGTTCAAATTGTGAGGATTTAATTTTTTAAGGGGGATAGAATGTAACACCCCGAGAATTTATGATTTTTTTTTCAAATAAATTTAATTTCATTTATATATTTCATTACACAAAACACTTATTTTTAAAAAAATACATTATTAAATATATTTAAATCCTAATTAATACAAATGTATTGATTAATGTTTATGAAATAAGCACACAATTTTCATTAAAATTCATTTTATGATTCAAAATACATTTCTTTTAAAAATGATTTTTATATTTTTTCATGGATTATATATTTAGTTTATACCAATTATAGTAATTTTTTTATTAAAATTATACCATTTTGAAAAAATCATATCAAAATTAGATTATAGTGAAATTTTCGTAATTTTTTGAAAAGATCATGCTATCACTGAATATGTCATTTTTGTAAATACTATCATTTATTTTCATTAAATTAAGTAATTTAAAGCCTGATTGTATTTTTTATTATTTAATAAAGTGAAATATGATACATTTGATTAATAAAAATAAAATTAATTTCATTTTGATCATTAATTTTCATGATTTTGGTGTAAATATATTTTTATACCTAAAAACACATTTTTTCTAAAGAATGTTTTTAAGTGCATAATGTTTTTACATTCTAATTTAATAAAATAAACACTAATTAGAAATTTTATAAATAAAATATATATATTACATATCTATACATATTAATTTAAATTCATATAATAAAGATAAATATTCATAGAGTTAATATGAAATCATATTTTCCTTAAAAAAATGCATTTTCTTGAAAACCTTTTTTCTACACCTTTTTCACACTTATTTTATAATTAAAATTTGAAACTTTTAAAAGATAGATTTTTAAAAATAAAATTAATTTTTAAAATCATAATTTTATAATTATCATAGGGTTATTTTTTGGGGGTTTTCTGAAAAGATTAATTTTTCAATGAATAGTTAAAATATTGGTTTTTATTGAAAAATTTCTTTTTGTTTAAAGAATATATAATGTTAAATTTTGTTTTAAAATGGTTTTAAAGGTAAAATTAGATCAATTATATTATATTTAATTCAATTTAGGTCATTTTAATCAACTTCATGTTGAATATTTATATAAAAACTATTTAAACTTTTGAAGACTTTCTCTTTGGAAAACCCCTCTTTCATCGCATATGTGGGTTTGATTTTAAATTAAAAATTTCCAATTATGTGAATTAAATATGAAAATAATCATATATAATATTATCTAATAAGTTAAACTTAAATTTTTACCATAATTAATAGTAAAAACATTAAAAATAATTATCCCAATTAAGGTTAAAACGAGTTTACTAGGGGTTAAACTAAAAAGATTAGTGGTAAAATGACCTATAAACTTATCAAAAACCAATTATATAACCATAATAACGAATTATAATATATAAGGTTTGATAATAACCCATTTTTATGCTTTTTTCATTTGAAAAATGTGGGTACACTTTATTCTTTCCAAAGCATCCATGTGTGTCCTCTCTCCCACTTATAAAAGGCCACCTCCTCTCCTCTCCTCTTCACACTTAAAAAACCATTTGGTTTGGATAATAAATGAATAAATACATTAATTAATTCAATAAATAAATCATATAGGCCTTATTTTTATTAGTAAACCATCTTAATAAGGCTTTAGGTAAAAACTTAAAGAGGTTTTCTAAAGAAGAGGTAAAATTATTAATCATGCGTTTTGTTTTATTTATTATTACACCTATTTAAAATATTATTAAAATATGATGATATATTAAAAAAAATTATCTTCCATATACTAATATTTTAATATGTTAATGTTATAACCTATATCTATCTCCACTTTTATCAAATGGGAAATAAAACCATCGACCGTGTGTACGGTGGACCGCTGCCTCATGAACCAATTTATTTTTTTCGATCACCACTTTTCATGGATTGATATAATGATGAATTTAAAGTATATATATATATATATGATATTTAAAACATAAATATAAATTTTGAAATATAATATCACATATAACTTCCTACCTTCCATCCCATTAGAAAATAATAACGTTGCTCATGTGTATGGTAGACTACCGCCTCACGAACTGATGTGATGCGTGTTTCCAATTTCTATTTTGTTTGAATGCTAATAAGAATATATTAAATAAATATATATTATATTTTTAGAATAATTATACCTATTTAATTATGATATCACATATACCTTATTACTTTCCATTCCATGGGGAATACGATAATGTCGCTCATGTGTACGTCGAATTACTGCCTCGTAAAGCGATACAATTCATTTTCATTAACACTTTACACGGAATATAAAAAGGATAAATTAAATAAATATATGTGATTTATATTAAATCATAATTTATATATAATTTTTATATATTATTTAGCTTTGTTTTTTCCAAACCATCGAGAAAATGGAAACAACGTTCATGTGTATGTACGAGCTACCGTATCCATGAACTGTGTAATCCATTTTATATCTCTAAATTTAATGGATTAATATAAATAAATATGTAATAAATATATATAAATTTTTATCATGGTTAAAATTATAGATATTATGGAACCATTATAAAATTAAAAAGACCAAAATACCAAACCAAAACATATATGAAAAACAAAGCAGTTATTACCCAAAACATGATTTTAATTAGAAATTATTAATAAATGGGAAATAAAAGGTTATAAGTAAATCATATATGGTATTTTATATATAAGTGTGGTTATATAAGAGATTTATAATAAAAATATATTTATTATATAGGATGTTTGAATGTGTATTAAGGAATTTGAGACTTAAGGTAAGAGATTTCTAGTATCTCTTTTATTTCTGGGAGACATATACCTTATAAACCAATTTTTTTGTGGTGTATATACTATCCATTATTGTATTTTATGATTATTATTATGAAATTTATGTGGATTTAAATTTCCATATATGATTCTTTATTTCATGGGGCTTACGATTCAAATGTTACCAAAGTGGTAAAGATTTTATGTTATAATCCCATCATTCATCAGGATTGTTCATAATTATGCTTACAATGATGAAATATCATGATCTATTTATCAATAAACTCATGTATTTTATTATACTATGGTTATTTATGTAAAATAAATGTTTTATTTTCATTTTCCTCTTTTAATAACTCAAGAGGCCAAAATAATGTTTTTTAAAGAAAATTGACTTGATTTCTTTCTTCGGTCAAAAACCCTTTTTATTTCATGTCCATTTTTTCTAAAAATGTTTTAAATAAAGTTTTTACTATTATAATTTTATCTTTTAATGTCATTTACCTTTTTTTAATTTTAAAAAAATGGATTAAAATTAATATTCTTGTCGTTTTCCTAATGATGTACTTCTTGAGTTTTTACCAAAAATGTGAAAGGAATATTTATTTTAACTTGTATGCCATAAATGATATTTTTATTATATTATAACCATTATTTCATTTGGAGATTGCTTTATAAGTTTTCAAGGTTATTTTAAAAGAAAATTATTTCCACTATATTTTATTAATTTCTATTTTTAAAAATGTTATTTTTAAATAAAGGCCATTTTCCTCAAGAAATGTTACAAGCGATCTTTCAAAATCATTTTCCATCTATGATGACATATTCTGATGTTACTTAAGATTTAATGGGGGTATGATCTAATTGTACCATCCATATTATTTTTATGTATGGTTTATGATTATTCCATGAAGAGATGTTTATGAATATCATTTCCTTTCTATAGGTTTTGATATGATGAAATGTTTATGATTTTGTGGCACACAAATGTATAAGTTATACGATATATGAGACCTATATCTACCTCAAATGAATTGGGTAATAATTAATGTTTTATGAGCTCAAAGGGTACATGTGAGGTTATCCCAAACCGAAAAAGAGTACATGGGAGGTTATCATAAGCCCGAGAGATGGTACATGAGATGTTATACCAAGCCTGAAGTAGGTACATGGGTGGTTATCCCAAGCCTAAGATGTTATAGATGTCTTGGTGGATAGACTTGACATAAGATTTTCTATGCATATTTTTATGCCACAAATATATGTCTTATTCTAATGTTATGACATCATGGATTATATACTTTGATTCCTTTATAATTCTTATCTTATGAACTACCAAGATTTATGCCATGACTCAATTTTATGATCAATGATACACATGGTACGGTTTTAAAATTTTAAGATCATGTTCTCATACTATTATGCTCATTTTATTCTTATGTAATCATTGATATATCTTTTGTTTACCCTTACTAAGCATATGATCTTTCCCCTTTATTATGTTTTCTTCCCCATGTTATGAATAAAGTTTTTATGCATAATAAGTCTAATAATGGTTCTAGTGATGAAGAAATTAGTGGGTGGAGTTATAGATCACCTATAAACCAATTATTTTTGTTTCCAAGTTTCCAAAGTCACTCAAACTAAATGATTATGGTGTGTATTGTTATGTTATGTAATGAATAATCATCTATTAAGTTGTAATATTTATGTATGATAGGTTTAGGTCTTTACAATTGGAAATTCACAAACTCTTTACAAACCATCATGAAGGATTTGAATAATGACCATGAATAACCTAGGTTAAGCCTAAGGTGTCATAAAATTAAAATAATGTGTCATGATTTAGATAGCCTATAAGTGATTTTTCATAAATATGTGGTTCCCAATTATGATTATTGTTTCTCACCCTATTATTTTTGGTTTTAGTTAATGGTGGGAACCATGAGAAACTGGGATATCATTGAATGTGATAGAAATTGTGTTGATGAACAAACAAATGAGATGATGACTAGAGTGAAGGATATTGTGATTATGCCTAATTAGTTATCGTAATATATGATTAATAACTTTCACCTTAACCAACTATCAGACTCACCAAATAAGAGAAAGAAAGATTCCACTAGGAGCAAGAGTAGTGGAGATTATAAAGTAAAGAATATTAAGTTTTCTATATGTTAAGAATGTGGGAAGAATCACCCAATTGGATGTATTAGAGGAATTATAATATGTTTTGATCATGGAAAAAAATGATACAAATTAAGTAATTGCTGAGGAAAAATGAAAAGTTTAGTTAATGAAATAGATGAGAATAATGGTCTCCCTAAGGTATCCTGGATGGTTGAATGTTTTAAATGTGTAAATTATGGGAATTATGAAAATAAATGGTCTAGGGGGAAAGATCATGAAAAGAATCAGTAAGGTTATACGATTAATGATTATATTTTTGATGATAAAGAGAGTATGAATGACATATAAAAGGAATTAAGTGTTAAGGAATAAGATAACGAACCGTGATTAATGGTGTAAAGAGAAAGTGGAATGATTGATGCGTTTATTTATTTGGATTCAAAGAATTATGTTGTAGAATAATTTTTATCTATGGTATTTTGGTTATTAGAATCATGAAACTTCAATGGATTGTTACTCAATAGTTTTTATATTATAGATTCTCAATAATATATTAAATAGTACTGATGACCAAGAAAATTGATTTAATGGAAACCTGATAGTTTATGGAAAACACATGATTAAGGGAAGATAAACCTTAAAATATTCTCAATGTTTAGATAAAGGTTTTTAGTTTGGATAAATAGATGATTGATATGGATAAAGTAGACTATATAATATTAATGACCATGGAACTGATTAATGAGTTGTTGAAAAAGTGGGTTATGTTATCATTGATAGAGTTTAGAACATTATTAGATTTATGGGATATATTAAATAATCTATGAATTATTTAATGAATGATTAAGCATGATGTTTTCATTGAGGTTTTATGGTAATTTTGGCTATCACCATGTTTCAGGAGGATATATGACCAAGGTATTTACATATTTAATATGTGACAATTAAGAGATAATTTATGATATTTGGGAGATTAATGTTAAGTTGATTCTGGAAAATTTAGAGACCTTATTTATAATTTTTGAATTTTGGATATGTTTTAAGGTTAACCATTTATATAATGGTTTGATTTTAACTTTGAATGAGGTTTTAGAGAATAATATATTATTTAACCATATGGATATTTATGTACATTGGATAACCTGTGATAAGAATTCTATTTTTGATGATAACTAGCGATGAAAGGAATGAATTATCATTATTTTATGGATCTTATGATCCACTAGTGTTTCTGGCATGAAAAAAAATTATCTTCATTTCTTAGACTAAGAGATTAAGTGTAAATTGAAACAAAGTATGAGAAATCATATAAGTATATCTTCTTGTGAAAATTCATCAACTTTAGGAAAATGATCTTGAAATAAAAATTTTATACATTTACCTTCATTTATAATGAATGAATGCTCTTTTAAATCATCAAAGATTTATGTTTTTTTGGTCATTAAATTTCTCATGATCATTCACTTTCTTGTAATCAATGATTTATGGAGATTAATTTTCTTCCATGTCCATATCTTCACTTCCCACTAATGTTTTCTTATTTGGAAACCTAGTTATGTGTCATTACAGATGACCATTTTATTTATATTTCACTTTATTTTTAAGAGTAATTTTATCAACCCTTTTATGATGTGGGGTTTCCATAAATGAATTTTCAAGTGACAAACCCTTTATTACCAAGATCAAGTTCAAATTTCAAGGACACAATTTTTTAAGGGTTGGAATGTAACACCCTAAGAATTTATGATTTTTTTATAATAAATTTAATTTATTTTATAGAATTAATTACACAAAAAATAGAGTTTTAATGAACCAAATTATTAAATATATATATAGGTCCTAATCAATACAAATATATCTATTAATGTTTATAAAATAAGCATCCAATTTTCACTAAAAGTCATTTTATGCTTTAAAAATATATTTCTTTAAAAAAATATTTTTATTACTTTTTTATGTATATAATATATTTATTTTCTAAAAATTTTAGTAATTTTTTATAAAAAAATATACCATTTCAAAAATATCATATCAAAATTTGATTATGCTGAAATTTTTAGAATTTTATGAAATGATAGTATTGTCAGTGAAAATTTTATTTTTGTAAATTTTATCATTTTATTTCATTAAATAAAGTAATTTAAAGTCTGGTTATATTTTTATTTGGTCATAAAGTGACATATGATCCATTTTACTAATAATAATCTAATTAATTACTTTTAGATGAGAAATTTTCATGATTTTGGTATAAATCTATTTTTATACCTAACAATACATTCTTTCTAAAGATTTTTTTTAAGTGAATAATGTTTTTGAATTTTAATTAACTATAATAATACCTAATTAATAATTTTATAAATTAAATTTATATTATATATATATATTAATTTAAATTCATACAACAAAGGGTACTAGTCATAGATTTAATATAAAATCATATTTTCCTTGAAAAAATACATTTTCCTGAAAACTATTTTTCTTCGCCTTTTGAAAAATTATTTTATATTTAAATTTTGAAAATTTTATAAGAATTATTTTTTAAAATAAAATTTATTTTTAAAATCATAATTTAAAAATTATCTTAGGGTTAATTTTTGGGAATTTTCTGAAAATATTAATTTTTCGATGAAGAGTGAAAAATATTGGTTTTTATTGAAAATTTCCTTTTCTTTTAAAAAATTTATAAGGTTTAATTTTGTTTTAAAATGGTTTTAAAAGTTAAATTAGCTCAATTATATTATAATTAATCAAATTTAAGTCTTTATAATAAATTTCATATTTAATTTTGATATAAAAACTATTTAAACCTTTGAAGATTTTCTCTTTGCAAAACCACTTTCTTATCGCATCTGCATGTTTAATTTTAAAATGAAAATTTCACAATTATATGAATGAATTTTAGAAAAATGGATTCCATATTTATAATAATCATAAATAATATTATATAATAAGTTCTAATTAATTTTTTACCATAATTAATTGTAAAATTAGTAAAAATTAATTATCGTAGTTAAGGTTAAAACAGGTTTACTATGGTGTTAAACTAAAATAATAAGGGTTAAAATGACCTATAGACTTCTAAAAAACAAATTTTATAGAAATATTTAGACATTATAACATATAAGGTTACATAATAAACCATTTTATATCCTTTTTTCATGTAAAAAATATGGGTACACTTTATTCTTTTCAAAAATTTCATGTGTGTCCTCTTCTCACTTATAAAAGGCCACCCACTCTCCCCTCTTGTTCGCACTTACAAAACCATTTGGTTCAACAAATAACTATAAAAATCCCTTAATTAATTATATAACCATATACTATAGGTTTTATTTTTATTAGGAAACCCTCCTAATAAGGCTTTAGTTATAAACCTAAAGAGGTTCTCCAAAGAATAGGTGACATTCTTAAACTTGCATTTTATTTTAATTATTATTTCTCCTAATTAAAATATTATCAAACTATTATGATATAATAAAAATAGTATCTAAAATATAAATATATTTTATTATGTTAATTTAATTACTTATATCCACCTTCACTTCCATCAAATGGGAAACGAAACCGTCGATCGTGTATACGGCAGACGACCGCCTCGTGAACCGATATAATTCGTTTTCCATCAATGATTCTCATGGATTGATATAATTATGGATTTAAAGTATATATATGATATTTATAACATAAATAAAATTCTATAATTATAACATCACATATACTTTCCTACCTTCCAACCTGTTGGAAAACAATAACGCGCTTGTGTGTACAGCGGACTACCGCCTCATGAACTGATGTGATGTATATTTACCATTTCTATTTTACTTGGATGGTAATAAGGATATACTAAATGAATATTTATGATATTTTTAACATAATTATACTTTTTTAATTATAATATCACATATACCTTATTACTTTCTATTCTGTGGGGAATACGATAATGTCACTCATGTGTACAAAAAATTACCGCCTCGGGAAACGATGTGATTTTTTTCACTAACACTTTACATGAAAAGTAATAAGGATATATTAAATAAATATATGTGATATATATAAAATCATAATTTATCTATAATGGTGATATATTATTCAACTTTATTTTGTTCCATCTGTTGATAAAATGGAAACAATGTTCCTGCGTACGTACGACCTATCGTCTCTATGAACAATGTAATCCATTTTCTATCTCTAAATTTAATGGATTAATATAAATAAATATTTAATGAATATATGTTAATTTATATCATGGTTAAAATTACATATATTATGGAACCATTATCAAAGTAAATGGACCAAAAATACCAAATCAAAACATACATGAAAAACAAATGTGATTTTAACATGGATTTGTTAATAAATGAGTAATAAAAGGGTATAATTAAATCATATAGAGTATAATATACATGATTATGGTTCTATAATATATGTATGATAAACATATATTTATTATACAGGATTTTTTAAATTTTATGAAGGAAGTTGATACTTAAGGTAAGGGATATCTAGTCTCTCTTTTATTTATGGGAGACATATGCCTTACACACCCCTTGTTTCTTTTGTGTGGTGTATATATTACCCATGAATGTATTTTATAATAATTATTATAAAATTTATGGTGATTTACATATCAATATAATATTATTTATTTCATGGGTATTACGATTCAAATGTTACCAAAATAGTAAATATTTTATTTTACAATCTCATCATTCATCAGGATTGTTTATGATTATGCTTCTAATAATGAAACATAATGATATATCTCTAAATAAACTCATTTATTTTATTCTAAATTAGTTATTTATTAATAATAAATGTTTTCTTTTCATTTTTATTTTTAATAACTCAAGATATCAAAAGAATGTTTTTTTAAAGAAAATCGAATTTATTTATCTCTTCAGTTGAAAACTCTTTTTCTTCTATGTCCATGTTTTCTAAAAATGTTTTAAAGAAATATTTTAATATTATATAATGATTTTTTAAAGTAATTTTTAACTTTTTTTTACTTTTTACAAATTTTTTTAAAAGGAATATTCTTTTCATTTTCTTAACAATGCACTTCTTGACTTTTTATCAAAAATATGAATGAAATATTTGTTTTAACATGTATGGCATGGAAAATATTTTTCCACCATCATAACCATTATTTTATTTGAAGATTAATTTATAATTTTTGAAGGTTATTTTAAAATAAAATTATTTCCACAATATTTTATGAATTTATATTTTTAAAAAGGTGATTTTTAAATAAATATCATTCTCCTCAAGAATTGTTCAAAGTGATCTTTCAAAATAATTCTCCATCTAAGATGACATCCTTTGATATTAATTAATCTTTAATAGAGATATGATCCAATTATATCATCCTTATTCTTTCTAAGTATGTTTTATGATTATGCAATGAGGATATGTAAATGAAACCCATTTTCTTTCTATGGGTTATGGTATGATTAAATGTTTATGATTTTGTGGAAAAAATATGTGTGGATTATGTGATGGGTGGGAAAAATATCTCCTTCCAATGGATTGGGTAATTATTAATGTTTTATGAGGTCAAAAGGGTATGTGAGAGGCCATCCCATGACCGAAATAGGGTATACAAGAGGTTATGCCAAGCCTGAAAGAGGTTGAACGAGAGTTTTCCTAAGCTCCAAGGGTGTACACGAGTGGTTATCCCAATCCTAACATGTTATGAATGTCTTGGTGGATAAAATTAAAATAATATTTTCTATGCCTATGTGTATTACACAAATCTATGTCTTATTCCAATGTTATTCTCTCACGGATTATGTACTTTTATTCCTTTATGATTCATGTCTTATGAAATACCAATATTTATTCCATGACTCAATTTTATGATCTATGATATGCATGGTATGGTTTTCAAATGTTAAGATCACATTATTATACCATTATGATTATTTTATTATTATTTTATCATTGATATATCCCTTATTTACCCTTACTGAGCATCTAATCTCACCCCTTTATTATGTTTTTTTCTCTAGGTTATGATGAATGGTTTTATGTATGATAAGTATAATAAGGGTGATGGATATAAAAAAATTAGTGGGAGAAGATGTAGATCACCTATGAACCATTTTTTTATGTTTCTAAGATTCTAAATGCACTAGAACTAAATGATTTTGGTGTGGATCATTATGTTATGTAATGTATATTTTTTTATTAAAATGTAATATTTATGTATGAGAAGTTTGGGTCTTTATATATCCTCAACCAATATCATCCCATTCTCTAAAGTTATCTAAAATCTTATCTATTTCCAACTATATCATCCCATAGATGTGAACGCCCCATCCACATAACTTAAATAAAATATTTCATTACAATACTTACCAAGACCTTTTAGTTGTATAGTTTTAGAGAATTTAAACAAAACATTAAATAAAAAAACCCATGTTATTTCTATAAATTGTACATTTTACCCTTATATACAAAACTACTCAATCCATAATGAGTCTCTAACATCTCCTACAAATTCTATATATAAGAAATTATTCTATACATTTCATACTTTTAGAATATTTATAACTTGGAGAAATGGAAACATAAGAAAGGGGTGAGATTAAATGCTAGTAAGAGTAAACATAAGCATTAACAATCAAAAATAAAAAGTGATCATAAGATGAGCCTATGGGTATAATCAAGATACATAAGAAACTTATAACTAATAAATCATGTATCATAACTGATGTCACAATGCTTGTTTTAACATAATACATGGATCAAAAGAGTGTGAAAACATGAGTCAATGAAAATGATTTATAATAAAATAACATAGTCATGAGAAACAGTATAAAAATGTGAAACATATATCAAATATAGAACAAACATTGGTATATGGAACATTAATTTCATGAGCCACACCATTGGTGCCTACACTTATGAGAAAATAAAAAGGTACTCATGAATACATTATCTCATGAGATATAAATCCTTAACTAATGTATTATAGGGTGACATAGGATCCCACCCCTCATTCATACATAATTATGTGTGGAACTTGAAAATCATTCACTTATCTAGTCATAAATAACCCATTATGGGTTTTGTAAAACATTCAAATGAAAACTATTCACTTTTTATAATATCCCATGGAAATAAAATTGGTTTTATCCAACACATCATAAAGAACCCATGAAAATAAAATGGGTTTTATATCATTTTCAAATAGATTCACATAATTAAATCATTAATAATTTAATCAATAATATTAACATGATAAACCCATGGAAAATAATTGTGTATCCAATAACATCAAGTAACTTTCTTGATAAACACCATTAAATTAAAATAATAAAGAATATGGTATTTACACCATATAGATAAAGGGTATATGGTTAATACGAAACTTTCCCCAATCAATCGATTTATGAAACCTAGGTGGAAACCCTTCGATTAATGAAATAAAAAACAGGGTATTCATAAAGGAAATGAACTGAAAGATGAATTATGATTATACATAAATTGTGATTATAAAAGACAAAGATAGTGATAGATAATTATTATAATATAAATTGAAATTTCATAATACATCTAGAAAAATAATTTGGATGGTTATATTTTAAGAATATAATTGATCAAGAATAAGATATTTCAAATCATAATGACTTAGATTAAAAATACTTTTTTTGGAGTTTTAGAAAAAAGAACTTTGAAAATAAGAGATACCATTGATCTTTTGAAAACATTTTAAAAGAGTTATTTTATAAATATTAGAGAAAAATAATTTGTTTTATAAAACATGTAAATATAGTGAAAAATATTCATATAAAATGACAATGATGGAATAAATGTGTGTTCACACATAAACATTAAAAAAATATTTTCACATTTTGATAAAAATAACTCATAAGAAAAATATTAAAAATTTATTCAAAACTTTTAAAAGAAGGTAAAATATTATAAATAAAACTTAAAAAATTATTTAATAATAGATAAGGAAACTTTAAAAATCATCCAATCAATATTGATATGGGAAAAGAGAAGCTCCCGACTAAGAAGAAGAGATGAGGTTAGTTTCACTTACTAGAAAAAATTAAGGTAAAATATGAGTTAAGGGGAAATGAAACTTTGAGGGGACATGTAAAATATAATTAATATCCAATTATAATGATGAGTTTTTTTTATAAATAAATTTTTTTATTCAGATGGATTATCTTTATGAAACAATCTTGATTTTTAAAATTAGACTGGCAATTGAAACCCTTACGGTTTGGGTAACATTTTGATCAAAACCCATTTCCAAACTTGGCACATTTTAAATCAAAATTATTTTAAAAGATAACATGATATGGATCTTAAAACACCTATAAATATGGTGAAATAAATTCATTAGGCAGTAATCACACCATATTAAAGGTATCATGGTGCATAATAAGAATGTTTCTCAAGGGATAAAAATTTGAGATAAGAAACCCTTACCTTAATTCCTACTTTGTCTAAATGCACTCTAACCTCCTATATAAAAAAGTAACTATCTTAATCAAAAAATTTAGAAATTTTTTAATATCTATATACCTTTATAAAATTAATTTATAATTATTATCTACATGTATATTAGTTAGTTATTATCTATCTTTGATATCGGGTGGGAGCAATCTTGATCGTTTTGAACTAGTTTGTAATAATGATGATGTTATTCATTATTCTCACAAATTTAATCATTACCAAATAATTAAAGGTACTTAAATTAATGTTTTATAATTATTTATAATGTTATAAATTCTTTACATTGAAGTTTTGGTTATGATTCTTAAAGTTAAATTTGGCGATGAGCATGTTTCAATGATTCTTATCGAACAAAGGGTTTTTTCTTAAATAATGAGTTAAATTTTAATATTAACATTATAGAAAAAAATCATTATTTAATTATTTATATAATATATTAATATAAATTAAATTCTCATAGTCATCCATGATATAAATTTATAGCATTGTTCAAGTAGGTGGTTAAACTTACCCAAACAAGAACAAACTATAATTAATGGATAATTATGAAGTGATTTAGGTGTAATATCAATATAAAAGAAGAATAATGATCTTATTTAGTGTTTATTAGTGTTATATATCATAATTGTGAATAATTATAAGAATAATATAACCTATAAAAAGTTATTTCCTAGTATAAAGAAATCATTTTTTTTCTATTAATATGCTCATTTGGATGGTTAAATTTACTATGATTATTGATTGCTCATATTATTAATAGGTTGTCCAATTTGTCTTTAAAGTTACTTAATAATTTCATAAAATTCATACTTATCTATTAAACCCATTCTCATTACTATATATGTAAGGCAGTGATGAAAATAAAAACAGAAATCAATCATATCATGGAGGCGGTAGTCCGCTTGTAGGCATGAATGTTGATTTCATTTTCTATAAAATGGGGAAAATGAGTAACATGGTTTATCATTTTAAAACATAAAGTATTTCATAAATATAATAATTATATATTAAATTACCTAGTAGGACCATCATTGTAATATGATGAAGGAAAATGAACATGTTACTTTGTGGAGGTGGTAGTCCGCACAACGCACAAATGACAGCTTCGTTTTTCTTAAATGAAAAAAAAGGCAAGGTGGTTAATGCTTGTAAAATCATTATAATAAAATACCAGTATAATAAAGATACTGATATTATTATTTTAATATGGCTTAATTTAATTTTAGTAATAATAAGGGTATATAAAGAAATAGAAATGAGAAAGGAGTGGTTAAAAATATGCACCACACTTCTTGGATTATCTCCTTAAAAAAAGGATAAATCCATTGATGGATGGTATTTTGAGAAAAATAAAGCCTATTAAAGGTGTATATAAATATTTAGGAGATTTTTGTCCAGATTTTTGGGTGAAGTAAGCAGGTTTTGGTATGAGGGGAAGTGAAGATTATAGTGCACCTTTTATAAGTGAAAAGGGATGACATATTTGTAAATACCCAAAACTTTTCAATAATAGGTAGTCGATCTCAAGAAAATTAGCTTCAAAATTGGGATATAATGGATAGGGGAGGATATAAGGTAAATAAAGTCATCAACTATCCGTTACCACACATGTTTTAAACATATTTGTGGTCTTTCCCCCTGGTTAAACCCTTTTTACCCCTTTTGATTTTTACCGAGGTAACTAGTTTTTACCAAAGTAATTTATAATTTATTCTTTAGAATAAATTGTTCATTATTAAATAATTTGGAACTAATTATCCCATATTGTAAATTAATTTTATCATATTAATTTTCTAAAAGTTATAAAAATTAATTTTTAAAAACTAAATGTATAACGTATTAAAAACAAATTTTTTGAAAAATATATCTTAAGTTATAAAATGTCAAATATGGGTTTGTAAGTTAAAGATTTTTTTTCCAAATTATAAATTTAATTATAAAATATGTATTTGGTCTTATAAAAAGGTTTCATGAATTTAAAATTCATACTTATATACTAATAATGTCATAAAATTCATGTTATTTGTAAAAATTGTATTTTTCACTATTCACCTAAAATACATCTTTTTAAAAAAATAAAAAAAATTCATCTTAAATTATTGTTGGTATTATAAATCCCAAAATTAAGTTTATTTTGTAAAATTAAATTTTAATAATTTTATATAAAATATAATGAGAACTCGTTTTTATAAAAAAATAAAATTTTAAAATACTAGTCATTATTATTCTTAATTTCTATAAATCACTAATAAAGATAAAATTGATTGATCAATATTATATTTTATAAATTTATCATTTAAAAATAATATATTTATTTTTATTTAATAAAAATTACAACACATATAAACATTGATTCTTAAACACAATAATGAATTAAGTAAATCTGTATAAAAAACACACATATATAAATATATATAAAAATATATTTTTTAATTTGGTTAATCCTATCCATAAAAAATAATTAAACAAATAAATTTTAATGATCTAAACATATCATGGTTTTATTTTAGTACGGTGTTGTGTGTGGAGAAAACTATCGAACACATTTTTTATTTAAGGAAAATGAATAGTGAAATCTTGGGTCATTATAGTAGTGAGATTCATAGTGTGATAATTAAAGGAACTATAGTGGGTGATCTTAAATGATGTGTGGTATTTTTATACTTAGGTGTAGTAGAGTGTTTGTCTAAGGTCATCTCTCAAATAGGCAGTACATAAAATAACTTCTTAATGGTATTATAAAAATAAAAACAAAAGAAACACACTACTTAAAAGGATGTGTGTGTGTGTGTGGGGGGGGGGGGGGGGTGTTCAAGGTTTATAAAACTAGAATAAGAATGTTAAAAAATGATTGTATTTTTTTTATTTTTGAAATTTAATTAACAAAACAAAGTGAGAAAAAGTTTTTTTTTAAAAATATTTTTGGAAGGCATAATCGATCAAGATCTACTTGTTCACTTACTTATTAATCATTATCTTTAAAATTAAAATCTACTTAATTATGACCGCTTAATTTTTTAACCACTCAACTCTATTTGAATTAACTTAACCACAAAGATTAAATAAACTAAACCCTAGGCTAGCTTCAGAATAAGAAATCATAGTACCCTAATTTTATTGATGTTCTAAGGATAGATTATGGTAATTAGTAAAATTGGGAACACATCCATTATATAAATGAGGATGAATTGAGTTTTGGGATTGTATTTGAACTTTATAAACTGATCATGTGTTTTTTTGTTTTACCTATTAAGATCATGCTCTCACAATTCATACATTACTCAACCTCACGTGTTTTGTGTTAATTGTTAAATTGCTTACTTGGTTTATTTTAATTTAAAAACTCAATTCATTGATAATATTAATTGAATTATAGTAGTTCATTAATTCAAAATAAATAAGTTCATAAGGTGGTAATTTTATTTATTACTAAGAAAAACTACTCTTCTATGGGTGGTGTAGTCATTGTAAAAATATTCTACATGTGCAAAGGTCTATAAAGGGTATAACCTAACATTCTTTATAAAATTGATTTATATACCAAAGAAGTAAATTAAAGAATAATTAAATAGAAAATAATATAATAAATAGAATAGAAATATATATTTTATTACAAAAATATAAACATTACAATGCAAAAAAGAAAAAGAAGAAGATGGATTCAATGAAGGGATCCTTGCTTCAAGATATTCTCCTCTTGAAATGCTTAGAGAAATAGAGTGAAACCACTTCACCTATACCCTAAATATCCCAATTCAAGACCAATATCATACAAATTTGAAAAAACACATTTATATAGTGGATTGGAGGCTAGGCTTCCAAGAGTTTACAAGTGTAAATATGAAAATTTGGCCAAATATTTTAATAAAACTTGAACTAACTTACTGACCACCAAAACACATGAAACAACTAACCTTCCAGGAGGTTTATTTATGATTAATTAAGTCATATATCTATTTTAAAAATCTTATCCCAATCTAATCTTATATTTAGAATATATTACCCAAATTGTGAAGTGGTTTCCAATATGATGAGTCCATCATATCTTTGACTTTATGGCCCATTTAATCTAATAAAATGAAATATTTAACTCAAATGGTCTCAGTTAAAGTCGTATACCATTGAGTGAGGATTTTTTTATGAAATTTTAAGTACAAATAATCCATAGAAAAACATTTATGACTAAAATACTATAGTTCACTTTAAAGGGTCAAAACTAGATTTTTTTTTCAAATTTGAAAATGAATGATCTAATCCCAAATATTCCATAAATAAATACATTTAAAAAATTTAAGGAAATTATGTCATTTATTATAAATAAAATATTGAATAAAAATATGTTTTATCAACCCCCCACACTTACGCTTTTTCACTTATGGGAAGAGTCACATGTCATGGATTCTAGAAAATTGTGACAAGATATGCATATTGATATTTCCCAATCCATAGTGGAAATATAAGAAAAGTAAGAATCTCATAAAGAGACAATATTAATAAATTTGAAATTAATTGTATCATAAATTATATCAAAACAAAATCTAGTGATATTAATGACACTAATCATAGAGAAACAAGTTATGGGTCTACTATGACATTAATTCCCCATGTGTGTCTGTGCAAACCATTTCAAGATCATATCTCCACCCTTTATTCAGTGTATTTAGGTCAAGTAAAAAAATTTATTCTTAATTGTTTTAATTCCACTAAACCTACTCTATATTCCTTTTTAATCAAATTTCAAGACTCACTCACTTAATCATTCTTGATATTCAAACCTTAAAATCCCAACCTAAATATTCCCACATGTTGTATATTTCATCACTCCCCTATTTATTAATATAATATAAATTTTATAGTTTTTTATTTTTGATTTTTTGAGGGTGTAAAACTATTGGATATTAGGTATATGCACATAGTTAAATTTACTAAAGTAATGAAATCAATCAGAATAGAAACAAATTAATGGATCAAACATTGATGTGTTATGAAAAAAATACTTATCTTGGCTATACCTTCAATTAAATAGGAAAATTTTCACACAAGTCATAGTTTCATGTAAAGTATGTGGATAAATCAATAACACAATTTACCATGAACAAATATCACAAATAATA
This sequence comes from Viscum album, assembly GCA_963277665.1. Classification (NCBI taxonomy): domain Eukaryota; kingdom Viridiplantae; phylum Streptophyta; class Magnoliopsida; order Santalales; family Viscaceae; genus Viscum; species Viscum album. Next base: position 688,442,746 of record OY728148.1, read on the forward strand.
GTGTAAAAATATAAAAGGTTTTATAATCCTGAAACTTATTTTTTTTTATTAAGAAAACACTTTTGTGGGAAAAGTGAGAAACCGAAAGGTTCAACATACAACAAAACACCCAAGCAGAAAACCAGAAACAGACCCGACCAAGCAAAGAAAACACTACCAACCCCAATGCAGGACCACTCGGCGATCCCATGCAAGAATGGTCCCTCCCGAAGGCAAAGCCCTCCCTCAAATTCAACCAAAAGGTTTTATAATGAAATAACCAATATTAACACCGACGACTTCTATTTTTATAAAAATCAACCCTTAATGATAAAATATTTCTCATGATTATCATGCTACTAAAGAATTTTGAGAAATTAAACATGAATTTTCTATACATTTCACATGAAAATGATCATGTTACATGACATTTTTTTCTTTTTTCTTTTTATTTTATTGTTGTTTTTTTTGAAAAAAAAACAAAAAACAAAAAAACCCACACAATACACAAATGAAAATCCTAAATAAGGCAACCCAAAATGTTTTCCCCTACCCCAAACTTAAAATATTACATTTTTCTCAATGTGAACCTATGATATGATATATACACATGAAATTTAGAATTTTAAATAGGAAAAATAATATAAAAGTGAAAGGGTTAGGGACAACCTGATGTTATCATGTGATAATGAGGTCATGTAGTGTGATGAAATCAACTACATGTGTGGGAAATACCTCAATGTATGATTTAAACCACTTCCCATTGAATATAAATATCCTTCATATTTCATCTTATGAGATATCAACTACACCATAAATAAAAACATTAGATACAACATAAGGATCCAATCATCTAGAACACAACTTGTTGGGTATCAACTTCAGTCGTGATCTGTAAAAGAGAACTTTGTCTCCCTCATGAAAATCCCTATTCTGTATCATCTTGTTATGGGATTGTTTTTCCAACTCTTTTTAGAGCCTTGAGTTCTCATATGATTATTATTATATCTCCTTAATTTCTTGAATTTGGAGCTTCCTTTCATCTCCTGCTTGGGCCAAATTTATGTTTCACTTCTATATCACCCAAAATTCCTGATGCTTGAATTCCATGGGGAGATGAAATGATTTCCTAAAAAAATATAGAATGGGGAAATAACAATGTGATTCTTTTACACCATCTTATAATCCCAAAGAGCTTCATCCAATCAATTTCTCTAATCCTTTCTATTCAGATGCACAATTTTCTCAAAAATCAGTTTCAAATCCTAGTTTGGAACCTCATACTGGCATTTGTTTGAGGGTGTTATGAAGTAGATGCTTTGTTCATCACCCACACTTACAAAGGAGGGAATCCAAATTTTGGTTGGAAAAGTGTGACCCTTGGTCACTAATGATAGCCTTTAGTATTCTAAACCTATAAAAAATTTATTCCCTAACAAAGTCCACTACAACATGAGAATCATCAGTCCTGGTGGCTTTGGACTCCACCCATTTACTAACATAATAACAAAAAATAAGGATATACAAGAAATTGAATGATATGTGAAATGGAACCATAAAATAAATTCCCCATACATAAAAAATTTCATAGAATAATATGGGCTACTGAGGCATCTCATGTATACTAAAAATATTTCCAGTGTGTTGGCAACATGAGTATGAATTACAAAACACATGAGAATTATGGAACAATATAGGACAATATAAACCTGAGTCTAAGATTTTCCTAGATGTATGTTGGGGACCAAATTATCCTCTAAAAACAATTGTATGATATAAATATATAATGGAATCAAACTCATGATCAAGGATATGTATCCGAATAACATAGTCACTATACAGGCGCCAAAGGTATGAGTCATCCCACACATAATACCTAGAATCACTTTCCAATTTTTGGACATGGTGTTTCTATAGTTTTTTCGGTATTTCAGAGGTGATAAGATATTTAACTAAATCATCACACCAAGTATGTGAACCTAAGAGTACATAAAGATGGTCATCAAGAAATGTGTCCTGAAGTGGTTCTTGATTCAGGGTGTCATCCTAAAGTGTGTGAGTGATCCTAATCATGTGGTATACCACCAATTTATCTGAAAACTTCATATCATTTACCTCAATATCAAACTCTTAAATAAGTATAATTTTATAGATAACTCTAGGCTTTTAATCTAGCTTCTTCAAGAGACACCTCAAAGCTGCATGGTAAAAAAAACTAGTTTAGAGACAAATAAACCCGAATGAAATTTATCTAAAGAAAATATGAATTTAGGAAGCTCATTTTATGTGGTTTTGTAGTTTTATTATGATGGATACAATGTCCTTGAAGAATATATGATCACATGTGAACATCCCTTCACCCTCTGTGATAAGACTACTCAAACTACAAAGTTGTAAGCGTCACCCATAAGATCGATTGGAAGCTCCCAAAGTGAGGATTATATGATCTAAGAAGTGGTCAGATGATTCTTTAGATTATAAAATGATAACCCACATGAATCATCTAAAAATAAGTCAATATTTTTTTAAATCAACTAAGATAAGGTTAGAGAGATATTATTGAAATCTATGATTAAGCTTCGATAAAAACCAGAATGTCCAAGGAATTATTGAACATTACACACACATGTTAGATATGGAAATGATAAAATAATCTCTACCTTAGATATATCAACCTCAATACCATGTTGTGACACTATTTTACATATTAAAATTCTCTTATCTACTAAGAAATTATATTTCTCAAAGTTTAAAAACAAAATTTTCTCAATGCAATGATGCAACACATTACCCTAACTCAAGAGACACTCATAAAATGATGAATTTCACACAGTAAAATCACCCATAAATACCTCTATAAAATTCTCAATTAAATAATTAAAAATAACCACCATGTATCTTTGTAATTAACTTGGGGTGTTACAAAGTCCAAATGGCATCCTTCGGAAAGAAAATGTATCAAATAGGTAAGTGAATGCCATCTTCTCCTAGTCCTCTACTGTAATGGGTGCCTGAAAATTTCTAGAGAAACCACCCATGAATCAGTAGTGTGTCCCCCCATAAGTCTCTCAAGAATATAGTTAGTGAATGGAATGGGAAATGGTTCTTATGAGTGTATTGATTCAGTGTAATATAATCTATGCACACTCTCTAACTATTTTGTACTCTTAGAGGAACTGACTCATTATTTTCATTTTTTATAATAGTGAACCCGGTTTTCTTTGGTACAACCTGGACAGGGATGACCCACTAAGAGTTAGAAATGGGCTAAATGATACTCACATCAAGAAATTTTTCCACCTCTTAATTTACAACTTCTAATAATGTGGGGTCAAGTCTCCTTTGTGGCTGTCTAACCAGTTTAGCCCCATCCTATAAAAGAATTCTATGCATGAAAATGAAGTGGCCAATACCTAGTATGTATACTAAGGTCCACCCAATTTCCTTAATATTCACCCTTAAAATATTTAAAAGTTGCGTTTATTATTTAAGTAGGATATTATTAGCAATTATTATAGGCAATTTTTCATCATTCATGTGATTCCCCAGCCCCAGACTGCCCCGGAGCTGGTGCAGTTTCAATAAAACATGGTGTGTAATTTTTTTTATAAAATAGAAGCTGAAGAATTACACATCACATTCCACTAAAAAGGATCTTTTCTGTTTAGGTCCTAGAGAACCAGATACAAATATTACATTTCCTTCAATATTGAACAGAAAAGACTTCATAAAGTAGTCACCAAATAGTGTAACTCAAATCTACTAAACCTGTAAAAGAAAACAAATTGAAACATAGGGTGAGCATAAAAATTCCCAGTAAGTGAGTTTTTAAAATAAAATAATATTTCAAATAAAACATTTTGAAAACATTACTTTAAAATTATTCATAAAACATTTTCTTAAGGAAATCTTGCAACATATGAAGCACAACATAATTTTTTTTCCAAAAATTACAAGTGAACATTTCAAGGAATATTTCCAGAGTTACAATGAAACATGTTCTAATCATAAGAATGATTATACAAAATATATGGTGTGAATCATATAAATAAAGAGTTATTCTAACTATAATAAGCGTGACATGTGAAAGTGCAAGTACAAAATTTACAAATGAAAGTAATAAATGATCAGAGTTGCACATAAAATGATAACTTCAATTTCTTACCTTACTAAATGTAAATCATAAATTGGCTGATAAATCTCTAAGTACTGAATAAACATTATGCCATAAGCATTTACTTCTTCTGATAATCATAAGTACATGTTCTTAACCTAGTATATTCTACTAGTTGAATATTTACTTGGTTAATTAAATATCAAAAAAATAACGAGGGAAGTGCATATTCTAGACTCTGTTAAGGCCTCGTTCCAAGACCATAAACTCTCTTTCAAGGCCTCGTGTCACTATCATTAATCAAAATTGGGAAAGACCTCGACCAATTTCACGTCTATTTGTCTCATGAGACCTACCGATGCATCGAGGGGCTATAACGGGCCCCACCCATCACATTCTAAGTCCAATACATTCCTCATTTCTTTAAATCAAAGCATCTCATGCCACTTTGACTTATTAAATTACCCATTACTCATTATTCAAAGTGTCACATATTACTTGAAATATTTAATTTATTATTTCAAATTATTCAAAGCGTCTTATACCACTTTGAATAATTCAGTTCTTAATTCCTTAAAAGGTCATAAGAGTTTAATTACATTCTTTGGCATTTATGTATACATAGTGAGTCATGCATTAAGTGTCAACAACAAAACTAACAAATAAATGGTTATGGAAATTTAATAAATAAAAAGTATGGTAGGAAGATTATAGCACATCTAATGATAACTAATGCACATAAATATAGGTTTTTTCACATAAAATGATAACCCTGAAATTCCAAAATCCTTTTTATGAAAGTAAACATATTATATTCCAAATTTCATAATGTTAATTCATCATGGATTGACTACATAATTAATTTAAAGGTAAAAAATATATTCCATGAGAGGTATTAAACACATGGTTGTTTAAACACCCGTTACTTTGTTTATGTATAAACATACTACAAGGGTGCTCCAAAATATTTAAACAGAATGTTATAGATTCAAAATCATGAAAATCAACCACACAACTTTCTAACCAATACCATCTAGACTTATGAAAATAATTTTGAAATCCGTATACACATAAAGTGATAAATAAAGGGTTGTATTACTAAAAAAAATACCAAGTTAATTCTTGAAATCTTTTCACACTTCAAAACATTTGTTATAAAATTTTATCAATCCATTGTGAACTCATAATGTGAACCCATATTAAATACATATAATATAAATATATATATATCACTGTATGTACCTAATGGTGTTTCATCAAATCTTAAGAACCCAATACAAAATTTATGTATAGTAAAAACATAATTTAAACCAAAGTTAAACATTAACATTCATAATGTAAAACCAAGGTTATTGTTTCATAAATACATATACATATACATATATATATATATATATATATATATATATATATAAGTAAGAATACATATGTATTTATAATTTCATCAACTTAATACACCTCTAATCCTAACATGGTTTCTATTCATTACGAATTCCATTTAGAGTAGGAGTTATTCTTTCTTTAAATAAAGAAATTGATATGGTTTTATTAAGAACACATATATACGTATGTGTATATATGTTATGAAACCAAATTTAGGTACAAAAATAAAACCCCATTGTGAATTTCATGACAAAAACATTTTTCAAAAATAGGAAATCATTTTTATAAGATCATTCAAGAAAATTAGGAGGTAAAACAACCATATGTAAATATATATATATATACATGTATATATATATATAAGATCTATAAAAAAAAATCAAGTCAATCCTAGGTCCCTTACCTAGTTCAAAGGAGGAGAAGAGGTCGAGAGAATCTTGATAGAGGCGCTGGAAAGAGAAAACCCTTAGGGTTCGAGTGAAAAAGGAGTTATATATATATAAAAAACATATATAATATATATATTTAAGGAAAATTGAATAGGATCTAATGCACCTTGGTTTAAAATAATACCAAGTGTGTTCAGTCTTGTGGAAAACAAGAGAAAAGATGGCCACCCGAGGTCACGAGTGTGGAATAAATAAAGGATGTAGCGAGAGATACTGGTGCGGTGTGAAGCTAGATAAAGAAGAAGAAGAAGGAAACCTGAGAGGGTGTGGAAAAGGATGAATGACTATGATCAGCCGATACAAGATCAGACAACTGAGAAATATTTGAAGATTTAAAAATGGATGAACAGTCATGATTAAACCGAAAAATGATCCAGCGACTGAGGTGCGTCTGTGGGTTTTTAAAATAGATGATCGGTCGAGATTAAATTTAGACTCAATAGGACAGCTACGACACACCACAGTGATTTAAAAATATAAGAACGATCAAAATTAGATCTGACGGGATTGAACGACTGATAAAAACATGGTGGAGAAACTATGGGTGTGAGGATTTGATGTCCGAACTGATTGAACGACTCAAATCTCATGCGGTGATATCAGACGGTCCAAATCTGATTCCCGCTAAAAAAAGGTGTCCCATATCGAAACAAGATGACTTCGGGATTGACTTTATAAGCTTGGGGATCTCACCATGAGTTTATAAATCCCCCTCTCCCCTCCCCAGTACCTCCCCGCATCAGGTTTCTGCAGGCGTGCTACTGCGCCCACCCCTTCCGTCGTGCTGCCCCACATGGTGGCACGCTATGGAACCCTTGCACAAACAAACTTGTGCATGATTAAGGCCTACTATGCACTCCTACGCATGAATCTTAGCATGCACCATAAGTGCATAGCCTTGGGCCATTTTCCAGGGGATATGAGTGAGATTATCACCAAGGATTTGAGTGGCTTGGCCTTCTAAGGTCTCCCTCGGCTAGGTGGGAGACTCACCTAATTTTTACATAGTAAAAGAAAATTCATTTTTGTTAAACATAAAAAATAGGTTTTCATATACATATATATGTGCCTTCAAATAGAGAATACAAATTATCTATTATGACTAAACAAAATCCTAAAACCAAGTAGTATCAAATGTATGCTTCTCTTGGTATTTCTTTCAAAACATAAGGGTTACGATTCAAATACATTTTATAATTTAAATAATTATCCTTATAAAATATATAAAAAGAGTTTATTACAACCATGTTTAAAGTTATAACTTCAATACATACTTTAAACACTTGGAAAACTCATTATACCTTGATACTTTAAATTAAACCACTAGAATACCCAATGACTATGTGGTCTTATGGACGTTTAGAGACTCAACGGTCACCCAAAGATGGAAATGGTAGAATTTACTTTAAGTCCTTATAAAAACATGACTAGGGTGTTCTAACTTCAAGAAAAATTGGTGAAGATGGTGCTCATCATTCCTCTTATGATTAGCACGACTGCTGTGGTTCTAGCTGTACTGATGTTCATCGTGACAGATCTGAAGGACCCTCACTATTTTCTTGGGATTTTTTTATGTATTAGGTGGTCTCCCTGTGATTTTAATAGGTCTCTTAGTGGAAATTTTAGGTTAGTTAGATTCTCTTAGGCTTGAATAAATGTAATCATTTCAGTGTTTAATTTAATAAAATATGCCTTGTTTATATTTTGAAAACATTGTTTGATTAGTACATAAATTAAACAAAATAAAATCATATAATATTATTATTACATTTGAAAAAGGTTTGGGGTGTCACATTATTCCCCTTTCAAATAATTGCATCCTCTCAATTCTAAAACACTCGTACACAACCACCAGCAAAACTAGACAGACATCACTACTGAGGTCACTTCACCAGGACTACCACTGAGGGTAGGGTACTGACAACCTCAGGTGGATTTCTAGTGTAGTATTCAGCTCCTCGATTTCCTTAGTCCAGATACACTATGAACAGTTATGGTCAAACCAGTGCATAAAGCACTCGGCCTTCCATAGAGAGGCACGAGAGGTGTGGAGGTTGGAGATTTCATAGTGGTATCATTTCCTATAAATCCCTCGAACTATATTGTGCTTGAAAATATTGATTTCGTAGAGTTCCCCATACATACTAAAACTCAGGATCTGGAACAGGTAGGCCGCTTGATGGTCACCCCCTAAAGCAGCTTCTAGAAATTTACCTATGGCTCGGTAGTTATCAGCCAAAGTGAAACATAGAAAAAGACCTTCGTGATACTTTCATCTTTTCCTATATTCTGAAAATTGTGTATTTGAAATATGGTAATAGAAAAAATTGTCTCCTTGGTAGAGACAGAGGATGTTTGGGTAGTTTGACACCTGATGGAGTTGTTTTCATGATAGACATAAGTTTTCATAGGGCCGGTATTCTTATGAGCATGCCTTGAAAATTATAATCTCTAATAGTTCGGTAGGAAGTGATAAGAGGTTGGTTGGTGAACTCATGTCTTCCATCTAAAAATTTCAAGAGTCATGTTTTATTCAGTAATACATAACCATATTAAAATAGATACGTTATTTTATAAAAGCATGTTAAAGTACCAAAAAATAAAACATAACATTTATTCATTTAAACAAAGTTCACAAAACTCAAGGTATTACATAACCATTATCTCCCTCTCACAACTCACTGGTATGGATTTCCTAACATTCATCATGACATATCATCAGAGGTACCACCAGTGTTGGTGATTTCCCTAGTTTCCAGTTAAGCGGATCCCCAAAGCGGTTCCAAATTCTTCAATCTCTTTGGTCCAGATGCAATGCAGGAAACTAGGATCAACCACATGTGGACATCTAAAGTTTAGTGTGAGATAATCATGACATGTATCAAGTTGAGAAACATCATTATGAACTTGGCATCGATAAAATGAATGGGAAGACTCATCCCCAAAAATTTCAAAGTCTATAACTTGACCACGGAGACCATAGGTCAAGATTTAACATAGGTGCACTGCTCGGAGGTCACCCTCCTGGGTAGCCTCTTGGAAGTCCTCTCGAGATGAAGCATTCGCGCCTAGGGTAAATCATTTAAATAAACCCTCAATGTATTTTCCCTTCCGTGTATAGAATAGTAATTGAGCGTTCATCATAAGAAAATAGTCGAAGCCTCCTCCTCAGTGAAGTTGGAGTAAACGAGGAGAATTGTATATACGATAGTGATGTTTTCATGAAAAATGAAGGTTTTCAAAAATCTCGTAGCCTTCTAAACATGATTTTCCCACTATAGTTTCTAATACTTCCATTGGAAGAGATAGAAGGACTGATTCATCTACCATCTGAAAATTTCAAGGAAAATTCTACTTAGTAAGACATAATCAAAATTTTAATGTTGTTCTAATTTTCCAAGGTTGTCTACACCAATCCTTTGATACCAACTGTCATTCCCCAACCCCATACTACCCTGGAGTTGGTGTGGTTTCAATAAAACATGGTGTGTAATTTTTTTTATAAAACAAAATCTGAAGAATTACATATCACATTCCACTAAAGAGGATCTTTTCAGTTTAGGTCCTAGAGAACCTGATACAAATATTACCATTCATTTAATACTAAATAGAAAGAAATTCATAAAGCAGTCACCAAATAGTGTAACTCAAATCTACTAAACCTATAAAAGAAAACAGATTTAAATGTAGGGTGAGCATACGAATGCCCAGTAAGGGGGTTTTTAAAATAAAATAACATTTCAAATAATTTTTTTTAAAACATTCCTTTAAAATTATTCATAAAACATTTTCTTAAGGAAATCTTGAAACATATGAAGAACAACATAACATTTTATCCAAAAATTACAAGTGAACAGTTCAAGGAATATTTATAAAGTTACAATGAAACATGTTCCAATCATAAGTATGCTTATACAGAATATATGGTGTGCAACATATAAATAAAGAGTTATTATAACTATAATAAGTGTGACATGCGAAAGTGCACGTACAGAATTTACAAATGAAAGTAATAAATTATCTGAGTTGCGCATAAAATGATAACTTCAATTTCTTTCCTTACTAACTGTAAATCATAAATTGGATGATAAATATCTGAGTGCTAAATAAACATTATGCCACAATAATTTACTTCTTATGATACTCATAAGTACAAGATCATAACCAAGTATATTATAATAGTTGAATATTTACTTGGTTAATTAAATATCATAAACATAATGAGGGAATTTCATAAGCCGAACTGTGTCAAGGCCTCATGCCAAGACCATAAACTCTCTGTCAAGGCCTCATGCCAAAACCATTAATCAAAATTAGGAAAGGCATCGGCCAATTCCATATCTATTTGTCTCATGAGACCTACTGATGCATCACAGGGCTATAGAAGGCCCCACCCATCACATACTAAGTCCAATGCATTCCTTATTTATTTAAATCAAAGAGTCTCATGCCACTTTGACTTATTAAATTACTCATTAATCATTATTCAAAGTGTCACATATTACTTGAAATATTTAATTTCTCATTTCAAATTATTCAAAGTGTCCCATACCACTTTGAATAATTTAGTTCTTAATTACTTAAAAGGTCATAAGATTTTAATTACATTCTTTTGAATTTATATATACATAGTGAGTCATGTATTAAGTGTCAAAAAAAACTAACAACTTCATGGTTATGGCAATTTAATAAATGAAAAGTATGGTAGGCATATTATAGCACATGTAATGATAACCAATGCACATAAATATATGATTTTTCACATAAAATGATAACCCTGAAATTCAAAAATCCTTATTATGGAAGTAAACATCTTATATTACAAATTTCCTAATGGTAATTCATCATGGAATGACTACATAATTAATTTAAAGGTAAACAAAATATTCCATGTGAGGTATTAAACAAATGGTTGTTTAAACACCCATTACTTTGTGTATGTATAAACATACTACAAGGGTGCTCCCAACTATTTAAACACAATGTTATATATTTAAAAGCATGAAAATAAACCACAAAAATTTATAACCAACACCATATATACTTATGAAAATAAGTGTGAAATCCGTATACACATAAAGTGATAAATAAAGGGTTGTATTACTAAAACAAATACCAAGTTAATTCTTGAAAAATTTTCACACTTCAAAACACTTGTTATAACCTTTTATCAATCTATTGTGAAATCATAATATGAACCCATATTAAATACATATAATATAAATACATATATATCACCATATGTATCTAAGGGTGTTTCATCAAATCTTAAGAACCCAATACATAATTTATATATAGTAAAAACATAATTTAAACCAAAGTTAAAAATTAACATTCATAATGTAAAACCGAGGGTATTATTTCATATATATATATATATAACTAATAATACATATGTATTTATAATTTCATCAACTTAATACACCTCAAATCCTAACATGGTTTCTATTCATTAGGAATTCCATTTTGAGTCGGAGTTCTTCTTTATTTAAATAAATAAATCGATATGGTTTTATTAAGAACACATATATACATATGTATATATATGTTTTGAAAACAAATTTAGGTACAAACATAAAACCCCATTGTGAATTGCATGATTTTTTTTGTTCAAAAATAGGAAATCATTTTTATAAGATCATTTCAGAAAATCAGGAGGTTATAAAAAAATAACCATATATAAATAAATAAATAAATAAATATATACATGTATATATATATATAAGATCTGTAAAAAAACAAAGTAAGGAAATCCTAGGTCCCTTACCTGGTTCAAAGGAGGAGGAGAGGTCGAGAAAAGCTTGATGGAGGTGGTAGAAAGAGAAAACCCATAGGGTTCGAGGGAAAAATGAGTTATATATATAAACCATATATAATATATATATTTAAGGAAACTTTCATAGGATCCGAGGAACCTTGGTTTAAAATAATACCAAGTGTGTTCGGTCTTGTGGAAAACAAGATAAATGAGGGCCACCCGAGGTCACTGGTGTAGAATAAATGAAGAATGTAGCGAGAGCTACTGGTGCGGTGTGAAGATGGAGAAAGAAGAAGAAGAAGGTGATGAGAGAGGGTGTGGAAATGGATGAATATATATGATCATTCGAGATGAGATCGGACGGCTGAGAAAGATTTGAATATTTAAAAATGGTTGAACGATTGCGATTAAACTAAAAAACGATCCAACGTCTGAGGTGCATCCATGAGTTTTTAAAAGAGATGATCGGTCAAGATTAAATCTTGACTTGATAGGATAGCTAAGGCATTATGAAGTGATTTAAAAGGAGAATAATGCTCAAGATTAGATCTGATGGGATTGAATGACTGATAAAAATACGGTGGAGAAACCGCGGCTGGGGGGAATCAATGGCCGAACCGATCGAATGGCTCAGATCTCACACAGTGAGATCAGACCATCTAGATCTGATTCCCACTGAAAAAAGGAACCCCACATCGAAACAAGATGACTTCAGTCTCATCTTTATAACCCTGGGGCTCTCACCATGAGTTCATAAATCCCCCTCCCCCTCCACGATACCACCCCATACCATATTTTTGCAGGCGTGCTACTGCGCCCACCCCTATCGCCATGCCACCCCGCATGATGGAACACTTTGGAACCCTTGCACACACACACCCTTGCACTCTTAGGGCCTACTATTTACTCCTATGCACGTGTCTTAGCACACACCATGCATGCACATCCCTGGTCCATTTTCCAGGGGATATGAGTGAGATGCCCACCAAGGCTTTGAGTGGATTGGCCTTCTAAGGTCACCCTCAGCTAGGTGGGGGACTCACCTAATTTTTACATAGTAAAATAAAATTCATTTTTTGTTAAACATTAAAAATAGTTTTTTATATAAATATATAGACGCCTTCATACAGAGAATACAAATTCTCTATTATGACTAAACAAAATCCTAAAACCAAGTAGTATCAAATGTGTGTTTCTCTTGGTATTTATTTCAAAACACAAGGGTTACAATTCAAACCCATTTTAAACTTTAAATCATTATCCTTATAAAATATATAAAAAGAGTTTATTACAAACATGTTTAAAGTTATAACTTCAATGCATAATTTAAATACTTGGAAAACTCATTATACCTAGATAATTTAAATTAAACCACTAGAATATCCAACGACTTTATGGTCTTATGGCCGTTTAGAGACTCAAAAATTACCCAAAGGAGGAAACAATCAAATTTACTTTAAGGTCTTATACAAACATTTCTAGGGTGTTCTAACTTCAAGACAACTTGACCAAGATGGTGCTCATCATTCCTCCGATGGTTAGCACGGTTGCTGTGGTTCTAGCTATATTGATGTTCATCATGATGGATCCGAAGGACCCACACTATTTGATTGTTCTTTTTGTTGTATTGGGTGGTCTCCCTATGATTTTAATAGGTCTCTTAGTGGGAATTTTAGGTTAATTGGATTCTCCCAGCCTTGAAGCAATGTAATCATTTCAGTGTTTAATTTAATAAAATATTCCTTGTTTATATTTTAAAAAAATTGTTTGATTAGTATGGAAATTAAATGAAATAAAATCATAAAATATTATTATTACATTTGAAAAAGGTTCGAGGGGTCATAATTCAACATGTATGAATATTTTAAGTTTGGTGGTAATGGTTTGAGTTCCAGTGTGGGTGAGTTCTATATTAATGGGAATGACATGGGAACTGAAATATGTGCACAATGAATGTCATGGTATGAATATAAATCATCAAAATTAGTGAATAATGTACCAAATCTATCCTAAAAATAAAAAACCATGCTATAATAAAAAATCACATGCTCAAAATCAGAAAAATAATCCATAAAATAATCAGAAATAAGTGTGTTTTGATCATGAGAAATATGTGTAAAAATAATTTTCACCATAAAAATTTAACCAATATTTAAGATCTCTATAAGAGTGGAATAATCCCCATTTGAGATTTAAAATCAATATTTATAGAATCATCACAAGATGGGACAGAATGGGAGATGAAGAGAGAAGAATGGTCTTTCAAGGGTGCTTCATGGAGTTTGAAATGTTAAATCTTACAATCTCATCTCTGAACTCTATATAAAGTGTTCCATTATAGAAATTTATGATTTTATTAGTAGTTTTTAGGATGTTTGTTCCAAGAATTATGGGATAATGAGAACTTACACGATCATCCTCCATATTTAGTATGTAGAAATATATATGAAAGATCATTTCCTTTACCTATGCAAGTACATATTTAAGGACTCTTTCCAAATATACCATAGATATATTTTCCAATTGTGCCACTACTCTTGTTGGATTCAACTCACCAATATGAAAATAAGAGAAAATATAATGTGGTATTACATTTATTAAAGCTAACAAATCACATAAAGCATAAAAAAAGTGAAACTTCACTACAGTGAATATAATAGTGAATGTCTTATGGTCCTTGAACTTTGTTAGCAATGCCAAGGTTGGTGGAATGAACATAGATAATGTAACACCCCATTACCTTGATTGGGTAAGTTTTCCACCTTTTCTAAGTTCCCTTTTGGTTAAAAATCCTTTTATGTGATTTTTTTGGGTTTACTACAGACTGCAGAATAGGAACGCGCCGTGTACCTGAAGTACACGTTGTGTACTTGGTGCTGGTTGCACGTCATAGATTGGGAGATCATGTCATGAACTGGGAGATCATGTCGTGAGCATGTACACATCGTGTACCTGAGGTACATGTCATGAAAGTGTTAAATGTCATTTTTTAATCTGAGTTGATGGGTTTTTCAGCGTAACTTATCCAGTGTGGAATACACGTCGTGACCTTGTGGTACACATCATGAACCGACCCATGTCCAGTTTTAAAATGCTTGATCAGTAGTTATTCTTAGTCCTTTTCATTCCAGATCTCTTGAATCTTGACCCTAGACCCTTCCTAGACATTTTTTAGTGGTTCCCCTACTTTTGATTTGATCGGAACAACTTTGGATCATTGCTTTTCTTGCGGTGTGATTCCCAGGTAAGGGTTATCTCTTGTTTTCTCTTATTCTTCAAGTTACTCTCCTTTTATCCTTTTAGGTTTTAATGGATCATCTAAAAATTGATTTATCTATGCCCAATTGTGTTGTAATATGCTTTTAGTTTGTGTTTCAAGGTCTCCTTCACCTTTTTTCTCGTTGACGGGAGTTGTTGTGAGTGTCGTTCTTTGAAAAAGAGGTAGGTGGTTCCGTCCCAACTTTCCAAATTGATTACCACTATATTGCTTGATTTATTTCAATTGCTAATTTAAATTAAATTTTTTAATCTTGCTTTTATTTGATTTTATAAAAACCTAATTCCAATTAATTGGAGGATTTTAAATAGTTTTGGCACAAAAATTTGAAAAAACCCCAATTAAATTGAATTGGGGTGGGTTTATGGAAATTTTCTGATTTAAATTATTGAATTTAAATTGTTGATTTGATGGAAATGTTTTCAATTGAATGGTTGAATTTAATTGGGAAAAAGAATGGTGAAAATGATGTAATTGGTTTTGAATGAATTTCTAACTTATGAATGGCTTAAAATGATTTGATAGAAACCCAATGGTTTTATCTTGTGAAAAAGGCATGTTTTTGAATAAAACCTATTTTGGTTTTAAATGGAAAGAAATTGGTATGTTTGAAATAGAAGAATGGGATTGATCGTATTTTAAGTAGTCTTAAAATAGTTCACTCATCATGTAAGAGTGCATGCAAGTCTTAGGTAGTTAGTGAGTTATTTAGATACACTCTACACTATTACAACATTCTAAAACATACATGCAACAGATCACATCCCTGACAGGTTAGTGATGAGTCTCATTTGTCCAGTGTCATAGGGACATGTGTATACACATTTTTCTGAGTTCAATTAGAGAGTGTAGAATCCTATAGTTGGTTAATACTATCATACCTTTTGACAGATGACCATGTTGCTCACTTGTTTATTTATATTTGAGATATAAATATATGCCAATATTGTTTGAACTACTTTACATGCCTTCTGAATTTATATAAACTGTTTCTTATAAATGTTTTACATAAGCCATTTTTTAGAAATATTCCATCTCTTGTAAAGTAAATCTTGTTCTTTGAATGTATTTTCCATCATTTTAAAAATGTATAGCATGTTTTGTTTAAATATGCCTTTAAATTTCCAAACCTTTTTGTACTGAAAAATTAATTTTTTTTAATAATCTATACTTGGCATCTGTTATGGAATCTTTGGTGGTATCCTACTAGGATTAGGCTAACACCCTACTTTTTCCTTTGGGTGTTTTTAGAATTTCTTCTTCTAGGATCGAGAAAAGGGAAGGGATCTCTTAGAGGTGGATCCAACTATTGAGATTTGGACTTGGTGAGTTGTGTCCTTAGGGACCTTGGGTCTGTTTTCCCTGTTTATCACTTTAGGTTGTATTACTTTGTATTTTATTACTCGTTGTATTATGGTAATTTTACTCCCAGTGGAGTTTTTCTATTGATATGCATACTGTCTTTTATCTTTTTCTTCCACATTCTTGTGGGAAAATCTTTCCCACTTGTATATTGTACAATTCTAGGTGCTAGTTTCTAGCCCATTGGGATAAGGAATGCCCTTCGGGTCATGTGAGGGCCGTCTCGGTTATTGGGTTATTAGGGAACCCAAGTTGGTTCATGATAAATTGGTATCAATGAGAGGTAGTTGATATTTTCTTTGAAGTTAGTATGAATTTTTGAAATATTTTCAGGACTTAGAAGGTAGTTATGATTGAGTGCCGGTCCAGCTCTCACTGCAGTGAACCTTAATTTACCAAGAGTGATTAGGGAAAGACATCTTATGGATTAGTTCTAGTCCTTTACCTATATAGATTTGGATAGGTTGAAATCCAAATCTTTTTTGTCCCTTATGTTGAGAATATTTTCTCTTTATACTCATTTTTAGTGTTAATATAATGTTATCCTTTTATCTACTGATGTTGTGTAGCATCATGCTACCGAGAAGATGTGTGAATCAGATATAGGAAAAGGCTGCTGCTGAACCCTAGTAAGAAAATCCTATTGTTGATATGAATCTGGTTGAGGTGATTGTGCACACTATCCAAGCTTTGGGTCACGAAACACCTCCAGTTCTTGCCAAGGCTCCAGTTTTGGATCCTTAGGGGGATGTTCTTTGAAATAATTCACTACTACAAAAACGGGCAAAGGAAGAGCCACCTTATATCAGTGCTAAGAAAAAACTGCTGATAAAGAAACCCTATATCAGCGCTAAAATTTTAGCACTGATACATGGTAACCTTTATCAGCGCTAAAAAAGCACTGATAAAAAGATCCTTTATTAGTGCTAGAAAAGCACTGATAAAGAACCCCTTTATCAGTTCTAAAATGTTAGCACTGATACAGGAAGGATTTATCAGCGTTAAAAAAAGCACTGATAAAGGATAACTTTATCAGCGCTAAAATTTTAGCACTGATAAAGGTAGTCTTTATCAGCGCTTTGTTAGCACTGATAAAACCGTAGTCCCTTTATTTATAAAGTCAGTCGCACAATGCCCTCGTTTTATCACGACCTAAATCTCTCGCGGTACTGGAACCTCGCGACTCCCCTCCATTGCCCACTGAGATTCGTGTTGTCGGACCTCCGCCGACCTCAAGCTTCGCGTTGCCGGACCTCTATTTCCCTCTGAGCTTCACGTTACCGGACCTCTTCCGCCCTCGAGCTTGGAGTTTCCGAACCTCCACTACCCGCTGAGCTTCGCATTGCCGGACCTCCACCACCCTCGAGCTTCGCGTTTCCGGATCTCCGCCGCCCTCGATCTTCGTTGCCGGACCTCCGCCGCCCTCGATCTTCGCGTTGCCGGAACAGGTGTGCAATGTTTTTTTGGTCCCCTATTACACATACTCTTCTATAATTATGAGGACCTATGTTTAAGGATTATTACATCATGAGGTTGAGTTTGTGAAATTTTTGAGTGAAGGTTTAACACCCTTGATTTTCTGCCACCACATGTCGGAATGCACCTAGATGGAGTGCATCCGTGAGTGAGAGAAAAACTTGTTTTCATTGATGGAAGTGTTGAGGTAGTTCAATGAGTGATCTGAGCCAATGATATATAATTTTTCAGTCTCTTTATATCCCATGATATTAAATGGGAATCAATCCTTATTTAGTTCTTCAACATGGTGCGGTAAGTGATCGGCATCAGAAAGAGGGAGCACTCTCGGTTGAAGGATAAATTCATTTCAAAGTTTTATATCATACAATAGGGACTTGAAACATGTTTTTTAACTTCATGAAATGAGAAAATTGGACACACATTTTAATATCTTGTGATTAGGATTATGATAATGTATTTTAAGGTTGAATATATTTTACCAAAATATCACACGATTTCATATCATGCAACTAGAACATATAGTGAGGGTGAGGTGAATTTTCCATCCATAGAGTCGCTACACCATGTGAAATATAGGTAGAGGATAAAAAAGGTTTAAGTTCATGATTCATAGACCAAAGGGGGTGTGTCCCAAATTTTTTGGCGTGTCATGCAAGAATAACAACCTGATGTGATAAGGGGCTTGTGGCAGCTCAACACCACACGAAACAAAATATAACTAGGATGTTGGATTTTTAGTTCAAATCCATATATCTCAGACTAAAGGGATGGTTTATTCATGTGAAATATCTCTCGAGAAACCTAGTACTGGTGGAAATATTGATATGCTCATAATCAATGGCGATCAATGAGTTTACACTATCAGAGTGAAGTTTATGAAAAATTTAAGGTCCTTCCCACTTGGATTCTAGTTTCACTATATTCCTCCTAGGTATCATTGATTCCCTTAGATCCAACACCATGTCACCGTAAAGTAAGGAATGATGGATTAACTTTTTCTTTAAGGACAACACCACCCGGTTCTGATGCATTTCTAGGTCATCCAATGCTTGAACCCTATTTTCTTCGAGGGGTTCCCCCCTTCTTTCCTTCATGCTATCTAAGTGACTTTTTCTGGCAGTGCACTTGTATGGCATGATGCCCAGACCACCAAGATTTCTATCCTTGCCACCACTACCTCTATCTCTATCTTTATCCCTCACTAAGGTTACTGACTACTTCTCTGTAGTAGCCAGGCCCCTTCCTAGCAGTGTTTGTTCTGTCTCCCTTGGCTCTGAGCCTGTCATCCAGCTCCAAATACTTATTGATCTAGAGAGAACTCCCTCACCAGCCCCCAAGTTTCATTACCCATCCTTCCCCTGCCCCTTTGGATCCTCATCTCCCACTCATATGAAGATTACCAACCATAAGGGATTATGAACATGTTCAAAATCAAGGGACCTCAATGAGAGATCATCCTCCCACTTCAATAAGGCTACTAGCTCTAGATCCAATGCCAGAGCCCTATCCTACCCATCATTATTATCTTCATATGTAATGATCATGGTCTTAGTGGCCATGTTAAATCGGACTTCCTCACTATAGAAATAAAAAAGCATAATGTCATTGTTGTTGTTGTCAAATAACACAAAAAACCCTATAATAATCATATAATTATCCTGGAAGATTAAGTTGCATGGATTTTTACACTATGACCCCTCCAACAGACACAAATGGGTATTTTGGCACAATAAATATATTGTTGAGACTGTTCAAGATTGCAATCAATTCATCACTACCAAGGTGTCCAATGGTGACACCTCCTTCCTTATGGCTTTTTTTTGAAAGTTATGACCCTCTTCAAAGGGAATCTCTATGGAGTGAACAAAATACCTTCGATCCTGGACACCATCCATTGTTTTTTGGGGGTTACTTTAATGTCATTTCCAACCCAAAGTAAAGGAAAGGTAAAAGACCATTCCAAAGGAAGGCCATCATGGAGTTTGTTCAGTTCATGGCTGGGAAGGGCCTCATTGATCTTAGCTTCTCAGGTAACAGTTTCACCTGGTGCAACAATTGCAGGGGCCATCACCGCTTATGGAGTCTATTGGATAGGTGTCTAGCCAACATGAAAGCCACTAACCTATTTTAAAATACCATGTTTTTCCATCTTTCTTGAGGTATTTTGAAGCACTCCCCCCTCTTGGTTTCCATTTCTTCTTAGCATGATCATCAGGAACGGTTTCACTTCCACCAGAAGTGGGTTAACATCCTAGGGTACCAGGACATGGTTTGTGAAATATGGAATGAACCCTTATAGGAGTATCGGGCCACCTTCAACCTCAGTGACCTGACCTCGAACCCCGATAGGTGCGTGTTCGCCCCTTCCTCCTCAAGAACCTTCACCACCTGGGACTACTGTCGCATATGGGCTCCTTCAGAGTATTATGATAGATGGAATGATACCTTGGGTTTATTGGATTATTAACACCAGTTTGAGATTTATGTGTGATGATATACTTATTATATTTTCTTATTATTTCTTACACACCACCACTTGAGTCGAGTAACCTGATTGAAATCCATATTGGTACTTTGGTTCTGATGTGGATATGTTTTTTTATGTGTTTGTGACATGTGTATGTGTGGATATATGGGTATTTAGGCATGATGATATTGAATGTAGGGCAGAGACATAGGAGTGGTAGATGTATCATTCTTGATTATTCTTGTGTTTGGACTGAGGTGATTTGAGGAAACTATAATGAATCTAAAGTAATTATATTTAATGAAGATTAATAAATACTAATGGTTACGCTATATTAATCTCTATTTTTATAAGTAAGTGATTCTCTTATACTGTATTTGGAAGTCTTGTTTTGTATATTTGAACCATAAATACTAATATTTGAGATTAAAATTGGATGAAGATGAATAAAGATTGGATGGATGCTAATCATTTGACAATAGAGTATGAGAACAGAGTGAAAGAGTTCATCAAATTTTCAAAGGATCACGTAAAGGATCCTTCTCAAATCCTTTTTTCATGTTTACGTTGTTGTTATTCTGGACTACTTACTCCAAAAGAGTTGGAAGAACATTTGATATTTCACGGAATAGATCAGAGTTATAAATGTTGGAATAAACACGGAGAAAAAGAGAATGTAGCTACTGGCTGGGATAAAACTGCGTTTTATGGATCATCAGATATGAATAAAAATATGGATAATGAAGAAGACCATATGGAGTATGTGATTATAGATGTTAATGATGATGAAGATATTATTGAGTAAATGACAATGACAATTGAAGATGAACTCCGTGATTTCCCAAAATTGTTTGAGAAGTTAAAGAGTTGTGCAAAGATTCCATTTTATGCT
This sequence comes from Viscum album, assembly GCA_963277665.1. Taxonomy (NCBI): domain Eukaryota; kingdom Viridiplantae; phylum Streptophyta; class Magnoliopsida; order Santalales; family Viscaceae; genus Viscum; species Viscum album. The sequence goes on from OY728148.1 coordinate 688,463,906, forward strand.
GGTTTCACCAAGTATACAACATTGTCAGCTGTACTGAAGTTGTATAAATTGAAAGCAGGCAACGGATGGAGTGATGTCAGTTTTACGGAACTACTTGCTCTCTTGAATGACATGATCCCTGAAGATAATGAGCTCCCAAGACGGACATATGAAGCTAAATGAATTCTATGCTCGATGGGTATGATTTCTGAAAGAATACATTCCTGCACGAAAGACTGTATATTGTTTCACAAGGAGAACAAATCACTTACAGAATAACCAAAGTGTGGTGCTTCTCGATACAAGAAATATGAATCCAATACTACAAAAGTTTTATGGTACTTTACAATCATTCTAAGGTTTAGGCGTCTATATGGAAGTGAAGAAACTGAAAGACAATTGTCGTGGAATGCAGATAAAAGAAATAAAGATGGAAAATTAAGTCATCCAGCCGACTCTTCTTAATGGAAGAAAATTGATCATGAGTATCCTGAATTTGGAAAAGAGCCGAGAAACCTTCGTCTCACGTTATCTATAGATGGAGTAAATCCTTTTGGTTTTCAAACCAGTACTCATAGTACATGGCCTGTTATGTTGGTAAATTATAACTTGCCACCCTGGTTATGCATGAAGAAAAAATTCATCATGTTATCTATGCTTATATCAGGACCAAAACAACCAGGTAACAATATTGATGTTTATTTGGATCCTTTGATCGAGGATTTGAAGTTGTTGTGGGATTCATGTGTTATGTTGAAGTTGCTTATAAAAGTTAATACTTCACATTGAGAGCGATGTTGTATGAAATAATAAATGATTTCCCTGCTTATGGAAATTTGTCAGGCTATAGCATTAAAGGAACTCAAGGGTGTCCCTTGTGAAAAAAAGATACATAATCAATTAGGTTGAAACATTCATCGAAATCTATGTTTCTAGGACATCATAGATTTTTACCTCGTCGGAATAAGTACCGATCTTGGACAAAATAATTCAATGGAAGTTCATAACAATGTGCAACACCATCTCCACTAACAGGTGATTAGCTGTTTGAGAACGTAAAAGATATGAAAACTGTTTTTGGTAAACCATTTTCGAAAAACCTTACGAAAATCGGTTGGAAAAAGAGATCAGTTTTTTTGAATTACCATACTGGAATTGTTTATACATCAAAAATTTTCTTGATGTTATGCATGTGGAAAAAATGTATGTGACAATGTTATCGAAACGTTGCTAAATGCCCCTGGCAAAACAAAGGATGGAATTAAGGCAAGGTTGGACATGGTTGACATGAGAATTCGAGAAGAGTTGGCTCCTGTGAAGGGTAAAATCGAATGTTTCTTCCTCTAGCTGCTTATACTCTTTATAGGGAGGAGAGATACCAGTTTTGCAACTTCTTCAATGATGTAAAGGTTCCAGAGGGGTATTTATCAAATATCAAGAACATTGTGTCAATGAATGATTTGAAGTTAAAAGGTTTGAAATCACATGACTGCCATGTTTTGATGCAAGATCTAATTCCTATAGCTTTGCGTTGCATTTTTCCCAAGAATGTTCATCATACGTTAACCAAACTTTGTTTCTTTTTCAAAGATATATATAGCAAAGTTTTAGACCCGGTGAAATTTCCAGCTATGAAAAAAGAAATTGTCATCATATTATGTGAATTAGAAATGTTCTTCCCACCAACATTATTTGATATGATGGTTCATTTGATGATTCACTTGGTGAGAGAGATTCGACTTTGTGGTCCTGTGTACTATAGATGGATGTATCCTATTGAATGGTATATGAATATTTTAAAAGGGTATTTCAAAAATCAAAGTCGGCCAGAGGGTTGTATAGTGAAGCGATATATTGTTAAGGAAGCCATTGAATTTTGTACCGAATACCTATCTGATGTGGAAAGAATTGGTCTCCTGAAATCTCATCACACTGGATGCATTCAGGGTGAGGGAATTTCTGGAAGAGATGTTGTGACAATCAGCATTACAGATCGGGAGCAGGCCCACCTTTATGTTTTGTATAACAGTTGAGAGGTTGCTCCATATATTGAAACTCACAAAGAAATTCTTAGGCAGTTGAATCCATCAAGGGATGAAAAATGGTTATCAAATACACATAATCACCAGTTTATAAAATGATTTCAGGACCATGTTTTTAAGCAGTTGGATGAAAATCTGAATTCAATTTCAGAATGACTTTGATGGATAGCCGCTGGACCAAGTGTGTATGTATTATCTTACAGTGGTTATTTAATTAGTGGTTATACATTCTATACAAATGAACATGATAAAGATAGTACCATGAAAAATAGTGGAGTTACACTAGTGGCTGAAGGGATGCATGTTTCTGGTAGTAAGGGCAGAAATCCAATTTATGCAAATATGTCATACTTTGGAATTATCGAACTAATATGGGAGTTGGATTATACGACATTCCAATTGTTGATTTTTCAATGAAAATGGGTTGATAACAACAATGGTGTTAAAATAGATGAATGTGGATTTGTGAAAGTTGATTTTAGTAAAGAAGGGTACAAAGACGAACAATTTATAATGGCATCACAAGCGGTACAAGTTTTTTATGTTCCAGATCCCACAAACCGAAAGTGGTCGATTGTTCTGTTAGCGTCCAAAACTACTGAAGGTTTCGATGAAAATTCAGTTGAGGATGATCCTTTCAGTGGTACGTCACAATCATTTCGGAGCGGTCCCAATGTAGATGATGTTTTGTATATTAGAGGAGACTACAATGAAGGGATTTGGATAATTGATAGAGGTGTCAAATCCCTTCAGCCTTTGAAAAAAAGAAAGAGAGTTCAATAAACACGTTATATTTTGTTTGTAATATAGATCTTGTTATCTAATTTTATTATCTTATCATTACTTAATTTATGTAATCTAAATTAACTATTCAACCACTTTTACAAATAATGACTTCTGCACATTCTGGTGCTCCTAACCTTGAGTCTGAACAAGTCTCTCAAGCTACTGCTGCGGCTGCTTCTACTCCCGCTTCTGCTCCTACGGCTGCTGCTGCTCCTACTGATGCGGCTCCTGCGGCTCTTGCTGCTCCTAGTGTTGAGGTCCAACAACCATCATCACATGTTGTTGCTACCATTTCAGATGAACATATAGATGATGTTGATATCGATGAAATTCTCATGAATGAAGGATCGACATCGTAGAAAACACAGGTGCATCATAGCTTGACGGTGTTAGCCAAAGTTCTTAAGGTGAAAAGCAAAGGCATAAAATTTGATGTCGGATGGAATGCACGAGTGTGAATCCCAACAAGGCTATGTTTAATAGTTACATTGGAGTTGTCACTCGGAAACGCGTGCCGATTGACATAGATTCATGGCACCATGTTGTGTCCAGGCTTAAGGATGTGATCTGGGAAGAAATTATGGTAACATTATGAATTTATTTCTTTAATTTACTAGAAAATAAAATAATTAAACAATGTCTTACTCTTATCAATCTCTTGAAGAATACATTTATAGTATACAATTCACACAAGGATTATGTACTAAGGATTATAGGAAGGATTCATCGAGGTTTTCACACTATTTTAACAAGATGTCACCTAAAAGATTTCAAAGGTAAAATAAACCCGCACCCACCCATTATCTACGCTCACCTGATATCCCAAGAAGCATGGGATGCATTTATTGGCCACTGTGGGGATGAGAAGTTTCAGGTACATTGTGGGTGATAATACGTTGTTTGAGGATACATGTATTCATCACTTTGATTGTTAATATTTCATTTATGAAACAAAAACTCTGTAAAAAAAATCAGGAACGTGCATCAAAACCAACATACCCCTATCGTAAAGCAAGGATGGGGTACGCTTCACTAGAAAAGAAAATGGTACGTATTTTAAATTTACAGTAATATTTTTAGGTGCCAACAAACAACATCATAATTATCTTTCTATGTTTATATGTAGATTGATGAGTCTAAAACCAAATACACTTCCATCTAATGTCATGTGCTTTGGAAGGAGGCACGTGTGAATAAGGAAAGGAAGCTAGTAGATGAGAACACACAAAAAGTGTGGGAAATTTGTGTAAGTATGACATGATGATAAAAATATTTTTTTTAAATTGCTATTAAATAAAAATAATTAGTTATTTTCCTATATCCGACAGTCACAAGAATTAGCTACTCCTGCAGTGGATGCAGACCTATTATCGACGGCTTTGAAGCATCCAGAAAAATACAATCGTGTTAGGGGTGCGGGGTTTGGGGTGACACCCCAAGTATATCTTGAGAAGAAAAAAAATGGATGATAGAGATGAAACATTGAAACAAATGAGCAAAAAACTATCAACCCTTGAAGAATGATTGCAATGGCAGGGAGAGTTGATAGCAACTTTTATGGGTGGGAAGAAAGGAGAAGACACAACTCAAGAACAACTAGCGCGTGAAGATCCCGCCCCACCCCCACTAGCTTTGAGGTGAGCCATTCCCCTCAAAGAGCTGTCTTAGCTGTGGTAATCAATATTCTAATAATTGTTCTCATGAAATGTGAATTAGAAAAACACTGATACTTTTCCTATACTGATCTTCTACAGGGTGATAATGATTGTGATTTATATCTGTCAACACCCACCTATCACCTTGTAGCAAGGGCTATAGTGTTCAACATCGCAGATGACACGCTGCATAATAGACCACTTCCGAAAGATCATCTGAAAGTGAAGATTACTGTAGCTCATGAGCCAAATGCATAGATACCTATTCCACCTGATGACGATGATATTAATATGGTCGAAAAGGATATTGGGACATTCATTGCATAGCCGTGACAACTTATAAGATTACATGCGGCCAAAGAGGTACGTTTCCGTGAATTGATTTTCTAAAAGCTGATCTAATGTGCAAATTATGACTAAATGCATTTTATATTATTGACGGCCGTATATATGAAAAACAGTTGAAGGAATTTTACCATGATCAAAAATTTGGACTCGTTAGTCCTCATACCACATCATAACATCTAACGAAAATAGATCCATAAAAAAAGAATGAAATAGTGAATGGCTTGCTGAAAACATTTGAAAGCAAGATTACAGATGACAGACTCTTCTTAATACCAACCATGCAGGGGTAAAACTTTACGATTAAATCATATCAATTATATTTTGACTTCTTTTATTACTTATTCCTTTTTGTGTTTTTAGAAAACATTGGATGCTAATTGTGATGAACTTGGATACTCCAAAGATTTATTTTTTGGATTCAAATCAAGGATATCCATCAAACCGACCACACATGATGGAGTTTGTGAATCTGTAAGACACTACATCCTAAATTTTAGGTCTAAACATCAAGTAATATAATTTATATTATCTTTTACTGAGGATTCTGTTATGGTAGGCTGGTGTATCATTATCGTCTAAAAAAGGAATGAGGACAGGGGCTAAGCATAAGGAGGCGAACAAGTACTACGTCTGGAAAAATATTAGAGTATATATAATAAGATTTCACTATCCAAACACATCTCAACACAAGTTACTTATTCTCCTAATGATAATTTTTTTGAAGTGTCCAAAACAAAAAAACGACAATGATTGGGGTTATTATGTTTGTAAATTTATGAAAGAGATCATTTTTGATCAACAAACAAGCATCCCTAAAGAGGTATTTTCAAAAACAACTACTAGTTCGTTTAATTTATTTATTAATTCTTTATTTTTATATTTTGCAGTACTACTCTGACTGACGAAAATCCTCATACTCACAAGATGATATAGATATGTTCAGAATTGAGTGGGCCGTATACCTGATGACAGATTTTACACAAATAACATGAAGATCTGACTTGGGGACGTGTACAATTGGCAGTCATTTTTGAGAGGGGTTTAGGGGATCAAGAGATGAAACATTGTTGTATGTAAATGTTCATAGGAATATTGTAATTGTTATTAAATAAAACAAACTTTATCCAGTGAGTCAATTTCCCATTTTAACAGATTATATGAACCAACAACATGCAAGAATGATGAACCACTCAAAGGGTCTCTCTTTTGTTTAAAATGGACAAATTTTTAAGTGAAAACAATAACTGACCTATGGAAAACCAACCAAATGCATTCGTATTGTGTTGATCCTTTATGATAAATATCCACAGGTGAATTTAGGACATGCAAGAGTCATCCCCACCTCAATCCGAGGTACGGTGTGGTCGGTGCCACTCAAAGGGTCTCTCTTTTGTTTAAAATGGACAGATTTTTAAGTGAAAACAACAACTGACCTACGGAAATCCGACCAAAAACATTCTGATTGTATTGATCCTTTAAGAGAACGATCCATGGGTGTGTTGGAGACATGAAAGAGTCATCCCCGCCTCAATCCGAGGCACGGTGTTGCCGGTACCACTCAAAGGGTCTCTCTTTTGTTTAAAATGGACAAAATTTTAACTGAAAACAACAAATGACGTCTGGAAATCTGACCAAACACATTAAGATTGTGTTGATCCTTTAAGAGAATGATCCATGGGTGCATTGGGGATGTGAAAGAGTCATCACCGCCTCAATCTGAGGCACGGTGTGGTCGGTACCACTCAAAGGGTCTCTCTTTTGTTTAAAATGGACAAATTTTTAAGTGAAAACAACAACTGACCTATGGAAATCTGACCAAAAAAATTCGGATTGTATTAATCATTTAACAGAAAAATCCACGGGTGCATTGGGGATGTGAATGAGTCATCCCCACCTCAATCTAAGGCACGGTGTGGCCGATACCACTCAAAGGGTCTCTCTTTTGTTTAAAATGGACAAAATTTTAAGTGAAAACAACAACTGACCTACGGAAATCCAACCAAACGCATTCGGATTGTATTTATACTTTAGGAGAACAATAAAAGGGTCCTTTGTGACATTTATGAGTCATCCCCACCTCAATACGAGGCACAGTGTGGCCGGTACCACTCAAAGGGTCTCTCTTCTGTTTAAAATGGACATATTTTTTAGTGAAAACAACAACTGACCTACAAAAATCTGACCAAACGCATTCGGATTGTCTTGATACTTTAGGAGAACGATACAAGAGTCCTTTTTGATGAATAAGAGTTATCCTTGCCTCAATCCAAGGCATGGTGTGGCTGGTACCACTCAAAGGGTATCTCTTCTGTTTAAAATGAACAAATTTTTAAGTGTAAACAGCAACTGACCTACGAAAATCTGACCAAAAACATTTGTATTGTCTTGATCCTTTAGGAGAACGATCAAAGGGTCCTTTGTGACATGTACGAGTAATCCATACCTCAATCCAAGGCACGGTGTGGCCGGAACCACTCAACAGGTCTCTCTTTTGTTTAAAATGGACATATTTTTAAGTGAAAATAACAACTGACCTACAAAAATCAAACCAAACGCATTAGGATTGTATTGATCCTTTAGAAGAACGATCCAAGGGTCCTTTTTGACATGTAAGAGTCATCCCTGCCTCAATCTGAGGCACGGTGTGGCTGGTACCACTCAAAGGGTCTCTCTTCTGTTTAAAATGGACAAATTTTTAAGTGAAAACAACAACTGACCTACATAAATCAGACCAAACACATTCATATTGTCTTAATAATTTAGGAGAATGGTCCACGGGTCCTTTTTGACGTGTATGAGTAATCCTCGCCTCAATATGAGGCACGGTATGTCCAGTACCACTCAAAGGGTCTCTCTTTTGTTTAAAATGGACAAATTTTTAAGTGAAAACAACAACTGACCTACGGAAATCCAACCAAAAGCATTCAGATTGTATTGATAATTTAGGAGAACAATCCAAAGGTTCTTTGTGACATGTAAGAGTCATTACCACCTTAATCCGAGGCACGGTGTGGCCGGTATCACTCAAAGAGTCTCTCTTTTGTTTAAAATGGACACAATTTTAAGTGAAAACAACAACTGACCTACGGAAATCCAAACAAACTCATTCGGATTGTATTGATCCTTTATGAGAAAAATCCATGGGTCCTTTTTGATGTTTAAGAGTCATCCCCGCCTCAATATGAGGCATAGTGTGGCCGGTACCACTCAAAGGGTCTCTCTTCTGTTTAAAATGGAAAAAATTTTAAGTGAAAACAACAACTGACCTACAAAAATATGAACAAATGCATTATTATTGTCTTGATCCTTTAGTATAATGATCCAAGGGTAATTTTTGATGTGTAAGAGTAATTCCCACCTCAATTTGAGGCACGGTGTGGCTGGTACCACTCAACGAGTCTCTCTTTTGTTTAAAATGGACAGATTTTTAAGTGAAAACAACAACTGACCTACAGAAATCTGACCAAAAACATTAGGGTTGTATTGATACTTTATGAGAATGATCCACAGGTACTTTTTGACGTGTAAGAGTTATCCCCACCTCAATATAAGGCACGGTGTGGCCGGTACCACTCAAAGGTTCTCTCTTCTGTTTAAAATGGATAGATTTTTAAGTGAAAACAACAATTGACCTACGGAAATCCAACCAAACACATTCGAATTGTCTTGATCCTTTAGCAGAATGATACATGGTTACTTTGTGACGTGTATGAGTAATCCTATCCTCAATCTAAGGCATGGTGTGGCTGGTACTACTCAAAGGGACTCTCTTTTGTTTAAAATGGACAAATTTTTAAGTGAAAACAACAACTGACGTACAGAAATCCAACCAAATGCATTAGGATTTTCTTTATCTATTAGGATAAAGATCCAAGGATCCTTTGTGATCTGTAAAAGTCATACTTGCCTCAATCCGAGTCATAGTGTGGCCGGTATCACTCAAAGAGTCTCTCTTCTGTTTAAAATGGACAGATTTTTAAGTGAAAACAACAATTGACCTATGGAAATCTGACCAAATGCATTCAGATTGTATTGATCCTTTAGGATAACAATATAAGGGTCCTTTGTGATGTGTACGAGTCTTCCCCACCTTAATCCAAGGCATGGTGTTCCCAGTACCACTCAAAGGGTCTCTCTTTTGTTTAAAATGGACAAATTTTTAAGTGAAAACAACAATTGACCTACGGAAATCTGACCAAACACATTCGGATTGTCTTGATACTTTAGGGGAACAATCCAAAGGTCCTTTGTGACATGTAAGAGTAATCCCCACCTCAATTAGAGGCACAGTGTGGCTGGTACCATTCAACGGGTCTCTCTTTTGTTTAAAATGGACAGAATTTTAAGTGAAAATAACAACCGACCTACGAAAATCCGACCAAACGCATTTGGATTATATTGATAATTTATGATAACGATACATGGGTATTTTTTGATGTTTAAAAGTCATCCCTGCCTCAATTAGAGGCATGTTGTGGTCGGTACCACTCAAAGGGTCTCTCTTCTGTTTAAAATGGACACATTTTTAAGTGAAAACAAAAACTGACCTACGTAAATCCATCCAAACACATTCGGATTGTCTTAATCCTTTAGGATAACGATCCAAAGGTCCTTTTTGACATGTAAGAGTAATCCCCACCTCAATCTGAGGCATGGTGTGACCGGTACCACTCAAAGGATCTCACTTTTGTTTAAAATGGACAAATTTTTAAGTGAAAATAAAAATTGACCTATGAAAATCCAACCAAACACATTAGGATTGTATTGATCCTTTAGGATAATGATCCATGGGTCCTTTTTGATGTGTAATAGTCATCCCCACTTCAGTATGAGGCACGGTGTGACAGGTATCACTCAAAGAGTCTCTCTTTTGTTCAAAATGGACACAATTTTAAGTGAAAACAACAAATGACCTACGGAAATCCGACCAAATGCATTCATGTTGTATTGATCCTTTCTTAGAACGATACACAGGTCCTTTTTGACATTTAAAAGTCATACCCACCTCAATATGATGCATGGTGTGGCCGGTACCACTCAAAGGGTCTCTCTTCTGTTTAAAATGGACAAATTTTTAAGTGAAAACAACAACTGACCTATGGAAATCTAACCAAACACATTAGGATTGTCTTGATCCTTTAGAAGAGCGATCCACGGGTCCTTTGTGACGTGTATGAGTAATCCCCGCCTCAATCCGAGGTACGGTGTGGCCGGTACAACTCAGCGGGTCTCTCTTTTGTTTAAAATGGACAAATTTTTAAGTGAAAACAACAAATGACCTAGGAAATCTGACCAAACGCATTCAGATTGTATTGATAATTTTGGAGAACAATACACGGATCCTTTGTGACATGTAAGAGTCATCCCTGCCTCAATCCGAGGCACAGTATGGCCGATACCACTCAAAGGGTCTCTCTTCTGTTTAAAATGGACATATTTTTAAGTGAAAACAACAACGGACCTACAGAAATCTGACCAAACGCATTAGGATTGTCTTGATACTTTATGAGAATTATAAATGGGTCCTTTTTGACATGTAAGAGTAATCCTCGACTCAATCAGAGGCACGGTGTGGCCGGTACCACTCAAAGGATCTCTCTTTTGTTTAAAATAGACAAATTTTTATGTGAAGACAAAAACTGACCAATGGAAATCCGACCAAACGAATTAATATTGTCTTGATACTTTAGTAGAATTGTCCACAGGTCCTTTTTGACGTGTACGAGTAATCCCCACCTCAATCAGAGGCACGATGTGGTCATTACCACTCAAAGGGTCTCTCTTTTGTTTAAAATGCACAAAATTTTAAGTGAAAACAACAACTGACCTACAGAAATCCGACCAAATGCATTCAGATTGTCTTGATCCTTTATGAGAATGATACACAAGTCCTTTTTGACATGTAAAAGTCATCCCCAACTTAATCTGAGGCACAGTGTGGCCGGTATCACTCAAAGAGTCTCTCTTCTATTTAAAATGGACAGATTTTTAAGTGAAAACAACAACTGACCTATGGAAAACTGACCAAACGCATTCAGATTGTATTGATACTTTAGGATAATGATACAAGGGTCATTTTTAATGTGTAAAAGTCATTCCTGCCCCAATCTAAGGCATGATGTGGCCGGTACCACTCAAATGGTCTCTCATCTGTTTAAAATGGACAAATTTTTAGTGAAAACAAAAACTGACCTACCGAAATCTGACCAAACACATTAGGATTGTCTTGATACTTTAGGAGAATGACCCACAGGTACTTTGTGATGTGTAAGAGTAATCCATGCCCCAATCCGAGGCACGGTGTGGCTGGTACCACTCAACGGGTCTCTCTTTTGTTTAAAATGGACAGATTTTTAAGTGAAAACAACAACTGACCTACGGAAATCTGACCAAACACATTAGGATTGTATTGATCCCATAGGAAAATGATCCTAGGGTCCTTTGTGATGTGTAATATTAATACCCGCCTCAATATGAGGCACTATGTGGCTGGTACCACTCAAAGGGTCTCTCTTCTGTTTAAAATGGATAAATTTTTAAGTGAAAACAAAAACTGACCTAGGGAAATCTGAACAAACGCATTCATATTGTCTTGATACTTTAGGAGAACTATCCACGGGTCATTTTTGATGTGTAAAATTAATCCCCACCTCAATCTGAGCCACAGTGTGACCGGTACCACTCAACGGGTCTCTCTTTTGTTTAAAATGGACAGATTTTTAAGTGAAAACAACAACTAACCTACGGAAATCTGACCAAACGCATTCGTATTGTATTGATACTTTAGGATAACAATCCATGGGTCATTTTTAATGTGTACGAGTCATCCCCACCTCAATATGAGGCACGGTGTGGCCGGTACCACTCAAAGGGTATCTCTTCTATTTAAAATGGACAAATTTTTAAGTGAAAACAACAAATGACCTATGGAAATCCAACCAAACACATTCGGATTATCTTTATCTTTTATTAGAACAATACAAGAGTCCTTTGTGATGTGTACAAGTAATTTTCTCCTCAATCCGAGGCACGATGTGGCCGGTACCACTCAAAGGGTCTCTCTTTTGTTTAAAATGGAAAACTTTTTAAGTGAAAACAACAACTGACCTACGGAAATCTGACCAAACACATTCATAATGTATTGATACTTTAGAAGAACGATCCAAAGATCCTTTTTGATGTGTAAGAGTCATCATCGCCTCAATCCAAGGCACGGTGTGGCCCGTATCACTCAAAGGGTCTCTCTTTTGTTAAAAATGGACACAATTTTAAGTGAAAACAACAACTGACCTACAGAAATCTGACCAAAAGCATTAATATTGTATTTATCCCTTAGTATAATGATCCATGGTTCCTTTGGGACATTTAAGAGTCATCCCCGCCTCAATCCGAGCCACGGTGTGGCCAGTATCACTCAAAGGGTCTCTCTTTTGTTTAAATTGGACACAATTTTAAGTGAAAACAACAACTGACCTACAAAAATCTGACCAAACACATTAGGATTGTCTTGATACTTTATGATAATAATCCATGGGTCCTTTGTGACATGTAAGAGTCATCAGCGCCTCAATCTGAAGCACGGTGTGGCCGGTACCACTCAAAGGGTCTCTCTTTTGTATAAAATAGACATATTTTTAAGTGAAAACAACAACTGACCTATGAGAATCCATCCAAACGCATTCAGATTGTATTGATCATTTAAGAGAATGATCCACGGGTCATTTTTGACATATAAGAGTCATCCCTGCCTCAATCCGAGGCACAGTGTGGCCGGTACCACTCAAAGGGTCTCTCTTTTGTTTAAAATGGACAGATTTTTAAGTGAAAATAATAAATGACCTATGGAAATCTGACAAAATGCATTCATATTGTGTTGATCCTCTAAGAGAAGGATCCATGGGTGATTTGGGGATGTGTACAAGTCATCCCCACCTCAATACGAGGTACGGTGTGGCCGATATCACTCAAAGGGTCTCTCTTTATTTTTAAAATGGACAAATGTTTAAGTGAAAACAACAACTAACCTACAGAAATCCGACCAAATGCATTCGGATTGTATTGATCCTTTAGGAAAATGATACAAGGGTCCTTTATGATGTGTAAGAGTCATCTCCGACTCAATCCGAGGCACGGTGTGACCGGTATCACTCAAAGGGTCTCTTTTTTGTTTAAAATGGACACAATTTTAAGTGAAAACAACAACTGACCTATAAAAATCTGAAAAAACACATTCGGATTGTCTTGATCCTTTAGGAGAATGATCCATGGGTCATTTTTGATGTGTAAGAGGCATCCTCGCCTCAATCCAATGCACATTGTGGCTGTTACCACTCAAAGGGTCTCTCTTTTGTTTAAAATGGACAAATTTTTAAGTGAAAACAACAACTGACCTACCGACATCCAACCAAACGCATTTAGATTGTGTTTATCCTTTAAGATAATGATCCATGGGTGCGTTGGGGATATTTATGAGTCATCTATTCCTCAATAAAAGTCACGATGTGGATGATATCACTCAAAGGGTCTCTCTTTTGTTTAAAATGGACAAATTTTTAAGTGAAAAAAACAACTGACCTACGAAAATCTGACCAAACGCATTCAGATTGTCTTGATACTTTAGAAGAACGATCCAAAAGTCCCTTGTGACATGTAAGAGTCATCCTCGCCTCAATAAAAAGCACGGTGTGTCCGATATCACTCAAAGGGTCTCTTTTTTTTAAAAAAAATGGACACAATTTTAAGTGAAAACAACAACTGACCTACGAAAATCCAAACAAATGCATTTTTATTGTATTAATCCTTTATTAGAATGATTAAAGGGTCCTTTTTGACGTGTAAGAGTTATACCTACCTCAATACAAGGCACAGTGTGGCTGGTATCACTCAAAGGGTCTCTCTTTTGTTCAAATTGGACACAATTTTAAGTGAAAAAAACAACTGACCTACGGAAATCTGACCAAACACATTTGGATTGTCTTGATCCTTTTTGAGAATGATCCATGGGTCTTTTGTGATGTGTAAGAGTCAACCCCACCAACCCCCAGGACCGCCCCCACCCCCCTGGACACCAACCCACCCCCTGGACACCCCCACCCCTCTGGACACCCCCACCCCTGGAAAGCCCCCTCAACCCCCTGGACACCCCACCCCATGGACACGCCCATGGACAGCCCCCCCAGACACCCCCACCCCCCTGGACACCCCTCACCCATGGACGGACACCCCCACCCTCCCAGACACTATCCCACCCCCTTGGACAACCCCACCAACCCCTGGACCCCCCAGACATCCCCCACCCCCTATAAAGCCCCCCCAACACCCTGGACACCAACCCACCCCATGGACACCCCATAGACAGCCCCCCCAGCTGGACACCCCCCTTCCTTGGACACCTCCCCACCCCCCTTGGATAGCCCTACCAACACCCTAGACCACCCCCACCCCCTGGACACCCCGATCCCCCCAGACTCCCCCATCCCACCCTCCTGGACACCACCCCACCCCCTTGGAAAGCCCCCCTCGGACCGCCCCCACCCCCCGGACACCCCACCCACCCCCTAGAAATCCCCCCCGACACCCTGGACACCAGCTCACCTCCCCTGGACACCCCCATGGATATCCCCCCTCACCTGGACACCCCCCTCCTAGACACCACCCCACCACCTATACACCCCCACCCCCTAGACACCCCCATCCCCCCGAACACCCCCTACCCCCCCTTGGACAGCCACCTGAAACCCCTAAACAACCCCCAACCCCTTGAATTATGAATAGAATTCTTTATGTATTTAATTAACTTACGAATTAAGTGTTAATGGTGTATGGGTATACTTGGTGTAATTATCTTATGATTTATGTGTTAATTTTGTATGGGTATACTTATTGAGATGCTGAATTATTTGCAGGTGCTGTTTGGGTGTGATGCTGCAGAATTTTTTTTGCAGCAGACATGGAATTTATCAGCGCTAAAAAAGCGCTGATAAAGGCTTCCTTTATCATCACTCTTTTAGCACTGATAAAGGGGACCCCCCTTTATCAGCGATGAGCTTTACAATGCTTTTTTTGTGCTGATAAATCCCATTTTGAGCGCTGATAAAGCCTGTTTTTGTAGTAGTGATTCTCAAGAGTTCCTTATCCAGAATCCACAAGTATTCAAAGGCTCCACTGATCCTCAACATACTGAGGAATGGTTGGTCAAGATAGAACATCTGTTTGAGTTCTTGGAGACACCTAAAGTGATCACGGTGAATTGTTCCAACTTCGTATTGGAGGGACCAAGCAGGAGATGGTGGGACACGATGGTGATGATATGGAAACAGGAGGGATTACAAGAGAAATAATTCAATGTTATTTTCACCAATCAGTTCTATCTATATTTGATGGTGTTGGATAAGGATATGAAGTTTTTCATGCTTCAGCAGGATGATAAAACCATGATTGAGTATTCAAATCACTTTTCTAAGCTAGTTATGTCTTCTCTTAAGATTGTATCTAATGAGAGGATGAAGGCTCAATGGTTAGAGTTGGGAATTCGATCAGATATCTATTCTTAGGTTTTCTTACTGAAGCTTCCCACCTATACTGATGTGCTGGATAGGGAGATGATGGTTGAGATGGACTTGGCTAGCAAGTCAGGGTTGAAGAGAGTCTATCCCTTTTTCTTCTAGTGGAAGTGTTGGTTCCTTCAAAGGAATAAAGGAATCGCGATGATCCTCATGGAATTTCTTGATGGAAGAGTCATTCCTAACCTCCTAAAGCTCTAGGAGAAAGTTATTTGACTTGATACCAGTGTTAAAAGCTAGTAAATTATAGGATGGTTTTCACTGAGGCACCCAAGAAATATAGCTCCTATGGATGTTCAGGGAACTTGAAGAGGTTTTTCCATCACTTCTCTACTCTACGTAGTGGGACAGGATCATCAGCTCCTCCTAAAACTACAGGGAAATCAAATGCTTCACTGACAAAAGGGTTCCAGCCATAGGCATCCGGAATGAAGCTTCTTCACATAGTGGAAGAGTATCCAGAGGAAGAAAACATGGGTCCAGTTACTGTGAGAGGTACCATTACCATTGCTTAGTCATTGTTGACTTCTCTTTTTGATAATGATGCATCTCACTCTTTTATTTCAACCCATATCATTAATCTTATAAATCTTCCTATGGATAAACTATATTGTGCAATGGATATTACTACACCCCTTGGTACGAAGAGAGAGCAGGGTCTTCGTAGTCCTTCCTGTGTCTTCTTTCGACCAGATGTCGAGCTAGCTTGTAGTTTTCTGGTTCTTGATATGAAATCTCTTGACATCATATTTGGGATGTATTAGTTCATTGCCAACAAATCCCAAATTGATTGTTATCTTTGACTGGTTTACTTTACTACACCCAGTGGTGTGCCTCTTGTTTTTCAAGGAGAATGGGACCCAAGGTTGAGTAGAGTTGGACCTTCTTATCCAGAGTTAGGGAAAGTTATATCAGTGTTTGCTTTTAACCTAGAGTGAGATTCAATGGGTGGTGATCTTCCTCCAGTTTTTTTTTGAGTTTTTTATGTATTCCCTTCAGATTTATATGGTCTTCCATTGGTGAGAGAGGTTGAGTTTTCTATTGACTTAATGTCTGGTACTCAACTGTTCTCTATCCCCTCTTACCGCATGACACCAACTGAGCTGAAAGAGCTGAAGTCTTAGCTGGACGATCTTCTTGATAAAGGCTTTATTCATACAAGTGTTTCACCTTGGGAAGTGATGGTTCTCTTTTCTAATAAGCCGTATGGTTCTATTTGATTATGTGTTTATTCTCAAAAGATAAATTTAGTTACAATAAAGAACAAATATCTATTTCCATGGATTGATGATTTGTTTGATCAACTATAAGGGGTGAAGTGGTTTTCAAAGATCGAACTTCGATCTAGTTACCATCTGTTGAGGATAAAAGAAGTTGACATTCTGAAAAATGACTTTTAGAGCAGGTACAATCACTTTGAGTACCTTGTTATGCCCTTTGGTTTGAAAAATCATCCTTATGTTTTTATGGATTTAATGAACAAGATTTTCCATGAGTATCTAGATACCTTTGAGGTAGTATTTATAGATGACATTCTTGTTTACTCAAAATCCGAGGTGGATCATGTGAAACATTTGAGAATATTTCTGATTCTGCTAATAGCTCACCGTACTTATGCCAAGATTTCAAAATGTGATTTATGGATTTAGGAAGTGAAATTATTGGGACATGTGGTGTCTGAACAAGGTGTATCAGTTGATCCAGAAAAGGTTTAGGCTATTATGATGTGGGAGCAACCACAAAATGTCTTTGAGATCCAAAGCTTCTTAGACTTAGCTGTATATTACTGTAGGTTCGTGAAGGACTTATCAAAGTTGGAATCTCGAATGACTGCTCTGACTCGGAAGGGGGTGAAGTTTTCATGGGATGATAAATATTAGAGTTCTTTTGCTGAGCTGAAGCGTCTGTTAACTACTACGTTGGTGTTAATTCTTCCAGAAGTCGGGCAAGGCTATGTGGTATTTTGTGATGCATCAGGTTCTGTCTTGGGCTATGTTCTTATGTAGGGTGATCATGTAGTAGCATATGGATCTCGTTAGCTTAATTCACACGAGAAGAATTATCCTACCCATGATCTGGAACTTGCAGCTGTGATGCACACACTTAAAAGTTAGCGGAACTACCTTTTTGGAGAAAGGTTTACAGTGTATTCAGACCACAAAATACTGAGCTATATCTTCTCTAAAAAACATTTGAATCATTGGCAGAGGAATTGGGTGGAGTACCTATAGTCTTTCGACTTTGACATCGCTTATACCTCGGGGAAATGGAATGTCATTGCTGACTCTTTAAGCAGGAAACTTCCAACCCAGGTAGTGAAAGAATCTTCAAAAGAGTGGAATTTATTGGATCTTTTTGCACAGTTTCATATTGGAGTTCAAGAGGAATAGGATGATGTTTCTTTATCCAGTGTGCAGTTGATGCATACTCTTCTTGATATGATTCTTCAAGATCAAGATCTTGATGATGAGTTCCATAGCATTATAGAATCTCTTTATAGTAGGGATAAAATTTCCCAATGGTCATTCTCTAAAGAGGGTGTTCTATGCTATCGAAATTGTTTCATTGTGCCATTAATAGCAAGAAAGGTAGTGATGTGGGGTTTCCATAATTCTTAGTGGGATGTGCACTCAGGAACCAAAAAAATGTTCTATGACATGAGGCATCAGTTCTAGTGGTGGAAAATGATATGAGACATTACTAAGTTTGTCTCCCATTTATATATGTGCCAATAGGTGAAATCTGAGCACCAAAAACCTTTGAGTTTGCTTCAACAGATTCCAGTTCCTACTTGGAAGTGGGATGAGATCTCTATGGACTTTGTGGTTGGGTTGCCTCATACATAGAGAAAGAATAATGCAATATGGTTTGTGATTGACAGGCTGACCAAGTCGGCTCACTTTATAACCATTCGTGATACGTCCAAAGTTAAGGAGTTGGAAAATATCTATGTGAAAGAGATTGTTCACTTGAACAAAGTTTGATCTACTATAGTATTTGATAGGGATCCTTGATTCACTTATCAATTTTGGAGAGGCCTTTAGAAGGCATTGGGATCTCAGTTTCATTTGAGCACAACCTACCATCCGTAGTCAGATGGCCAGACAAAAAGAGCTATACAGATTATTGAGGATATGCTTCACACCTGTGTCCTAGACTTCGGCAGGGCTAGGATGATAACTTAGGTCTGGTTGAGTTTTTTTACAACAATAGTTACCAGTACGTGATCATAATGGCACATTTTGAGGCCTTGTGTGGCCAGCCTTGTAAATCTCTGTTGTGTTGGTCGGAGGTTGGTGAAAGTTCTTTGGTTGGACCAAGCTTGGTATAAGAGACAATGAAAAAGATTTAGCTGATACATTAGAGGATGTTGATATCATAAAGATGATATAAGTCTTATGCTGATTGACACCATAGATCTTTGGAGTTTTCAGTTGGTGATCATGTGTTCTTAAAGGTTTCACCTTGGTTGGGTCATTGATGGATTGAAAGGAAAGGGAAGATTTCTCCTCACTTTGTGGGACCTTTCAAGTTTGTAGAGTAGGCGGGGAATGTTGTGTACCATTTGGAACTTCCACCATAGTTGATGTTGATACATAACATGTTCTATTTATCGTAGCTGAGAAAGTATCTATATAATCCATATCGCATTTTGAGTTGGAGTGATATAGAGATCGATCTTAACTTATATTTAACCAAGAAACTAGTTAGTATATTTGATTTTGAGACCACAATGCTTCATGGGAAGGATATAACTTTGCTTCATGTACTATGAAAAAATGGATCTAATATTCAGGAGACATGGGAACGAGAGGCACTGATGAGAGAGTAGCGACCTCATCTCTTTGGCATGGAAGCTTCTTCATAGGATTTCTAGGGGCAGAAATTTTTTATGATGGGGAGGTTGTAACACCCAATTACCTTGATCAGGTAAGTTTTTCACATTTTCTAAGTTCCCTTTTGGTTAAAATTCATTTTATGTAATTTTTTTGGGTTTACTACAGACTGTAGAATAGGTACATGCCATATACCTGAAGTACACGTCGTGTACTTGGTGCTGATTATAGGTCACAGACTGGGATATCATGTTGTGAACTGGGAGATAATGTCATGAGTAGGTACACATTGTGTTCCTGAGGTAAACATCAGGTAGGGGTTAAATTTCAATTTTTAATCTGAGGCTGCATGTTTTTGGCATAACTTATCTAGTGTGGACTACACATCATGACCCTGTGGTACACATCGTGACCTGACCCGTGTCCAGTTTTAAAACACTCTATCGACAGTTATTCTCAGTCATTTTCATTCCAGATCTCTTGGATCTCAACCCTAGACCCTTCATAGGTATTTTTCAGAGGCACCCCTCCTTTTAGTTTGATCAGAACAACTTTGGATTGTTTCTTTTCTTGCAGTGCGATTCATGGGTAAGGGTTATCTCTTGTTTTCTCTCATTCTTCAAGTTCCTCTCTTTATCTCCTATGAGGTTTTAATGGATCATCTAGGAATTGATTAATTTATGCCCAGTGGTGTTGGACCATGCTTATAGGTTGTGTTTCAAGGTCTCCTTCACCTTCATTCTCATTGATAGGTTCCATTACGAGTGTTGTTCTTTAGAAAAGAGGTAGGTGGTTCCATCCTGAATTTCCAAATTGATAACCATCATATTGATTGATTTATTTCAATTGCTGATTTAAATTCAATTGATTAATCTTGATTTTAATTTCTTTTATAAAAACCCAATTACAATGAATTAGAGTATTTGAAATGGGTTTGGCATGAAAATTTGGAAAACCCCCAATTCCATTGAATTGGAGTGGGTTTAAAGAAATTGTCTGATTTAAATTGTTGAATTTAAATTGTGGGTTTGATGGAATTGTTTTCAATTGAATGGTTGAATTTAATTGGAAGAAATAATGGTGAAAAGTATAGAATTGGTTTTCAATGAATTTATAACTTGTGAATGGATTAAAATGATTTGATAGAAACCCAGTGGTTTTATCTTATGGAAAAGGACTGTTTTTGAATAAAATCTGTTTTGGTTTTAAATGGAAAGAAATTGGAATATTTGAAATGGAATAATTGGGTTGATCATATTTTAATGAGTCTTAAAATAGTTCTCCCATCATGTAAGAGCGCATGAAATACTTAGGTAATTAGTGAGTTATTTGGATACACTCTATGCTATTACAATGTTCTAAAACATACATGAGTGAGTCACATCCCCAACGGGTTGGTGATGAGTCTTCTTTAGACAGTGTCATAGGGACGTGTGTATACACATTTTTCTGATTTCACTCAGAGAGTGCAGAATCCTATAGCTATTTAATACTATCATATCTTTTGACAGATGACCATGTTTCTCACTTGTTTATTTATATTTGAGATAGAAATATATGTCAATATTGTTTTAACTACTTTACATACCTTCTGAATTTATATAAATTGTTTCATATAAATGTTTTACATAATACATTATTTTAGAAATATTACATCTCTTACAAAGTAAATCCTGTGCTTTGAATGTATTTTCCATCATTTTGAAAATGTATAGAATGTTTTGTTTAAATATTATTTTAAATTTCCAAACTCATTTTTTCTAAAAAATTAAAATATTTTATTTGGATAATATATACTTGGCATATGTTATGGAATCTTTGGTGGTATCCTACTAGTATTAGGCTTATACCCTACTTTTTCCTTCGAGAGTTTGTAGAATTTCTTCTTCTAGGTTTGAGCAAATGGAAGGGATCTCTTGGAGGTGGATCCAGCTGTTGAGCTTTATACTTGGTGAGTTGTGTCCTTAGGGACCTTGGGGATATTTTTCATGTTTATAACTTTGGGTTGTAGTACTTTGTCTTTTATTCCTAATTGTATTCTATTACTTTTAGTTCTGGTAAAGTTTTCCTATTGATATGCATATTGTCTTTTATCTTTTGTTTTTGCATTATTGTAGCAAAATAATTCCCACTTGTAGGTTGTATGATTCCAGGTGCTAGTCGCCATCCCATGGGGATCGGGAACACCCTTCAGTTCATGTTAGGGATGGCTCAGTTATCGGGTTATCAAGGTACCAAAGCTGGTTCGTGATAGATATTTTCTGTCCAAGGTTGATCCACTCATTTACATTTATCCCTCTTCTATTTGTACACAACTCTTTCAAAGATTTAGTATACCTTAGAATTTTCTTAATTACTTCAATTAGAGGGATTTTGATCTCAACATGATTAAATATATCCAAAAACTTTTTTAAATGCCCCTTTATCCATATTATTGGTTTATGAAACTCTATTTAGAAATAGAAGGGGTTTAGGAGGAAAATCATTAATATTTTTCTAACCTTTGTCTTTCTCCTTTGGTTGCTCATTAGTTGGCCTTGAATAGGGATTCTCCAAGGTTGAGGTGAATCTCGATGGATATATAGGAGAAGATGTCTCAAATGTTTTCTCCACACTTCTCAGTGTGATGGAACTAATGTTCCCCTTAGTATTTGGAGTAGTTTTGGAAGGAATATTTCTAGAGATTTTTCTTACCAGTTCATAGAGGTCAGTGGAAATATATCTCATTTGCATATTCATCTCCCTTAACTCTATACCCTGAATCTTCACCTCTTTACATTCATTTAGAACAATTTGTTTCAAAATATCATTAGTATTAGAATATACCTTTGGTTGAGATAACCCTTGATGTTATTGACTTGTTGATTCTTGGCATTTAAATCTCTTCTAGGGTTTTTAAAAAACATTTTGGTAAAGATGAGGCTGTTAGAAGTTTTTTTGAAAAGGGTGACTTTGTTATTGTCTAGATCCATACTATATGTATTAGTGGTCTTTCCACCCTTGGTTTTATATTAGTGAAAATGAATCATACTTATTATGGGGTTTTGGTTGTTGTTGTTGTTGATATCATATCTTTGGGAATATAGCTACATAATTCTCTATCTCTTGTAATTGGGGAAAAAGATCAGTAGGGTGGTTTGGTTTGGTGAAAACACCGCAAGGCCCTACAAGTGTGGGTTGGGATGTATTTTTATCCAAATAAATCCATCTCACTATAGTGTTGGATTCATCTAACTTGGCATCAATTAAATGATTTTCAAGAGAAGATGAACTTACCTAATGTACTCCTCAAACATGTGGTATACCACGATCACAAAATTTCTAGGAGTTATGTGAAATATTATCAATCAATACACATGTAGTTACTAGTGTTTTTTTTACCAGTGACCCTTCATCTATGATATTCACCATGCCCCCCTCCATAGTAGTGAGGCCTTCATAGAAAAACTGGACGAGGAGTTTTTTCACAGATTTGGTGATGTAGGAAACTTGCACACAACTTATTGAACCACTCCCAGTATTCATACATAGACTCACCTTATGATTTATTAATCCCTAATATCTCTTTTTTAATGACAATGTCCCTTTATTCTAGAAAAAATATCTCTAAGAAAAGATGTTTCAAATAATTCCAACATGTTACATCTTGAGTTTGTAAATAATACATCCAATATTTTTCATTTCCATCAAGAGAGAATGGGAATGATCTTTGTTTAATTTGGAATTTAGATACATTCATTGGTTTTAAGGTTAATCAAACCACATTAATTAATTTTAGATGTTTGTTGGGATACTCTATAGAGAGGCTATGAAATTTTGGAAGAATGTGTATCAATTCATATTTTAATTCAAAGTCAAATTCCTAGTTTGGGTATGCGATAAAAGCTGGTTGTAATTAATTATTGGCGAAACCAATTATTTAATGGTTCTATTAATTTTATTTTTATTATTTGTATCCATTGGTTATGGTTTTATGTTTGATTGACAATTGCTTCCAATTTCAATGTTCCTATAATAGAGGAATTCCCTAATTGGGTAAATATTGAAACTTCTCATAGATTGAGACTATTTTATTTGAGAACTAAGTCTACATTAAATCTTGGGTTTAGTATCAAATAGATCCTTGAAATTAGTTTATTTCATAAATCATAAAAAGGAAATGAAGAAAAATGGACCATAATAAAAATATAAGAAGTTTGAATCTATCATCCAAAAAAAGAAAAAAAATGAGAAAGGGGAAAGAAGTAATAATAAAAGAGAGAAAGATAATAAAATAAAAGTAAATAAATACCTCTAATTAGTTGAATAAAATACTTTCCTCCCTAGTAAAAAAACAAATTTTGAAAGTTTTTTTCATGGGTTCTCTCAAATTATGTATGGTTTTTTTTATACTTAAGTGAAACAATGTGGTTGAACAAGGTTGTATCTCAAATAGGAAGTACATAAAACAACTTATTAAAGTTATTATAAAAAAACAATTATTAAAATTATGTGGTGGTGGTGGTGGGGGGGGGGGGTTCAAGTTTTATAATACTAGAATAAGTATGTTGGAATAAGATTTTATTTTTTTCATTTTTGAAATTTAATTAACAAAACACAATGAGAAGATGTTTTTTAGAAAATATTTTTAGAATACATAATTGATATAAATAATAATCTTCACTTAATTATTAATCATTATATTTTAAATTAAAATCTACTTAATTAAAATCCCCTAATTTCTAAACCCCTGAACCCTCTGAGAATTAACCTAACCAAAAAGATGAGTGAATTAAACCCTAGACTAGCTTCTGAATGTGAAATCGTAGGACCCTACTTTGATTGATGTTATAAGGATATCCTATGGTCAGTGGTAAATTAGGGAATATATCAGTTCTATAAATGAGTATTAATAGAGTTTTTATATTGTATTTGAACTCTACAAATTGACCCTGTGTTATTTTGTTTTACCGATTAAGATCGTGCTCTCACAATTAATTCACACATTAATCAACCTCGCGTGTTTTGTGTTAATTATAAAATTTCTCGATTAATTTATTTTAAGTTAAAAAATAAATTTATATATCATATTATGTGAATTATAATATCTCATTGGCTCAAAAAAGTGAAATGGTGACAATTAGATTGATTAATAAGAAAAACTACTCTTCCATAGGTGGTATAGTCATCATAGAAAAGTTTTGCATGTGAAAAGGTCTAGAAAGGGTATAACCCAATATGGTTTCTACTATTAATTTAAAGCCTAAAAAATTAAATTAAATAATATTTAAATTTAAAATAATATAATAAATGGAAAATAAATAGAGATTTTATTACAAAAACACAAACATTACAATGTGAAGAAGAATAAGAAGGCTTTGATGAAGGGATCTTTGCTTCAAGATCTCTACCTTTTGTAATGATTGGATAAATGGAGTGAAACCACTTAATATATACCATAAATCTCATAATAAATGGAAAAAACCCTCCAAATGAGAAAAACACACATTTATAGAGTGGTGGGGAGGCTAGGGTTCAAGAGGTTACAAATGTGAATGAGAAAATTCAACCAAATATTTTAATCCAATTTGAGATGAATTGTTGACATATAAAAAGTGTGAAACATATTTCCTTATAGAAGGATTATTTTTGAATTATTTTGTTCTATATCTACTTTTCAAATTTTAACCCAATAAAATATTATATGTAGAAGATATGACCCAAATGATGAAGTGACATCCAATCTAACGAGTCCAGTCCAACTTTGAATTCATTCCCAATTTACTCCAATCAAATGAAAGATCAAGATTGGATGGTCTAAATTAAAGTTGTATAACATTTATTAATTAATTATGTTATTATTTTTTATATTTAAATAAACCCAAAAAAATATTCCTGACTAAAATACTACAGTGCACTATAAAGGATCAAAACTAGAATTTTCATTAAATTTGAAAATGAATGATCTAATACAAAATATTCCATAAATAAACACATTTAACATAATTTGAGTAAAATATATCATTTATTATCAATAAAATATTCAATAAAAATGTGTTTTATCAAACAACCATATCTATCAACTCAAAAAGGGTATCTCTAGTTTTATCCTCACACCCTAGAACCTTTTAAGAGATTGAATTATTATTACATACTACAAATGTGGATAATGTATATAATTTTATGCCTTTTTATGCTCTTATTTTTGGGATTTAATGGGACTTATATAATATTCAATCTATTACATACATGTTTATTTTTGTTTGTTATTGATTTTTTTTGAGATTATCAACTAATACCATTTGTATTCAACCTGGAATATGTTATTCGTATGCTGAATCTGGATATAACTGATGGGTTTCAATGATTACCTTATTTTTTTATTTAAATTCACATTAAAATATAATTGAAATATTTTTTTAAAACCCTATAAATTATTTTGTATTATTTGAGAAATTTTATATTTTGAATTCATTACATAACATGCTATCATTATGATTTTCCTTGAAAATTCATGTGTCTGTATTAAATAAGAATTGCATATGCACTACAATTTTTTTTGAAATTATGTGCTAAGTTTTATACCTAATATTCATGAAACATAAATAACTAAAGTTTAGAACTATTGGAGGAAAAAAATAAAAGGATTTTTCAAGGCTTATAGGAGTTACATGTTGGAGTAACTTGATTCGAACTTCCTTAAGACTTATTATCTAGTTGCATTTTATTTTGAGATTTAATTACTAGAATCTTATATTTATCTGTATATATTTATTAGGTCTAGAATAAGTCAACCAAATAGAATTATAAATTTTAAAATATAGGAATTTTAATTGGACAAATTAAAATATTTAAAGATTCTATATCATAAGAGTATTTTTTTTAATTCTATATATTTTTATTGCTATATTTTGGTCAGAAAACTGTTACTAGTTTCCTGAATAAAATTGTTGAAAATTAATTTAAAAGTTCTTATGTATGATACAATTATTAGAATACTTATTTTTTCTTCTAACAATGATATATTTGATTTTTGTAATCATGGATTTGTATGCTTATTTTTTTGTGCAATTTTGAAAATATTTTTGACCTTCAAAGTTTAATTATGCTCTTTTATAAAATTTTTTTGCACTAAAATTTCCTTATAGTAGATAGATTGAAATATTTTTATATTTTTTTACTTTTCTATTAATTATGATATATAGAAAATATGAAATTTTAACTTACTTGTAACCCCTTAAACATTCTTTCTCACTACTAAAATTGAAAATCTGTTTTGAACTTAAACTATTTTTAATCATTCTCCCACCTTGAGGTTAAACAATGGGTAAAATGTTTGTTTTTAAGTATGGGGGATGTGTCTTTCCTTCTTCTAGACTATATTTCATGCAGTATACATCAAATATACCCTTATTTTTTTTGAAATTGAATGTTTCAAGCTTTATTTGGGATTTTCAGTGGTAGTAAATATTTTTTAAACTTGGTGACTATTTTGTTACTCTAAGTAATTAATATTTTCTATTTAATAATAGATTAAATCTGGTAAAGTAATGTCCATTAATTTTTTAAAAATTATTTTTTGGTCAAACTTTGTGAGTGATATTTACAAACCTAATTGGTTTTGAACTTTTTGATTGGATTTTAAACCCATAAGCTATGTATTTAAATGAGTTATGAAATGTTCTCATAATCCTCATGAAATTTTTATTCTTTAAGTTAAAACTAGTGGATACTTTAATTATACTTTATTTTAATTATTAAACTCACTCATTCATTGATTGTGACTAATTATTCGGTGTTCTAATTATGTGTGTCTGTTCACTTGGAGAAAAAGAGAAGCATGGGTGTACATTTAAATTCAAAGTGATTTTTTTTAAATTATTTTCAAAATTTTCAAAATCAATCAATTTTTTAAAACTAAAAAAAAAAATTTCCAAACATTTTTTGAGTAAAACAATCATAATTTATTACTTAAAAGATTATATGGGGAAAAAACTTATGAAAGTCACTTCTTAGTTGGAACTACAAATATTTCACTTTTGAGATGAATTTCTATCCACTGATTTTTTTAAATTGGATGTTTGAGGATAATAATTACTTTAAGTGTGGGAAAATTTGATGTAACTATTATTTGACACATGTTTTCCTCATCTAATTTGAGAAATAATTGGTTTTGATGTCAAAATTTTGCTTTTAATATAAAATTATTGAATTTTAGTTATTTTGTAATGAAATTATTATTATTTGAATATTTTTATGAAAATAAATATTCCTGATGCTTAAATTATTAAATATTATTTATTTTTTCATATATATTGAAAAATTATCTTGGTTGATTTTTGTAATATTTTAATTGAAATATCATTTTGTAAGTGATTTTGAGGTTTTTTATTTTTGGGTTTAATATTTCCAAAGTTCTATGTTTAAAACTTTTATATAATCTATTTGAATTCATTTTAATTTTTCTTTAAAGTTTTTTAATTCATTGTTTATTCTTTTATTAAGTTTAAATTTTCATTTAGAATTTATTATATCATAAAGGGTAATTTCTATTTAGAATGAATTTGTGTAAGGTAAACCTCACTCATGTAAAGGTCATTTTCCATAAAGATAGAGTTTTATAATGGTCTTATAGGCACTGTGTAAATGTTAAGAAGTTGTGTTTAATTTCATGAGGGTAACCAATCACTTATATAAGGGTACATTGGTGCTTCAACCGAGCTACACCAAGGTATACCTGCACTTATAAAGGCTACGTAAGGGTTATACATGGGAATAAAATATAGTGATCCCTAAATTCTCAAATAAATGTAAAATCAAGGAGGAGCTCAAGATGATGATAGGTTTTCTTGATAAAATACCAAAAAGTGAAGTTAATAGGAATTTATTGATCCATAAAATGCATCCAAGTTCCAAATTCTTAGAGTATAAGTCAAATGTATGCAGGAGGATTTCATTTTTTAGAGGTATTTAGATTGAGTTATTGTGAATGTGAATATTAATATTAAACGATGCCACAAGGAGATTTAATATGTGATCTCATAACCTATGACCATAAAGAAAGCACTGGGAATGGTTTTTGTTAGAACTTTGGATGAGATCACTAGAGTTGCATCAAGTGAAGCTGAAGATCATCCAAAAATCATGCCATATGAAGGATGTTTAATGTAAAAATAGTTTTTTAATTATTTCTTGTTTTGACTAAAAATAAGTGAATTCATCTTATTGAGGAATTAATTATTCAATTATGACTCTTCCCCAACCCAAATTTTATTTGTAAATTACAATTCTAAATAAAAGTGTGATGTTCCTATTCCTCTATGTTGAAATTCAACCTTAAACAACAGAGGAATAACCTTAACATATAGTTATAGTAAGCGAGGAATAAAGGTTTCTAAATATTTGAATATCAATATGATATTCTCCTTCTCCACTCTTACCAGTCCATGATGGTGAAGAAAGGAGTTACGACAACATGATCACCTATGGGATTGGTTTGCCACTATTATTTCCTTTATTGTTTTCCTCTTCCGCATTCATTTCACTCAAAAGAGTGTGATGAGTGATGGTTTTGTGACTATATGACATTAATATAATTATTATAGCTTGTGATCCTTGATATACTGACTCCCTTGAGTAAGTTTTGTTTCAATATGGGAGATTACTTCATGTATTGGGAGACATTCTATGCTTGGGTGTTCTCAATTTAAGGTGAGAGTGATGTTTGAGTCGAGACATCAATCATGAACTAAGTGAGGGAGTGTATTTGTTGTTTAAACCCTCATTAGATCTATGATATACAATAGAAAAGTGGATCAACCTAGGATTGTTCAAGTTTCTAATTGATATTTATTTCCTTCTTGCATCCATTTTTTGTACTTGTCTTGTTTCCTATTCACTATTGATTTAATCACTATTTTTCTTGTTTTCTTTAATAATTTAAAAATAGATAAAAAAAAAATTAGAGTAATTACTTTGATGAACACACTTCCTCCTTGAGATGACCCCGAGATTAGTCATTGTACTACACCTAAGTAGTTCATAAATGTATTTTTGACTAGGATCGTGACAAATCGATGCCACTCACCCCTATCTATATTTTTTTTTCATGTTTCTAGGGTAAATTTAGTGATTGGGTATGATAATACTAGCTTGTATCTTGGATTTGTGTCCAGAGTTGTTGCCTAGAAGTTTTACTTAGTATTTTTAGAGACTTTTATTTGTATGACATATTATTCCTTATAGATTATTATAGGTTTTGGATAATTTATATTATAAAATTGATTAGTGGGGTTTACTTGTTATTTTATTGGGATATATGAGGGAAATACCTCCCATTTTCATTTTTTATACCCTTGGTTCTAGTCATCAACCTTGGGTTTATTGGAGGTGGGACTTTGGGGGTCACTCTCATTTTCACTATAATCCCAAGAGGGGTTCCCATTAGGGGAGGGTCATAAAAATGGATAAAATAAAGAAATAATGGAATCCTACCTTAAATAAATTAGCATTTAACATTATAAAACAATAGTAAAACCTTATAAATTACCTAAGTCAGTCCTGATGCTCTTACCGACAATGATGTATCTAAGTATACTCTAAACTATAAAATCATGAATATTGTTTATTGTGTTATTAGAATATGTGATTTCTTCCATGTATCTTCTTATAAAATGTCTCCTTACTTTTGAATAATTTTGAAATTTACTCAATATGGTACATAAAAACTAAAAATAACTAAGCTAGGAATGTTGTGGGGGTGAGTACCATGATTCAATATGAGAGAAAATAAAACTACCAAGTAAACATTACATAGATGCACCAATATTATGAATGGGATGAGTGCTCTTGAAGAAGAATTTGAAAACAGATATATGGTAGAAATATTTCTTATATCTCTACCAATGAAGTGACACACCAATAAGGTTTCTATTGATGAAAGAAATAACTTTAAATATTACACTTTGGATGAATTGATTAATTCACTTTTTCAATATGAGCTTGAGTAGAAAAATATTAACAAAGAAGATGATGAAAAAAACAAGGGTATTTTATTTAACACTATTATCACATAATCTTATTCCTATGATGATGATTCAAGTTCTTCAACTGATGGAAAAGAGAATATTATTAAGGTTTTAAAAGGTGTTTTCAAAGAAATAAAGAAAAAATATTCTAGAATATAAATAAAATAGTTCAAGAATGATACAAAAAAAGGCAATTCAAATTCAGATCTAAATTGTTATGAGTGTAGGAAGAAAGTACACATAAAACCTGATTTATTGAGGTTGAAAAATAAAAGGAAGTTAAAAAATAAAGAAAAGAAAGTTATTACACCTTGAATTAATTTAGAAAGTTCAGATTCAAGTGATAATTCTGGATGTGTGAAGGAAATTAGTAATACATGTTTTATAGATAAATATAGTAAAGTTTCTTTTCCACCTTCCCAATCATGTTCATAAAGTGACTTTGGATAATATGGTAGTAAATCTAGAAATGTTTGTTTAATTGCTATCATATATGAGATTTCAAACTCCTAATTCTAATTCCAATTCAAAATTTGAATATACTAAGCCCAGCATTAAACAACTTGAAATTGAAGTTGATGTGTTGGATCATAATATTGTTACTATCAGAGATGCTTACATGAAATTATATAAGGATTAAGAGAATAATAATGTTGATTATGAAATTTTAAATATTAAGGAATAAAATTAAAATATAAAATAAAAAAAATAAAAAATACCAATTCTAGTTCTTTTGATTTTTTACAGTTTGTATAAAAAGAAAATGATAAGTTGAAATGTGAGATAGAAAGTTTAAAATAAAACCTATATCATTTTTTTATAGGAAGATAATTTTATTATAAGATGATATATATGAATAAAATAAGAAAAATTAAAAATTTACTTGGCTATGATGGTCTTATTCCTATATTGTTTAGAAATGGGTTTGTGAAAGGTAAATCTGAAGGTATTTTATATGTTAATTGTTGTTGTACCCTAGTACCAATGTGGACCCTAAGAGGGTGGGGGGAATTAGGGTGAAAGAATTTATTATTCTCCTTATATTAAATTTGATATTTTATCCACATTGGTAAAGATAACTTGAATATGATTTTAATCACAACCAAATACAAAAAATATAAAGAATATGAACACACTGATTTTACTTGGTTCACCTATAAAATTATACTCAAAGGAGCTCATATAAACAATGTAATGATACACTGATTAAACACTATTTCACTAGTACATGATTACAACTTTAGGAATATCCCACTACTTCACCAAGGATCATGACCACTTTTTTCTTTTCCAATCACCGATTTCAATAAGGGTATAATGATGAAGTTCACTCATAGTTTTATCTTACAAAAACTAAATAAAAGATAAAAAAACACCAAACAAAAAGGGTGTTCTTCATGATGCTCCATTTTTTCAATTCAAGTTCTGCAATGGTATGTACTGCTTACTCTAATTTTAGTCCTAATATTTACTAAAATTCAAACTCACACACTTGAAATAAAAAAACCAAATGTACAATAATCCTCAACTTTATATTCTCCATTCCTATAGATATGCAAAACTATTCCTTATATATTTTGTGTGTGATACCTTAATTCCACACAATAATTTTTTTTTATATTTGAAGAATGTTTGAATTTAAAATTTGAAATTCAAATGCCAATTAACTACTTGATCAAATCCATACCTTGGATTAATAACCATATATATCTCCACTAATGAATTTGAATTTGGTGGTTTATGTTGTTTAATTAACCACCAAATCTCTATAATAAAGCCACATAATTATTCCTATTTGGATTATGTAGAATCCATATATCACACTGCATCACCCCTCTCTACATCATGATAATCTAGTTTTGAATTAATTTTTTCAACTACTATGAATGTCATGATATGTAACAAACATTCACATTGAAAGATCCTATAGTCTTGGTAAAAACCCTGACCATCACACTACCAAATACAGGCCATCTAAGACAAAACCTACTTCTGTTTTATAAAAGTCTTCCACTCTATCTTGACTGCGGTGTGGTCAACAACTCCATGGTGTAGATTCTTGTAGAATTTGAGCACCTCAAACTTTTCCATTATCATAATCACAACCTTCACATAACAAGGGACATATTATTACATGGTGTTTATCTCTTACATATAGAATTTAAACTGGTTAAGGCATAGACTTCTCTCCATGATATAGATAACCTTAAAATTCTAGTGACAACAAAAATTGGATGAACACCTCTATGACATGAACTCTTTTTCTACGGTGTGGAACACAATCTTCCTTATGTGAATTTAAATCTTTTTACTACATTTTGTGTTATATTATATTAAATTATAGACCATTTCATCTAAAACCCACATTGTAATTTCATTTGAGCTACCTCTCATTTATCAAACTCAATGCTCCATTCATGGTTCAAAAATTCTGTTGCTACCACCCTACACTATGGACACTCTCACCAGTGTTTCCCCTACAAGCTCCCTACTCCCCATTGCCTCCCTACATCATAACCCTGCTTACCACCTAGTTCCAACCCAAACTATACTATTTACTCATTTTCCTCCCTTCTTGGCACTATGGTTAATCTTGGTGCTTCATCACAGTGATGCCTTTCTCTTGCGGTGTTGCAGGGGTTGGATTTATTTAAAAAAAATCCAAACACCACTATAACATGATCATTGGTATTTCCCCAAATATATTTATGAAAACATCATCTAATTTATCATGAGTTACACTGAATTATAGCTTCACTATATTATTCTATACTTTCTTCTTTATGAAATGGTACTAGATCTCAATGTGATTCATGTGAGAGTGTTGAACTAGATTTTTAGACAACTCAATAATAATTTTGTTATCACATTAAATCATCACTGGTTATTATAAAACTCCACTAATTCCTTCCAATTTTTTCTTCATCTAGATAATATATATACAATATTTTGTGACTAAAACATATTTCTCCTCCACTATGCTTAAATAAACACAATCCCGTTTCTTTCTTAATCAACCAACAAAATTAATCCCAATGTAAAAAGTTCTCCCACTTGTGGATTTTCAATCCAAAACATCACCAACCCAATTGACATCTAAATATTCCAATAAATCTATTTTCTTTATATATTTGAACAATAAACCATAATGTAAAGTTCCTTGAAAATACCTCATTATTCTTATCACCACCACGAGTTGTTCCTTCTTAGGATAACTTTAAGATCATGCTGCCAAGCATGTAGTATAGAAAATATATGACCTTATCATAGTAAGATAGAGTAAAATACCAATGATAATTTTCTATAAATTTTAGTCTACCCCTAATTATACTCATGATTACCAAGTTTTATTCCAATTATTATTAGAGTGGAAACAATCTTTCACTCCTCCATTATGAATTTCTTCATGACTTACTTTGAATAAATCACCTATGAAATAAATGTCTTTCATTTATCTTGATAAACTTGTTACCTAAGAAAATATGTTAACTTTATAATCATTGACATTTAAAACTTATACTTTATAAATTTTGATTTTTTTTCAAATGAATTATACTTTTTTCCTCTGAATATGATGTCATCTACATACACTAACTCTATGAACTACTCCTATTCAAAAAAATTACATAGTAGTTGTGATAAACCCATCCTCTTTTGAACTACACATGCCTTATGAAAGTATTTATCATTGCATACCAAGCATGGGGTGCTTGATTTAGTCTATATAAAGATTTTATAAACTTACAATATGGAATCCAAAATTTTTTTTTGCATAAACTTTTCATTACATGGAACTAAACCTAGGATCTTTTAAAGTTTAGTTTCTTGGAAATTGGGTATATAATACATGAAAACATAGAAAATTATTCAAATACACATGAAATACATATCCACCAGTTCAACCTAGGTTACTTTTACTATATCTCATATCTTGGGAACATAAATCAAAGGAAAGGGGTGAGAATGAATCCCAATAAGGGAATAAGCAAGGGAGACATATAACATGCGATCATGAGACATATCAATCAGAACCTGAGGCATAATAATAAAGAATAAAAAATAGGAATATCATAATAATAATAACATGAATCATAACATGTAAATATAGCTAAAACATTTAAATGAAACATTAATAATCATATCACAAAGGTTTATCACTAATGTGTCATAAATTAAAATTACCATGGTTATTCACCAAGGTATCGTAAAACATGTCATCTATAAAGATTAATTTCTTTACCCAATGAATTGGAGTGATATCAAGGTAAACCCTTCACATGTATTAATTAATGTGTTCCGCATAGATCATAATAAATCATTTCATTAATAACTCATGGAGAATAATGAATAGGCTTCTTATCAAAATCATGGTGTACAAAAGTGCTTAAGGATATGATCATTATAATATTTTTAACCCACAAAATGGAAATGTGGGTTTCATATATATAAATACCCAAATAAATAAATTATTTTTAAAACTAGATGAATACCCATGTAAGAGTAAGAGGTTTGGGAATTCATAAAAAGAAAATAAATGATAATTTCTCAAGTAAAAGAGAGAAATTTGAGAAGTAAATTCGACAGTATGGCGAGTATAAAATGGGGTTCTAGAAAAGGATAAAATGAGAGAAAATGAAGGAATACCATTGAAAAATAATTATTTCAGTATTTAGGGTATGATAAATATCCTAATAAAATAAATTAACATAACATTAAGAAGATGTATACAAAAAAGAGGTTCTTGAATTGAAGAGAATTGAAGGAGAATCCCCTTACCTTGAAAAGTCACTCTTAAATATTGAGGATTGGAACCTTGGGGGATTTAAGACACCTTAGGGGGACTCTTTGGGAGGAAAATTGAGTATAAATTCATAGAGGATGAATTTTTAGTGAATTTAAATGGTGAAATGGGTGGGTATTTATAGTAAAAGTAGAGGAATTATTTAATAATTTCCAAATATAGGTCTTAGAAATCTAGGCTATGGAAAATTAAAAACTATTGGCTTAACCATGATTTTTTCACATGGTTTTGGAGATTTGAGTAAAAATTTATGATATTTTAATCCACCAGATCCGAAAAACATTTTTAATACTTCTTTTGACATGGAAATTTTAATTTTCCATAAAATAATACTTTTAAAATCAAAATTTTCATCTTAGTTTTTGGAAAGTCACTTATAGGTTTAGAAATGAATTAAAATCCATTAAAATACTTAATATTAAATAAATAAAATATTTTATGTCTTTTATTATGGTTAATTAATCATTTCATAATTATTACATAAATATCAAGTCATAAAACATTCAGAAAACTCAAAACTGTATTTTTACTATTTGCTAAAAAATAAAGTATTTTAGAAAATTATCAAAAATTCACCCTAAAATAATTTTGACATACTAATTAAAAATATAATATTTATTTTATCAAAATAATTTTATAATTATGATAATTTTAACATTTAAATTTAAACATCCTTATTTATTTAAAAAATAGCAGTTTTTAAGATAGTAAAATTTATAACACTTATAAAAAATTTCCTAGGAGATTATAATATTATTTTATAATTTATATTTAAATAAGGATGTTTTAAATACTATTTAATTAAAAAAATATTATTATGAATGTATAATTATATTATAAGTGAATATATTTTCTAAAAAAATACAATTATGTTTTATTTGAGTCCAACAATTAATTTATCAAAGTGGTCTTACTTAAACATACATTTTATGAAACAAAATTATTCTCAAAATAGGATCAATAGTTTAACTATTTTATTTATATAAGGGAAAATTACACTTTATGAAACTAATTCTTGGACACGTAACCCCTAATTACATCCACATACACCCTAAGGGTAAGGTGTGTAATGGTGGTAGTTTCATGGGGTGGCTCAACTAATATTGACCGAGTGATAATCTACAATAACTTGAACTTCTCCCATAGGTGATTTAATTCAAGATTCACTTGTTAAAGCTTGGATTAATGTTTGTTAAGGGTGAATCCCATTAATACTACCTCCCTCCCAGGTTATGACAAATGATCTTCAAACAACATGACTCTACTAGTTGAGGCCATCATTTCTCCTTTCTGCATCATTTATAATTTTTCATTACTACTTATAAACACTATTTATAATGGTAAAATTATTACCAATGGGTATGTTTTCGAATAGTCAAAAAAGAAAATAGTTATATTGACCAACGGTCATATTATAATTCCAACAATCACATTTCTCCCTATAAATACTACTCCATTATTTCACTCAAAATTCACTACAATTCCTCTAAAGGTTATATTTTCATTTTCTATGATGTTGATTGCTTTAAGATTTTTTTTTCATTTCTATACTATTTTTTGTGGGGGTGATGATTCTAGAAAATTGGGGTGATCCATATTTTCCTATTTTATATTTTCTACTTCATATAGTTTTCCAATTATAATGATTGAAATTTTAATTGGTTTCTTAGTTGACTAATGTATTGGTATTTATAAATGAGATAAAGTTTTGTTTCTTCCTCTATATTTTGTATGTGTATAATATTATATAATAAAACACACATTTGTCGAGGAAACAAATATCATTTAAAAATTCTGGGTCATTACATTCTCCCCCCTTTATAAATTTCATCCTTGAAATTTCAACTCATATTATAGGTTAAAAATAGGTGAGGGTAATTTGTTTCATTGTTTCATTTGGTTCCCATGTCACCTCTTCATACTTATGATTCCTCCGCAGCACTTTGATAAGGTGAGTTGTCTTGGTATGTAGAAGTTTGTCTCTACGGTCTAAGATCTCCATCGACTTCTCCTTATAAGAGAGTCCATATTCTAGTTATACCACCTTTGAATTCACTACATGTGATGGATTAGGTATGTACTTACTCAAGATAAATACATGGAATACATTATGAACTTGAGCCATATTTAGTGGAAGTGATATCTGATAGGACACTTCTCCCATGTGATCAAGGATATTAAAGGGGACAATGTACCTAGGGCTAATATTCCCTTTATTTTCACACCACACGAATCTCTTACATGGTGATATTTGAAGGAAAAATTTATCTCTAACATCAAACTCTAAGTACCTTCGATGCTTGTCAACATATCTCTTCTACCGACTATGATTAGCTCTTATATGTTTTTGGATATAATAAACCTTTTTTTATCTCTTGAAAAATATTGGACCCAAGTATTTTTCTCTCACCAAATTAATCCCAACAAGTAGGAGTTCTAAATCACTTCCCTTATAGAGATTCATAGGGTTCCATTTGAATAATCAAGTGGAATTTGTTGTTCTATGAGAACTCAACTAATGGGAG
Source organism: Viscum album (assembly GCA_963277665.1). Classification (NCBI taxonomy): domain Eukaryota; kingdom Viridiplantae; phylum Streptophyta; class Magnoliopsida; order Santalales; family Viscaceae; genus Viscum; species Viscum album. The sequence goes on from OY728148.1 coordinate 688,501,446, forward strand.
GTGTTGATCCTATCCACCTTTAAATTCCATTGAGTATGTTCTCATCATGTCCTCAAGTGTTTAGATAGTCCTTTCATATTGTTCATCAGTTTGGGGGTGATAGGTCATACTGAAATTCAATTTAGTATTCAGAGCATGTTGAAGACTTCCTCAGAATTTAGATGCGAACCTTGGATGATGATCAGAAATTATTGAAAGAGGTTCCCCATAAAACCTCAACATTTCCTTTTTGTATATCTTTTCAATTTTTCAAGAGATAAGTCTTCCCAAATATTTATGAAATGGGAAATTTTAGTGAGTTGATCCACTATAACCCATATCACATTGTTGCATTTGGATGTTATTGGGAGACTAGTAACAAAGATCATAGTGATATTATACCACTTCCATGTTGGTATGGGTAGTGGTTTCAATACCTATTTAGGAATTTGTTTCTAAGACTTCACTTATTGATGAACCAAGCACCTTTTAGTATAGTCGACAATCTCTCTTTTCATATTATCCCACCAATAATGATCATGAAGGTCCCTATAATTTTTAGTGCTTCCAGGATGTATAGAGAATGTAGAAATATGAGCTTCATCCATCAGCTCCTTATTTATCTCTAGGATACATAGAACACATAGCCTTGTATGAAATTTCAGTACACATTTTTGATCAATATTAAACTCAAGAAACTTACCATTCTTCACATCCTATATCTTAGTTTTAATTAAAGGAAATTATCTTTGATCTCTCTTTATATTATATAATAATGATGGTTGAGAAATTAGTTGTGATAGGATTGATTATGTCCCTTCCCTTATGATTCCCATACCCAACCTTACTAGGTCCTTGATCAATGGATCTTGTTGAATCCTTATCATTTCTAGTACAATAGGGTATTTCCTACTTAATTCACCAGTGACTTTGTCTTCTCTTCCAGGGTCATAATGAATTGAACATTCATAGTCTTTAAGAATCTTAAACCATATAATTTATCTCATGTTCAATTCCTTTTTGTAAATATGTACTTCAAACTCTGACAGTCTGTGTATATATCACATTTCTCCCCATAAAGATAGTTCCTCCATATCTTCAGAGAAAAAATAATTGTAGCTAAATCCATGTCATATGTAGGATAACTATGCTCATGAGGCTTTAACTATTGATATGGATAAGTGGTCACCTTGTCATTTGGTATAAGGATTCACATAATCCATTTTAGAGATACATCAAAATAAATAATAAATCCTTCTCTAATAGAGGTTAGAGTTAACTAGGTGAAATAACCAACCTCTTCTTCAGTTCATGGAAACTTTCTTCATACTCCTTTGTCTAGATAAACTTAGATACTTTTAAAGTTAACTTGATTAGTGGATTATAAAGTCATAAAAAGTTTTTCTGAAACCTCCTTTGATATCTTTCTAAACCAAGGAAACAACGAATCTCAGTTACTATTATAGGATAAAGCTACTACTCTACAACCCTTTTCTTGGTAGGGCCAACTGAGATTCCTTCATTGGTTACAATGTGACCCAAGAATGAAACCCTTTTGTAAATATAATTCACATATGATGAATTTTCCAAATATATTTTCTTTCCTTAGAGTTTTGAATATAACCCTTATATGACCCCCATCCTCTTCAAATTTTTTTTAATATATCATAATACGATCAATAAAAACTACCACAAATTTTTCAAGGTATTACTTAAAGATTCTATTCCTAAAATACATAAATATAGTAGGATAATTAGTCAAGATTAAGGGAATAACAACAAACTCATAATGCCCATATCTTGTTTAGAAGGAAGTCTTTGGAATATTTTATTTCTTCACCCTTGATTAATTATACCCATACCAGAGGTCAATATTAGAGAATAATTGATCCCCATGAAGCTGGTAAAATAAATTATCAATCCTTGGGAGAGGGTAATTTTTCTTCACTATGATCCCATTAAGTTCTCTATAATCAATGCATAGTCATATTGATCCATCGTTCTTATTTACAAAGAGAATAAGTGCTCCCCAAGGAGACACCCTTGGTCATATGAATCCCTTCTCCAAAATATCTTAAAATTGTTTATTTAATTCCTATAACTCCACATTTTCCATTCTACATAGGTTCTTCAATATCATCTTAGATCTAGGTATGAGTTTAATGGAGAAATATAAATCACTTTCTAGGGTAGTTCTAGGTAAATATTTAGGAAATATGTTAATGTACTCCCAAATAATGGGTATATTTTCTATCCTTATACTTTCATTTCCTTCTTCCTCTTCACCGATCATATCCATAAAGAAGGCTGTGAGAGGTGCTTCCAGACAAAGATCAAAACAAGATATATCTCCTTTGAAATTAAATACAGGGTTCCAACTCAAGACTACTTAAATTTAATTAATCCTAAAATTGATCTTATAATTATACTTTGAGAGCCCATCCATCCATAGTATAGTGTTCAATTTCACCATGGGAATGACTACTAGATTTCTGATGAGATTGTGTTCACCAAGTTAATATGAGAGTTTCTATACACCGTTGATGCTAGGATAATCCCTCCAGGAGTCTTGACTAATATATATACTTCTAGAAGTTCATGTATTTATTATATATTATTTTTAAACTTGGATGAAATAAATGAATGTGTAGAACTATAATAAAATAGAGTACTTTCTATATTTGAGATCACAACAAGTGTACCTACCACCACATCATTTAGAGTGTTTACTTCAGCCATCATGATAGAAAATGACCGAACTTTCTACCTTGGAATATGATGAGGTTGATGGTGTATTCCATTCATTATCTTAAATCTGGGAATTGATTGGAAAAGTTCATAAGGTTTCCATACTTGAAGCATTGAACTTCAGGCTGGGCCTGCACTATCTTCCCTTTGTCATTATTATTGAGAAGTTGAGATCACAACAAGTGTACCTACCACCACATCATTTAGAGTGTTTACTTCAGCCATCATGATAGAAAATTCCCGAACTTTCTACCTTCGAATATGATGAGGTTGATTGTGTATTCCCTTCATTATCTTAAATATGGGAATTGATTATAAAAGTTCATAAGGTTTCCACACTTGAAGCATTGAACTTCAGGCTGTGCCTGCACTATCTTCCCTTTGTCATTATTATTGAGAAGTTGAGGCTTCAAATCACTACAATAGTTCCAAGATATATGAATATCTCTTCCACACTTTTATAAATTTCCACTCCCAATAAATAAGTTCCATGAATGATTCTTCCCACATTTATTTCATGTGATAAGTTTCACTTTTTTTCTCCTCTTACATGATCAATATTTTCCCCTAAGTTTGGATCCATTTCTCTCTTATTTCCATTCAACCTATATGGCATCTATGTCTCTCCAAATTCCAATTCAACCTTAATAACACTCCCTACTATCTCCTCATATATTTTATAGTCTTAAATTGCTAAATTTCTCCACAGATTGGGTCTCATCCCAATGAATAATCTATCAAACTTTTCCTTAGGATCCATAATAAAGCTAGAGGTGTATCGATAAAGTCTTGTAAAGTTAATTTCATATATTCCCACTAATTAATTTTCATTATGCTTTAGTTCTATAAATCTCTTCTCTATTTTTGTTCACATAAAACATGGAAGATATTTATTGAAAAATATTCCCCTGAACTCTTCCCACTCCATAACATTGATCTCCCTTCTCAGATTCATGTCATTAATCAGTGTCTACCACTGAGCAACTTCTTCTTACAAGTGGTATATTTATACGGTGAATTTATATAGCTATGAACAATATAATAAAAAAAATATATTTTCTATATAGTTAATCCATTATTTAATAATCAATGGTTCGATAAATACACTAAAATAAGGTGGTCTTTGATACATAAATGACTCTATGTAAAGTTGTTCCCTTAAATGTGAATCTAGTCTCTTAACTTGATTCAAGTTATTATTCATAATTCAAGTTATTTGATTCATCATCCTCATGAAGTCTTCCATTCCAGCTTTCATCAGAAGGCCATCAGTGCATTGTCCGTTGCACTCATCATTTATGTGGTTCCTCCTATTTTCCACTATTTTTCTAATAAAAGAAAACCTTAGTGGGAAACATGCTGCTTTTAGGAATATTATAATTATAAAGGTATTTTATGTCTTAAAACATAATGATTAAAATATGTTATTTATTAATCTCCTCTAATAATAATTACATTTTCTATATATTCTTTATAATGGTTCATTAAAAGCTTGTGATCAACCAAAAATATCCCCCATTAGTGTCAAACTCGGTGTGAAACATGGAATATTGTCATGCACCAGTTATCGATCAAGTCTAGCTCAATATGGTGTTTTTGGGGTTGTTACCCCTAGGTACATCTGTGCCAGAGCCACATCTACTTGTAATATCCAGACATGGATGTATTTTCTTGAAAATAACTTACTTAATACTTACCAGTATACCAAAATATTTTCCTATATTTAGACCTATCCCTAGGGTTCATACTAGAGTTTTCAAGTCCTAATTTCCACAAATAACCAAACTGTGCTCTAATACCAACTATGGAATCCCGCCTTTTTTATTACATAAAATTTTCATTACATGGAAAAAAACATAGAATATTTTAAAGTTTAGTTTCTTAGAAATTAGTTACATAATACAAGAAAAGATAAAACATTCTTCTAATCCACTTAAAATACATATTAATGGGTTCAACCTAGGATACTTTTACTGCATCTCATATCCCAAGGACATACATCAAAGGAAAGGGGTGAACATAAATCCCAATAAGGGAATAAGCAAGAGATACATATAACATGTGATCATGAGACATATAAATAAGAACATGAGGCATAATAATAAGGCATAAACATGTGATATATCATAATAATAAGAACATGAATCATTACATGGAAATATGACTACAACATTTAAATGAGACATTCATTAGAATATCACCAAGGTTTATCAACAAGGTGTCATAAATAAAAATTACCTTGGTTATTCACCAAGGTACCATAAAAAATGTCATCTATAGAGATTTAATTCTTTACCCAATGCATTGGAGCACTATTAGGGTGAACCCTTCAAATGTATTAATTAATTTGAACCACATAAATCATAATAAATCATTTCATTAATAATTCATGGAGAATAATGAAGGGGTTTCTTATCAAAATAATCCTTTTCACACCCTGACCTTGACTTATTAATTATATTTAATTATTTAGTTATATTTAGCCTTGTTTTTTTAGTTTTGAGCCAGAATGAGTTTTAAAATTTAACTTTTTGGGTTTTTAAGCTTGGGCGTATAGTTGGAACATGGTTAGTAGAAACCATGTGAAAACTATGAAGGTGCATATGAAGTTTTTAGCAGAGTTGACCCCATGACTGGAACATAGTTTTCTTAATCGTGAACCTGACCATGCGGGGTGTCTAAAGGCTCAAAGAGAGCTGCACGGTTGGCACACAGTTTGGTTAGCCATGCGGCCAAACTGTGTGAGATTAGAAAAAAGAGAAAAAAAGTATTATTATTATTATTACTATTATTAATATTATTAATATTAATATTAATATTTTATTATTATGTTTTTTCTCTCACTTCCCCATCTTTAATCATAGCCTCCCTCTCTTCCCCCTTACATCGTGTATGACCAACCACCCAGGAGGGGTTCCCCCTCATACACAACCTCCTCCTCCCCCTCCATCCACTATTCTTTTATTTCTCTAATTTTTGGTGTTATTATCTTCAATTAGCTTATATACTCCTCTTCTTCATTCCAATTCCCTTTTTCTTGGTTTTATTTCTCTCCCGTGTGGTGCGTGTGGTATTTCCTAACCATAACATGATTTTTGGGTGTTCCTATTGACGATTATTGATGCCTAGGGTCCTTAGGTCCCATTGAGGCCAATTATTTCCAAGACCATTGAAGGCAGTTGATCCGCATTTTCTTTTGGGTATATTCTCTTCTGTTTTAATTATTTGGCTCAATTTTTAATTAGGCATTTTTTAATTTTTGAGTTTTTGGTATTTTCTAGTGCATTTTGGATCACCATTCATAAAGATACACATATGAATGGGTAATGAAAATATATATACACTCTTTGTACATATTTTCTCATGGTGAGGTGAATATATACATTGAAGCTAGGGGTATTTATATATATATATCTATAAATTCATGTGCATGTAAGCGTAAAATTGTGGATTCTGATTACCTTCATAAAAAACAACATGTTTTGAGGTATGTTACCTCTGGACAAGACTTTAATTTGAATTATTTGATTTCTTGAGTATTTAAAAAAGTGTGTTTTTTATTATTATGTGTTATACATATGCTATGTAAAATTAGTTTTACCTTTTTGGAAATGGTTTTATATTGTTTATAAAGTTTACCTAAGATTCCACATGGGTTATTCATTTTAAGAATATGTTTTTAACCTTGTTCGAAAATGAAATGTGATTTCATAAGATGATAAGACTTGATTGTAAAATTTACATATTTTATAAAAATTGAAATCCCCTCTTAAGGCATGCCTCCCTTGATTTGGAAATGTTGTGTGTGAGATAGATATATGTTTTGTGATATGTTCTTAATAAAGAGGTTGGTGCTTGGTGTAAGTGACTTGTAAAGGGGATGGGTTGGAGGAGGAAGATCAGTGGTGAGAGGTTTGATGGGTTTTGGATAAATAATATGATATTTATGTATATGAAAACTTGATAAAAAATCATCTCCATTTGTACAAAGCACTTGGACACCCTAGGCACCTAGGCGGGTTACTAAGGACTAGTATCCAAGTTGAGTCGGTAGGACATTGACCTGAGTTTTCTAGTAGGATTATGCTATAACACTAACAAAACAATATGAAAATACTTTGGAGACTGATAGAACTTTATCAACGACCTATCTAGTGGCACATGAACAAGAATAGATTACATGGTTCGTTCACTAAGGTAAGGGGATCCTAGGTCCCAATTGACCTAGCTGCTTATGGATTTCCCATGGTGATTGTGCTCTTTTACTTTTGTTTTAATAGTACTAATTTAAAAATATATTATGTTTGGTTTCCTCTATTTTTTATAGTTTATTTAAAAAATGACATCTTTGTTTTAATTTCCCTGCCGATACACCTATTTAGCATTGGTTATATTTTATAAGGAATTAACTGAAAAGTTTTCCATACTTTGAAAACTATATTGATAATATGATGGAAAGTTGTTTTACTTAAAATTAAAACATGTTTCTTACTTTTATTAAAAGAGTAGGAAAACTTATTTTTATATATATTATTTTTAAATTGGCATGAATCAGTTTTATTTTTAGAGGAAAGTTATAGGTAATAGTTTATCTAGGAATGCCTACTAAGTTTTAATACTCATGTCTATAGATCTATCTTTGTTTTTAGCTTCTAGTGCTACTTCCAACTTGGTTTAAATCTTTATAGAGTGATGTTGGTTCAACAGTTGGGGTGATCTATAGGGTCACATAGAGGTATGTACAGTTTTATTTCTTACCACTTTTAGTGTTTATTTTTATTGTTCATTTTATACTTATTTATTTGTCTGTAATTTATGGGATAAACTATTTCCAATTAAGTATATTTTATGTTTGAAACTAGTTTCCAACTTGGGAGGATTGTGAATGCCTCTCAGGCCTTATCACAGGCTGACTTGGGTGACCAATTTGGGGTTGACCCGGGTTGGTTTGTGAAAAAATGGTATCAGAGCATTATCCCATGTTATTTTGTGATGTTTGGTAATTCAGAGCTAGAATTGTTATAATTCAAGTGGCCGGTTATGGTTAGGTGTTTTATCACCACCTATTCAGAAGGACACTTGAATTTACACAGTGGACCGAAATGGTTTTACCTCAAAATCCAAGCTTGTATCTTGAGTTTTTTCAAGATTTTTGATTTTTTTGAGCATTTCTGGTTGGTTTTGATAAATTTATGGTTATCTTGGAGAAATTCAAAGGAGTTATTGGTTACTATTCATGATTTGGAAAACCATGCACATAACATATATATTCCTTTAACAACCTTCGATGTGCTCACTTGATTGGAACACGACCTACCGAACTGTGCGACCAAGCCATGTGTAGAGGTTCTTCTTTGATATTTTATGATTTTTGACCCATTGAGTGGTGGGTTACTTCTGTTTGTTCTTAATGATTTCTTAGGATGGTTTTGGGTCTTTTTATTTTAATTTTAAAATGATGTTTGGTTTTATGAAATGGTGACTTGGTTATCAAAAATGGGATTTACAAAATGAAAATTTTAATATTTTTGAAAATGAAATGGGTTGTTTTGAAAATGAGAGTTGTTTTGGAAAGTGACTTTGGATTTTGGAAAGGTTTTGTGAGAACTAGGATGAAAAAGTGAATTGAGAATTTGGTTGATTCTTGGTTTTGATGATAAAATGGTATATGCAACCCTTGGCATTTCTTATGAGCATTCACATTTGTGTGTGTGTGTGTGGAAAGTGAATGTTTGCATGTATGCATGTATGCATATAATAGGAAGTGGGATGATCAAATATGTGTCAGTTCATATGATACTATAAGTGAGTATTTGAAACCAATGATTTGACTTGGTTTTTCCAAAGTGTTTTTTTGAAAAGGAAAATGGTTTCCATTAAAAAGTGGATTCTTTTCTAATGGTATTTGTGGTTTTAAAGGGAAAAGTGAGGTTGTGTTTTTAAATTTTAAAGTTTATTTTGTGAAATTGTTTTTTTCTAAAAGACTCTAAGTGAAAAAATTGAATTTGGGAAATAGGATTGATGTTTGAAATAATTTTAGAAGTGGGAAAAATAATTTTCAATTTAAAAAGGAAAATAATGGTTTTTAAAAGAGGGTTCAGATTCTGCTTTGTGATGTGTTCTAGTTTATAAGTTTTCTATTTCGAGTTGAGGTTTGATTTGGTTTTGGTGTGGTTATGTGCTTTCATGTTATTTAAAGTATTCGGCCTAGAAAGGTACAAAGGTTTCTAAGGGGTCTCTTTCGGTTTTTTATTTTTCCCAGACTTCTAGTAGAGTGGTGGGGTTGAGTTATTTTCATTTTTTACCTGTATCCCATGGTGATTGGGGCCCATTAGAGTTTTTAGGATGGTATAGTTCTTGGGTGTTTAGAATGATCAACAAAAAATGAATGGTTGTGTTGATCATCTTGAATAATCTAGTTTCTTTTTCCCAGAGTTGGTGTTGAGACATATTCTAAAATATCATCTTTTCATTTGGTGTCTCCATCAATTCCCACTTCATGTTTGATGTACCACCCACTTGTTTTCTTATAATGTGGTCAGTTTGGGAATTATAATCCATATTTCTATATTTCACTGACGGAAAGTTTTCAGTGTCACTGTTTAGGACAACTGATGTAGTTTTGTAAGTTTCAATATCAGAAGAAGAGGTTTTAATCGGGGATTATAAGCTCCTAACTGTGGGAAAATAGATACTTCAAGACATTAGGTATCCAACCATTGGTCATGGAGTGACTATTTTCATGCAGTGGAGCTTCTAGGTGTGGGGGATGTAAATCCAGCTTATTCTTTCCAACACAAGAGTGAAAACTATTTAAAATTTTCTTGGATATAGTTTTTTAGTTATTGATTTTTTTTTGATTTGGAAATTTTTGTGCCCTCATTTTCTTGGGATTTATGTGGTTTTTACTTAGGGATGTGAACTCTTGAATGGTCATCCTTCTTTGGGAGTGGTGTTGGTTTCAGGTGGTTCCTATTTGAAGATGCTCTATCTTGGGAAATTATAAATTATGATTTGGTTTGGTTCATAGTTTGGGTTTCCTGGGTTGGTTCTTTTTATGTTGGATATTAGTCCATTGAGAATTTATCTTAGTGCAACTGCCTTTCTAGTTAGTTCCTTAATGGTGGGGAGACCCACTATGGGTCTCATTGATGTCTTCTCTTAAGCTGGTCGGGTGTGACTCGGGAAGCTAAGAGGTCACATCGGTGTTTGGTTTTTTTTTGGATTTGTGAGTTGTTTCGACTTGGGAAATCAGTGTTTGACCCAAAGTCCCATAATGATGGGGATACCACCATAAAAAGGGACTCATGGTGAATTTGATCTTCAACATGGGTTAAATTTTTTTCACCATCTCACCCAACCCCGATGAGTTTCTTTGGAGATTTTTATATCATGGGTTGGGGTGTTCCTTGTTTGAGGTTGTGTTTGGAGACATGAAATTCCTATATTCATTATTCAATTTGATGTTTGAGTTCATTTGTTCTTGTATGTTGTTTTATTATGAATTTTTTCATTTTGAGGATGAAATATTTACTTATTTGGGAATATTAAGGTTTTGGGATTTTAGAGGGAAGAGAGTTTTCCATTTTCAGTCCTCGGGTGGAAGAGGTTTCATTTTGGGAGGCATTTCATCCTTGCCTCGTGTCATGATCCACCAAGTCTTTTAAGAATTTATGGGGGAAAAACTTTCATGGTGGGGAGAATTGTCACACCCAATCTTGAATTATTAATTATATATAATAATTTTATTACATTCATTTTAATTTTTTTTTGTTTTGGGATGGACCAAGTTTTATATTTTAATTTTAGGGTTTTTCATCATGGGTGCATGATTGATACATAATTAGTAGAAACCATTCGTAAACCCTGTGTGTGCATCTAGAGTTTTTAGTATAGATAACTATATGACCGACATAAAATTTTATTAACTGTGTACCCTACCCATGTGGGGTGTCTATAGGCCCAAATAGGGTCATACGTTTTGTGCATGGTTTGGCCAGCCGTGCAACCAAATCACAGGAGCTTAGAAAAAAGAGAAAAAAAGTTTTATTATTATTATTGTTATTATTATTAATGTATTATTATTATTATTATTATTATGTTTTTTTATCTTACCCCCTCTCTAACCTTCACCCTACCTCTCTTCCCCTTGCATCGCACACGGACAACCACCCAAGAGGGGCTCCCCCTTGTGCACGACCTCCTCCTTCCCCATCCCTCCAATGACCGTTTCATACTTCAATTTGTGGTGTGATTATCTAAAGTGTTCTTCTCTCATACTGATCTTCCTTCTTTTTACCTTTTCTAGGTTTTATTTCTCTCATGTGTGGTGCTTATGCTATGGATGAACCCTAACTTGATTTTTGGGTGTTCCTCTTTCTGATTATTAATTTATAGGTTCCTTAGGTCCTGTTGAGGCCGATTATTGTCATGAACAATGAAGGAAGTTAATCCTACTTTGTTTCCAGGTAGGTTTTATTCTGTTTTAATTCTTTGGACTAATTTTTAATTTGGTATTTTGTAATTTTTGAGTTTCTAGTGTTTTTCTAGTGCATTTTGGACCACCATTAATGAAGGTGACTTACATGCATATGTATGGGTAAGATGTATATATATATACCTTCTTTGTATATATTCCCTCATAGAGAGGGGAATATCTAAATTTCATCTAGGTTTATATATATATGTATAAATTCATGTGCGTGTAAGTGTAAAAGAGTGGATTCAGATTGGCTTTTTCAAAGGAAGTGTGTTTTGCGGTAGGTTCCCTATGCCCAAGTATTTAATTTGAATTATTTGATTGCTTGAGTATTTTAAAAAGTGTGTTTTTATTATTATGTGATATACATATACTATGGAAAATTATTTATTCCTTTTTTTAAATGGGTTTATTTTTTTTACAAAGTTTACCTAAGCTTACACATGGGTTCTTCATATTAAGCATATGTTTTTAACCTTGTTTGAAAATGAATTGTGATTTTATATAGTTATGAGGATCGATTGAAAATTTGAAATGTTTTATAAAAATATAAAACCTCTCTTAAGGCATTCCCTCCATTGATTTGGAAATGTGGTGTGCGTGATAGATGTGTATTTTTTGATATGTGGCTAGTAAAGAGGTTGGTGCTTGGTTTAAGTGACTTGGAAAGGGGATGTGCTTAAGGAGGGAGATTAGAGGTGAGAGGGTTGATGGGTTTTGGGTAAAGAATATGATATTTATATATATTATAGCTTTATAAAAAATCACCTCCATTTGTATGAAACACTTGGGAACCCTGGGTACCCAGACAAGTTGCTAAGGACTAGAATGCTGGTTGAGTAGACAATGCACTGACCCAGGCTCCCCAATAGGATTATGTTAAAACACTAACAAAACAATATGATGATGCTTTGGAGACCTCTATAAATTTTTATTCTACCTCTCTAGTGGCTCATGCATGAGAAAAAATTATATGGTTTGATCACTGAGGTATGAGGATCCTAGGGCCCAGTTAACATAGCTACTTAGGTATTTTTCATGGTGCTTGATATTTTTACTTTTTTTTTCATAGTACTATTTTAAAATTATCTTCTATCTAGTTTCATCTATTTTTCTAGTTTCTTTATAAAATTACATCTTTGTTTCGTTTTCCATGCTTATAAACCTATTTATCATTGGTTATCTTTTATAAGGTATCCACTGAAAAGTTTTCTATTATTTCAAAACTATATTGAGAATATGATTGAAAGTAATTTTAATTAAAATGAAATCCTATTTCTTGTTTTTATTAAATGATAAAGAAAACCATTTTTTTAATATCTTATTTTCAAACTTTCAGGACTCAAATTTATTTTTAAAGGAAATTCATAGGGAATAGTTTATCTAGGCATGCCTACTGAGTATTAATACTCTCACCTATATCTCTATCTTTGTTTTTAGCTTCTAATTTTACTTCCAACTCAGTTTCAGTTTCCATGGAGAGATGTTGGTTTAAAAGATAGTGGTGACCCACATGGTCACATAGAGGTATGTCCAGTTTTATTTCTTCCCACTGCTAGTGTTTATTTTTTTAGTTTATAATTACTTATTTGTTTGTCATTTATGTGATAAACCATTAACAATTGATTATATTTTATAAAAAAACTAGTTTCTAGCCTGGGACGATCGAAAATGCCTCTCGGGACTTGTCACAAGTCATATTGGGTGGTCAGTTTGGGGTTGACCTGAGTTGGATCATGACAATGGCATACAAAAGTGATTAAAGAGATGATCATTACGTCATTTTTAACCCACGAAAAGGAAATTTTTGTTTCATATAATTAAATAACCAAATCAATAAATAAATTCTAAAATTAGGTGAATATCTATGGAATAAGAATAGGTTTGGGTATTCACTAAAATAAAATAAATGATAATTTCTCAAGTAAAAGAGAGAATTTTGATAAGTAAATTCGACAACATGATAAGTATAAAACATGGTTTTAGAAAAGGGTAAAATGAGAGAGAACAATGGTATCCCAATGAAAAATAATTATTTAAGAAGTAAGGGTATAATAAAAAGCATAATAAAATAAATTAACATAAAATTTATAAGACATATACAAAAAACATGTTCTTGAATTGAAGAGAACGGAAGGAGAATTCCCTTACGTTGAAGAGTTACTCATAAAATCTTGAGGATTGTAACCTTGGGGGCTTGAGGATAACTTAGGGGGAGTTTTGGGGAGAAAAATTGAGTATAAATTCTTGAAGGATGAATTTTGAGTGTAGTGAAATGGTGAAATGGGTGGGTATTTATAACAAAAGTGGAGGAATTTTTTAATAATTTCCAAATATAGATCTTGGAAATCTAGGTTGTAGAAAATGAACAACCATTGTCTTACCCATGATTTCTGCTCATCGTTTTGGACATTTGAATCACAGTTTATGATATTTTATTATTATATATATAAAGACCATTTTTAATACTTATTTGGACATGTAAGGTTAAATATTACACAAAATAATGCTTTTAAAATCAAATTTTCCATTTTAGTCTTTGGAAAGTCAGTTATAGATTTGGAAATTGATTAAAAGACATTAAAATACTTAATATTATTAAAATAAAATATTTTAGGTCATATATTGGGTTTAATAAATTATTAAATCATTATGACATAAATATGAAATCATAAAACATACCGAAAACCCAAAACAACATTTTTACTATTCACTGAAAAGTAAAGTATTTTAGAAAATTCTAAAAAATACACCCTAACCTAATTTTGACATTATGATTTCAAATATAATATTTATTTTATCAAAATAACTTTATAATTATGAGAATTTTAACTTTTAAATTTAAAAATCCTTATTTATTGAAAAATAGTAGTTTTTAAGACAGTCAAATTTATGACACTTATAAAAATTTTCCTAGGATATTATATGATTATTTTATCATTTATATTTAAATAAGAGAGTTTTAAAAGAATATTTCATTAAAAAAATATTATTAAGAATAAATGAGTATGTTATAAAAGTGTATGTATTTTCTAAAATAAAAAAATTATGTTTCATTTGAGTCCAACAATCAATTTATCAAATTGGTCTTATTTACACATACATTTTATTAAAAAAAATTATTCTTTAAATGGGATTGATGGAATGACTATTTAATTTATACAAGGGTAAGCTACACTTTATGAAACTAAGTACAGATCATCTAACCCCTTATTACACTCGTGTATTCCCTAAGGGTAAGGTGTTCAATGGTGGTAGTTTCATGGGTGGATGAGATAACATTATCTGGGTGGTAATCTACACTAACTTGAACTTCTCCTATAGGTGATTTTATTCAAGTTTCACATGTTTAATATCATCTTGGGATTGGTTAAGGGTGAACCCCAGTGATGCTACATCCCTCCCAATACTCTTCTGGCTAAGGCCATCATTTCTCTTTTCTTCATCAACTAACCTTTGTCATTACTACTTATAAACACTATTTATAACAATAAAATTATTACCGATGGGTATAGTTCCCAATGGTAAAAAAGACCAACGATTATGTTGGCCAACATTCATATTACTATTCCAATGATCACATTGCTCCCTATAAATACCACTTCATTTTTTCACACAAAATTAACTACAATTCCTCCTAAGGTTATATTTTCATTTTCTAAGATGTTTATTAGTTCACTAATATTTTGTTTCATTTCTATAGTGTTTTTCATGGGAGAAATGATTCTATCATATTAGAGCGATCTATATTTTCCCATTTTAAATTTTAAATTATATATTTTTTGTCAAATTTTAATGTTTTTCATTTTAATTGGTTTCATAGGTGAATAATATATTGATATTTATTAATGAGATAAGGTTTTATTGGTTCCTATATATTTTGTACGTGTATAGTGTTATATAATAAAACACACATTTTCTCAGGAAAAAAATATCATTTAAAAATCCTAGGTCGTTAAATAAAAACTTTTGAATCATCATTTCCAAGAAAAATTACAACTAGTTGTTCAATATATACCTCTTTATTCAATAATCCATTCATAAATGCTGTCTTCACATCCATTTGAAAAACTTTGAACTTTTTTGGAAAACCACTAATAAGAAGATTCTAATAGATACTATTCTTTACATTGGTTTGAAATTCTCCTCAATGTTAATGCCTTCATCCTGAGTATGTCACTTACAAACTATCCCTACTTTATTCTGGATAAATTTTCCATTTCCACATATATTTTTCTTAAAGACCCACTTTGTTCCAATAAAATTGTGATTTTCATGTTTTTCTATAAGATACCAAGTCTTTTTTATCAATTTAGTTCAATTATGTATCAACGGAATTTATACATGATTACTTATTCACCACTTATTCAAATGATGTTGGTTCCAATTTTGAAAATAGATTTTTATGATCTAAGGTTATTGTTCTTTAGGATTGTGTAGGTGTAGTTTTATCACCAATAATGTTTTTCTCTTCAAACTCAATTTGTCTTCTTATTTGTGAATCCAATGGTTGTCTTTTTTAGAAATATATTAATTCACTAATTCTATTTCATAATTCTAGTCTTCATATATAAAATTGTGTGAACCGTTATGATTCATAATTTTTTTTCTTCTTCAACACAAGATTCATTCAAATATGGAGTTTAATAATTGTTCCTATATTTTTTTAATAATATTAAAATCAATACTTTTAAATTTTTTTAACCTATTATTGATAAATTTATAAGTTTTACTCTTGAATGAGTAGCCTAAAATATCCCTTTATCTGTAGTATCTTTATACATTCATTGATTACCTTCTTTGTTTTTAATGTAACACTTACTTAATAACAATATAAAGTGCTTTAGTGTTGGATTTCTTCCATGATATATCACATAAGGGGTTTTTGTTTCACAAGGGTTAAGCAAAGTCCTATACTCTGTGCAAAATGCCACTTTCATAAATTCATCATCAAAATTATGTGAGATCCCACTTTCTATCAACATTTTTCTTTCCATATTTTTACCATACAACTCCTTCTTTCCTCAATACCATTCTATTTTAGTGTCATAAAAAATGATACTTCATGCTTAATTCTATGTTTCTATAAGTAATTTTCTACTTCATAGGAAGTGTATTTCTTACCATTATCTGACTTGGGAACCTTTATTGTTCTCCTGGTTTTATTTTAAACTCTTCTAAAAAAATTTAATTCACTCAATTTATTTGGTTTTTCTAGAAAATATATGATACAAAACATTCTACAATAATCATAAAAAACATAACACTTCTCACTATATGTTCTAGGAACCTTCATAGGTCCACATGCATTTATGTGAATCAAATCAAGTAGATTTATTTCCCTCTTCTTATTTTCTTGTTCTTTGGTTGATATGAATTTATCATGATATTTACTTTTATTCAAACATCAAAAGTCTTCTCTCAATCACATATTATATTGGGAATATTGATTAGTGATATCATTTTTAAAATATTTTCCATGCCTTTCTGATTAATATTCTTGATCCTACGATACTAAATAATTTTTTCTACATACACTAAAATAATTCATGTACTTTACTTTCTATTAACCTGATATATGTTTCCATTTGTTCTTTAACTTTTCATAATATAATTTATAGATTTTTTGGATTTTTTATCCCTTAAAAATAATAGTAACCTCTAAACTCGAGTCATAATGATAACTAATACTTTATAAACTATGATAAAGTCCATCAACATAAAAAACATAGGTATTCTTCAATTCATCATCGTCGAGTCTAGTATTTCCACTTACTTTAATGTTCAATGCTCCATAATTTCTAAATCACACAATTCCATAAACTATCCATTTAATATTCTTCAAAAAATAAAAATTTACTATTATATGAGATGAAAACCCACTGTAAAAAATATAGATTTTACCATTATGCTTATATTTTAAGAAAATTTTTACTAAGTTCACCTTCTCAACATTACTTCTTTACTTCTAAGAAAATACTGAATGATTTGCGACTTTTTCATGTCTCTTCCCATCATTTTCAGAATAATCTATCAAGTTGAGTTTTTATTTTTCAAGAGGATAAAATATGTTCTTCAAGGGAACTGAATTAGACTATCTTATATCAACTTCACTTTATATTAAAAAAATAGATCTTATTATTTTTCTTAAATCAAGTACCTTATATCCAATGTTTGTATAATTAAAATAGTAACCATAGAAAGAGTTTATTCCTTGATATGAAAATTATTTTCTAATTCCCCTTTGTTGGCTTCCAATATCTTATCCTCTTAGATAAATTTCAAATTCACCATAATAAGACATAGTGTGACCAATAAAAACATAAAATTTTTATTACCTTAAAGGAAATATTTAATAGTTTTAATCTCTAGAAATATCTCCAGCTTTTGAATAATTCCTTTATTATTGATAAGTTCTTATTGGTTGATAACTTTTTCTCTTCAACATCTTCCATATTCTTTTCATTCTTACAAACTTTATCTTTGATGTTTCACCATAAATTCCAATGCCAGTCTAAACAAAACAATTTAGCCTTTAAAGAATCAACGTTTCTTAAAAAATTCTTAAGACTCATTCAATAATTTATTTTAACACTTAATCCAAAAATTTCCCAAAATGGAAATTTTTCTTTGAACCATTTATTTTGAATTCTTGTTCAATCTTCTTTCTTAAAGAAAAAACTTCTTATTCACGAGCCTTAATCTTCTTGGATTTCTCCTCGATAGATAAATTAATATTATCAGTGATCTTAATATGTTATTTAGTATTCAATATATAATTCAAAACACACACACACACAAATATATATATTATTGATACTTATTCATACTATTAAAAAACTTTACCAAGATTATAAAATTAAAATTCTATTTTTTCAATATATCTTGAAGACTCTTTCAAAAAATCTATAATTTTCTAAATGTTCTTTCTTTTTAAATCAATATCTTCAAGAGATCCTTGAAAATCCACTTGAAGGTTTAAAACTCCCTTTATTTGATCATTATATTTTATTTAATTTTATAATTATACATTAAATACATCATTGCATCTTCCAAATTCAAGATAAAATTAGTTTCAATACCCTCCAGTGGATAGTCCTCATAGTCACCTTCTTCTTTGATAATAAGCACTTTCCTACGAAACTTATTGCCTCTTAAATTTCCAGAATTGAAATTCCTCCTTGGTGGAATTTTTTTATTTTATTTTGTAAAAACTTTAACCTCACAATATATACCATCAAACCTATTTGGACACATATAATTGATGTGTCTAACCTTCTCACAACAGAAACAAGCTAGTGACCAATTACCCTTAAATATGTCTTTACCACTTTTAAACTTCATTACAACAAGTGATATGAAAAAATCACCGGAATCATCCTAATTTTTATCTTAATAAAATTATTTATTCTCAATATATTTTAATGTAATCGATTTAGATGAATATTCTAAATAGTTATCTGGTTCCACATGCATCTTATAAGCAACCAGTTTATTGTGTAAGTCATCAAGAGACAACTCACCATGATTTATGTCCTCTAGTGATGATACTTTTTTATTATACATAGGTGGTAATATTATAATGATATTCTTCTCAATATCTAAGTCTTTGATCTCCTAGAAAATTCGACAAATGGAATTTAAAACTTCAGTAAGATAATTAACGAAACCATCTATATTTTTATTGGAGCTCATCTTTATATCATTAAATCTATTTCGTAAAACCTATAAATTTTACTCCTATACTTTTATTCCACCTTCAAATATATTAATAAATTTATCCTAAATACCTTTTTCTATTGAAAAATACACCTTCTTTATATATATATTTTATTATAAATCACTCTAGATGAGGAATTTTGAGCCTTAATATAATTATTCAGCAAATTTTTTGTCATCTTTTATCATTGATATTCTTATGGGATCACTTACTTGTATCCTATGTACTAAAGAAAAATATACATCAAGCCCAAGAGATCGTAGATGAGATCTTATCTTATTTTTCTATATATGACAATTTCATCTATTAAATAAGGGTAATCCCTTTACATCAACAATTTTCTTTATGAATACAACTATATCTCAAAAGATTCAAGAAAAAACTAGTAGATTTGATACCACTTGTTGTACCTGCGTCCCACTGTACACCCTGGAGGGGTGAATTAGGGTGACATAATTTATTCTTGTTTTTAGTTTAAATTAGACCCTTTATTTAATTTGGAAAAGACAACTTAAATATAATTTTTATCACAACCATATCTATAAATATAAAGAATATGAACACACTAATTTTACTTGGTTCACCAATAAAATACTACTCCAAGGATCATATATAAAAAATGTGTTAATATGACAATTAACCACTACTTCACTAGTTTATGATTACAACATTAGGAAGTGGTCACTGCTCCAACAAGGTCTACAACATCTTCCTCTATTACACTCATTTTTTTTCAAGAGGGATGCAATGATGAAGTTGACTCATAAGTTGATCTTACAAAAATTTAATCAAAGATAGAAAACACAAAACAACAAGGGTGTTCTTCATGATGCTCAATTTCTTCAATGGTATGCACTGTTCACTTTGATTTCGATATTTATCTTCACTAAAATCCAAATTCACACACTTTAAATCACAAAATTAGATGTGCAATAATATTTAAATTCATATTATTTGTTCTTATAGATATTCAAAACTCTTCCCTATCTATTTCATGTGTGATACCTGAATTATTCACAATTTTTTCTATATGTAGAGAATTTTTGATTTTTAAATTTAAAATTCAAACTCCAATTAAATTCTTGATCAAATATATCCCTTGGATTAATACCTAGATATATCCCCACTAATAAATTTGAATTTGGTGGTTTAGGTTATTTAACTAACCACAAAACCTCCAAGATAAATCCATATCACCATTCCTATTCAGGTTTTGAAGAATCCATATATCAAAACACAATAATCCTCTCTATAAAATGATAAGTCAAATTTGAATTAACTATTTTTCAATTGTTATGAAGGTTGTGACATGTAACATCCCTTCATAGAGTAGGATCATACAGGATTGGTAAAAACCTAGATCGTCACACTACTAAATAGAGACCCTCCATGGAATATTCTCTTTCTATAGTATGGAAGTCTTCCACTCCATCCTGATTGTGACGTGTTCAACAACTCCATGATGTGGTGTCTTGTAGAACCTGAAAACATAAAAATTTTCCACTATCATAATCACACCCTTCACATTGCATGGTATATGCTATAACACTATCTTCATATCTTCCTTTTATAATTTAAACTAGTTATGAAATATCCTTATGTCCATGATGTGGATACCCTTAAAATTATAGAGACGTAAAAAATTGGAAGAACACCTATGTAGTGTGATTTATAGTGTCACGACACAAAATACAATCTTCCTTATGAACATTAAAACCTTTATAATTTATGGTGTGGTCACCTGGATTGTGGGAAAACCTATTTTGGATGAATCCCATATCAAAATTTCATTTGGGTGGCCTATACTTTATCAACCTTATTTCTCCATCCACGGTTCAAAAATTCCTATGGTGTCACCCTACAATACGACCACTCTCAGTTGGGCCTCCCCCCATCATCGTCTTGCTCCATGGTGCCACCATGTGTCACGGTTCTACTTACCACCTTGTGCTGACTTGCACTGGGATCTCTACTCCTTTTCCACCCTACTTGTAAGATCCTAAACTAGGATCCACTAAATAGTTCCCCAAGACGGTTCGCTACATGGCCTCAAGTTCACCTCCCCATATGTCAAAGGCTTTCAACTAATAGTGGGGGTATAAAGGTGGAACAATGTGGAGACTATACCCTCTGAATCAATAATAAGTATATTAAAAGTAATAGAAAATCAAGATAAGAATAATAATTAAAAGATAATTATGCTTGAAAAGAAATAATAAATGAATAAATTACTATAAATAAACATGCTACAATGTGAAAGATACTGGCATAAAACAGGTAGAAAAATATACATGGATATACTGAAAAAAGAATAAATAAATAAAGATTCCAACTCTGGATGGAATCTTGAGTACATGCTCAGCCGCTACTCCCAAGCTCCCATATCCAGTCCCAGTCTATAAATGAAAGAAATCATAGAGCACAGTCTAAGGTCCTGAACCTGTAACCATAAGTTCTGTTTGGGTACCCAATGGTAGCCTGTATAGGGTATGAGATAAACTTAGTAGGCCACCACTAATGATGTGTAATGTAATCCAACCTATGAATATAAATAAATTAGTGTGTAGGTATATCAAAAAGTAATCAATGTAGTAAATTTAAATGAAATCAACTCGATCTTAGGTTACTCAAGGACACCTGGCTGACCATACCTGCTTCGACCTAAGTAGGAGATGTCGCTAAACAAGTGACACCATGTATATATATTATCACGACCCCATCCCACAAAAGATGCCCCTCCTGATCTGGCAATGATGAAAGGGAGATAATGACCCCCGAGTTCTACCTCCAGTAGGCCCCGGGGTGGCGACTAGCACCAAGGGTATGAGTTTTTACAAATATGGGAGGCATTACCCTTTTTATTATTCAAGATCGGGAAATAGGACAAGTCAACCACCAAAAAGGAAAAGAACAAGTGTATAGAAATAAACCTAAACCAATCCCACATGCATGTTTAAATAGTTCTGAAACAAGGTACATGTAAAAGAAAGCTCAAAAGTACAATACCAAAAGAAACAAGAGTACATAAACTGCAACAACTCCAACTGTACCGACTAGTAGGGTACTGCACGACCCTGGTAGTCCTACTAGAAACCTAAAAGTAAACGTAGGGTGAGCATAAAAGTATACTCAGTAGGGAAACCTAAAGCTCTCGTGCACAAGTGGGGAGACATCCTAACGTCCCGTGAGAACAACCGAAGAAACCTATCAAGGAAAACTATCCACCCAACCTCACCAGCCACACTCAACAAAACACAATCACAATAGGTAGTAGTATATAAGAACAAGAGTATTGGGTACCCCGCACCATTTCCCATTAGTTAGCTGCTCTTCCTAACGGTGAACGTCCTGACGCTGCCACACTCTCCCCACCCGCACACACCTGGGCCTCACAAACCACACATCCCCCCCGCACACACCTGGGCCTCACAACCACAGATCCCACCCGCACACACCTGAGACTCACAACCACGCATCCCGCCCGCACACACCTGAGCCTCACAACCATGCATCCCGACCGCACACACCTGAGCCTCAAAACCACGTATCCCACTGGCACACACCTGAGCCTCACAACCTCATATCCCGCCCGCACACACCTGGGCATCATCCCGAAGATTCTTGGGAAACAGTAAAACCTGCCCGAAGAGTCTTGGGCTAGAACCACCCCAATCGAAACCTACCCAAAGAGTCTTGGGTGTAAGGTCTCCTCAAGCCATCACAGCCTATGGAAGAAGGAGCAGGAAAGAGCTAGTAACTATGGGGAAAACACCCTCTCCCATGAAATGGGAGTGTTCGGTACTAAGTACTCAACATGGGTGGGGTGCGACAAAACAAAAAGACACACACACACACACACACATATATATACCAAACACTCAGCCCAACCTATGGATTCTAAATAGAGAACTGAGCACGTGCCTCGACACTGCTACTACGAAGCATGCATACCACAAACAACCCCAACCCCATTTAGGTTTTCATGTTTCAACAGAATCAGTTTATTAGTTCCTTAACTACTATGAAATCAACCGCAACCAACCATATCAATCGTTCGTAAAACATATCCCTGCCATCCACAAATCAAGTTAGGAAAATACAAGCAACACAAACAAGTCCCTTCTTATTAACCATCCAACCCCATTGATTATTATTCCCGTTCCATTACCAAGCCCCACAATTCATTAACTCTTACACATTTTATTTATTATTCACAACCCATAGTTCGTTCACATTCCAAACCCAACCCTACAGACTCGCTGCCAACCACTATAACCACAACCACACCGTACATCATCACCCCTTGATACCATTTATCGCAACCCCACTGCCCATCACTAACATAGCATTCACACTAACCCACAACCAAGCCAACCATAGCCCCGCTGCTCACCCGATCCACAACAACCCACAAAAACACCCCCTTCACATAAATTAACCCCAAACAGCACCCACATGTTTATTATTTCAGTTTCATTCAACCGGGGTGATCACACAAGGGTTAAAAATTTTCATTTAATCAGCCAACTTTAGGTGATTAACCAAATTACACATTTAATAAAGTTCCATTCACAAAAACGGTCAAGAAAGATAGGGCAATATTTAATTGTGCAAGAAAAGGCCCCCAACGACCGTGATTTTCAGTAGGCATAAGCCTATTCAATTCATAACATAATATCACAGGATATAAAGATAAACATAAAAACTTCCCCATCCCCGTTCTTTAACCAGTTATTATCTTCATTTAATGGTTCAATCAATTCTCATGAAAATAAGAGGATGCCCACCCCGCATGATGCACAATTTAGAGATACGAAGGTAAGATCCCTACCTCAACAGGTTCTGATCACAACACTCCCCCGGATCAACTTTAGAAGACGTCCGTCGGCGTTCGTCACTTCCGTTGAGTCCTGAAAAAACCTCCTCATGTGTAATTTGTAAAGGAAAGGCCAGAGTAAAGACAACAAATCCAAGCTCAGAAGTTCCGCCTCATCGTTACGATCCCGTGGCCACTGACGGATCGTAAATCGGAGCTCAGACGAAGAAGTTATGGAATAAAAGGAGCCTTCGAGTCTCTTGGGAGAGCTCTACTCAGAGGAATGGGGAGGAGAGGGGTGAGTTGAAAAGAAGGAGGGGACCCCTCCTTTTATAGGTGATAAAAAAATATGGTGTGTACTTTATGGTACACGGTGTGTACTCGGCCATTTCACACGGTCACCACGCGGCTTCCAACACGGCCTTCAACACGGAACGTGGCTGTTGACTGGTCAACACACGGTTTGAAGGTAACACATACACGGGGAGGGACTACACGACATGTAGTATTGGCTACACGATGTGTACACATTTATTTCACATGGCAAGCACACGGTTCCAACACGGCACACGACCGTTGACTGGTCAACACACGGTTCAAGGGTAACGCATACGTGGGGAGGGACTACACGACGTGTTATTTGGGGTACACGGCGTGTACCCATTTATTTCACACAGTAAGGACACGACCTTGAACACGGGGTATACCCGGCGAGGGGGTGCACGGCGTGTAGTTTCAAAATTATGAAAAGTGTGGGAAAAGTCCATTTTACCCTCCAGAACACTTCGTGACCTTCTTTTTGACAAAGGAATGGGCCAGAGAGGTTCGGGCCATTACATCAGATACCTCTTAAAACATTCTCGTCCCTGAGAATTCAAAAAGCCAACCCAGATGAACCCAAAAAGATACCTCTTAGGGCCCTCGTTATAATAGGAACCCAACCGACAACCCTAATCATAGGTGTTAGAAATTCCCTCTCCTATGTTGAGATATTATCCACTTTAGGCAGAACTGAATCACCTGCATGGGTTTAATCGCATCCACATTAATTCGTCTCGATTAAGGATTGGGCCTTCCCACTTCCATATATTATGATTTTCCAACTTACACTTCCCCAAACACCGTACAACCCACACATTGGCTGAACATGTTGTTTGGGAAAAATTCATTCTCCTATGTCGAGATATTATCCGCTTTAGGCGGCACTGACTCGCCCGCACGGGTTCAATCGCATCTGCATTAATGCGTCTCGATTAAGGGTCAGGTTTTTCCCTTTCCCCACACATCCGGACATGCTACACACTTCCAGAGAACAAGGAAACAAAAGGTTTCATAACTGAAAAGTCAAGCATTCCATATATCAAAGGTACATAGTATAACATCAAAACAAAGCTCATAAGAACAAAGAAAACACAAGTCAAAACAACTCCGGGTACTGAGCGTGCATCTGGGCCTCCCGCTCCCAAGTGCTCTCCTCAAGGTCACCATGCCTCCACAACACACGAACCAAGGGAATGGTTCATCCACAGAGCACCTTCTCTTTACGATCCTCGATCCTGACTGGTTGTTCCTTAAAGGTCCCGTCGTCTCCCATATCTAACTCTCCCCAGTCGATAATGTGAGAGTCGTTGTGTAAGTATCGACATAGCCGGGAGACGTGGAAGATTTCATGAACCTTCTACAACTGAGGTGGCAGGGCTAGCTGATATGCCACCTCTCCGACTTTCCTGAACACCTCAAAAGGTCCGATGAACCTAGGTGAGAGCTTTCTCCCTTTCCCAAACCTCCGCTACCCCCATTGAGGGGAAACATTCAAGAACACATGATCTCCCACCTTGAACTCCAAGGGCATCCTCCGACGATCAGCATAAGACTTCTGTCTGTCCAGAGACGCTTTCACCCTCTCACATACAAGCTGAACTTTCTCTATGGTGCTCTGCACTACCTCTGGCCCAAGAGCACCTGTCTCACCAACCTCTGTCCAGCAAATGTGTGAACAACATGGTCTTCCATACAAATCCTCAAATGGTGCCATGCCAATAGTAGAGTGGAAGCTATTGTTGTAGGAAAATTCTACTAAAGGCAAGTGTCGTACCCATGATCCTCCAAAATCCAGAACGCATGCTCGTAGCATGTCCTCCAACGTCTGGATAGTCCGCTCTATATGCCCATCGGTCTGGGGGTGGAAAGCAGTGCTAAGGCGTAGCTGGGTGCCAAAATCATGCTGTAACCCCCTCCAGACTCATGAGGTAAACCGAGTATCCCGATCTGAGATGATAGTCTTCGGAACTCCATGAAAACGCACCACCTCATCTACGTACCTCTGTGCTAAGGTACTCACCGGGCCCGACTCCTTAATTGCTAAGAAGTGAGATGATTTCGTCAGACGATCCACCACCACCCAGATAGCATCATAACCTCCCTAAGATCTGGGTAGTCCTGTGACAAATTCCATCGAGATGTCATCCCACTTCCACTTGGGGACATCTAATGGATGCAACAAACCACTAGGAACACGGTGCTCAGATTTTACTTGCTGACACACTAGGCACTTAGCCACAAACTCCACCACTGCTCGTTTCTCTCCGGGCCACCAAAACTGTTCCCTCATGCCTCGGTACATTTTTGAAACTCCTGGATGAACCGCCAAGGCTGAGCTATGGAGCTCATAGAGAACTCCCTCACACATCACCTCCGGAACAAACAACCTTCCATGGAAAAGCATCCGATGTCAGCTGTCCTCTGACCATCCTTCTGGAGCGTTCCTATAACGACCCGAAATTTTGAATAAATCTTGTTTCCTAATTTTGTGTGTTATTTTATTTTATACTCAAAAAAAATGTTTCATTTGATAACATGAGTATAATTAAAATGAGACTATTGGGTTTTGACTATTATATGATCGTTAGTTAGTATGACCTTTGGAAACTAAATGTTGCGGTCGTTGTCTCTAAATACAAGTGATATTGGTTAATTAATATAGAAAGAAGATTAGATGGCCTCACCCAGTAGTCTTGGACCGATCAAAGCCCATCTAATAGAACTTGGGAAGGAGGTAGCACCACTGGGCTTTACTCTGGACCAAACCCAAGCCGAACTTCATTGTGTGAAGCTAGAACGAAATCTCCTTCGCGAGAAGTTCAAACTGATAAAAATTACTACTCATGTGATGTTGGCCGAGCCTCCCTCGAATTCTCTCACCTTAGCACACCTTACACTTAGGTCCTATGCTGGTGTCGTAAGGGGCTATGTAAGGAGATGGAAACTTCCTTGTGTAATCCTTTGTTTTAAATAAAAATTGGGATTTCTTCTTATGATGAAGTTTATGAATTTTCAAATGACCGGATAAATATAGTATGCATATTTTTGATGAATTTTAGAAAAAGGATATTTTAAAAATGTTTATGTAAACCTTAAATAATTAAAAATGTGTAATGATTTTCGAAAAATGGTCTTCTACAATTATGTTCAGTACGAAATTTAGAGTATAATAAGATCAACTTGATTTTTGATGAATAGTAAATTATGAATAGTGATTTTATTCTTAGGATTAGTAATGTGACCAAATGGATTAGTAATCTCACTTAAATAAATTATTAATATAATCTAGGCACCTTGATTAAGTAATGTGATTCAATAAAATGGTTAAATAACAGTTTCATAAATTATTAGTCAAGTATTAGTTTTTTCGGGTGAATAGTGTTTTTTAATTAAAAAATAAAAAATTATTATTATTTAATTATTTTTATAAAATGGACTTTATTTTTGAATTCAAAACATCGATATTATGCTAAGGTAATTTTTGGGGATTTAAAAAAAAAAATGAATTTTCGGTGAATAGTGTATTTATTTAAAAATTAAATTAAAAATATTGAGAAAATTATTTTTATAAAATGGAGTTCATTTTTGAAATCAGAGCATCGATATTTGGTTAAGGTGAAATTTTAAGTTTTTTCTGAGAAAGTTGAATTTTTGATGAATAGTGAAAATACAGTTTTTAAGTTACAGGTGTTTAATGACATCATTAAATGATGTATTAAGTATGTAATCAATATGGTCGACTTATGAATAGTAAGATAATGTATGAGGTGTCCCAAGTGGCCAATACCATGGGCAAGCCCATGGTTTTTCCAAAACCACCAATGAGGTGTCCCTTGGCCATTAATGCCTTGTCCCCTCACTTTCCCTATAAATACCAAGCCATCCTCTCATCCATTCAACTCCCAACTCTCCCCCAATGAAGCCCTGCTCTCATTACCTCCCAAGGAGTCCTCCCAAGGTGACCCCAAGCCCTCAAGGTCCCAACCTTTGAGTTTTAAGAGTTACGTTTTAAGGTAAGGGATCCGACCTCTCTCTTTCTTTTCAAGTAATCTCTTTTATGTCATTTCTTTTATGCTCCATGATCTTATGTTAAAGGATGTTATTTTATATTAATCTTACTGCCCTTTTCATGTTCATATAATGAGAGACCCACTCTTTCTCTCATCATTTCATTTTAAGAATGTTAAAGTGGCGTCGTTAGGCTGCCGAATTTTTAAGAGATTCTTTCACCCTTCTCGTTTTCAAGATCTATTTTCATGTCAAGTCTTTCATGTTATTTTTTATTATGTTGGGGTATGATCTCTAAATCTACCATACTTATCTTTTATGTTCATATTATGAGAGACCCTATTTGATCTCGTCAATTCATTTTTGTTGAAGTTTAAGTGGCGCCGTTAGGCTGCCGAATTTTTAAGGGATTCTTTCACCTTTCTCATTTTTCAAAGTTCTATTTTCATGTAAAGTATTTCAAGTTCCTTTTTATTATGTTGGGGTATGATATCTAAATATATCATACTGATCTTTTATGTTCATATTATGAGAGACCCTATTTGATCTCATTAATTTATTTTTTGTTGAAGTTTAAGTGGCACCGTTAGGCTGCCGAATTTTTAAGGGATTCGTTCACCTTTCTCATTTTTCAAAGTTCTACTTTCATGTCAAGTCATTCAAGTTCTTTTTATTATGTTGGGGTATGATATATATATCTATAATACTGATATTTTATTTTCATATGACGAGAGACCCTTTTTTATCTCATCAATTCATTTTTTTGAAGTTTAAGTGACGCCGTTAGGCTGCTGAATTTTCATAAGAGAAATCTTATTTTGGTCTTCCTTTCATGTTATTCATTTCATATGGTATATCTTTCAAATTTTATTACCATGTTCTTAAATACCTTATATTCTATCCTCCTACTGTTTTATGGAACATTTATGAGTGGGTGACCCATGTCCCCTCTCTTTTCAATGTTTTCTAAAACCTCGTAACATAGCCGTTATGCTGCAGAATTTCCGTCTCAAAATGTCTCTCTCTTATTCTCAAATTCATTTATTTTATTAATTGAATACTCAAAGCTATTTATTCTAAAGGGGTATTCACTTATATACCAAAATGTTCTATATTAAATTCTGGGATTTACATACATGAGACCCTCTTTCCTTTCCATGGGTTTAAAGTGACATAAGGATCACGTCTTTAAAGTAGTTTTTTTTTAAAATGTGATGACTATGAAATGAAACCCATTTATTTTATGCTATATGGGTTTTTTAAGAAATGTTTTATGATGATATATGTGGATCACATGATAATAAATACAAATTTAAGGGTGGCCCTGATAGCACTTCAATGCATTGGTTAAAGACTTAATCTCTAGAGATGACCTTTTAAACTGATACCTTGGTGAATTACCTTGGTAATTTTTAATGACACCTTGGGGATGGACCTTGGTGAAACGAAATTATTGTCAATGTTAAATGTTGTAGCCACATCTTCAAGTTATGAAAAATGTTATTTTTATTATGATATGCCTCACGATTTCTTTCTCATGCCTTAAAGTTCTTTTTCATGACATTGTTGATGTATCCCAAGTTCACATGTTAAATGTTTCCCCTTGTTTCCCTTACTGGGCATTCTGCTCACCCTTTCTTTTGATGTATGTCCCCAGGTTATGAGATACAGTAATGAACCTAGGATGAACATGAGGAGAATCATTTCAAGTGTTTAAGAAGAATGTTTTATGTTTTCATGTTTTAAGTTCCTGGTTTCCAAGACACTAAACCTTAAAGATCCTCGATTTTGTAAAATGTAATGAAAAGTTATATTATAAAAAGGCGGGATGCTATAGTTCCCTGATCGACATGATCCCGCATCACTTCTTCCTTGGAGTTCCCCCATTGAGACTCTTCCACTTTCTGCAACAAGGAGGACTGCACCGTCATCTGAAACAAACAGCCTCTAACATCTTCTACCCTTGCATCCAAGTGCAAGGCGACCAACTCTCCCATCGCTTTCCAAGGATCAGCGGATTCCCAAACCACTTCCTTATGTGACTTTCTGCTCAGGGCGTCAGCCACAACGTTTCCCTTACCCTCAGTGTAAGAGATCTCAAAATCATAGTCTTGGAGGAATTCGACCCATCTCTACTGCCGTAAGTTCAGGTCACGTTGAGAGAAGATATAACGCAGGCTCTTGTGATCTGAGAAGACCACAAAGCGCTCCCCAAAGAGGTAATGTCACCAAAAATTCAGTGCGAACACTACTGCTGCAAGCTCTAGGTCATGGGTGGCATCGTTATGCTCGTGACGGAATAACTTCCTAGACCCATAACAGATCACTCCCTTCTTCTGCATCAGAACACACCCCGGACCAAGGACAGAAGCATCACACAACAACCCTTCCTCTGGAAACTTGAGAACTGGAGCACTGAACAACTTATCCTTCAGGTAGTCGAAAGATTTCTGGTACTGATCGCTCCATAGGAAGACCTGGTTCTTCCAAGTCAAAGCTGTCAATGGAGCAGAAACTCGAGAGAAGTCCAAAACGAACCTCCTATAGTAACCTGCCAACCCCAGGAAACTATGAACTTCCACCACACTCTTGGGTGATGCCCAAGAAACAACTACCTCCACCTTCAACGGGTCTACTGACACTCCATGCCGAGACACTACGTGCCCAAGGAAGTGTACTTCTTGTGTCAAGAACTTACACTTCGAAAATTTCCTGTAAAGCTGGTGGTGTTGAAAGAATTCTAAGACTTACCTGAGATGCTCAACGTGCTCCTCCTCTGATCTTGAGTAGATCAGGATGTCATCGATAAACACGATGATGAACCGGTCCAGAAACTCTTAGAAGACAAGGTTCATAAGTCCCATGAACATATCTGGTGAATTCGTAACTCCAAACGGCATCACTACAAATTTGAAGTTCCCATACCTGCACCTGAAAGACGTCTTCGAGATGTTACTGTCCTTCACCCTCATCTGATGATATCCAGATCATAGATCAATCTTAGAAAACCAACCTACTCCCCTCAGTTGGTCGAAGAGATCATCTATCCTTGGAAGGGGGTAACGGTTCTTGACCGTTACCTGGTTAAACCTTCGGTAGTCTATGCAGAGCCTGAGACCACCATCTTCCTTCTTCACGAACAAAACTGGAGCACCCCATGGTGATACGATGGATCGAACAAAACCCTTATCCATCAGATTTCCAATCTGAATCCGCAACTCCCGCAACTCCGAAGGTGACATCCGATAAGGGGCCATAGAAATCGGACGGGCACCAGGCAGTAAGTCCATCCCGAACTCAACGTCACGTCGGGGGGGGGGGGGGGGGTAGAGTCACAACCTCCGGGACATACACCATCTCTGTATCAGCTGGAACCACTGATAACCCGCCTAACAAGGAAAGGAGAGGCTCCACATGCCGACTTCCCACCTGATAGCTCCTCTCGCCAATAAAAGCTACACATTGCCCATCCACGTCGGAGAACACGACCCTTGTTTGGAAGCAGTCGATAACAGCACTAATGGAAAACAACCAATAGATGCCTAGGATGACATCGTATGGCTGCATCTGTAATAGAAGAAGGTCCCCACTAGATCGATGTGGTCTCAATGTCACCCCACATCCCCAGAAAACACAAGATAAGCTGGTCTAGCCTCCAACTCGTGTCTCAACACCAGTGGTATGGAAAGTCTATCTACGTCTAGTCCCAAAGCATGGGCTAGACCAGGTGAAACAAAGGAGTGCAAAGCTCCTGAATCGAACAAGGTAGAAACCAAAGTGCTGAACAAACAAATCGTACCTCGTACCACCTTTGGTCCCGCCGAAGATGTCAACTATGCTGTGTGCAACTTTCCACGCCCATGTCCTCTGCCTCTCTGATGTCATCCACCTCCCCGACCATGCCCTGGTCGAGGTCCCTGAGGAGCACCCTGAGTTCGGCCTCCTCCTGCAAAGTCTGCCCTCAGAGGAGAATGGTCCTGCTGCTGCTGGAAGGGCCTCACCGACAACTGGTGCTGCTGAGGTGGGTGCTAAACCTACCCACCTCCACCATACTGAGCTCAGGTTGGGCACCGACTCTGAACGTGCCCAAAACCTCCACAAGAAAAACACTTTAGTCCTGGCCTCGTGAAAAGGGACGAGGACCTAAAGATATGAACTGGAACTGCTGGGGCCTACTCCCTACTAGCCTGAACCTAGAAGGTCCCATCACAGGAGGCCTGCTGCTGACTGCCTTACCCTTCGACGAACCTGGATGGATCCCCTCTCATGGTGCACCTCCCTACGAGTGCATCCTTTCTACAACCTCTTCCTTCTTCTGTACTTCCAAGTACGTTGGAAGGGTGAAGGGGGTGACAACATACTGAGGTGAAGGACAAAACGCCTCATCTAAACATCTCACCTGAGACTCCTCATCCAGGAAGAGATCCGGAGCAAAGCATAGGAGATCCTTGAAATTGATCCCCAACTCTCGTACTGACATAATCCCCTGCTAAAGGGAGAGTAACTCCTACCGCTTCTCCCCTTTATCATGGAAGAAAGGAATTCCTCTCGGAATTCCTTCTCAAAGTTAGCTCACAGAACCTTTGCCTCTATCCTCTCTCTGAGGTAGAGCATCCACCATTGTCACACCGCACCTCTCAGCTGACTGACTGCTAGGGGAACCCAGTACTCCCTCGGAGCACGAATCAAGGTAAAAGCGATCCCTAACTCCTCAATCCACCCCTCCATATCTATATCTGAAGTAATACCCTCGTACTTCTTGAGGGTTTGCCGCTGGAAGGAACAAAGAGTCTTCTGCCACTGGCTATCTTCCTCCTCTCGGTTAATCCTCAACTGATCGACCGCCTGAATCTGCTGGGGCTCGGCCGTCTGAGCCACTCAGGGACAACGTCCAGGTGCCATAGCTGTACGGTAAACAAAGATCGCCTAAGCCCAAGTAGTAAGGAAATTTCTCAGGGTTTCATTTTATCATTTTATTTCAATTTATTTTCCCAGAACACCCAAATCAAGTAAAACACAATCATGATGATGCATGTACCTTCCCTAGGGTCTCTACCCTGCAATCAATGTAGTCTCACTTGGTCATTTGGTAGGCTCAGAGTCCTTGCATCAGATCACAGGGTCCCCTAAAATCCCGTGTCCTAGCCGGTCTTCCCTGGCCTATGTCACGCACCAAGATTAACCAACACTGTTTCCCTACCATCCCATGCAATCCTCACTGTGCCTAACTCCAGACTCCATCCTATCTCTCAACCATCACCTCTGATACCATTTTTTCATGACCCCCTCCCACCAAAGATGCCCCTCCTGAGCTGGAAATGGTGAAAGGGAGATAATGACCCCTGAGTCCCGCCTCCAGTAGGCCCTGGGGTGGCAACTAGCACCAAGGGTATGAGTTTTTACAAATATGGTAGGCATTACCCTTTTTATTATTGAAGATCAGGAAATAGGACAAGTCAACCACTAAAAAGTAAAAGAACAAGTGTATATAAATAAACCCAAACCAATCCCACATGCATGTTTAAATAGTTCTAAAACAAGGTAGAAATAAAAGAAATCTCAAAAGTACAATACCAAAAGAAACAAGAGTACAAAAACTTCAAAAAATGAAACTGTCTCGACTAGTAGGGTCCCACACGGCCCTAGTAGTCCTCCTGGAAACCAGAAAGTAAAGGTAGGGTGAGCATACAAGTATACTCATTAGGGAAACCTAAAGCTATCGTGCACAAGGGGGGAGACATCCTAATGTTCCGTGAGAACAACAGAAGAAACCTATCAAGGAAAACTATCCAACCAACCTCACCAGCCACACTCACCAAAACACAATCAAAATAGGTAGTAGTATATAAGTAAAAGAGTATTGGGTACCCTGCACCATTTCCATTAGTTAGCTGCTCTTCCTAACAGCGAATGTCCTGACACTGCCACACTCTCCCCACCTACACACACCTGGGCCTCACAAACCACACATCCCGCCTACACACACCTGGGCCTCACAACCACGTATCCTGCCTGCACACACCTGGGCCTCACAAACACGCATCCCACCCACACACACTTGGGCCTCCCAACCATGTATCCCGCCCGCACACACCTGGGCCTCATCCCGAAGATTCTTGGGAAACAGTAAAACCTACCCGAAGAGTCTTGGGATAAAACCACCCCAATCGAAACCTACCCAAAGAGTCTTGGTTGAAAGTTTGCCTTAATCCATCACAGCCTATGGAAGGAGCAGGAAGGAGCTAGTAACTATGGGGAAAACACCCTCTCCCATGAAATGGAAGTGTTCGGTACAAAGTACTCAACATGGGTGGGGTGCGACAAAACAAAAATATACAAATATATATATATATACCAAACACTCAGACCAACCTATGGCTTCTAAACAGAGAACTGAGCACGTGCCTCGAAACTGCTACTACGAAGCATGCATACCTCAAACAACCCCAACCCCATTTAGGTTTTCATGTTTCAACAGAATCAGTTTATTAGTTCCTTAACTATTGGGAAATCAACCGCAACCAACCATATCAATCGTTCGTAAAACATATCCCTGCCATCCACAAATCAAGTTAGGAAAACACAAGCAACACAAAAAAGTACCTTCTTATTAACCAGCCAACCCCATTGATTATTATTCCCGTTCCATTACCAATCCCCACCATTCATTAACTCTTCCACATTTTATTTATTATTCACAACCCATAGTTCGTTCACATTCCAAACCCAACCCTGCAGACTCACTGCCAACCACCACAACCACAACCATACCATACATCATCACCCCTTGATACCATTTATCGCAGCCCCGCTACCCATCACTAACACAGCATTCACACCAACCCACAACCAAGTCAACCACAGCCCCACTGCTCACCCGATCCACAACAACCCACAAAAACACCCCCTTCACATAAATTAACCCCAAAAAGCACCCACATGTTTATTATTTCAGTTTCATTCAACCGGGGTGATCACACAGGGGTTCCAGATTTTCATTTAATCATCTAACTTTACGTGATTAACCAAATTCCACATTCAACGAAGTTCCATTCACAAAAACGGTCTAGAAAGATAGGGCAACATTTAATTGCGCAAGAAAAGGCCCCCAACGACCGTGATTTTCAGTAGGCATAAACCTATTCAATTCAAAACATAATATCACAGGATATAAAGATAAACATAACAACTTCCCCATCCCCATTCTTTAACCAGTTATTATCTTCATTTAATGGTTCAACTGTTTCTCATGAAAACAAGAGGATTCCCACCCCACATGATGAAAAATTTAGAGAGACGAAGGTAAGATCCCTACCTCAACAGGTTCTGATCACAACGCTCCCCCGGATCAACTTTAGAAGACGTCCGTCGGTGTTCGTCACTTCCATTGAGTCCCGGAAAAACCTCCTCAGGTGGAATTTGGAAAGGAAATTCTGGAGGAAAGACAACGAATCCAAGCTCAGAAGTTCCACCTCATCTTTATGATCCTGTGGCCACTGACGGATCGTAAATCGGAGCTCGGACGAAAAAGTTATGGAAGAAAAGGAGTCTTCGAGTCTCTTGGGAGAGCTCTGCTCAGAGGAATGAGGAGGAGATGGGTGAGTTGAAAAGGAGGAGGGGACCCCTCCTTTTATAGGTGAGAAAAACAAAATCACACGGCATGTAATTTATGGTACATGGTGTGTACTCGACCATTTCACATGGTCACCACGCGACTTCCAACACAGCCTTCAACCCGGAACGCGGATGTTGACTGATCAACACACGGTTTGAAGGTAACACATACACGGGGAGGGACTACACGACGTGTAGTATTGGCTACACGGCGTGTACTCATTTATTTCACACAGCAAGGACACAGTTCCAATATAGCACACAACCGTTGACTGGTCAACACACGGTTCAAGGGTAACACATACGCGGGGAGGGACTACACGGCGTGTAGTTTTGGGTACACGGCATGTACCCATTTATTTCACACGGTAAGGACATGGCCTTGAACACGGGGTATACCCAGAGAGGGGGTACACGACATGTACTAACACTACACGGCGTGTAGTTTCAAAATTCTGAAAAGTGTGGGAAAAGTCCATTTTACCCTCCAAAACACTTCGTGACCTTCTTTTTGACAAAGGAATGGGCCGGAGAGGTCCGGTCCATTACATATATATATAAGTGTGTTTATATATATACTATATATATATAAACACACACACACACACACACACTCTAAGACCTAAGGAGTAACTCAAGCACCCATGTTTAAATATAAGAGTCTCATATTTCAAATAAGGCCTACCATGACCAAGTATCACAAATTGTAAGGGACGACATGCCCGAGTATCTAAATTTATAAGGTAATCCATACCCGAATATCATAATTTATAAGGGACTCCATGCCCGAGTGTCATAATGTATAAGGGTCACCATTCCTGAGTACCACAATTTATAAGGGATTCCATGCCCGAGTATCATAATATATAAGGGATTCCATGCCTCAGTGTCACAAAGTATAAGTGATGTCATGCTAGAGTATCAAAATCTATAAGGTACACCATGCCCAATTGTTACAAACTATAAGGGACACCATTCCCAGGAATAATAATAAAGTGATTTTAAGGATGCATTAGTAAGCATGTTGTATTATAGTTCAAGTATACATTTAGTTAGATCCCTTATAATGATCAAACTCATAAACACCGAGAACCAAGGGGGAACTATCCTACCAATTTAACAAGTTCCCCCTTCTATATATTATTTCACTTATAAGTTAAGAGAGTAAATTCAAGGTATATAACAATATGACAATTCATCTAATCTATCTAATTAATTACAAATGATTAAACTTGTTCAATTATAACCATTTCACACTTCATTAAAGTAAATTATAGAACCCACTACCAAGTGTCAAGATCAACACACCTAGGGGGTGATTCAGAACACAAATCAACAATAATCATTATAATCATTTTAACCAAAATCACCTCAAGGGGTGTTTCAGGTTGGGGCTGTCAGCCTCTAGCCATTTATGGGGGTGTCACAACATGTATAAATGAGGTATAGGTATTCAATTTAAGTATTTCATAATTTAAGAGCAATGAACTTTAATTCCATCATGTGGTATAACAATAATAATTTAGAAATTATGAAACCTTAAGGTAAAAGAAACTAGACCACCTACCTTATACTAAGGACACCTTACTCATCCAATCTCAGGTTATGATTTTATCCGAAAAGAGAGAAATAAAAAGAATCATCAAACACCCTGAAAATATTTCATATAATATCACCCAAAAAACAAATCAAAAGAGAGAATATAAACTAATAAAAGAGGAAAGAGGAGTCATAGACTCACCGTTACGCTTCTAAAACACCCTAGAATGCTTGAATTTGACCAAGAATGAGGAATAAACACCATATAGGAGGAGAAGAAGAATAGGGAACACATGGGGGAGCCTCCTAAAAAAATGAGGGTGAAAATGGGGTGAAAAACCTTTAAGGGTTAGAGGGGAAAATTAACAATTTTTATCCTTTTAATAAGTTGCATAGTTTGGCTAACTATGGACCAACCATGTGGTGATATTTCCCAAGGATACCCCCATATTACACAGCTAGAACACAATTAGAAAAACTGTGCATAACCCATGCAATTATCCTATGCATTTTTTCTGTAGACATATCACATGACCCTAAGAACCAAGATGAATGGTTTATCAAACTGTGCCCCTCTATTTAGGGGATACATGGTTGAGCTACACGATTACTACTAACAATGTGTTACCATGCCTCTCATCCCACTCCTTCCTTAAAAATAATTTTCGAAGTCTGATGCTTACAAAAATCAAATGAACAAATAAGAAATATCCTAGGATTTAAACCCTATATAAAAACATCACATTTAAGTTTTCTAATTCTCAATTTTACATTCAAAGGCTCTATTTAAGATTCAACCTGTCCAACAAATGAAAAGCTCAAATTCTCTTGGAATTTTAAACTCGATAAAAAACATGAGATCTTACAATATCCCCACCTTAGAAATTCTCATCCCTGAGAAGCCTTGGGGAATAATGAAATATCACCTAACCTACTTGGGTTGTAAATTCTGCTCAAATTCCCACATTTCCTTTCTAAACACTCAATAAACCTACAAGAACTACTTTAAAAACATGGTACTTAAGCTGATAAAACTCGATCCAATACTCATATTCAAAACTAAAACATCAAGATGATTCTTATGCGGGCCTATCTAACCTGAGAAATGATTCCTTTGTTGTATCTTTTATAAACAGGCCTATGGTTCTACCCATTATAGGATCAAGGTTTCTCATAACCAATTCTAGGTCACGATGCTCCCAACACTAGAATTTCTTATTTAGGAACATCCTCAGTGTTATTGTGACACTCATAGAATGTTTATAATTTTAAAAGAATAGTCAAATTCCAATCGACCCAACTTAGCCTAGTCATGCCATATTTTCCTTGAAAATTTCCAGCAGACCCTTTAAGTTTCACCCATCTCATCCTGAAAACATGCCTAATGAGATTCCTCATTAATGACATATAACATTTTGAGAGAACTCAAGTTGAAATGCCTCCAATAGACTATTTAGAAACCGTTTGACACCAATGACTGATGAGTCACCAAAATTAGATTCTAAAGCCTTATACCAAAGTATATTGAGATTTTTCCAAGCAAACTCACCAAATCTTGTACCAAATTTCAATGATGACTTCTAGAATAACTATCTCCCAATCAAAATCATCATTATGTTATAGCACCAAAACCAAAACTATCCCAATCCAACATCCATGGATCATCATAATCTACTCTGGGCATAATTTCCACATCTGGATTTCACCCAAATCCATAATTGAACATATACTTGGAATTTACCAAGGATTACAATCATATAATTTCTCATTTATTAAATGAAATATGATATCCAAAATGTCTTTCCAATGATCGACCACAAGATCCCACGATCCTTCTCATATGAGGGTCACCCCAATGAAAATATTTCCTAATTAACATAGCCGATCCTAGATATAATAGATGGAATGGATAAGGACTTGAGCATGATGAGA
Organism: Viscum album; assembly: GCA_963277665.1. Classification (NCBI taxonomy): domain Eukaryota; kingdom Viridiplantae; phylum Streptophyta; class Magnoliopsida; order Santalales; family Viscaceae; genus Viscum; species Viscum album. The sequence goes on from OY728148.1 coordinate 688,540,602, forward strand.
TCTAATGTAAACACCACTCATCACTTATTTACGCACCCCGAGGATAGTTTATACGATGCTCATTGATTTAAAGTTACAACAAGGTTCATAACCCTTAAAGGGACACTGACATACTATGCACTTTATGTGGTTATATAGCTTGGAATATAGACAATGATATCTCTCTTAGAATACTTAGTATAATGTCAAGATAATGGTAATGATTACCTCTAGATAAGGAGTACTCTGAGATTTTATCGATAGGTGTGTATAGATCTCTCCAAGCCATGATCACCTCAATCCGGGATATAATTTCCCTTTCCAACACCCAACACCACATATCTTAACCATGGGTTTCTAGGTCCAACCATGGTTAAACATCTCAATCCACTCTATTATTTCAAAATTAGGCTTTCTCATGGGGCACTTTATTTAATTTACCCCAATGATTAGGGTCTCCATGTCCACAGGGGTCACTTCCTTGCACCCATTGGTCCTTGGATCACACCCAACCATTTACAAATGTTCAAATATAAACAGTTACTATGTGCAATCGGCGTGTGCCAAAATTTCTATATGAAATGGTTTTACTTTCCGTACCACCCAATTCAAGACTTGACTCACACTCTAGTGATTTTTTCCATCAATAAGGTCAAGATAACCATGCTACATGGAATATAAGTTTCTAACATACTAAGATCTCCCTTGAAACTTCTCTTTAAAATCAGTCACCTACTTATGCCATGATTTATCAAATGAATCCCCACCTTAGTATGTCATTTTCGGAAACTAAAGCATCTACAACACAAAAACTAGTCAATTGGGTTAGGCACCCAAATAGTTCTACCCATTGAATCCAATTTCGATACCCATGCACCTTAGGTTCTTCCTTGAAAACTTAGAAATCAACATTAATATAACATAAAACTCAACCACACTCTATGAAATAATTTTAAAAAGATATTATAAACAGGATCATTACCTATAAAGTAAACAAAAAACCTAGGCCACCCTCTCACATGGGTTTCCCTCAATCAAACGAAACACAACTGACTTACTAGTGCTGCATCAAAAGTAAGGGAATCAAGGTATACCACCCAGCCTTAAGGTATCTATCATGAGAATCACATCCCACTTAAGTTATTTTATCATATATAATCTAATGTTCCTATATATTTCTTTAAAATAGGTAAAAATGAAGTAAGAATAATGTTCATTGACCTACAAGGGTCACAACTCCAACATAAAGAGATCAATAGCTGACACTCACCAAGTATCCATATATGGAAATAAACTCTCATGGTTTAACTTACTAAAAAACCACTAATATCCTAGGGGTTTTTTGTTTCATACTAAGATTCCTACTTGGGAAAACTATTACCCGAACAACACCTCTCATCTGAAAGCTAAAAGCAAGCATTTTCTGATGCTACTTTACCTCAGAGGGAGCTACCTCAACTGAGATACCCCCTTACTAAAGCATAAAAAGTTGAACCTATAACTAGGTCACACCAATAAGGTTACTAGGCTCACTGGATTGACCTCTAAGTTAACGAAACAACAGAAAAGAAGTCAACTGAGATCTATGGGAAACACTCACACTCCCATACAAGGCATATTTCAAGGAAATATTAAGCTAACCCATACATAAGGTTTAAAAATAATAACACCATGTTAGGGTTTCATTATAAATAATTTAACATATGATCATTTATTATGAAATTTTAAGAAGCTCACATATAAGGGCATCAAGTACCAATTTTAAAAGAAACTATACTAATCACTTTATTTAGCTGAATCCATGTAGCATAATAGAAAAATCATCTTATAGTTTTATTTTTAAATATTTATTTAGACAATAAGTTTTCACAACTATTTTAGTTAAAGAAAATGTCAATTCCAAGCTATATAGGAAAAACCATTTAGTTTGTAATTGGAATTTTAAATAACTATATCCTTATATAAATAGAACCCAAAAACAAATAAAAGGTATATTATCATTTAAAAAGGGGTTGGTCAAGTAATATTCCACCATATGTTTATATGTAACACTATATAAGCAACTTCATACACTTTAAATGACCATACCATTAACATGATTATACGCCCATGGTGTTATGTACTAAATCATATAAATAATAAAGTGACCTATGAGGGTCCTGTCATTTTAAATTTTTTTTTAAAACACCCTTATTGGGTTTATCTCATAAGAAACATGCCCTAATTTACCTAATTGGGTCTAGTTGTGCATTTAAAAACTTAGAAATATGGGTCTTCATGCCCAACTAATAAAGGTACCAAAATTTACTAGTGCAATTAATATAATCATTTAACAATAATGATTTTCAATTAGAAGTAAAATTCTACATTTATATGTATATAAATGTTCATTTAGATGAATATTCCATTCCTAGGTTATAAAGAACGATAATTTATAAGTTATAATTGACATTCATGTAAGTACAACCATATTTTACCATTAGTCTCAGAATATAACATGTCTAAATGTGATGGTTTGATTATACGGGTTGCCCATACCAATTTATAAAGGCCCATAAACTTTATAAATTTTTATTAGAACCAATTTAATCACAACCATAAATATTTCAGCCTATGAAACCAATGGTCCAAAGATCAACATGTCATGATTGGTTAGTTAAGGTTCCACCATCAAGCTATATGGGAAAACACCATTTAGGTTGATGTAGACACTTTAATAACCAATCATATGTCATAACTATAATTAGGTATGATATCACACTATCAAAGAATATAATAACATAAAAAAGAAACCATAGAAACATATTATATAAGTAAGTATTATGATAAATTAGATAATTCAAATCTATCAAGTATTAAGAAATCAAGAAATTCAACCTACATAAAATGTCATATGCATGGAAGGTGAATCTCTATGTTCCTATAATAATGCATGAAAATACCTCATCTCTTTATATAATATGATAATAGGTAAATATCATAAATCAATAAATCAATAACCAATTTAAGTACCATAACTACCCAAGGTGAAATAATAAACAACTATAATAGAAACAACATAAATAATCCCATCACTGGAAAGTTGACCTTTCCCTCATGTGAGGGTTTCCCGAAACTAGAAATAAGATATTTATCAAGTGATGACACATTCCAAGTCTCCTAAAAACCATCCCAAAATTGTAATAAAAAAGGAAAATAATGGATCTAATACCACTTTGTAACATCTTGGTTTGGGAGCCACTAAACGGTTTCCCAAGATGGTTCACCACATGGCCTCAAGCATGACTCTCCATACACCAGAGGTTTTTAACTAGCAGTGAGGGTCTAAAGGTGGTTTAGTGGAGAGACTATACCCTCTAGATCAGTAATAAGTATAGCAGAAGCAATAACTAATAAAGAGAAGAATAAGAAACATAAGATAATGCTGAATGACGATCAATAATAGATGAATAAATAACAATGCATGAACATGATACAATATTTAAACAACAAACATATAATAGGTATAAAAATATATATGGTTACCTAAAAAAATAATAAATAAATAAAAAATCCAACTCTGGAAGGAAACTTGAGTACATGCTCAACCACTAATATCAAACTCCCATATCCAGTCCTAGTCCATAAATGAATGGCATCATGGGGTACAATCCATGGTCCAAAACTTACAACCATGAGGTCTATTCTGGTACCTGATGATAGCCCAAATAGGGTGTGAGATAAAATTAGCATGCCACCAACAATAATGTCTAAGTAAATCTAGTATGTGAATATAAATAAATTAGTGTTCATGTATATCAAAAGTTAAGAATTGCAATAAATAAAAATAAAACCAAGTCAGGCTCAGGTTCCTCGAGGACACCCAATCAACTATACCTACTTTGGCCTAAGTAGGAAATTTCACTGAACAAGTGACACCATATATATATATATGTATGTGTTCATGTGTGTATATAAATATATATTCTATATATGTAGAAACATATATAGATATATATATATAGATATGTAGTACTATCCAAGACCAAAGGTGAAACTCAAGCATCCAAGTTTAAATATAAGAGTCTCATATTTTAAATGAGGGCCACCATTCCCAAGTATCACAATTTTTAAGGGACTCTATGCCTGAGTATCATAATTATCAAGGGACTCTATGCCTGAGTATCACAATTTATAAGGGATTCCATGCTCGAGTGTCATAAATTATAAGGGATTCCATGCCCAAGTATTATGATTTATAAGTGATTCCATGCCCAAGTATCATAATATATAAGGGACTCCATGCCTATGTGGCACAAAGTATAAGGGATTCATTTCTTGAGTATCAAAATTTATAAGGGACACCATGCCTGAGTATCACAATATATAAGGGGATCCATGTCCGAGTGTCACAAAGTATAAGGGATTCCATTCCCATGACTAATAATAAAGTGATTTAAGGTTTAGTTAGTAAACACATTGTATTATAGTTCAAATATGCATTTAGGTCAATTCCTTACAATGAACAAACTCATAAAAGACCAAGAACTAAGGGGGTACTATCCTACCCATTTAATAAGTACCTCCATTCTATATATTATTTCACTTACGTGTAAAGAGTGTCAATTCAAGGTATATAACCATATGAAAATTCAAACAATTTATCTAACTAATTATACACAACTCAACTAGTTCAATTTTATTAACCATTTCACATGTCATTAAAACCAATTATAGCACCCACTAACAAGTGAAAATCTCACCTCACCTAAGGGGTGATTCGACACACTAAACAAGAACAATAATTATAATAATTTTAACTAAACTCACCTTAATTAGTGGTTTAGGTTGGTATTGTCAGCCTACAATAATTTTTAAGGGTTTCAAAGCATGTCTAAACGAGGTCTATGTATTCAATTTAAGGTATTTCATGTTTTAGGAGAAATGAATGGGAAGTATGGTGTGCGACATAATGACAATAATTTATAAATGAAAAAATTTTAAGGGAAAATTAATTAGAGAACCTACCTTATACCAATGATTCTTCACTTTTCTAATATTGAGCTTTGATTCGAGCTAAAGCAAGATAAATTGAAAGAATAATCAAACTCCATGAAAACAGGGCATATGATATCACCCAAAAATCACATCAAAATTGAGAAGATAAACTAATAAATGATGTAAGAGAGTTTTAGGCTCACCTTTATGCTTCCAACACATCAGACAACACTTGAATCAGACCAAGAATGAGGGAGAAGCACCATAGAGGAAGAGAAAGAGAAGAGGGTGTGCACGGGGAAGACTCTTGGGAAAATAAGGGTGGAAATGGGGTGAAAAAACTTTAAAGGTTGGAGGGGAAAATTGGAAAATTTTCCATTTTTAATGATCCAAAACGTTTGGCCAGACAGTTTGGCTAACCGTGTGCTAACCGTGCAGTGCTACTATCCAAGAACACCCCCACCTCGCACAGATAACACATAATTATAAAAATCATGCACAACCCATGTGGTTCTCCTATGAATTATTCTCACAATATCCCACATGTTCGTGTACCCCACCTTACATAGTCTATCAAACTGTGCTCCTCTATTTTTGTGTCACATGATTGAGCCACATGATTACCTCTAACCATGTGCCAACCATGCACCTCATCTCACTCCTTCCTTAAAAACAAGTTTCAAATCCCGACACTTCCAAAACTCAATCTAACCCCATGAAATATCTTGAGATTTAAAAATAATTTAAAAACATCATATTTAAGTGTTTCAATGCTCTATTTAACATTATGAGGCTCATTTTATGATTTGAACCATCCACCAAATGAAAAGGTCCAATTCTCTTGGAATTTTTAATCCAATTTAAAACATAGGATCTTACACTACTTGATATTATAGTTGATCTTGGTTCCAACTCATAGTGGTTCCTTTATACTATAGTGTTGTAGGGTTTGGTCTTATTTTCTTTAAATTCCAAACACCACTATTGCATGATCAGTGGTATTATGTTGTGTAGTTTCCTCTAAAACCTCTAGATATAGAAACATATATGAACCTCATGAGAAACAAAAATAACCTTAAATGTTTTTTAGACTTAAAATCCAATCATTATTTAGTGTAATCTATTGTATTATGGTATCTAACTACTTTTTTTGAAATTATAGAATATCATATTCTTCAAATTTTTCTAAAACTTTCTTCACGAGACTTCCAAAAAACTCCCAATTTACAAAAAAATCAATATTTAAATACCATTGGTTATCATATAATACCTTATTTTCAATAATTATTTTGAAGAAAATTATTTTTTTCATTATTCATATGATTTTTGTTTAAGGTTTTTTCAATCTCTTGGTCATAAGAAATATTTTTTTATATAAATATGATTTTAAGGCCAAACTGTCTAAACCATCAACAAAATGCATTCCTAAAAGTTGTTATAAAAATTATATTGAACCAAAATTGATCTTTATACCAACGTAATGTATTTATTATTTTTATGACCAATATGCATACTATTTTTAGTTATATTATATGATATGCTAGTATGAGATTATTTTATTTAATTTTAAATTGGCTAGTGAGCATGTGTAATCAGTTTTATTTTCTAGTTTATTGGCATGAAGTTTAATTTAATTTAATTTAATTTTATTATAAATAATTTTTTAATTATTAAAATATCCTAACCTGTTTTTATTATTCCTTTTATAATTTTTCTAATTTTAGACAATAAGGAGTTGTAATTTGATGTTCACTATTGTATATTTTTAATAAGGAAGCTCTAATTAAGGGATAAAATTACTGTTTTATTTAGTTAGTATATATTATCAAAATGTATGAATTTAAAGGAATACATATTCGTTAAATAAATTTATATTTTATTTATCTATAAGAATACTGAAATTAAAATTCTTAAATCTACCTAAAAAATTTAGCATGTGCTGATATTTCAGTTTTAAAGCACGGTTTTTGTTTACTATTTTAATTTTGGTTAGAATACTAGTTTGGTTAAAAAATGGTAAGTATTATATTCATTCATATTTTAAGAATTTTGGTTGTTTAATACTTGATATAGAGGTGGGTATGTTTAATTTTTTTTAGTAAAGTTACTTTTAAGAGAAATGTTTATTTTTAGAATTGTTAGTTTTTCTTTAAAAGGGGGGAGTTGTTTATTCTTCACTCTTTGATCATTTTAATCAATTAAAAAAAGGGGATAATTTTGTAGTTTTGTTTAGTTTTGTAATTATAAAAAATAATAATATTATTGAGTGGTTTCTTAGCACTTTATTTTTTTATTTTTTGATAATTACAAATTCATCTCTTTATAATTATAATTCTTTACTTATCAATTATATTATTCCCACTAGTATGAATTAGGAAAAAATAATGGATTCTATGTTGAATATTGCACTTTTTATAAAATAATATAATGATGTTTAATTTTTTATTAATTTTTTATTGTTTATTTATTCTCTAAATAATTGTCCTTTTTTTTATTTTTTTATTCTAGATATTCCATTTATCTTATAATTCCTCATTTCTGAATGTTTCCTAAGCATATTATCATATTTATGTTGTATGAGATGAGAAGAATATATGACATAGTGGTTGTTTCTAGAATTCATCTAATTACATAACGTTATGTATTCTTGGAAATTTTTTTTAGTTATCTTACATGTTAATATATTACTAAGTAGAAAAACTTATGTATTCTTTATTCTAGGAAAACTATATTTCGTAATTTTCAAAACATATTATGTATTATTATAAAATATTACATATATTTAAAACATCTTAATCATTTTACAAAACATATTACATATTCTCTTGGAGTAAAAAATATGATACATATTGATATTTTTTCAAAGGAAAATATTATACACATTACAAGGATAGATGAAATTTATATTAAAAATTATTTTTTAGGTAAGTAATTTATCTTACACATTCAATATAGTAGGAAGATTATGTTATATATTCATATAGAATTATAAAATTATCATATGTGTATATTTTTTAAAGTAAAATATATTAAAAATTAACATATTATGTATTATCTTCTATTTTAAAATAAATCAAATATTTCTTCTATTTTTAAATATGTTACACATTGTGTCTGATTAAATATTTATTACATATCAATTATCTTACGCATATCAGTATTGATATTTTGGAAAAATTAATTATATTTCATATAAATTAAAAGGGGTTTTTTTGAATATATAATATTTTTAACACATTATACTTAATGTTTCAGGAAAGAATATTTAAAAATTAATTTTTTTAGAAGGAAAATAAATTACAATATTTTAGGGATTATTCAAAGTTTTTTAATAATAATTCAATAAAAAATTATCATGGAGATCATTTCAAAGTATTGGAAAACTTTGATATAGTTCATTATTTTAAATTTAGTATTTTTAATGCTAAATGAGTATTCATTTTAGTTAATTATAAGCTGTATTTGTTGAAAAAATATGGTAAAAATTCTATTCCTTAATTATTTTAATGATTATTTGTAACTGTTGTGATATTTAAGGAAATATCTATGCAAGATCTATCATGGTGTTTGAATAAAAGAGAAAGTATCTATTAAAAAATGACTATAAAAAGACGATTCTATCAAAAGTAGAAGATACAATATACATTATTCCTGATTAAAAAACCAGTCACAATTTTACAGAGCACTGAAATGTTACAGAACCTTATATTTTTTCCACAACCTTTATGGATTACCCTGAGATAAATCATTCAACTAATTTGAAGGGCCTAGGATTAATTTTTAAACACCATTAACCACTTCATCAATATCTTCCATGAGTTTCATTGTTTTATATTTTAGTGTACTATAATTATTCTTGTAATATAAAGTTTATCGAGTTATAATCACTCAACTCATACATGGTTATAACTTCATAAAAGAAATTTCTTTATTATGATAACATGATAAAAAAGGATATCACAGGTTATACCTTGTCCCTGAGAAAAGGTAAGATTTATGGGTTATTCCTTTAGGTGTGCAAAAGAAAGGATTTTGTTTTTTTGTTTTGGTTGTGCCATATGTCTGAGAAAAGGTTAGTTATAAAGGGTTGTGAATCCCCTTTAAAAGTTAGGTATATTTATAGTGGGTGTTGTATCTCTTGGGGATAGAGATGTGTGAAGAGTAGATGTAGGATTTATTGATCCAAACTACTATAAAAATTCATGTGCTATCCTGTTGCAGGTACTATTCGGTACTGTAGCAGCTGGAACTATTCACCTTGGGCCACCAGTTTGGGCTTGGAGTCCTTAAGGATTTCGGGCCACCCATGCCTTTGGGTCAATAGGGATTTCTGGCCACCTTTAAGGCTTTCAGCCTACCTCAAGGCCTTCGGGCCACATGTAGTTGCCCCAGACACACTACAAAAAAAGGAGCAGCCCCAGAAGAGGATTTAGAGCAGGTGCACTCACCAAAGCAGAGCTAAATGGATTTTTTAGAATGAGAGGGTATGTATATGCAATCTTGACCATCCTTTTCTTGCATGAGAAGCTTAGCCAGAAGACCATGCGAAGGTGGAGAGCTACTATCATGATGCAGATGCTGGGGAGAGACAGTTCCTTGTAGATAGTCTGGTTGAATTCCCTAAGACCTTCGAGTTATGTAATCTCTTAAGCCTATGGGCCATGTATTCTCTGAGCCTACATGCCTTGTAAGGGTTACCCATCATCCCTTGAAAGGGGGTTATCAAAAATCAATAAAAATGAAGGCCTTCAGGCCATTCGGGCTAGATTATATTTTCAATTAAATTATTTAATTCTTGGATCAACCATATTCGACATTATAAATTTGTTATCTATGATATTTTAAGGATTGAAAATTCATCCCCTATTGTCTATTTCTATCACCATATCAGGTACCACAATTAGTATCAATGCCACACCCTTTAATAGTTCCGCTTTATTGAGTTTATCTTGACACCTCTTTAATTTGTATAAGAGATTTTATTCTGTAGGATATTATTTTTTTACCTCACTTGATATATATACATATATATTGTTTTCAACCTCTTACATGGATTAATAGTCTAAGGTAAAGATAAATTTATGGTAGAACAAAGTTCAAATGGTAGTCAGATTCCTTAGAAATCTCCTTTCTTCATTGGAAACGACTATGAATACTGTAAATCAAGAATAGAATCCTACCTAAAACAAATTAGCATTGAACATTATACAATAATAGAAAAACCATATAAGTTAACTAAGTCATATATTGATGCTCTTGTTGGTAATGATTCAACTAAGTATGTTCTAAGCTATAAAATCCAAAATATTCTTTATTTTGTTATTAGTAGTAGTGTTTTCAATCATGAATCTACTTGTAAAACTATTCATAGTATTTAGATATATTTTCAAGTTACTCACTATGGTACAAAAAACTAAAAATAACTAAGTTGGGCATGTTTTAGTCTAATTTCCAAGACTTCAAGATGTGAGAAAATAAAATTATCAATCAAATGTTCCATAAATTCACTAACATTATGAATGAGATGAGTGATATTGGAGAATAATTGGACAATAAAACTATATTTAAAAGAGTTCTCAAATCTCTACCAAATAAGAAACACACCAAGAAGGTTTACATTGATTATAATAATAACTTCAAGGAGTAAACTTTGGATGAGATGATTGGTTCACTTCTTCACTATCAGCTCGAGTAAAAAAATATTGAAAATGAAGCCGATGATATAAAGAAAAGTATTTCATTTAAATATATTAATATCACATCTATTTTTACTGATGATGATTCATTTTCTTCAACTAATAAAAAAGAAGACATTACTAAGGCCTTAAAAGCTTATTTCAAGGAAATCAAGAAAAAATAGGCTAGAAGAGAATGAAAGAATTTTGGGAAGGATGATAAGAAAGGTAATTCAAATTTAGATATAATGTTTAATGATTATAAGAAGAAAGAACATATAAAAACTGTTTTTTCATGGTTAAAAAAAATCAATGGAAGTTTAAAAAGAAAGGAAAAAAATCTATGACATCTTGGAGCGATTCGAAAGGTTTAAATTCTAGTGATAATTCTAGAAGTGTGAAGGAAATTGATAATAATTATTTTATGGATAAATATAGTGAAGTTTATTTCTCATGTTCTCAATCATTTTTATTAAGTTATTTGGGAGAATATTATAGTAAAGATATAAATTATTGTTTATTGTCTAGCATAGATAATATTGTGACTATTGGAGATGCTTACATGAAATTAAAGAAAGTTGATGAGTTGGAAAATAATACTGTCACTATTGAAGATGGTTACATGAAATTAAATAGGGATCATAAATATTTGATAAAAGTGAATAATAATTAGTATTCTAAAATTTTAAATCTTAAATAAAAAAAATGAAAAGTTAAAATAGGAAAATGAAAAAAATGAGAAATAATTCTTTTAGTTTTTTTGAAAATGTTTTTTCTTATTTGGAGAATATACAAAGAAAAATGATAATATGAAAGATTAGATATTAGGTTTTAAATAAAGTCCACCTACTTTTGTTTAAGGAATATAAATGTATAAAAATATGATGTACATTAATAAAATAAAAAAATATAAAAGTACTTATCTACGATGGTCTTATCCCTATAATGTTCATAAACAGGTTTATGAAAGGTGAAACCATAAATAATTCATTTGTTAATTGTTTTAACTACGAATCTTTTGATCATTATGATTTTAATTATTATTTAATTTTTGTTTAATCACTTAGTAATAAGAAATATTTTTTATCTAAATATTATTTTAATTTTAAATTGTCCAAACCATCAAGAACATGGGTTTTTAAAATTTATTATATAAATCCCATAGGACCAAAACTGGTATGGATTCAAAATTAATTAATTTATTATTTTTATGACCAGTATGAATACACTTTTATATATATTATATGGTATGTTGACATGATATTATTTTTTTACCTTTAAATTTTTCCAATGAGCATGATTAATCATTTTTATTTTATAGTTTACTAACATGGATTTTAATGTTAGTTTTTTTAATTATTTTCAAACTATTATTTAATTATTTGAATATATTTACATGTTTTCATTACTCTTTGTAGTGGTTATATGATTTTAAACAAGTAAGAGTTGAAATTTGATGTTTAGTATTATATATTTTTAAGAAGTAATCTCTAATTAAGGTATAGATTTAATATTTTTATTCAGTTGGTGTTTATTTTTAGAATTTATAAATTCAAGTGTAGACATGTTCTTTTAAATTTACCAATATTTTTTTTTCTTTTTAATAATTTTGAAATTAAAATTCTTAAATATTCCTTAAAAATTTAACCTGTTCTATTATTTTAGTTTTAAATCTTTTGGTTGTAGACTGGCAATATAAATACTTGGGGGGGGGGGGGGGTGAATTGAGTATTTAAAAATTTCTTCACTTTAAAACCAACCACTTCTTAGGAATGACTAGTTTTGATATTTTATTAACATAAACAAGTAACAAAAATAAATTTCGATAGAAAAGTATTGAACAATAGAGATTTATAGTGGTTTAGGGAATAGAAATCCTATATCCCACTCCCCTAACACTCTACTCTATGAGTTTGATGATTTTTACTATACCAACCTTTTTCGAGGGTTTCCTAGATGAGTGTAAGAAACCATTACTTGTTAAAAAGGTCAAAGAGAACTTAACCAAGATCTCCCTTTACAATACATTTTCATGACCTTAGCACACTCGATTACAACGAGTTAATATAGAAATAGAGATGAATAAATGATGTTTGAAAAAAATGGTGTAGCACTCAGTTGCAAACAACAACTGATATAAGATGAATAAATGTCTAAAGAAGATGAATATCTTTTAATAGTATCTTTGGAAGTTCTTTGATTGCAAAAGATAATATTATATTCATAGTAAGTGTATAGAAACTTCAATTATTATAGTTCAAGAGTGGTGTATAAAGTACATATTTTTTATTCTTGTATATACACATATTTATTTTCCTCTATGTTTTTTTCATGTATTGGAAAACACTTTTATTTATATCTTTTATTTTGAATTCAAAATTATCTTAATTTATAATAACTATGGTAAAGTGGATAATCATTTTGAAAGACTAAAGTGACATGCTCTTAATGGTGTGTGTCCTTCTTTTCTAACTATGGAATCAATTTCTGTGATATATATTATATAAAACTTCTTTATCTGATCTTTCCATTCTTATAAAAAAGATGATTTGTCCAAATTGTTTTTTCCTCATTCAGAAAACCCATTTTCTAATGCATAGAAAATAATAATTTGACTTATCTAAAGGTCACACCAATGATAATAAGTATTAATCATAATGATCTATAAGATAACTTTATCTTCATAAGATAATCACCTGGGAACACTTTTCTTGTAAGATAATTTACCGTGCAACTTTGTAAGATAAAAAACTTTTGATATTTGGATTTTTAATCACAAATATAAATAATATGGATTTAATATTTGAATAGAATAATTTCATTTCATAAGATAATATATTACTCTCATAAGATATATATTTTTCATATTTTTTTAACTTTTTTAATATGATTCAATTATATAGATCCTTTTCATATGTTAAATACTTTCACTAATTTTCCATCAGATTTTGATTACAGATATTGATGTATTTGTATAAAAATTATTTTAAACATAATATAATATTTTCACATAAGATAAATTCCTTTGACAGAAAACTAAATTCCAGCATCCAAAAAATGAATTTATTTTCAATCATTTAAGATAATTTTTTTTATAATTTACTCAATAATTAGCTCATAACTTTTAAATATTTTTAGAGATAAAATATAAAACAATTATAATAAAATTTTCAATAAATAAATAAGAATTTTTTTAATCATCAAAAAATATAAACAAATAACATATGTTGGCACAATATAAGTCTCTCCTATAATCTCCCTCTTTCTGATGATCACAAAACCAACATTCAAATAATCAAAAAAGAAAATATTTGGAAAATATTTGGAAATATTTTTTTAAATATTGTGTTATTTTTTCCTATAAAAAAAGTTTGTAATTAATTATACCCCTTTTTATAGTATAAAAAATAATGAGGTAATTATAAAAAAATTATTATTTCACATGAACAACTAATAATAGTCAGAGTACAAAAAAACTGAATATGAATATAATATGGAATTTACTTGAAAATAAAACAACGTAGTTAAAAAGAAAATAAAACAATGAAAATATGAAAGAAAAGAAAAGAGATAAGGAGAAAAAAATAACGAAAAAATTTTAAATAGAATAATAAAAGTTAATAATTAGAAATTGAGAGCATCCAAGAAGAAAGTAAACATACAAAAAATTGTTAAAGCATTCAATGAAATTTAACAAACATTAAAATTTGTATGAAAAAAATCATAAAGGATCATAATTTTATCAATAGATAAGAAAGAATATCAATATTATCTGAATATGTTTGGGATTTGGATTCTTGAAGGATTAGGGTTGGACGGTAGGTAAAGAAAAGGTAGGAATAGGGGCATTAACACTCATTCCCATAATAACTTGAAATTTAGCATCCTAGACAAAAGAACCACTAAGGACAAATCTTTCCTACAATACTATCTTGACTGCACTTGATTAAATATATATAGAGACTTTCTAGTCTTAAGAGAGGTAAAATGACCTATAATAAAGAAGGGTGGCTTAGTTGAGGTAGTAGGATCCATTGTTGAGGTTTTGGATCCCATTTTTAGATTGTATTTTGAATAAAAATTGATCATATCAAAGATAACCTTAAACCTATAGAATTTTATGGAATGAAGATAAGAAATGGAAGGTCCTGAGTAATGTTTTCCTCATAAATGAAATGATGCATTTGTACCCATGTCTATCCATTTGACCACATAATTTTCACATTAGTAAACCTAGTTAGTAAAACCATTCTAGGTTTTATAAATAGAATTACCAAAATAGGTTTGAAAATATCCCTTTTCACAACTGGGTATCAATTTCTTTAACAATTATAACTCATTATCATTTAAAATCACTAAAATGGTGGCACGGGTAAGATAACATGCACTACTTGAGATGTATCATCACCAAAAATTATTTTATCTTTAAAGACTACACACTTCTCATTAGGTTCATAAAAAGTATCTTCTTCCTGATAAAAAGAATATGATATCATGTTACTCATGACTATATGATTCAGGTGGACAAACTTATCTTCTAACATTGAAATTTTATATTCCAATGATCCAATCATCTTTCCTAATCTGGTGATAATTATACTTGTGTATTTTTGAGTTTATAATGTGGCATCCTTAATCATTAACACATTTTCCTTGAGTAGAGAACTGATATCCTTTTGAGACTAATCCATGGTTATTATGGTGATTCATAGTATTATTAGAGTACTCCTAATTTTAAAAATAAAACTACACTAAATATCTTTCAAAATGTCTCTTGAAATAAGTTCACACTGTATAGAAGAAATCCCAGTAGACATATTGTCTATATCTTGAGAGAAAGATTCCAATTTTTATTCCATCATAGCTTGATCCAAATATTTTTTTTGGATTCTCTAACAAATATATTCAAGAAATTATTTATAATATATTGAATTAAAACTTTCATGGAATCCACGTCAAAATTTTCAACTGCACATTCATGAATAGTTCTAACCTCTGCATGAGACTCAATTTGATCATGCTTCATCATATTAAATTCATATATCATCACATCATAACTGAGATGAGCTCACTTATCATTAGAATAAATCTTGTTTGTAGGCATCTTTGAAGTACTACAGTCTACACAAACAAACCAAGAAAATTCTTGAGGTTCTATGACCTCCTGATCTCCATTGAAAATTTTATTCCATTAAACTTGCTAAGTTTCATAAATTGGGGAAATTATTCAACATGTGATAGTTTATCATATTGTTTCCTCAGTTTAATCTTAGTTACTAACATTATATCTTCATCAGTATCCTTGAAATTATTATCCTCAGAAAAAAAAACCACCTATTGATAAATAAAAAATTTCCCCTTTTAATTCTTTATCTTTTCTTAGTAGGTAAGGACACTTCTAATAGAGGAATGGAACTAGTAGTAGTGGAGATAGTCATTTATTGAATAATACCGAACAAAATTTTAATGGTTGAATCCAAAAATTCCCATGAGGTGAAAAATATTAAAATAGATGGTTGAATGGTGGAAAACATAGATGTATCCACTAGCACCTGATGCACTTCCAATTGAACCTCTGGTGAAAATTCTTCCGGTTTATCATCGCCAAGATGAATTTCATCTGAAACCACCACTTAAACTCTACATCAAAAATCATTAAGATTAATATTTTGTAAAGGTTATTATTGCACAACCACACCTATAGAAACCTATATAGGTACCTCAGTAGAAACTTTTTCATGGGATAACTCCCCCTCAACTTGAGAAGGGTTTACTACTATACCATCTTATACGCTAACTAGTAGCAACTTCCTCAATAACAAGCTTTTGAAAAATACACTACATTTCAAAACCTCAGTACTTAAATTTTTCAAACCATGATAGTGTGTAGAAGTTGTTTCTTCCAGGAATACATAAAATTTGAAAAAAAATCATTATTAACATTCTCCCCAAAAGATAGAAATTAATAGCTATTCTCTAAACATTGAACATATACCTCATTGCATAACGATCTAGATTCACAGGATTTTCTATAAAAAAAATATAACAAAGTAATGTCTTGTAAAAAAATATTCCCAAAATCACTATTATGTTAGGAAATTATGGACTAGATAAAATTTATAATAACCTTCATTTTTTAGCTCCAAGTCCTTTACTGGTTTCTTTTCCACATTCGACATTCCAAATAGAGACTACATAATTTTTGGAGGACCATCTTTATTGATGGAAACAAGATAAGTGTTGAAATAAAAAAGACCATCATGAGGATATCTAAAAACCTCATCCATTACTATTGAGGATATCTAAAAATTGTACCAATTGATAGTTGTGGTAATAAGATCTTGAGAATAACCAAAATAATACATGATAGTCTCATATAATTCATGAATTTTCTATTCCAAGAAGAACTCATTTGATTTATCATTGAAAATTTATTCTTTGACATGATTATTGACAACTATTTTGAGAAGTATATCCATCCCATCGATCCAACTGAAATCAATTGCTTTTCCATTCAATACTTTTTTTACCATCCTTAAGTGTTTCGAGCTACTTTACATAACACTATCTGAACTCTTATTTTTCCCCATAACTAAAGAAGGTATGAAGTTTAGGGTAAAGAGTATTTGGATAGCAAGGAGATGATATCTCTATGGTTTGTAAAGGGTTTGCACATAAGACTAATTTTCTTTATTTGTTTTGGTACAACAAAAGTGTCACACAAAGTGACGTAAAAGGTAATAATAATAACTATAGGATACACATCACACTATGATATGATTAAAACTAAAAAAGAGGCTCTAATTTTAGGATTGAATAATGAAAATAATAATTTACTAAATATAGACTCTCATGTGCCAAATTATGAAACAAATAAATAAAATATAGTTAACTAAAAAAACAAAACTAATTTTGATTTGATAAAATCAAATCTATCATCAGGTTGAGGTTTTGTGAATATTCCTACTAATTATTTTTTGTGAAAATAAATTCTAAAGAGATTTAAATTTTTTGTGTATGATATCTTAAGAAATGATGTCATAGATCTATCCAATTTGTCTAATAATGGTTTATTTGAATATTTGAAATGTTCATAGCACTTGTGTTATCAAATTTGACTGGAACACATTTTAAATTGAATCCAGAATCCATCATGGCATGTTTTATCTACAACACCTATGAACAAAAAATTCTAGATTCTATATACTCAGTTTTAATAGTTGATAATGGAATTGAGTGTTGTTTCTTAATAGACCACGATACTAGGGATTTACCTAGAAAATGACAGGTTCTTGAGATAATTTTTCTATCTAACCACAACCACAAAATCCTGCATCTGAATGTAAAGTTAAATTAAAATTTGAATTTTTTTTAAAAAATAATTAAATTGATATAGTTCCTTTTAAATACCTTAAAATTATTTTGTAAGTAGTTAAATGTGATTATTCAGGAGTGTATTTAAATATAGCATAATGAGATACTGAAAATATAATGTCTGGCCTACTTGTAGTGAGATAAAGCAAGATGTCAATTATTCCTCTATAAAAATTGTTTCAATTGGTTTTACAACCTCATCTAAGTCAATTTAATATTGTAACTCATAGGATTTGAATAAGTATTACCACTTTTAATTCCAAACTTTTAAAGAAAATTAAATATGTATTTTATTTGTTTTAAAAAAATTCTATGGGTCAAAGTGTGTAACTCAAGAGGGTGGGGGGGGGGGGAATTGAGTTCCCAATAAAATTTATTTTAAAGAGACTTTAAAAAAATTCCCCAAGTTAATTAAAAATATCCAATTTAACCAAAATAGTATAATAATATAAGTTTGATCTTTAATTTTTTTTATCAAAGTGAGATTAGGGATCAATTAAAATAATATTGAAATTTCTTTAACTTTTGAAATAAATGTACTTAATAAAATAGTTTATAACAAACTTTATTAATACAAACTATCAATGTATAATAATTATTTATAGATTAAAAACAAAACAAAATTTTAATTTTGAAATGTAGAAAAAAAACTAAAAGAACACCTAATAGAATAAACAAGGGGTTCAGTCTCAAGATGAGACCTAATCCCCACCACTTGGAAATCACCTATTGATAAGTAGATTGTTATAAAAATAATCTAATCCACAACCTAGCTCTGGTATACCAAAAAAATCACATATGTTTTTGAGGCTCAAATAATCTTCCATAGTTATGTGTGGGAATAAAAACAATATAGGCCACACATGAACTCTTCCACAGTTGTTGTGGGTATACAAAAAATAGATAAGGTTTGAGAGAGTGTGTTTAATATGATCCAATTAATGAATAAGAGTCAGTGTGTACATATAAAGAGAGTATAATATCATATTGCTTGAAAGTAAATAAAAAACATAGAGATAAAATAAGAAAAGATAAAGAGATGTAGTGCTGCTCAGTTTGTGATGATTCAGATGCTCGAGGGTCGTCATATTTGGCTTGGTGAGGAGCTCAAACAAGACTCTTTGAAATTGTAGGAAAATATAGTGTTGTAAGGTTCTTAGTTTGGTCTGCACAGATCTCTTGAATCCATGTATGAAATGTTAAGGTTATTCTATATGTTTCACACCTTCACACTCACATCTATTTTAGCATATAACCCACACACCCATGTAAGAGATAGGTATATGAAATATATCGCTCTATATGATTAATTAATAGTTTAAGAACAATAATAAATATATCCTAAAACTTTATACTAATAAGGAAATCAAGAAACCTCTAACTCAATCTTCAATCCATCCATGTAGTGGTTTAGGAATAATCATTAATAAAATCCATGTGAGGTTGTCTGTATTAACACCTGTAAACTAGTTGCTGGAAGCATTAAATTTGAATGAAGGACATAATAGCAATGGTTACATGATTTAAGATGGATCAACTCTGTTGGTAGCACAGACCAATAGTAGCATGGTCCAATGGTAGCACAACTGATGGTAGAATATATGTTGGAAAAAGACCTTGCAGTAGCATGTCTGGAAGTATCACATCTGGAGGTTACATGTCTAGTGGTAGTAAAGTTGAAATAATGGTAGCATAGAGCTGGTAGTGGCATAATAGAACTAATGGTGGAAAAAATTTGATGGTAGTATAACTCCAATAGTGGCATAGACTGATGGGGGCACAACCTGATGGTAGAAAGAACTGGTGGTGGTATGACTCTAATGGTGGCATGTGTTGAACTAACGGTGGCACCACTTTGACAATAGTAGAATTTTGACTGTATCATATAGATGGCAGTGGCACAAGTTGAACTAACAGTGACACATTTGTATACTTATCCAAATTTATTCAAATTTTCTTTATAAAATAATATACTATCATAAAAAATTAATCTTATTGGAAACATAATAAAAATGATTTATGAGCATTAAAACAAAAAAGTTCCAACAATATCCCCCTTTTTGATGATCAAAAACCATGTAATTTTATAAAACAAGTATAAAACAAAGATATACATACGTATAAGAATCAGTTATAATGACATAAACTTAAAATTTCAAAATTATAATGTGAAACATCTTGAACTTGAAATAGAATTACATAATTACAACATAAATTTGGAAATTGGAAACTTAGAATTTTAAAACGTAAAACTTTAAATTCCATAAAAGTTTAAATGACATAAATTTTTTTCAACCTTTTGGGATTATAAAAAAGATAAGAAAATTAAGAATAAAGTAAATAGATAAATAATAAATCAAAGAGGATGCAATAAAATACATAAATCATAGGATTACATTTTAAAATGTAAAATAAGGGGAAAAACCCCCTATCAAAGACTAATCCTATTTTGAATCACTCTCAGCTTGGGAGGTAGGATCAATAATCCCTTTGCATTTTCTAGAGGTAAGAAGAACTAAAGTAGAAGCTGAGGGGGAACATGACGTATGAGGAAACTCTCATATTTCCACTAGTTTGAGATGTCTAACTACTTCAGTGGGAGATATGTTTAAGGGATGAAACTAATGTGGTAGTGGAGATGAAGGAGGTGTATTAGTGAGGGATTCCATATGAATTGTCTCAAGTTCTACAACAGTTATACCCGATACATACAAAAAGGGATTCATGAGGTTTAAAAATTCCATAATTATATTTCCACATCTATCTATATCACTAAAGGAGTTCGTCTTCTCTTCCATAAATCACTTTAGCAGAGAAGTTAAGACTTTGAGTTGGTCTACCTATTCTTTGAAGGTCCTTATAACATGTGGCATACTTAAGTTATCAACAAAAAAATTAAAGTTCAAATTCAACCCATGCTTTGTATATATCTTGGAAAGATAGTATTTGACAGCCTTAGTGATGGTTTCCCTATCACTTTGAGATTTATTCAAAAACTATCTTACTAGTTTATATATATGCTCACCGTTCTATCTAATTTGTCACAAATCCTCATGATGATATGTATGGATATATCTAATAATGACACAAAACTACTATCTAACTATTGCTATGATCATATCACTATCAATGAGGGAAGAAGGAGGTGTATCAGTGGGTGTAGATGCAACAATATAAGGAACTCTCTCCAACCTCTATAAAAGTGCATCCTAGATAGTATCAAAAGAGTAACTCATCTTCTCCATAATAGACTTCAATGCTGATAGGACAATATTATATTTTCATTTTCAACTTCTTAAATCTTTAACATCATCTTGGGATGAATATGGAAAATAACTAGCTCAAATATGTGTCTGGTATCTACTTCACTATGCTGAGTAATAAGAGACGGCTAAGATCTTAGAATACCACTGAAATCATAAATCAATATTTCTATGAATACATCCCAATTAGCTCTCGACACATAATTTGAAGGCACTAATGCAGTAGTTGGAATAAGAGAAGGAAATCTCTTTGGACTAGGCATGTCAGCCTATGCATGATCTGATCTAGCAGCTTGAGCATTAGAAGGAAAAAACTAAAGATGAATAGAATAATCAATTTACTCTATGAAATATCCCTTTGGATCAAATCCAATAGAAACTGAGGCAGCAAGTCCACCATGATCTGGTGGAATTCTATGATCATCATCACTACCATCCTCTTAATATGACTCAAGATAATAAAGTCCAAGTAATTTAGATTAAGGAGAAGAATCCCCCTTGAATTTAGCTCCATACTCAGGAGTGGCAGTACATAGTGATTCCTCCCCCTAAGAAGATACTCTGGTCTCACCTCTCATAGAGGTAGCATTACCAACTGGTTGAATAGAGACCAATCTTTCCATATACCTAATCGAAACTAAACCAATAGGAGATGGTTGATGTGACTGATCCCTCTTAACACCACCATCATCAACATCATCATGACCCTCTAATTTATGCAATCCATCACCATTTCCATCATCACCATTATTTTCATTCTCATCATCAGAAACTTACACCACTTCCATATAGGTTTCATAAGAACTCTGAATCTGTTCTTCTCTATAGACTTCGGTCTCCTCATATTCTCCTTCACTTAAGAGACTCCCTCTTTTAGGGAGTAAATAAGGTGGCCCTGTAGCTCCAAAAGATACAAAATGACTCTTAGTAATGTCTAGATCACTTCCTTCCTCAAAAAACAAAAAACAGCAACCACTTTAAAAATTTCCAATTCTTCTTGAACATCATCATCTTAATAAACCACAATCTCATCTATATCCAAGCCAGGGTTAACAAAATTCTTGGGTTTGGTAAGATTCTATACATGATTAAAATTCTTATACAACTTGTCACTATCTTCCACCCATATTTTCATCCATGGATTCTGATTCACTTTCATTATTTTACAAGTATTTTGGATTAAACAAAAACCACCACAACTTACCTATTCTTATTCTTCTTTATCAACTAAGCCCTTGTATTTTAACATAGTTGAAATCAAATTTGGTTAAATAAATAAATTAGATATGGAAGAGGACTTAAACATATCCATCATGTGCACCATAAGAAACCTACAAAGATTAATTTTCCATTATTTTCATAAAAAATAATAGATAGATATATTGATATATTATTATAAAAAAATACAATTTTTTGGGACATAACATATGATTGATGAATTTAAACAGAATTCTACATTCACTATCTAGTTCTGTAGAAGTAGTTCTCCTCACTATACCATCCCTAGTCAGTTTTAATAGTGCATTCTCATAAAAAATCACCTCACTATCACTCAATATTGAAACTTGATAGTCATCAGAAACTCCATGGTGAGGTACATTGATACACTTATCCCATTATTTCTAAGAAAATATAACCTATTTTATATCTATCATACTTCAAATTATATCTTTCTTTTCTATAAATCTATACTCTATGTATTGGTAGAACTAATGAACTCACCTTAGGTAAAAATATCTATCATCTATTGAGAACCAATCTATCCAAACCTAGTCCTGAATCACCTTGAGTAACAATAAATTTCTTGTAAACAACCATTATACATCTACTTCTTTCTCTGCAAAAAACTACACAGTTCACAAGATGGGGGTTTTTCAGTTCCACTGAATCATGACTCAGTTCTTCATGAAATAACCTATTAGTCCACAATACTTCCAAAGATCACATTGAAGGATGCTTAAATCTCACCATTTCACTGAATTTAAGAGAAAAGTTAGAGCATGAATAAGGCTTAAGTTTGGGAAAGAAAGGGAATCCAAAATGGTTTGAGGGTTCACCACAAGAAAATGAGTGACCCAAAATTATATTTAAGTATGATTTTTATCATTTAGGGATATAAATTTGAAAATATAATAAAATATAAATACATAAATTTAAAAAAAATTTAACATAGAAAATTAGGACTGATAGAAAAAACAAAAATAAGGACTGGTAGATCACCCAATAGTGGATCATTCTAATGGTGGCCCAGTCAAAAGGTGGATCAATCCAATGGTGGATCATTATAATGGTGGATTACCAATAGTTTAACCAATAGTGGATTATCCAATGGTGACTTGTTCCATGGTGGCTTTTCCAATGGTGTCTTGTCCAATGGTGGATTGTCCAATAGTGGCTTATCCCATGGTGTCTTGTCCAATGGTGTCTTTTCCAATGGTGGTTTATCCAATGGTGGCTTGTCCAACATTAACTTGTCTAATGGTTACTGATCAGCTAAAATTTATAATACTTAATTCGGATGATTAGCTGAAATTTATCATACTTAATTCATGTTTGACATAGATTAATATCTCATAATTCAAAGGCTGTATAAAAATATCAGCAATATGATGTTCAGTTCCTATGAATTCAAGAGTTATATCACCCTTTTGAAAATGATATCTAAAAAAGTGATGCCTTACATCAATATTATTTGTTCTATATTGAGACACAAGATTCTTAGAAATATTTATAACACTTATGTCATCAAAATTTATGGGGACATGTCTAAATTGATATCCATAGTCTAAAAAAGTGTGTTTCATCCACAAAATCTATGTGCAATAACTTCTTGTAGCTATGTATTCAGCCTTAGTAGTAGACAGTGAATTTTTTTTTATTATTACTACTCCAAGATACTAGATACTTTCCCAAAGGATGACATGTTCTAGAGGAACTTTTTCTATATAACTTACAACCACCAAAATACGCATATAAATAAATCACTAAGTCAAATTCTTATCCTCTAGGATATAATATTCCTAAATTGGTTGTATATTTAAGGTATTTGAAAATTATTTTAACAAAAACTAAATGATACTATTTAGGATTTAATTGAAAATAGGCACACATAAACACAATAAACATAATATCTAGTTAGTTAGAAGTTAAGTATAGCAAGCTTCCAATCATACCATTATAATTAGTTTGATCCAATGGCTTTCCAGTTTCATAAATATCCAACTTACAGGTGGAACTCATGGGATTATCACTACTTTTAGTGCTATCTAGACCAAAAATTTTTAGAAGGACTTTAGTGAACCTACATTGATTTAAAATAATTCCATATTTGTTTTGAAAAATTTGAAAACCAAAGAAGAATTTAAGTTCTCCCATGAAACTCATTTCAAATTCACTTTGCATCATTTTTGAAAAATTAGTACATAAAGAAGTTTTAGAAGATCAAAAAATAATATCATCAACATAAATTTTAACTTCTAAAACATCTTTTGAAATCCATTTTATAAAAATATTAGGTCAGCTATGCCTTTTAAAAAACCTTTATAAATTAGAAAAGAGACGATCCTATCATATCAAGCTCTAGGATATGATTTTAAACCATATAAATCTTTTTTAATGTAAAAAAATGATTTGGAAATAAATGGGGTTGTTCAAAAAAACACCCTCAACTGTATAACCATTTAATAATGCACTTTTTACATCCATTTGATATAGTTTGAAATCCAAATTTACTACATAGGCAAGAAATATTCTGATAAATTTGAGTCTAGACACTAGTGCAAAAGTTTCCTCATAGTCAATACCTTCTTCTTGACTATATCCTTGTACAACCAATCTAGCTTTATTTTTTACTATAGTGTCTGAATCATCAACTTTTTTTCTAAATACACACTTAGTGCCAATAGTAATAGTGTCTTTAGGTCTAACTACTAGTTCCCAAAATCTATTTATTTCAAACGGATTAAGTTACTCTTGTATTATCATCACCCAAAATTCATCATTAATTGAATCATGAAAGTTTTTAGGTTCAAACTGTTACAAGAATGATTTATTTTCAACCAAATTTGTTATAGAATCTATAGTTTGTGTTACTCTATCTTGCCCCCTAACTACCACATCTAGAGAATGATATATTTGAGTCCTAAAAACTCTAGGAAAAGGATTATAACTTGTGGAATTTTCTACAGGTTCAGGTTGTTTCTTAGAACTAGTGGAATTTTATACTTATTTTTCATAAATTTCAAAAGGTTTGGCATTGATGTTCAGATTTGACAGATCATCCTCAAGGTTGTCTAATTGGGTCTTAGGATCATATGAATCTATTTCATAAAATTTTACATGAATAGATTCCTCTACAATCTTTGTTCTCTTATTAAACATCCTATACTATTTACTAGAAGTTGAGTAAGAAAAGAAAATTCCTTCACCACTCTTGGAAGAATTTTTTTCAAGATTATCCTTAGTATTAAAAATAAAGAGTTTGTAACCAAAAACACTAAAGTAATTAATCTTTTATTTTATACCATTCCATAATTCATAAGTATTTTTCTTATGATAGGTCTAATTAAAACTCCATTGATCATGTAACAAGTTGTATTTATAACTTCTATAAAAAAATAAACAAGTAAGTCATACTAATTGAGCATGGTCCAGGTAATTTATTTAAGAGTTCAATTTATTCTTTCTATGACACCATTCTACTATAGGGTACTAGGAGAAGAAAAGTTATGACTATAACCATTTTCTGAACAAAAAGATTCAAAGTCTTGATTTTCAAATTCATGAACATGGTCGCTTGTTAAGGTCTTAATTATAAGTCCACTAATATTTCCTACAGATCTAACATATATGGTAAAATAAGAACAATCTTCACTTTTTTTATCTAGAAATAATACCCATGTATACCTAGAAAATTAATTTACAAGAACATAAATATAATGCTTCCCATTCAAGATAGAAACTTTAGAAGGTCCAAAAAAGTCCATGTGAACCAAATCTAGGGGTTGAGAAGTTGAAACTTATTTATTTTATTTGAAAGAGATTTTGTGATGTCTCCCTTTTTAATAGGGGTTACCGACTTTATCATTTGGGAATTTAAGTTTAGGTAGATCTTCGACTAACCCTTTACTAGTTAGATTTCTAAGTAAATGAATATTATAATGTCCTATTATCCTATTCTAAATCCAAGATTCTATGTGAAAGACACTTAGATAGAAAATATTCTTAGAAAATAATGAATCTAAATTAACAACATAAACATTATCGTTTCTTAAATTTGTAAACACTAAATAATTTTTTGAATAAAAAACATTGCATGCATTATTTTAAAACATAACATGAAAACCATCATAACATATCTATGAGATGCTAAATAGATTATATTTTAACCCATCTATAAATAAAACTTTATAAATTAAAAAAGTGTTAGAATTAGTGATTTGGCCATGGAAAATTATTTTTTCCATTAGCATTATCACCAAAAGTGACATTTCCACCACAAACCTTTACCAAATTCTTAAAATTTTAATGATCTCCAGTCATATGTATGGAATATCCATTGTCTAGGTACCATAATTTCTTAATGAATCTTTTCAAGTAGGTTTTTAATGACTTGGATTTTACATGTAATATTTTTGGATATTATATGGATTATTTTTGATACCAGACACTGAGAAAACATGCAATTCTGAGGCCTGATGTGCCCAGAATAAATGTTAGAAATATATTAAATATATTAAATAGAACACAAGTGTAGTTTTCCTGAAAAAGTAGAATAACTCCTAAATGAGGTCCCATATCAGAAATCCAAGGGTAACATTGAGTTTAGAACATAAGTTTTACCCTAGGTGTGACATAAACTTTATCAGTGTGGTCCATTCATTGTAGGTGTAAATAAATAAAATAAATAAAATAAATAAAATAAATAAAATAAATAAAACAAATTAAAAAAATTAAAAAATTAAAAATAAATAAATAAAATAAAACAAATAAAACAAATAAAATATATAATTAATTTGTTTTATTATTTTGACGCTGCGACTGATTTCTCCTTTAAGTATACGATTACAAGATTTTCTTAGGGTTGACTGCTCAAACCCTAGAGATTCAGAAAACCATTAGAGAGATTTCTTGGTGGATAAAGATGGATCGGGATCAGATCATGGATTTTCATGCCAAAAAAGTTTGTGGATTTCCTCAACGATGGAAACACAAATGTTCTTCATCAATGATGGATCCAAAATCCAGGTAGGATGATTTTTTTGTGAGTTTCATCCTATTTCTTAATCCCATTCAAATTAGAATCAATTCCATTAACATAATTGATACATGAATCATTGGAAGAAATAAATTAATGGAATTGTTTTTTTCATTTTGAATTATCCCTCTTCATTTTTCCCTTTCTATGAAAACGAATCAAGGAAAAATGAACAAAGGATGAGGTTTATTCCTCACATTTTATGGATTATGGATTTCTCCCCAATTTCTTCACCTGATAATCATTGATTTTTCTGTTGGCCAATGGTTTGACCAATACCCAATTCTCAATCATTTCACTACCATTATTCGATAGAGCAGATCGAAACTATAGGTACAACATGTGATGGTTGTGATGGTTTGAGGATCGATGTTGGTGGTGTATAAAACAAGGGAGAACAAGATTGAATTGGGGTGTTCTTCATTTCTCCTGAGCGACATGCAACACAACTATGGATGGTGCGGGCAAACAAATCTTGAGTGGATACAGATACCAAAATCCTAAGATCTGTTTATTAGAGGCTTTTCTAACCACCGATCAATATATATATGATGAAGAAGTCATCTCTGGTGAAGTGGTGGATGATGTAGTGGAGGAAACAATGTTCTATAAAACCCATCCTTACAGTGTGTAATGCAGCGTTACACACTGTGGGGCCCCCTGACAATGGTGATAAGGTTCTGGCCAAAGTTAAATATCACATTCCATATGAATTGGTCACACACCATGTGACCCATTCCACAATTCTCGATGTGTTCTTTGGTAAGTACATAGGCATGAGAAAAAGTACATGGCCAGGTGGAACACTGTGTACTTGGACACAACCCTGGCTTGGTGTACATGGGATGGTACACAGACACGAACACCTTACATAGACATAGCCAAGTGACATGATAAGGATTCCATGTGTCTCTACATGATGTTTACTTATTCTAAACTCCATGTATATGGATAATTACATGTAGTGTGAGTCTTTTCCACACGGGTAGACTTGGGGATAGCTGGACATGCCGTGTACCCAATTCAAGAGTGTTTTGTAGCTCTTAATTTACTTATTTTGGTCTGGTATGGTTTAGTGTGTTCCCTTGGTCATTTTCCTCGAGGTTATAGTGTGAAATTACATTCACATCACAGGATTGTGATCCCCACTAGAGGATAAGTCTCATATAGAGTTTTGGTGTCCCACTATGAGAATAGAGTGTGATACTCTATCATCCTTGTTCCCTAGGTGTGGTTTTTGGAATCATTGTGATCTCCCTATGTAGGGAGTTTATCCTCCATATAGTAGGACATATCAGTAGGGTTTGTGGAATTTTTGAAATATGATCCATTATGTAGTGTGTTGATTCAAATTGGGTTCATGGTGTCCCCCAACGGTTCTAGGTGTGACCCCCTATCTGAGTATCATGGTCTTTCTAGACCATTGAGCTTTCTTGTGTGGGGTCCAATGATCTAAACCTCTTCTTTGAGTGTATATAATGATATCATGGCTCATGGAGTGTATTCTCCTAAAATGAGCATTGCTTCAAGTAGAATCACGTGGCTGGTAGTTGGTTATGACCTCCTACTGTCATGATGTCATTCCTGAGTATATCTAGGTGTTTCTATTGTAAAATGATTATTATATCTTATATTGATTTGAATATACTTGGTGCTTCATGTTTAGTGGTTTTGAGGTGTCCTATCAAGTACTTTATACTCATCCTTGCATTATATTTTCCTACACATGTCATGTATTATGCAGATAATGACCCTTTTGATGGAATCTTGAGAGGATAGGGAGTGGGTGGAGCATAGATGGAGTTTTTCAGACTGAGGTGGTTACTAGTAGCTTTAATTTGACTTTAGTCCTCACCCTTAGAGTAAGCTGGACTCCTTATAGTTTTATTTTTTGGTTAGGCTTGTATTTGGCACCTTTTTCTCTTTCAGTACTTTACTACCATACTTTGTTGTGATATCTTAGATACATGAATGTGTTTTTTAGCTGTTTTACATTTTAGAATTTTTTGGGCTTGGAGATGTGTGCGTTTGTATAGGTACTTTAGGATAATGACTCCCATTTGTGGGATATTCATACTCGACATTTGTTTTTAGCCCCTGTCTTATTAGAGGCAGGCTTAGGGAAGTCATGGGTCAGACCTCAATAGGCCGGGTCATGATAGAGTGGTATCAGAGTAGTCAGTTCTACCTTAGGACCAGAGTCAGTTAGTTTGGTTTGGGGTAATGGTGTTTAGTGTTTCGACTTAGGATTTCAGGCCAGGGACTCCAGTGTTGGTGTGGCGGCCAATGTATCCACACACCAGAACCCTGATCACATGCCTTTCAACTCGTTACATGTAAAAATTGGATATAAGGGATTCCTTTTGAACATACATCATATAAGAATGATTGTTCTCTCTATGTACTTCTTGAGTCAGCTCCCCAGATATACTCTTTTGATCATGGTACATCCTATTTTATTTCAGGATTCCTCCATTTAGCTGCTAACTAGGATTCCACTACGTGATCATGAGGATGAACCTCCTAGTTATATGGTATCAGTACAAGGGCTTGTACCAGAGATAGAACCTATGGGTGGTTTACCAGCTATACCACCACCCATTGAGTAGCAGCTAGAATTGGAAGCACCAACTAAGTATGCACACATATTGAGTGTGTTTCATGGGTTTTAGAGATAGTGACCTCCTAAGTTTTAAGGTGAGCCAGAACCCCAAGTGTATGAGGAATGGATAGAGGCAGTCACTCATGTTTTCTGCCTTGTGAAGATTCCAACAGATCATATGGTGGTCCTCGCAATGAGTCTTCTTTAGGAATCAGCTGAGCGATGGTGGATATTAGTCACTCAGTCACATTATGAGACAACTCTCTCCTGGTCAGACTTTGATCATCTATTTAGGAAGGAGTTCTATCCGTCCATGTTGTGATTGGTGCAAATACAGGATATTATGAATCTATAGCAGGGTATTATAATCATGGTGGAGTACTCAATGAGGTTTAATGATATCTTGTGTTACTCCTTAGATATGGTGCAAGACCAGTTCTTCAGATCTCAGAAATTTGAGTAGGTATTACACCAGGACATTAATTATTTAGTGGAATCCCTTTAAATTCTTACCTATGCTGGGGTACTTGAGTGAGCCTTAGTGGTGGAGAGATTTCTGGAAGAGCATGCACCGAAAGTTGGAGCTATTAATGGGAATTAAGTAGCTGAGACCTCAGAAATAGACAACCGACGACAATCATAGGGATCCAATCATGTCTAATTCTTCAAGAGTCGATCTCGGGACATAGGTCTAGTAGTGCAGGGATCTCATGTTATCTCGAATCAAACAAGGTAGAGGTGGTGTTTCTCTTGTGATGGTCAGGGACATCTGATTCAGGATTGTCTGACCCGTCATACAACTAACATGAGATGGCTGAGGGACTATCGAGATAAATACATAGGTAGGATCAGGGTGGTCTATAGGGTGGAATACATGAAAGAGGATCCAAAAAGGCATTATGATGTGGTTTGAGGTTCAAACTTTTATAACCACCACCCCTAGGTGGTCTGCTCTAGGTTTAGGGAGTTGGTGGACATAGATGAGGCCAATTGCAGGCTATGGAGGCCCATAAACCCAAGGATTTAGGGATTATATGAGGTATGATCTGTGTATTTTATACTTTAGATACAATAATGAAAGACATAGGTGTGATTCATTCCTTCCTTTCCACTTCTTTGGTTTGAGACTTATAGATTCCAGTTGATCTATTGGATCGACCCTTGCGGTTGGAGACTCTAACAGGCGGCGACTCAATGATTGTGAACTTGTGCTGATAGTGTGATTTGATGCTTTAAGGAAAGAGTTTTGTGTGGGATATCTTTGTAAAAACAATGAGGCCTTATAGGGTCATCTTAAGTATGGAATTAATATCCATATTTCATTCCAAGATTGACTATTTTAGGCGGAGTATGTGGTGTGTCTGTAGTTAAGGAATGATGTTTTCATTTATGGGGGAAAAGAGAACCTTGGTGGAGCAGGACAAGCTCATGCATAGGATAGTAAAACTGATTACTCACCAATTGGATAACATGACTTCTGGAGTAGTGGATGCTTTGGGCTATCAATTTCCTATGGTGGTTGTAGAGTATAATGACATCTTTTTTGAGGATGTACCAGGTTTTACTCCTTACTGAGAGCTAGAATTATGCATCGAATTACATCTTGGGATGAAAATGATATCTTCAATAGCATATCAAATGGCTCCCATGTAGCTTTGAGGGATGAAGGTGTAGTTGGATGGATTGTAGGAGAAGGGATTTATAAGACCCATCATTTCCCCCTAGGTAGCCCCAGTGTTGCTCGCAAAGAAGGAAGACAATATCTTGAGGTTATGTATGGATTACCAGCCCTTGAATTAGGTGATTGAGAAGAATAATTATACACTCTAGAGGATCAATGACCTCTTTGATTAGTTGAGAGGGGCGTAATGGTTCTTGAATATTGACCTCAGATTAGGCTATCACCAGCTGTGAGTTTGGGATTAGGATATACCAAAGATGACATTAATATGTTGCTAAAATCACTATGAGTACTTAGTGATTCTATTTAGAATGAAGAACACCCCAGAAGTGTTCATGATACTCATAAACCAGGTCTTCCAACCCTTCTTAGACTAGTTCATAGTAGTCTTCATTGACAATATCCTAGTGTCTTTAGTGTATGATGAGAAGCACATTAGACACTTGAGGATGGTTCTGGATGTACTCTGAGAGAACCAACTTTACGAGAATCTCTCGAAGTTCTAGTTATGGATTCATAAAATCCACTTTTTGGGACATTTTATCTTAGCGGATGGAGTGGTAGTGGAACTGGACAAGGTTGAAGCAGTGTTAGCTTGGGAGCCACCCAAGAGTGTGGAAGAGGTGAGGAGCTTCCTTAGGTTGGAAGGCTATTATTGGAGATTCATACATGATTTATTTATAATATCATCACCCATGATATCTTTGACTAGGAAGGGGAAGCCCTTGGTGTGTATGGAGTGGTTCCAATAGTCCTTTTATTAGTTGAGGTAGAGTTTGACAAGAACTTCCATCATGAGATTTCCAAAGGAGGGTGTCGAGTATGTAGTGTTTTGCGATACATAAAGGAACAAACTTAGTTGTGTTCTGATGAAGAGGAAGGTGTTTATTGCCTATGGTTCACACTAGTTAAGACCACATGAGTATAACTACATGACCTATAATCTTGAGTTAGAAGAGGTAGTCTTCACATTAAATATGTGGCGATACTACCAGATGGGAGAGTGGTTTATCATTTACTATAATTAAAAGAGTCTCAATTATATATTCTCTTATAAGGATATTAACTTGAGATATTGGTGATGACTAGATTTCCTCCAGGATTATGACTTCAATATTATCTATACTCTTAAGAAGAGGAATGTAGTAGAAGATACTCTCAGTAGGAGATCTTGTTCATGTTATTGAACAAGGTGTCAGAGCAATTGACCTCATTGCTGTTATCCTTTATGGATAGATATAGAGAAACTTACCTCCAGTCGATGGTTGTCACCCCTCCCATCCTATAATGATTCAGGGATGCATAACTTAGGGATGCCAACTATGATACCATACATACCCAGATATCCATCGCACTTTCTTTTGATGGATTTTATGAAGGTGGAGAGCATGTCATTCTTTTCAAAAGATGCACGATAATACCAGTGATGTTGTGGGAGGAGGTTCTGAGAGATTTTCATACATATCTTTTGGTGGTACATCTAGGTGTGTAAAAGATGTAGCTGGACCCCTAACATCAATTTTGGTGTCCATGGATAAATAAGGGAGTTTATAAGTTTGTCTCTCAATGCCATCTTTTTTAGAAAGTAAAGGCTGAGCACCAAGTTCCAAAGGGTTTATCTTAAACCCTTTAGGTGACAGAGTGGAAGTGGGATAAGATTTCCATGAACTTTGTGATGGGATTAAAATACATGTTTATGGGACACAATGTCATCTAGGTGATTGTAGACCAACTCACCAAGTCATCCAACTTCCTAGCTATCTGATAGAAGAGTTCAGTAGAGAGATTGAGATGCCTCTATGTGCAAGAGATAGTCTAACTCCATGGAGTTACCAAGATGACCGTCTTTGACCATGATTTTTGCTTCACATATCGTTTATGGAGGGGATTGAAGGAGGATTTCAGGAATCAATTGCATTTGAGAATAATGTTTCACCCCCATAATGATGACCAGATAGAGTGAACCTTTTAGGTCTTAGAGGACATGTTGCAGGATTTCATGTTGGACTTTTGATGTAGTTAGGAGGATCAATTACCCTTGGCAGAGTTTTTATACAACAAAAGATACTATTCCACCATTGGTATGACATAATTTGAGGCTTTGTATAGGTGACCCTATAGGTCACCACTTTGCTAGACTGACCTAGGAGAGTTGGTGCTCATAGGTCCAAATTTGGTGGGAAAAACTATAGAAAAGTTTCATATCATATAAGAGTGGAAGAGGACTATAAAGAGTCATCATAAGCCTTATGAAGATATATTATGAAGGCCTTTTGAGTTTTAGGAGGGAGAACATGTGTTCCTATATGTTTCACCTCGACATAGATTATAGAGTTTTTGTTGGGGTAAAAAGCTATCTCTGAGATTTATTGGACCTTTAGAGATTCTGTATAGAGTTGGAGAGGTGTTATACTGGTTAGTTCTACCTCTGCAGTTAAACCAGGTACACAACATCTTCCACATGTTATAGCTGAGGAGGTATGTTCATAACTCATCGTAAGTCATCAAATGGGGTGATATGGACATTGAAGATGGAAAAAAATTTGCGGAGTACCTAATAGAGATCGAGGATTGGTGGGAGGGGATCCTTCTTGGGTGATCGACTCCTTTAGTGCGTGTTTGGTGGCAGTACGAGAATCTTCAGGAGAGTACATGAGAGCGGGAGGCTCCGATATGTGCTCAGTAACCACATATCTTTGTATATTCCTTGTTTTTGGATTCTTGTAATTTAAGTCCCATGGTGGATAGAGTGAAATGACTTAGATTTTCCATGTATTATTTTTGGATATTATATGGATTATTTTTTAGACCAAGCACCAAAAGAGTGTATGATTCCAAGGCTTTGTGTTACTTGAATAAATGTTTGAAATATATTAAATATATACAATAACACACATACATAGGTTTTCTAATAAAGTGGAATAACTCTTTAATGGGATCCCGTATTATAAATATGAGGGCACCGTTAAGTTCAGAATTCATATTTTACCCTAGGTGCGACACAACCTCTGTCGGCGTGGGCTGTTTGTGAAAAAGTCATATCAGATGTAAATAAATAAAATAAATAAAATAATTAATTTGTTTTATTATTTTGATGTAGTAAATAATTTCTCCTTTAAGTATATGGTTATAGGATTTTATTAGGATTTCCAATCAAACCCTGGAGTTTTAGACAACCATTGGAGAAATTTCTTGACACATGACCATAGATCATGATCAAATCATGGACCATCATGCCAAATTTTTTTTGGA
Organism: Viscum album; assembly: GCA_963277665.1. Lineage (NCBI taxonomy): Eukaryota > Viridiplantae > Streptophyta > Magnoliopsida > Santalales > Viscaceae > Viscum > Viscum album. Next base: position 688,575,661 of record OY728148.1, read on the forward strand.
TCTCATAAATGATAGAAGCACAACTGTTCTTCATCAAATATTGATCCAAACTCAAGGTAGGATGTTTTTCTTTATGATTTATATACCTTTTCATAATCCCATATGAATGTGGATCAATTCCATGAATAGAATTGATTCATGCATTGTCGGTAGAATTAAATTGATGAAATTATTTTGTTCATTTTGACTTATACCAATTCATTTATCTCTTTCTATAAAAATGGATTGAGGCCAAATGAACAAAGATTGAGGTTCTTTCCTCATGTTTTATGGCTTATGGATTTATCCCCAATTTCTTTTCCCAATCATTATTGGTATTTCTTTTGGTCAATAGTTCAACCAATACCTAGTTCCCAATAGTTGCACGACCATTATTTAGCACAACAGATTGAAACCATAGGTATGACATGTGATGGTTGTGGTAGTTTGAGGATTGATGATAGAGGTGGATGAAACATGGGAGAACAAGATCTAATTAGAGTGTTCTTTATTCCTCTTGAGTGACATGCAATACGGCTATAGATGGTGTGAGAAGATGACTCCCGTGCAGATTTGGATCTCAAAATCCCAAGCTCTAGTGAATAAAGACCTTGACAACCCCCAATATATAGAGATTTTATGAAGATGGCGGCTTCAGTGAAGTGGTGGATGATGCGGTGGAGTAACCAGTGTGTTGGAAAATCCTGCGTTACACGACATGTAATGTGGCGTAACACACTGTGTGCCCCCTAGCTGTGATGCTAGGGTTCCAAATAAAGTTAAATATCACACAACATATGAATTGGTCATACTCCATGTGACCCCTTCCATGAGGCTCAATGCGTACTTTGGGAAGTACATGGACATGGGAAAAAGTACACAACCAGGTGGCACGCTGTGTACTTAGACACAAACATGGATTGGTGTACATGAGTCGGTACACAGACACAACCACCATACAAAGACATGGATATGTGACATGGGTAGGATTCCATGTGTCTCTAAAATCGGTGTAATTATTCTACATTCCATGTGTATGGAGACTTGTATGCCGTGTGAGGCTTTTCCACATAGGCAGACTTGTGGATAGCCATACACACCATATTCCCCCTAGTACACACTGTGTACCCCATTAAAGAGTGTTTGCAGCTCTTTATTTCCTTATTTTATAAAATTATAGGTTGAGTTTGTTCCCTGGGTACCTTTTCTCAAGGGTAAAGTGTGGCATTAAATCCAAATCACATGATTGTGATCCCATCTAGAGGTCGAGTCTTAGATAGAGTTGTGGTGTCAATTTGTTAGACTAAAGTGTGATCCTCTATCATACTTGTTCCCTAAGTGGGGTTTTTGTAATCAGTGTGAACTCCCTAAGTAGTGAATTGATACTTCATATAGTATATTGTATTGGTAGGGTTTTTGGAATCGTTGACACACAATCCCCTATGTAGTAGGTTGATCCAGACTGGGTTCGTGGTGTCCCCCAGCTATTCTGGGTGTGCCCCCCTATCTGAGTATCAAGGTCTTTATAGAACAGTGACATTTCTTGGGTAGGGACCAATGATCTAGAACTCTTCATCAAATGTCTCCAATGATAGCATGTCTTGTGGAGTGGATTCTCCCGGAACGAGTGTTGCTTTGAGAAGAATCCTATGGATGGCAGTTGGTTATGACCGCCTAGTAGCGTGGTGTATTTCCTGAGTATATCTAGGTGTTTCAATATACATTTATTGTTATATCTTATATTGGTATGAATATACTTGGTGATTTATATTTAGTGTTTTTGGGGTGTCATACTGAGTATTTTTATATTCAACCCTTCATGGACTTTACCTACACGTATCATGTCTTATACATACGATGACCCTTTTGACGGTGTCCTGGGAGAACAGGGAGCAGGTGGAGACCAAGGTGGTTACAAGGATATTTCATTTGACTTTATTCATTTACATTGTAGTAGGTTAGAATCCTTATAGTTTTTTTTGGTTGGGCTTATATTTGGACCCTTTTTTTCTTTCAATACTTTATTATCATAGTCTGTTGTGAGATCTTAGATGTATGAATGCATTGTTTCAGTTATTTTACATTTTATAATTGTGTGGGATTAGAGATGTTTTCATGTGTAAATTTATTTTAGGATAATGCCTCCCATTTGTGGGATATTCCTATTCGGAACTAGTCTCCAGCCTCTAGCCTATTGGATTTTGGATTGGGGTAGTCACGGGTTAGACCTCGGTAGGTCGGGTTATGACAAGGTTTCCTACAAAACAAATTATACACCAAAAATGAATTTGGTACCCAAATTTTCTTGGGTCTATAAATGTTAGTGATCAAAAATTTAGGAACCCATAATTTATTAACTAGTTTCCTATTATCATATTTCAAACTTTTATAAATAAAGACTTTTTTGGGGATAGATGAAGAAAAACTATAAAAATATTTTCTAGAACTGGAACTTATAATAAAACTATTCTTAATGGCCCTACTTTATCTAGGTTGATACCCTATTCCCGTAGTGTATTTAGGAGATTTTTTCTTTCATAACATTTGATTAAGAGTATTTATCACATTTTAATCCTTTCTAGATATCTATTTAGTTTTTCATTATATAACTTCAACTCATTGTTCTATTTTAATGACTGGTCATTTTTATCTTTCCCAATACTAAGATTAGTTTTGAATCTAGCAGTTAAGGCATGCTGTATCTTTAAAATATTATATTTATATTTAAGATCATTAAAAGTATCTTACAAAAAATTAAAATATTCAAACATTTATTTATTAGACATGTTATCACCATTGTTTTCATATCTAGTATGATTAGAAGTATAAATAGGAGAAGTGGGAAATTCATTAAGTACCTTAGATGTTTTTTTTCATAAAACACATGTTGGCTCTATCATGATTATCTTATTGGGTTGAGTTTAAATCACTCGAGTTGTCTTAAGAAGAACTAAAGGTTTATTTTATATATTTCTTATATCTCTTGTCCTTTTCATCATACTTATTCTTGGATTTTAGCTTAGGGAAGTCAGCTTTGACATGACCTTTCCTTTTGTACTCATAGAAAACTATTTCATTTATAGTATCATATTTCATTCAATACTTTCTATAGTTTCCTAGATTGTCATATTTTCACTTGTTACTAAGTTTTTTTTATGAAATTATTCCTCTTTTTGAATTTTTTAAATCTTCTGGCCAAATGGGCTATCTCTTCATCACTGTTAGCAGGCGACTCTTCATCACTTGAACTATCAGTTTGGATTTTATCCTTTTGTTTTGTTGAAGTGGTTTTAAAGGTTATATATTTTCTTTTTAGTTCATCCTATTTTTATATATTTACCTTGAGTTATTCTTTATACATAATCATCTTTCCAATCATATCCTTAATAGGTAACTTACTTATATCACATGACTCTCGGATTAACATTGTGGTTCCTCTCTATCTATCTAGAAGACACCTCAATAGTCATATCACATAATCTTTGTCAAAAATAGGTTTTCCCAAAGAATTAATTGTGTTCAAAATCTCATTTAACCTAAGATACCTGTCAGAAATAGTCTCATCAAGTTTCTTCTTAAAAGTATCATATTTAATAGTATAAGTATTTAAGTGCATTTCTTTGACATTATATGTTTCTTCATGAGAAACAACTAAAGTTTCTCAAATTTAAAAAGAAGCTGTATAGGTATAAATTATATTAAATTAATCATCACCCAATGCATAGTATAAATCACTCATGGATTTGCAACTATTATTTTAATATGTTTTATTCGAATCATCCTAAGTAGATCTAACAGTTTTAGGTAATTCATATTTGTTTTTAATGGTTTTCAATATTTCAAATCCCATGATTTCAAGATGAATTTTCATTTTAATTTTCCATTGAGCATAGTTTGTACCATTAAAAAAATGAGTCCTATTGGTATTAGAAATATCTTTTCTATTATCCATAAAGAACTAAATTTATAACTAATATAAATTTAATATCTTTAAAATACAACTAAATCATAGTTGAAAAGATATTGAAAAATCTTTGATACCAAATTTTGGTTGGAGTGAGTAACTCGGGGTGGGGGTGAATTGAGTTCCCAATAAGATTTATATTAAGTATAATTTAAAATAAAATCCCTAAGTTAATTAAAAACAACCCAACTGACCAAAACAATTGAATAATATAAGTTTGATATTTTAAAATATTTCTCAAAGCAAGATTAAGGCTAAGTTAAAATAATATTGAAATTACTTTAACTTTTGAAATAAATTTCTTTAATAAAATCCTTTATATAAACACTATTTAAGACTAACTATCAAAGTATAATATTTTTTACATATTAAAAACAAAATATGATTTTAACTTTGATTTGTAGAAACAAAGATAAAAGAACACACAATGAAAAAAACAAGGGTTTTAGTTTCAAACTGAGAACTAATCCCATTCACTTGGAAGTCACCTGATGTAAAGAAGATTATTATAACGATAATATGATCCAAAAACTAGATAAAGTAAACAAAAAACAATACACATTCTATCCAGGATCAAATCTTCTTCCATTGTTATGCATGGGAAGAAAAAAAAACACAAGCCACACATGAAATCTTCCAAAGTTGTTGTGGGTATAAGAATATAGATAATGTTTGAGAGAGTGTGTCTAGTACACTCCAATTAAGGTGCATGATTCAGCGTGTACAGATAAACATAGTATAATATCACACTGCTTGAAATAATAGAAAAAATAGAGATATCAAATAAGTAAATATAGAGAGATATAGTGCTACTCGATATGTGATGCTTCAGATGCTCGAGGGTCCTCATATTTGACTTAGTGAGGAGCTAAAACAATTCTCTTTTAAATTTTAGAAAAATAGAGTGTCATAAGGTTCTTCTTCGTGTTTGTACAAATATCTTGAACTAGTGTATAAAATTTTCATGTTCTTTTGTATATTCTACACCCTCAGAATCATATATTTTTTAGCATATAACCCACACACCCATTCTTGAGGGAGACCTATGAAATATATAGCTTTGTAGGATTAATTAACCATTGAATAATAATAATAAATATATCCTAAAACCTCATACTGAGAAGAAAATATATAAAACTTTGAATTATTCTTCAATACATCTATGAAGTGGTTTAGGAATAATCATTAATAAAATAAATGTGAGGCTATATGCATTAACTCACATAAACAAGCTGTTGGAAGCATTAATTTTGATTAAAGGATATAACAAAAATGGTAGCATGACTGATGGTGGATCAAATTTTATGGTGTAATAAATTAATGGTAGCATGGTCCAACGATAGCACAAGTCAATGGTATCATAGCTGATGGTAGAATATATGGAAGTAGTAGACCTGGCGATAGCATTTCTAGCGGTAGAATGTCTGGTGGTATCACAGTTGAACTAACAGTAGGACATATCTAGAAGTGGAATAATTTAACTAATGGTTGCACAATCTTGATGGTAGTGGAACTCTAGTGGTGGCATAGAATGATGGGGACACAACCTGGTGGTAGCAGGACTTTGGAGGTGGCATGAATCAGGCGATGGAATGTGTTGAACTAATGCTGGAACCACTCTAATTGTAGTAGAATTCTAATAGTATATTATAACTGGAAGTGGAATAAGTTGAACTAACATTGGAACATTTGTATACTTAGCCAAATTTCTTCAAATTTTCTTTACAAAATAATAAAATATCATAAAACAATAATATCATTATAAACATAATAAACATGGTTTTTGAGCATTAAACTAAGGAGGTCCCAAAAAATTCCAAAAAATTATTAATAAATTTAAAAATTGGGAAAATAGTTTAACTCACCCATTATGATCATTTCAATTTTTTTTTCACGAGTTTTGAAAAATCATTGCATAATATTTTATTAGTAGAACAAAAAAATCACATTATCAACATATATTTAAATTAACAAGATATTTAAAGATGAATTTTTCTTGAAAAGATATGGATCTATCATTCCTACTAAAAATCCATTTGATAAGAGAAAAGAAATTAATCTTTCATACCAGGATCTTGATTGTTGTTTAATACCATAAAGAGATTTAGTAAGTTTCAAAATAGAATTTTAAGAATGAGGGTCTTCAAAACTAGGAGGATGTTCAATATAAAATTCATATACTAAAAATAAATTTAAAAAGGTAAATTTGACATCCATATGATATAATTTGAAATTCATATGATATGCATATGCTAGTAGGATTCTAATGGATTTTAACTGAGTAGCTGGGAAAATGTATCTTCATAATCTATTCCTTCTTCTTTATTATAAAATTTTTCAACTAACCTATCCTTATTTATAGTGACCACACTTTGATTATCCTTTTTCTCCTAAATTCTCATTTAGTTATAATGACATCATATTTTTAGGGTATATCAACTACCCCATACCTAGTTTCTCTTGAACTAGTTAAAATATTCTTGCATTGTTAAAACCCAACTCCCATTAGCTAAGGATTACTCTATAGTTTTAGGTTCAAGCGAATATAAGAAGGAAGAAAATTCTACAAGGTTTTCTATACTTATCCTTGTACTAATACCTATATCTAGATATTCTATAATAGGCATTAGATTATGGTATTCAAGGTTTCTAGGTTGTTTAAGAAGCTCATTTCTAGTTCTTCACTATCAGTCCCTTCTAGTTAAAATTGTTCTTGATCATGTTCCATATCACCATCCTTTTTGTTATCAAAAAGAGGTTCAAGTTTAAGGTTTTCCATATAATCAATCAATTCATCAATCCAAGTTTTCTTATGATAAAAAGGACCACTTTCATCAAACTTAACATGAGTTGATTATTTAACTACCTTTTAATTTTTATTAAATATCTTACAAGCTATGTAAGTATTAGAATAACCTAGGTAGATTCATTCACCAACCATTAGATCAAATATACCAAGATTTTACTTGGTGTTCAAGATATAAACTTTAAATCAAAACACTTTAAAGTATCCTGCCTTTGGTTTTTTATTATTACTTAACTCATAGGGTTTTTTCTTTAAGATATTCCTTATTAGAACTCTGTTAATGACATAACATGTTGTATTAACAACCTCAACCCAAAAGTAAGTGGGTAGGTTATATTTTCATTACATGTTCCCAACAATTTCTTATGAGGTCCTATTCCTCTTCTCGATAACACTATTATACTGAGGTGTTCTAGGGATAGAAAAGGTTTGTTTAATACCATGCCTTGATAAAAATGAATTAAATTCATTATTATCAAATTCTATTCTATGGTCACTTATTAAATTCAAAATTTTGGCATCTTTTTAGTTCTTAAAAAGTTTATAAAAACTAATTAAAACAAAATAGGATATGATTTTAAGTCTTAAGGTATAAACCTAAGTAAATCTTGTAAAATCATTAACTAAAAAGTAAATAAAATATTTTCCATCTAAGATTTTTGTTCTAGTAGGTCTAAACAGATCCATATGGATGATTTTAAAGGATATAGAAGTGGAAACCTTATTTTTTGGTTCAAAAGATATTTTGTGTTTCTTTCCCATTTGACACGCATCACACAATCTATTTTTATTCAATTTAAGTTTAGGAAAATCAAGAATCAAATTTCTCTTAGATAATTTTCTCATCGAGTAAACATTATAATGTCCAAGTATTTTAAGCCAAATCTAGGATTCATTAATTTCTTCATTCAAATAATTTACAGTCTATCTATAAATAGGATTTAGATCTAAAGTATAAAATTTTTAGTTCTTAGTGCCTTAAAATTGAGAGATTTATTTTTAAAAACTAAGAAGGTATTATTAGAAAAATGTATAGAATAACCTTCATCAAAAAATTGAGAAATACTTATCAGGTTATTCTTTACAAATAAGTTTAAATTTTTATTCCAAAAAATACTTTTTTGGAAAAGTTTGAAACCAAAATAGATCTACAAAGCAAGTTAAACTTTGTGAGAAATTAAAAAATCATTAAAAACAAGGCTGAAATTTTTGGAGTCACTTACCTTGTAGAGCTTCCAAAAAAGAGAATGCACCTTCATGTTTAGGTCCTCTTAGAGTAGATCTTCAAAGTGGATAGCCAGCTTGTATGATGTGTGATAATAATCTTCAACATTAATCCTACCCACATTGAAACATCAGGCTATGATTTTATCTTGTTTTCTCATCCAAGCCTCTTGCTCCTCATTAGATTCCACCCAAGGGAGTCTTCCCAGAATTCTGTCCTTCTCTTCCTCTATAGCCTTGAGCTGGAATGGATCTAAGGGGAGATCCTCATTAGAATGTATATTAAGAGCTAATTGCTTACCTTCCCCATTTTCCTCGCCTTCCTCCTTGGTCCCTTCTACATTTCTCCTTATTATCTTGACCTTTATTCCGATCTCAATTTTTCTATTACGGAGGGCCTGAACTTCCTTTCTTACACCCTTCTTGGTTGAACTTGTTTCCATCGGTTTTGGAAAGTGTGAATAGTCTTTACATCCTTTTGATTTTTCCCCTTGGACACAATGCATTTACTTGAGTCTCGATTACCCTTTTGTCCTTTATTCCTTCTTGGGCTATGGAGTCATTTCCATTATATTCCTTCCAAACTATCCACTGATAGTTGGATATAACTGTCATCACCTGATTCAACCTCATCTGAACCTAAACTAGATCTTAGACATCCAAACCTTGAAAGCGGTTGCCCATATTTAGCATTGGGGATTCCTAGATGGGTCTTGTCCTGCTTGATGACTTTTCTCTTCCCTCTTTAACCTTAGAGGCCACCTTTATTCTAGAGCACACAACCTTCGAGTAGGATGAGACCTTTGATATGAAAGTGTTTGGGTACAAGGAACCCAAAACACTCACCTCATCTGAACCCCTATTCCTTGTCATGATTATGGAAGGAAAACCTACTCCTCAGAAACAAAATTTAATTTCAATCCTTTTTCAATAGAGTTTGGATAGATTTCCTCATCCAGAAAAAACCCATCCTAAAGACTAGTTCTAGTCAGCTCAACCTCAATAATGTTATAAACCTGGCCCTTCTCATCTGGAAGAGCACTTATTGAAGTAATCTGACCCAATAAAACTAACTCTAGCCCTGATTCCACTAAACCAGAAACCCATTCCTCTTCACCTCTAGGGTCCTGCATCTGGATTTGGACACCCAGGTCCTGTTTGAGGTAGGAAAAAACGTCCACCACCTTTGGGTTAACAACCAAATGCCCATGAGGAACAAAAATCTTGGTTGAATCATATTACAAATGTTTCTATGAAGTTAAATTGATCCCTAGTGTCATGACTTCATGAATTTCCTCCTCAGAATAACTTGGATGAACCACAACACAACTATCATAATTAACATAACTCTCCTTCAAAATTTTCACTTGATTGAACCTACACCTGCGACGACACACTAAGGCTAGGTACCCAAGCCATCCATAGTAGACACAATAGTTATTCGTTGAATCGTATAAAAATACCTACTTCCACTGAAATCCAAACCCAATCCAGCAGTGCCTTCAAGACATCAATCTCTATGAAAATTCGGGAGAAAACAGGATGACTAATAGCATCCGTTCATCTGTCCGAGAACATGAATTGACCAACAAGATTCCCGAGAACCTTCAAAATAGAGGGATTTTGAAAGGGAAGAGGGAGTTCCAGGAGACTTACCCAAATTGCTAATGTCAGAGGATACTGCTTCATGTGGAAATCAAAAGACCACCGGAAGAGGAATAAGAAACAATCATTTCAATTATGAGGGGCATTGTACTATGAAGAAACTAAATCCATCTAAGTCGCGAACCTAATAAAGATGCGGTGTCGATCAAGGAGTCCAACCATCACACGATCCTTTAAAATCCAATAGTTGAAGATGAACCAATCGAACTCACTGATTAAAGGTCTCTGTTGACTAAAATGAGCCACTAGAGTAAGGTTTAAGAGATTTGAAGCATTAAATAACTCTGAAAGTTATAATGGAAGATGAGGCAAGAATTTATGAAAATATGGAACCTACAGACTAAGTGGGATCTCTGGGAGTTTTAGGAGAGAGTTTGGGGGAGATAAAGAAAGTAAATGGGGTTGGAGAGAAGAGGAGGATGAGATAAGAGAGCCTCCACCCTGCAAGGAGGATGGGGAGCTAGGAGCACCACCATCGATGTCCAGGGTAGTGTCAGGAGGGTGATGGGAGGGAAGGGTGACAAATCAGGTTGTTCTTTAAACCTTCCATATAAATAACTTTATTGATGGGTATTGACTTTGAATTTCCAATAGATATAATACCAACTATATTTCCTTTTTCATTATCACCAAATGCGACATGGAATCCATCAATTTTAGATAATGAGTGAAAGTTATTGAAATATCCCCTCATATTCCTTGAACATCCACTATCCATAAACCATTTTACATTGCTGGTTATGTGGATTGTTACCTATAAAGACAAATCAAACAAAAATATTCTTTGTGACCCAACACTCTTAGGTAAATAAATGTTATCTAGAAAGGATTTATGAACCCAAATCTATTTTTATTTTTCAAAATTAAAATTAAAATTAGAAAATTTTGCAGCAAAAACATCTTTATTTATTCCATTTATTTCCATATTTCTGATATATAATTCATTTGAAAAACGACCATTTATTTCATAGTGAAAGCAATAATACTTGTCATATTTTTATTTTTAGAACATGGTATAAAATAGTTTTTATAAATCTTAGGGCTTTCTACCTTACTTATTATACTATATTCTTCTCTTTTGGGTTGTTTTTTAGAAAGGATTTTATTGAGGTATTCCCCCCCTTAGTAAAAAATTGCAACATCTTTAAGATCTTGAACTTCTTTTCATATGTTTTTAATATTGTTACCATATTCAATACAAGATGTAGCAGATTTTTCTAACCTGATATTTAGATCTAAAATTTGTTTATTTAAGTCCTCTTTCTCAAGAACAACAACATTGTATAAACTTTTGAGGGATTTTTTTTTCTTTTTTAAGATTTCATATTTTATTTCAAGAGTATTAGAATATTATTTTAATTATTCAAAAGAGAATTTTTCATTTTTTTGAATCAGATTCATGATCAGAAGAATAATATGAGTGTACCTCATTAGAGTGTACCATAAAGCACATGATGTCCTTCTAATTTGAATTTTCATCTTTATAATCTAAGTTGGAATCATTACTAGAGTACTATGAGGCACTCTATGTAGCTTTCATCACTTTCTTGTATTTATTGTTGTAGTTAACCTTCTTAAATTAATTCATCTCAAATTTCTTGTTATCATACAGTTGAGTACATTCAATCTTGATGTGCCTAATTTACTTACATTTATAGTATCAAAATTCTTTAGAGTTTACTACATTGTTCTTGTACTTATTGATGGGTTTTTTTGAAACATGTTCTCTTTTTTTAGATATTTTTGAAATTTCTTACAAACTATGAAAGTTCTTCATTTGATCCTGAATTACTTGAGGTATCTTCTTCTCTAGATGATTCATAAAATTATATTCTCTTGTTCTTATTATCATCTTTGGAAGTAAAAAACTTTAATGCAACATTTTTCTCCTTAAACAATTTATGCTCTCTAACTTCAACTTCTATATTAGCCTTGAACATCATAAGAGTTCCAATGATATATTTTATTTTAATTTTTTTTACCACTATTGATTGTCTAATGGAAGCCAAGATTCCACCCCATCCAGGTGGCAGAATTATGAGGATTCTCAAATCATGATTAGGTTTATGAATGAGTGTTTCTAAAGAAGCAACATTATTTAAAACCTCAAAAGTATTATTTTCAGTTGGGAAATTATCTATCCTTCCATTATTCTAAAAGTATCAAACTTAATATTGGAAGCATTATATCGAAGAGCTCTCACATTGTTTGTTCTTTCATAACCAACTGATTCGGTAGTCCACATCACATAATATGCTTCACATTGTGAAACCTAGTTAAACTCATCAAGATTTAGTCCACAGATGATAACATTCAAGGATTTTGATTTTAAATCATATCTGGATTGAGTATCATTATCCCATGTTTTAGGTTGTGTATTTGGAATTTCATAAGTATTCATGAGTTTTAAATAAAACCTAAGATCAATATTTTATATGTAGATTATCACCCATGCCTTCCATCGACCATAGTTTTCTCCATTAAATTAAGTAGATCTTACCATAAATATACCCTCTTTGTTATCTATTATAATATCCATTGTATAAAATATTTTATACTTCAACTGGTTTAAGTTGATAACTCAAGAGTCAAAAACTTTGATACCAATTTTTGGTTGAAGATCGGATGCATAAAATCTCAATAAGGGGTTAATTGAGTTCTTAAAAATTTCTTCACTTTAAAACCACCTTCTTTTTAGGATTGAATAGTTATGATATTTTATTAAAAAAATGAAAATAAATTTAGAGAGAAAAATATTAAACACAAGATATTTATAATGGTTCGAGGAACATAAATCTTATATTCAACTTCACCAACACTCTACTCTATGTGTTTTTGTTATTTCACTATACCATCCATTTTTATGGGGGATACATAGCTGAGTGCAAGTGGATATTACTTATTATAAAGGTAAAAGGGATTTTAACCACACCCTCCCTTTATATGACTTATCCATGGCCTTAGGACACTTGATTATAAAGAGTTTAAATAGAAATATAGATGAATAAATGAAGTTTGAAAAAATGATGCAACACACAGTTGGAAACATCAACTGATAGAAGATAAAAAAATATATAGAGAAGATGAGTATCTTATAAGACCAGATTTGGAAGCTCTTTAATTAAAAAATTTAAACTTGTCGCATAGAATATATAAAGAAACTTCAAGTATTGTAGTTTGATAGTGGTTTATTAAGCATATATTGTTTCTTCTTATATATACACATCTCTATGATCTTATATATTTTTTCATACAGTAGAAAACTCTTTCATTTATAACTTTTATTTTGAATTTTAACTCAACTTAATTGATAATCCCAACAGTCGAGTGGATAGTCCTTTTGAAATACTGAAGTGACAGACTCTTAATATAATGTGTCCTTGTTTTCCTAATATGGAATCAACTTTTGTGGTAGAGATAAAATAAAAAATCTTTATTGGGTCTTTCCATTCTTAGAAAAAAGATGCTTATCAAAATCATTTTTCTATATTCAGAAAACACTTTTTATAATTCATATAAAAGAATAAGTTTACTTATCAAAATGTCACACCAATGGTAAGAAGTATTAATTATAATGACCCATAAGATAGCTTTATCTTTGTAAGATAATCATATAGCAACACTATTCTTGTAAGATAATTTACCATGAAGATTTATAACATAAAATAATTTAGATCTTTTAATTATTCATCAGGTAAGGTAAATAATCATGATTTATGGGTTGCACAGGATAATTTCATTTCATAAGATAACATCTTATTTTCATTTGATACAAAAGTTATGCATATTTATTTGACTTCCGTAAGGTGATTCACTTACATAGATTCATTTTATAAGATAAATAATTTGACAAATTTTCCATATGATTTTGACTTCATATCTTGATATCTTTGTAAGAGAATTATTTTACACTTAAGATAATATTTGTACATATGATAAATTTCTTTGATAGAAACTTGAATTCCATAGTCCATAAAATTAATTTCTCTGCACTTGAATATGATAAATTCCTTTAGAATTTATTCAAAAATCATCTCATAAATTTTAATGATATTTATAGATAAAATTTATGTTGGTCGGAGTAGATTACTCAAGAGGGGAGGGGTGAATTGAGTAACTATAAAAATTTCTTTAAAAATTATTTCGAAAAGGTTTCCCCAAAGATTAAATACATCCCAGTTTATCAAGGTTATACTGTTATAAGAGTTTTTATGTTCAAGTAGCTTCTTAAAAGATTGATTAATTCTCAGTAATATTAATTTGTGTTATTAATATTACTTTTGAAGTTATTCTACTAAGCCAAGACAGTTATAACTTCTTTCGAAGACTAACTATCAAAGTTAAATTAGTGATTTCTGGATTATATAGTAAATCATTAAAATAGAGAAAACTAAATTAACCATCACAACGGATATGAAACAAGTGGTTCATTCTCAAACCGAGACCTAATCCACTCCACTTGGTGATCACCTACCACAAAGTAGTTTATATAAATAAACTTTGATCCACACCCTGGATCGGGGTTAATAACAGTACATAGACTATCCAGGTCACACATGGACCTCTTTCACAGTTTTTGTGGGGACAAAATAACTAGACCACATAGGGACCTCTTCCACACTTATCTGTGGGTATAAACAAGTGTAAGAGAATGGTTGAGTAAGGATATCTCGTATCCTTCAGTTTAATGCAGAAGACAGAGTGTGTTGTTCTACAGGTACACACTCTACTCGAAAGATAATAAACAGATACAAAACAGAGAAAAAATATGGATATGGGTTTAGAAGTTCTCTGAGTGTTAGTCTTTGCAGCTTTGGACTTCTGAGATGAAGCAGATGAAGAGTTCGAGTCCTATTCTATAAAACAGAGTGTCATGATTCAGCTTGTGTTCTTCGTGAGGTTCGACAGTGTGAGGATGTACTCTGGATTCCAGTGTGCTTCGTATGTTCTTCAGAGTCAGGTTTCGTGCACGTGACAATCCTTCCTTTTGAAATTTTATCAGTGTTCTTCATTATCTTGATCACAACCTTGTTTTTCATTTTTGTATCGTGAAATTTTTGATTCTTCTCTACACTTCAATTTTATCATGGAATTCATGTGTTCGAGCTGATAGGTTACATGTATTCTTCACCTCATACCTCACACTGTCCGATGATATTTCTATAAAGAAACATTAATTATGACAATGCATTAAAATAATTAAATATGAATGTTAGAAATTAAATTGAAATATGACAAAATAGTTTAAGAAATTATGTCATAGTAAGTTAGGGAAATGATGTCTCCTTCACACGGTGTCTATATTGATCACAGTGTCTAAGTGTCATAGTGTCTCATGGTCATAGTGTCTCATGGTCATGGTGTCTCATGGTCACGGTGTCTTGTTCACGGTGTCTTGTTCATGGTGTCTACTTCATGGTGTCTTGTTCACGGTGTCTTGTTCATGGTGTCTGCTTCACGGTGTCTGCTTCACAGTGTCTTGCTTCACGGTGTCTTTATTCGCGGTGTCAAATTCACGGTGTTTTCTTCATGGTGTCTTGCTTCACGATGTCTTGCTTCAAAGTGTCTTGCTTCATGGTGTCAGAAAGACATACCCAGTGGCAGAATCATGGTGTCTCAGACTTTTTCAAACTAACTGTGTTCAGACTTAAGCAATGGTGATAGTAGAATGGATTAGACTTAAAGAAATTTTCAAAGAAGGTATTATGAGATTAGATCAAGGATAGTATAAGTCAAGTAAACTGAATGTAGAACAATTAAGATCTTTAATGGATCTTCTTAAAGCACGAGAATAATTTAAAAATTAATAAACATGATTTGATATAATTTATAGGAGTTAACTAGGTTGAATAAGATTTGTGATTATTAAAACATGATTAGTACATGAGGAGTCCAATAATCTCCCCATTTTTGATGATAAAAAATCATGTAAAGTTAAGGTGTTTATTGGATTCAACTATATAGATAAATGGCTAACATATAGAAATTATGGCTAACATATAGAAATTTCTCCCCCTTTTGGGATTATCAAAAAGATGGAATAAGAGAAGTCAAAAATGCACATTACATTAATAGAAAATAAGGATCAGTACAACAAAAGAACAATACAAAAGCAATAAAATGTTGTACCTCTCGTACCCCTCGTGGTTTAATTTTCATGATCACAATCACTCTCTTATTTATCTAATCTTGTTTTAAGTGTTTTTGGATGATAGGCATGATTTCAGGTTGCCAAGGAATTGGGCCAAGAAAGCAAGAAGCCAAAAGTGGACTGATTTTCAGTCCACCGGCCAGCCGATGGAGCCTGGACAGAAGGCATTCCCTCTGTCCAGACCACCGGCCAACTGGTGTCCCACCACCGGCCAGCCGGTGGAACCCAGACAGAAGGGGTTGCTACTGTCTCAGCACCGGCCAACCAGTGGCCTCCTCACCGGCCAGCCGGTGGTGCCTGAGCCTGAGCCCTCTTCCTTTTCCAAAGTACCGTCCAACCGGTGGCCAAGCACCGGTCAGCCGGTGGAGCCAGTCAAACTAGCCGTTGGGCTTTGACCAGCCTGCTCCCAACGGCTCCAAAGGCCTCTCCAACGGCTCTGAAGACCCCCAAAGGCCATTTGAGGGTTACCCCTCTATAAATAAAGGACTAGGAAGCCCCGGAAATGTACGGAAGCCCACGGGAACATTTTTGATCATTTGGAGAACCTCCGGCGCATTCCTCCAAGGAACCCCCACTTGCTCCAACTCATTTCCACATCCAAGGAGCACCATCAAAGAAGCTTGGGAGCGCTCTTCATCAACTTCTTCAATCCATTGGTGCCCAAGACTTCTCCTCATTACGGTTTTTATTATTTTATCATTTTGAGCATCAATTTGGGTTTGTGCCTACAAACCCCTCTCTTTCTTCTATCCTCTCTTTGTTTGGGTTTTCACACCACCTTCAAGGTGTGAAGAGGTTAGTCAAGCCTTCCCTTTAAAAGGCTTGAGTCATAGGTGAGCTAGCCTTCACCTGTAAGAAGGCTAGTGGGTTCTTCCTCAACCATTAAAAGCAAGTGGGTTCTTGCTCAACCATTAAAAGCAAGCTGTAATAGGTTCTAGACTACCTTAAAGTCTAGTGGGTTTCTTGCTAAAACCATTAAAAAGCAAGCGGTAGTAAATCTCTCAACGGTTGAGTTGGGAGCGGAGACGTAGGCTTTGGTTTAAGCCGAACTCCGTTATCAAGTTTTTTGTCTTGTCTCTTTTATTTCCGCTGCACCTTTAACTTTGATTTTAAATTGTTAATTATTTTTAAAAGGCAATTCACCCCCCTCTTGCCATCACTTCTCCGCCCAACAATTGGTATCAAAGGCAAAATTTGAGTAATACCTTCACCGGTTTCAAATTCAAGATCCATTGTGATGGCTTCATCTTCTTTCGCCCCCGAAGGTTATTCTTTGGGTCGTGCTCCATTCTTTGATGGAACCGACTATACCTATTGGAAAACCCGCATGACCACTTTTCTTAGAAGTATAGGTTATCCTATTTATAAAATTGTCATGCATGGTTATTCTCTTTCTTCTCCCGATGAATCCAAATGGACTCAAGACGATATTAAAAATTTCGAGCTTGATGGCAAAGCCATGAACGCTCTTCATTGCGGCCTTGATCGTAATGAATTCAATCGAGTTTCCACATGCACCTCATCTCATGAAATCTGGAAACTTTTGGAGGTTACCCATGAGGGGACCAACAAAGTCAAGGATACTCGATTGGATATGTACCGTCAAGATTTTGAGTCTTTTTCCATGCATCCTTCTGAAAATATTACTGAAATGTTTACTCGTTTTACTGACGTTTGCAATGGGAGAAAGTCCCTTGGTGATGATGTGTCTGCAGAAACGATGGTCAAGAAGATACTTTGGATCTTACCAAGCACATGGGCACCAAAAGTCACGGCAATTCAAGAAGCAAAAGACATCAAGAACATGCCGGTCGAAGAGCTCATCGGATCCCTCATGACCTACGAGATCACCATGAGGAGGCAAGCTGAAAAGGAAGGCAATCTCATCAAAACTCCAAAGAACATCGCCTTCAAAGTTAAAAAAGAAGAAAGCTCCTCCTCCTCATCTTCTTCCTCTTCAAGCGGCGATTCAGAAATAGAGAATCTTGCCCGCAAAATGCACAAGTTCATGAAGAAGCACAAGAAGAAGAAATCCCGCAAGGCTCAACCCAACGAAAAATCTGAGCCCGAGGTAATATGTTACGGGTGTGGCAAGAAAGGCCACTACAAGCTCGATTGTCCACTCAACAAGAAAAAGGCCAAGCAAAAGGAAAAGAAGAAGGCATTCAAGGCCACATGGAGTGATAGCTCCACATCCTCCTCCTCCTCCTCCTCAAGTGACAATGGTAAAAAATGCCTAATGGCATTTCATGAGGTATCCTCTTCCGAATCCTCTTCCTCTAGTTCTTCAAATTCTTTCAATCATTTATCTTATGAGGATCTCCAACATGCTCGAGATCAATTGGAGGAAGGTTTTCACGAAATTTCTTCCAAATTTATTGCTTTGAAAAAGAATTTCAAAAAACTTTCTTCCGAAAAGGAACAACTTCTCAAAGAAAAGGAGGAGTTGTCCCTCAAGGTCCAAGATATTCCAAATGTTGATTCTTTGAATTCAACTATTAAAGATTTAAGGGAATCTCTTTCCAAGTTCACCCAAGGTGAACAAAATTTTACCAAATTGCTAGGTTCTCAACGTTCGGCTAGAACCACCCAAGGGCTTGGCTATTCCAAGCAAGCTTCCTCTTCCCATGCTCCAACTATTTTTGTAAGGGGGAGCTCCCAAAATAAATTTTGCAACTATTGTAAAAAACCCGGGCACTTAATTTATGAGTGCAATTGCAAAAATGCCCGGTATGGTATGCCCAAAACTATTTTCTTTAACGATGAATTTCATAGGAGAAGACCCGCCACTAGACAAGTATGGATTGAAAAATCCCTTTTAGCGAGTCTCTCCGGGCCAAAATTTGTCTCGATTTCAAAAACCTCTCCCCGGTGATTTGTTGTTTTTATTTAGGGGGAGTTAGGATCGTTTAAGTCTTTTTGCGTTTTTTTAATTCAAAACTTTCAATTTCAAGACTTTCAATTTCAAAACTTTTATTTTCAAAACTTTCAATTCAAATTTCAAAAATTTTCAATTGGTTTAAAAACTCTATCTTGTTTTTCAACTTTTCCCTCAATCAAGTTTTATGCCCCGTGCTATTTTGATAATCACAAAGGGGGAGAAATTCTTGGTTGATTGGGGGAGAAATCTTTCTCTCATGCTTTGCCTTACTTTTCAATTTATCCTTTAAAGCATGCCTTTAATTTCAATCTTTTACATTGCTTGTTTTGGTGATTGTGATCATCAAAATAGGGGGAGATTGTTGTACCTCTCGTACCCCTCGTGGTTTAATTTTCATGATCACAATCACTCTCTTATTTATCTAATCTTGTTTTAAGTGTTTTTGGATGATAGGCATGATTTCAGGTTGCCAAGGAATTGGGCCAAGAAAGCAAGAAGCCAAAAGTGGACTGATTTTCAGTCCACCGGCCAACCGGTGGATGACCACCGGCCAGCTGATGGAGCCTGGACAGAAGGAATTCCCTCTGTCCAGACCACCGGCCAACCGGTGTCCCACCACCGGCCAACCGGTGGAACCCAGACAGAAGGGGTTGCTACTGTCTCAGAACCGGCCAATCGGTGGCCTCCTCACCGGCCAGCCGGTGGTGCCTGATCCCGAGCCCTCTTCCTTTTCCAAAGTACCGGCCAACCGGTGGCCAAGCATCGGTCAGCCGGTGGAGCCAGTCAAACTAGCCGTTGGGCTTTGACCAGCCTGCTCCCAACGGCTCCAAAGGCCTCTCCAACGGCTCCGAAGACCCCCAAAGGCCATTTGAGGGTTCCCCCTCTATAAATAAAGGACTAGGAAGCCCCATAAATGTACGGAAGCCCACGAGAACATTTTTGATCATTTGGAGAACCTCCGGCGCATTCCTCCAAGGAACCCCCACTTGCTCCAACTCATTTCCACATCCAAGGAGCACCATCAAAGAAGCTTGGGAGCACTCTTCATCAACTTCTTCAATCCATTGGCGCCCAAGACTTCTCCTCATTACAGTTTTTATTATTTTATCATTTTGAGCATCAATTTGGGTTTGTTCCTACAAACCCCTCTCTTTCTTCTATCCTCTCTTTGTTTGGGTTTTCACACCACCTTCAAGGTGTGAAGAGGTTAGTCAAGCCTTCCCTTTAAAAGGCTTGAGTCATAGGTGAGCTAGCCTTCACCTGTAAGAAGGCTAGTGGGTTCTTGCTCAACCATTAAAAGCAAGTGGGTTCTTGCTCAACCATTAAAAGCAAGCTGTAATAGGTTCTAGACTACCTTAAAGTCTAGTGTGTTTCTTGCTAAAACCATTAAAAAGCAAGCGGTAGTAAATCTCTCAACGGTTGAGTTGGGAGCGGAGACGTAGGCTTTGGTTTAAGCCGAACTCCGTTATCAAGTTTTGTGTCTTGTCTCTTTTATTTCCGCTGCACCTTTAACTTTGATTTTAAATTGTTAATTATTTTTAAAAGGCAATTCACCCCCCTCTTGCCATCACTTCTCCGCCCAACATAAAATTCTTATCAAAAAAGAGTAATCACTATTCTTCTTTATGGGCTAGTCTTATTTTTACCTTTAGCTGCAGTGGCAGAAGAGGAAGCCATATAGGCAGAGGTCGAGGTAGAGGAAGGTAGTGAGGTGGTTGATAAAGAGGGTAAAGGAAGGCCTTCAAAGACTGATGGAGCCAAAGTAGGAGTAGTAGAAGATCTAGGTAGTTTTTGATCGAGAATCATAGGCCTGATCTGACTTAGAGCTTGGCCGACGAACATAGTGGTTGAGGCTAGGGAAGAAGTGAAGGTAGTCAGCCCAGGTCTTAGAGGTGCAGCCACTGGAGCAACAATGGATGTACTCTGGACATGAAGATAGGGCCTTAGGAGTTTGATGAAATATGTAATGATCTCTCCACCATACTGTATGGATTTCTCAAAATCATCCTTGTTCTCTATAAACTTGTCCAAAAATCTAGTAAATTCTATGATATTTTGGACTTGGGTCTTGAAAGCTTGATTCATAGGAGGAATCCGCAGATTTTCTATAAGATACTTGAAATGGTTTGTCTTATCGGTCTTGGAGAAGATTCTATTGAAGTAGAAATCCACTTTCCTGGAAATCTCTTGCTGAGCATTATTAGAAATTTTGGAGTGGATTTTTACTAGGACAAGAACTATATCACTATTCTTGACAACTTCAGATAGAGAAGCCGTATTGAAACCACTGAGTACATTCTAAAGCTCTTCTTTGACTACATTTATGAGCAGATCACTATCCAAGGAGGGTTTAGAGGATTGACCAGATGATTTAGTGGAATTGACAACTATGGCCAGAGATTTAAGTCGATTTAGCACCTTTTGAAGACACCCTATATACTCATCAGTGAGTTTATTAAGATTGACAACAATTTCTCTCATTTCCTTCACAATATGTTTGTTCCTTTCAACAATATTTTCATCTAAGGAAGCTAGATAAGGTTGAATATGAGACACACTAGCCTATGGGATTTGAGGAGCAACATGTTCAACAGGAAAAGCAACAGGCTCAGATCTCGAATGTAGCTCTCTCTGCATGTCTTCAACCATACCCTTTAGGGTATTCACTTCATTACTGAGCAACTTATTTTCAATTATTACTTATTTAATTTCATGGATCATCTTAGGTTTTATTTTCAAAATAATTTTATCTAATAATAGTGAGGCATCTCTCTCACTTAAATTGGTCATAGGAAGAGGTTGGGTATTCATGAGTTTCTCAACTCAAGATAAGAGGGTAGCACCAAATTCTGTCAAATTATCTTTACTCACAAAAGATGGTTGTTCAGGTAAAGGTTCAGGAGTAGGGACTGGTACAGGCTCAGGTTCCTTCTCAAGTGAGATATTGGAGACCGATTTCAACTAGAATATAGAGGAAAGATCAAGTCCAGTTTTTGTAACCTACTGAGAGTCATCCATATCATAGAAACTGGGAAATTTATATAGAGTTTCTACAGTACTTGAATCAGTTGGATGTGAAGCTTCAATAGACTTGAGATTTGGGGTTTTCTCCCCCTAAATAGGTGCCTCCTTCTCAAGATTGAGAGGCTTAGGATCTTGGTCTAATTTCATAGACTTAGCTCTAATTTCCTCACTAATTTCATGTATAGCCAATTGAAAAGCTAGATCCATCCATTCTTCAGTTGAAGGGATGATTTCAGGAACAAATTATTCCACTAGGAGTTCCTCAAGATTGACCTCTTGCAAAACAGGTAGCTCTTCCACTATAGGCTCTTATACGGTAGGCACTTCCATGGAATGCTTTTCAGGTTCTTTGGAAACTGATTTTGTTACAGATTCGGGTTGAGTTTCCAAATTAACAGCTTCTTTAGGAGTAGGGACTTCTTCTTCAAGACCTACATGAGGAATAGTAGTCCTGTCTTCCTCAACAATAACAACTTCCCTAGGTGGAACTTCAGACTCTTCTTCCTATTCTTTAAGATACTCAACAATCTCATCTGGTTCCAAACTAGGATCATAAATATCTCTTGGTCTCGAGGGATAATCCACCAGATTAAATTTCTCATAAATTCTATCATTGTCTTTCACCCATTCCTTTTTCCAAGAATTTCAGTTTATCCTCATTCTTTTGATAGTGGATTTTGAGAGACAGTACTCACAATCCTTAATCACTTCCTCATTAGATCCAACCATACCTTTGGCAAGAATCATGGCTGAGATTAACCGAGAGTAAAATAGTGAAGTTGACTTGGATGTGACTTTGATCAGATCACACTTATGGTGTATGATATACTTTCACATGTTGATCTTATGCCCATTTTTCATAAGGTGAATCAGAAAAACATATTGATATTTCAAAACATAAAAATCACCTTTTCTATGACTAACCAAATTCTGTATAAACTTGAACAGAAGCCTTGATTCTCCATCTAATTCAGTAGTAATGGCTCTTCTCTAGGTGCCATTTCCAGTTAAGGTTTTCAGGGCATCTTCTAAAGTAAATAATTCGGTTGAAGGCGGAGGTCCTCTCTGATAATCCTCACAGATGCCTTCATGAGGTATCCTAAGGCATGTAGCCCATAACCTCAAAGAGAATGAGCATATCTATCCATTGAACTAGTTTCTTACAATATAATTATCACCAGAATCGAAAGAGAACTATATGTACTGGTAAAACTAAGCCACTGACCTAGGGTAGATGGGTTTATCTTCCTTCGAGAACCATTCTAACCGGCCTTGATTTTATAACACTTTCAATACCAGAGACATACAAAACAAAAGCCATTTGGGGAAAATCTCTTTCTCAGGTAAAACAACGCGGTTTACCAGATTCAGATTTAAAGGTCCTTCGGGTGTTAGATTAGGTGCAATCTTCTTTTTCTTCGAGCTGCACTTCTCAGGTGTCAACGATGAAAAACATTTCATTCTGGGCATTCACTGAAGGTTCGGATAAGAGAAAGGTTGTAGGTGTTGAGTCAATAAGGTTTTCCTTATGACTTTTCCATTCCTTCATAATTGGGGTAGATTTTTAAGATAATAAGGTTTCATTATGACTTGATCATTCCTTCTTGTTTTGAAAATCACACACACCCTATATTAAGGAAAATCCAGTTTTTCCCTGTGTTTTACTTATATAAGGAAAAATTTCCTTCCCCAAAAAAACTTATCCTTTCCATGTTCATTTTTCATATAATAATTTTTCTAAGTGTAAAATTTGGTTTGAAACCAAAACCTTAGAATCCTATATTTACCTAGATATGAAGCATTCTGTTTTCTGACTCCGAATTCTGAATCAGAATTCTGGTTACGAACTTCACTGAGTTATAACTCCAAATTATGAATATGAATTCTGGTTACGAACATCACTGAGTTCTAACTCCAAATTCTGAATACGAATTCTGGATACGAACTTCACTTAGTTCTGACTCCCAATTCTGAATATGAATTCTGGATACGAACTTCACTGAGTTCTGACACCAAATTCTGAATACGAATTCTGGATACAAACTTCACTGATTTCTGAATCTGAATTCTAATTATGAATTTTGGATACAAACTTCTCTGAGTTCTGACTCCGAGTTCTCTGAATTCAGACTCTGAAATCTTATGAGTTATGACTCCGAATTCTCATGAACACTGACTCCAAACTTTGTAAGTTGAGGTTCTGAATTCTTGTGAATCCAGAATCCAAATTTCCTTGAAATTTAGACTCCTAAATTCAATAGAATTTAGGTTCCGAATTCCTAGAAAAAATAATCCAAATATCCTTGTATTATAGACTCCTAATTCATTTTTGGTTAGACTTCAAAATGTTATTTACTTACATTCCAAATATCAGATTTTGGTTATACTTACACTTGTTTAGTTATAAAATGATGTTGTGCTTTCAGTTACTCACTAACCATTGTTTGAGTGACACGTGTACAGGTCCCTCTAAAATTAAAGAAAAAATATGACCGTTGTAGGAGGGAGCCGACCGTTGAAGCTGTGCCTATAAATAGGAGCTCATTTGAAAGAGCTCATGACAGTTCTGTACTCTAGAGACCACATGCTGTTGAAGTAACTTCTAGAGAGAGACTTTCCTTGGTTTGTGCGTACTGAACTACTTGTTCAGATTTTCTTTGTGCGACTCCAATTTTTTCTATGTACAATCAAGGGATTTCTGGGATAGGAAGACAGAGGTGCCGACTACCTTGAAGTTGAGGGTTTCCGTGCGGAGGAAGACAGAGGTGCCGACTACCTAATAGTTGAGGGCTTGCGGGGATAGTAAGACAGACACCAATATTCGTATCGAGGGCTGACCCTGGTGTGGGTGAGACTGACTTTTTTGAAATTACAAATCAAGGGTCCTTTATCCAAGGTTGTTGGATACCCTTCTATTTGGGTTAAAAGACTTATTACTTGTTACTTTCTTTGTTACAAGTTTTTCCGCTGCATTTGTATTGTTGAGGAAAGTATAACTTTCTTATACCTCCTTATACCTATACTCTGATTTTATAGGATTCTATATGATTTAAGGTAGAATCTTAGTTGTTGTAAACTTTTGTTAAGTTTCATTTCTGAAATCAATTTTTTTGAATCAAGCAAGTTATTAGAACTTAGAGGTGTTGTGAATTTTGGTTATTCAAAATTTCCTTATGTATTTTTTAAAGTATACAATTCACTCCCCCTATTGTATTTGAGAATCTCATCTTTACATATTCGATCCTACATTTGTTATTATAGAGTATATCATACTTACATACCATCTCAACAATTGGTATCAAAGGAATTGGTATAATCTGAATTAATCTCACAATTAGATTCAGAAGAGAATTCTCGGAATTGAACTTCCAGATTCACACTTTTTTGGAATCTGTTTTTTAGACTCATATAGTTCGGATTCATTTTTTCTTAGAGATACTCTTATTCTATATTTTTCCTTGCTTAGGAATATTTTCTTTGTTTACAAATATTTTCTATTAACAAGTTTTTGTGGAAATATTTTTCTTAAAGATGGAAGAAATCAATATTGGTTCCATAGAAAATCTCAATCCAACTAGACCACCTATATTTGATGGAAATGAATACGAATATTGGAGAGATCGCATGAAGAATTTCATTATCAATACTGGTGTTGATAAATATGTTATGATTACTAGAGGATATAAAATCCCTGACAAAGAATTTAGTACCTTTACCAATCAAGAAAATCATAAATATCAAATGAATTATAAGGTACACAATACTTTGATTTGTTCCATGACTAGAAACATATATAACCAAATTTTATCTTGTGAAGCAGAAAATTCTATATGGAAGAAACTTGAAGTTACTCACTTTGGAACTTCCAAAGTAATTGGAACAAGAAGATCCATGCTTAGAGATGAATATTATGGTTTCTGCTTTCCTTATGGAGAACCCATATGTAAGGTGCAACAAAGATTCATGACTATTATGAATATTTTACAATCAATGGGTGAGAAAGGATTATATGATGAATCTCTTGTTGATAAGATCATAGAAATAATGCCCAATGAGTGGGAATCTAAGAGAACTGATATTGATGAGAATAGAAAGGTTACTCAAATTTCTTTAGATGAGCTGTTTGGAACTCTTCTTTAGCATGAGACTAGAATGAAGTGAGATGCTGAAAATATAAAGAAGAAGAATGGAAATGGCAGTGTCGATTTTACTACAACTTCCAATCATATGAAATCCAAGACTCCTGAGAGAGTTACTAGATCCAAATCTAAGAAAGTTGTTATCCAATCCGAAACTAGTGGAAGTGAATCCTCAGAAAATGAATTAGAAAATCTTGATCAAAGGATGAACAAGATAGCTGGGCAGAGGAACTTTCAATCCATATATAAGAAAAGGAAAGGAAAGATAAGAAAGATTTTGAAGTTACATGTTATGAGTGCAAGAGAGTTGGACATATAAGACCTGATTTTCCTATGCTTAAGAGAAAATAAAGAAAGGAAAGGCATTCAGAGAGAAATATAAAGAAGTATTACAAGGCTAAATCTAATAAAGTATTGAAAGCTAACGACACCTGGAGTTCTAGTGTTGGAGACTCTTCAGATGAATCTACAGATTATGAATCTTTTGGACAAAATAATCATGGTCTAATATCCAGACTACCTATTGACAATCATTGTTTAATGGCTAAGGTACATAATGCTGAATCAATGACCAATGTTTATTTGAATGCTAATGATAGTAAATACTATAACTCTTCGAATTAATAATCTTCTTATGATGAAGATAATACTTTACCTTCCTATGAAGAAGTTTCTAGGTTTTCCAAACTTCTTAAGATTGAGAATTCAAAACTCATGAAAAAACTTGATAAAGAAAATTCTAGGAATACAATTCTTACTAAGGAAATACCAGATCTTTCTAAATATCTTGATAATAAAAATTCTGATTTTGAAAGTATTTCAAAAAATCTTGAGGAAGTAAGTTCTGAGAACAATAAACTTTCTAAAGATCAAGAAAACGTAATTTCTAAGAAAAATGTTTTTGAACCTAGATCTAGTTAAAAATCAAATGTTTTCGAAGACAAGAACTTGGTAATCAAACTCAAATTTGAAATATTTTCCTTGAGTACGTGTTTGTCAAACTTTACCTTAGGTAAAGAAAATTTTGATAGAATGTATTCTCAAATCCAACCTCTAATGAATAGTTCTAGTTTTGGTTATACTAGTTCTAAACCGATTTTTAGTAACAATTACTTTATTCCTCAAAGTGCTCTATTTTGTAATAAGTGTCAGTGTGTTGGACACTGGAAAATGAATTGTTCCTTAAACAAAACTTAGTCTTTAGGATTTCATAAAGCTTATTTTTCTAAGAAAATGTGGGTGCCCAAAATTTTGGTTTCTGAAATTTCCGGATCCAAGAAAGTTTGGATTCTGAAAGACTAACTATTTTGTTTTTAGGAAAATAGGGAAAGTACCAACAATAATACGTGGTACATGTATAGTGGATGTTCCTGACATATGACTGGTAATGAAAACTATTTTGAAAAAATTATCAAGACGAAAGGAGGAAAAGTAACTTTCAGAGATAATGCTCAGGGAGAAATTATTGGTATCGGTAACATCGTTATTCTTGGAAAAACTTTGATTTCAAATGTTTTATTTGTTAAGGGTCTTAAGAACAACCTCATTAGCATAATCCAATTATGTGATGAAGGCTGCCTTGTGAATTTTAGTAATGACATGTGCTTAGTACACAATTATAAGGAAGATTTTATTATTTATACCCATAGGAAAGATAATGTTTACACACTAAACTTAGAAGACCTTAGGAGCCAAGACTTACCTTGACTTAGTGCAATGGAAGATAATTATTTGTTATAGCCTAGAAGGTTAGGTCACTCTAACCTTAGGAACTTATGAAAACTTTCTAAGAAAATATTAGTTAAGGATCTACCAGAGCTTAGATTTTATTCTTCAAAAGTTTATGACCCTTGTTAGTATGAAAAACAACATAAATCAAGTTTTAAATCAATCAGTGAAGTCAAAACTACTTATGCATTACAGCTAGTGCATATGGATCTCTTTTGTCCAACAAAAACTGGAAGCATTGGGGGAAAGTATTATGTATTTGTCTTTGTTGATGATTAAACTAGATTTACATGGGTCTATTTTCTAGAAAAGATGTATGAAGCCTTCTCTTATTTCAAAAGTTTTAGAGCCCAAGTTAAAAATGAGAAAAGCCTTCTATTGAAAACTATTCATAGTGATCATGGAGGATAATTTCAAAAATCTGATTTTGAAACTTTTTGTAATAGAAAAGGTATTACTCACAACTTCTCATCACCCAGAACAACTCAACAAAATGGTGTTGTTGAAAGAAGAAATAGAATAATTCAAGAGATAACTAGAACCATGTTTAGTGAGTATTCTGTAGCCAAACATTTTTGGGCTGAAGCTGTAAGTACTGCTTTTTATACTATAAATCATGTTTTGATTAGACCTTTTCTTAATAAAACTCCTTATGAGTTATAGAATGGTATAAAACCTATACTTTCATACTTTAAGGTGTTTTGTTGCAAGGTATTCATTTTGAATACTAAAGATAATCTACATAAATTCTCACCAAAATCTGATGAAGGAATTTTCTTAGGCTGCTCCACAACCTCTAAGGCATATAGAGTTTTCAATAAAAACACTTGTACTGTTAAAGAGATAGTACATGTCAAATTTGATGAAACTGATCCTTTTATTTTTAAACAACCCTAACGTATATCCTTGGATGTGTTTTCAAAAACTGATTATCAAACTTTGATAGAAGATCCTTCTGGTAAGAAAAATGTTCAAGAATATACTACTGAAACATTTAACCCAGAATATTTCCTACCCTATGTTGATGAAAAAGTTTTACAAAACCCAAACCAGTCGTTTCTCAAGAATCATCCCAGTGATAGAATCATTGGTGATGTAAATCAACCTATAAGGACTAGAAGTTCCTTAAGAAATGAATTAGAATATCTAGAATTACTTTCCCAATTAGAACAAAAAATCACTGATTAAGCTTTAGGTGATGATGATTGGATTAAAGCCTTGTAAGATGAACTAAATTAATTTGAAAGGAATAACGTCTAAACCTTGGTTGAAATACCTAAGGAAACTTCTGTTATTGGAGTAAAATGAGTCTTTAGAAATAAGTGTAATGAAAATGGAATCATAGTTAGAAATAAAGCTAGATTAGTTGCTAAAGACTATAATCAACAAGAAGGAATTGACTATGAAGAAACCTTTCTCCCATAGCTAGACTTGAATCTATTCATATTTTACTTGCCTTTACAGCATTTTTGAATTTCAAACTTTTTCAAATGGATGTGAAATGTGCTTTCCTCAATGATTATGTTCAAGAGAAAGTTTTTGCTAAACAAAATCCTGGCTTTGAAGATACAAAACATCCTGATCATGTTTTTAGACTTATCAAAGCTCTATATGGACTTAAACAAGCCCCTCGATCTTGGTATGATAGACTTACAAGATTTTTGATTCAAAATAACTATGTTAAGGGAAATAAAAATCCAACCCTTTTTATAAATAAAAATAAGAAAAATGTTTTAATTGTTCAAATTTATGTTGATGACATTATATTTGGTTCAACTCAGCAATCTTTAACTGATTTCTTTGCAGATCTAATGAAATCTGAGTTTGAAATGAGTATAATGGGTGAGTTAACATTTTTCCCTGGTTTTCAAATTTCTCAAAAACCAGAAGGAATCTATATATCCGAACATAAGTATATTAAAGATATTCTTAAAAAGTATGGGTATGAAAACACTAAAAGTATAATTAGTCCCATTGGTACCTCAAACACACTTGATCTTGATGAAGCTGAGAAACCAGTAGATCAAACATATTTTAAAGGTATGATAAGAATTTTAATTTAATTGACAGCTAGTCATCTAGATTTAATATTTTCAGTATGCTTATATACAAGATATCAACCCAATCCTAAGGAATGTCATTTAAAGGCATTGAAGAGAATTTTTCGCTAATTAAAGGGAACCATTGATTTAGGACTCTTTTATACTTCAAGAAATTATTTTGTTTTAAAGATTTTTTCAGATGCTGATTTTGGTGGATGTAGAATGGATAGAAAGAGTACATCTAGAACTTTTCATTTCTTAGAAGATTCATTAGTTTCTTGGTCTTGCAAGAAGTAACACTCAGTAGTACTCTCCACTGCTGAAGCTGAATATGTAGCAGCTGGAAGTTGTTGTGCTCAAGTGTTGTAGATGCAACACACACTCACAGACTATGGTATGAGTTTTACCAAAATACAAATTATATGTGATAACACAAGTTCCATTGCTCTTAGTAAAAACCATGCACATCACTCTCATGCAAAACACATAGATATTAGGCATCACTTTCTTAAGGATCACACACAAAAAGGAGATATAATTCTTCAGTTTATCGGAACGCAAGATCAACTTGCTGAAATTTTCACAAAATCATTACCTTCCGATAGATTTGAATACATTAAACAGAAGTTAGGAATGATAACCCTATGGTAATATTCTATGATTAACTTCTTGTTCAACCAATATCCTTACAGTAATAAAATCCTTTTCATAGGGGGAGTACATCTGTTATTGATGTTTTTCAAATTTTTTGTAATGAAAATTTTCATAGTTGGGTTTTCATATTTTTCGTAATGAAAATTTTCATAGTTGATGTTTTAATTTTTTTTCGAAATAAAATTTTCGTAGTTATTTTTTTTCAAAATTTTCATAATGAAAATTTTCGTAGTTAGTTTTTGAACTTTTCATAATGAAGATTTTCATATTGAAATTTTCATAATGAAAATTTTCTTACATGAAATTTTCGTAATGAGAATTTTTCATATTCAAAATTTTCGTAATGAAAATTTTCGTACTCAAAATTTTCGTAGTGGAATTTTAGTACTTCAAATTTTTGCAATAAAATTTTCGACCTTATATTTTTCATAATAAGTTTTTTTTCATAGTCAAATTTGTTTTAATCTAAAAGATATTCAAGAAGAATATCGCCTATTACGAATAATCTTCACTACAATCTGAAAGGTATGGTTTCCTTCTTAAATTTGCGTAGTCATTATTTCATTACTGGTATTTTATTTTGTATTTTTAAATTCTTAGATTTTAGTTTTTCTTAAAAAACCTCAAAAGATCGGATCCTACCCAATTTTTCCTTGAGGCTATTATATCAACCGTCAGATATGATCAGAAAGTTTCTCAACCACTAGATTGGATTTGGAAGATGAAAGGTCTCTTCCATCTCCTATATAAAGGACCCCGAAGGGTTGTCCCTCATCGGTTTTCAAGATCTCGCTTGTTAAAGTTATTCCCCCCTTCAGACCATTCCGAATCTCTCAGAGTTTTTCCAATCCGAATGTCTTCAGAAGCCTCTTCTCAAGATATGTCTACCTTGAAGCCAATATCAAGTTGGAAAGTGTACAGGGAAAGGTTTTTCCATCCGAACTTTTTCAAATATGATTCTATTATTTCTAAGAATATCAAGCTTAATGGATGAGAGATCATGTGCATATCAAATACAGAAAATCAAGACTTGGTTTATCCGGATTTGCTTATAGAATTTTATGAGTCAGTTTCTTTCTTTAAGGAAGATGGTAGAGAAAAATTTTCCTTCAAAAGTTATGGAAAAACTTATAAACTCCCTTACACCAAGGCTGCTAGCTTGGTGGAGTTATCATATGAAGGGGAAGATGAGTTTTTCTCTCACAAACTACCGGATGTTCAAGGAAGATTTATTAAGGTGAAAGCTTTAGAATGTATTGGATTATCAGATGTCAATACCGCAAAGATTGCTCATTTATCTATCAACAATCAGATCCGGCAGTTATGGGTTCAAGGTTTTTTAGTACCGAGAAAAGGTGATAAGGACACCTTAAAGAAAAGCGACATATATATCTTGGATTTCTTGGTAAATCTAAGGAAAATCAATTTGATGAGGCATATTCTCATTACGATAGAGAATATAAAAAATGGGAATTTGAGAGCTTAGATTATTATGTATCCTGCCTTACTTTCCAAGATGATATTTCAGTGTCTTGAATCATTCAACATCCCTTACAGTTCCAAGCCAAGGAATTATAAAGTTATGATTGTAAGTGATGAAACATTGAAAAGAATGAATATGGGATTTTCTAAGAAGTCAGGAGAGTTTTATGATCTCCTAGTGGAAGAGGCAAAGGTCATTCCGAAAAATGATGATAACGATGAACCATCAAAGAAGCCTGGAAAGAAAATAAAGTTAAAGGAATTTGAAGTAGAAGACAAAACCCCTAAGTCTAAGGAAGTCCAATACGCACCTCCTAAACCCAAGAAGTATAAATCCTACCCATATGAGGTTGTAGAAAAATGGAGGGAGGATAAGAAAAATAGAAAAGCAGGGGAGCCACAGTTTGGTTTGGATCTTGCTGAGGCTAAGGCCTTGAAAGAATAAACTGCTGAAGAGCTTGACAAGAAATCCAAAGAGAAGAAACTTAAGAAGAGAATGTCTGAGGCCGAGATTGTGCAATCTCTCTTAAAGGCTACTGAAGCCGCATCTGAGAATATTCTGGTGCCACAATCATTCTTGACAGAGCCTTTACCTGAGACTCCAGGAAAGAAATTATTCACTCCAGGAAAAGCTAAAGAAAAACTTGTTAAATAAGTGGAAGAAGTGGAAGAAGTGGAAGAAGAAGAAGAAGAAGAAGGAAGTGGTAACATAGATGATATTATAATGAAAGTTAAAGATTATCAAGACAAGGGAAACCCATCTGAAAAATTATCACTCTAAACTTCTGAAGTCGAGTCCTCGAAGCTTGTCACTCTAGAGAAATATGAAGAGAAGAATAGAAAAAAGGGTGAAGAGAAAGGTTAAGAAGAAGTTGATAAATTGTCTAAAGAAGAAAGCCTAAATCGTGATTTCATTCATCCTAAAGATTATGAGGATAGAAATCAGAAAGAAGAGGTAGATGAAGATAGAGTTGTGCAACTATCTAACAGCGAGCATGAATCCACTGGTGAGGAATATGTTCTGAGGATTGATAAGGGTAAACAAGTGTTTATTGATACTCCTAGAAAATCTATAGTGAAGAAGAATGAATTTAAAGGAACTTCAAAGAGGAAGCTTGTTGATCTTGAAAAACAAGCCTCACTAAGTAAAGTCTTAGATTCTGAATCATCTTTGCTTGGTCATGATTTTGTTGAACAATCCTTGAAGAAGCTTGTCGACTCCATTCTGACTTTTTCAAGCATAAATTCTAGATGCCAGATGCTTCAACATTCTCTTAATCAGAAATCGGATTCAGTGTCCATGGTGATGGACAAGTGTGTCAAGATAGAATCAGAATTCAAAACCTTCCTCATAGGATACGAAGCTCACAGAAATTCATGTAATAAGATATCCAGCTGGTCAAAGAGGTTAATTTAAGAAATGAGTGAGCTTGATCAATTTCAAGAAGATGTCAAGGAATATTTTGATACCAAAGACACCAAAATCAAGGATCTTACAAACATCTTTAAGGAAAAGCTAAATCTAGAACAAAATACTCAGATTCAAGAGGTGAAAGACTTGAATGGAAAGTTGAACTCTGTAGCTCAAAGCTAAAAGAGGGAAAGAGATCTTCAGATTGAGTTTGAATAGAAACTTATGAAGCAAGATGAGTTGCTCAAGGCTCAAGCAGAAGTTATTAAGTCTTAGGAAGAGAGAATAAAATCTCTAGAGAATAAAGCTGAGGAAGATCACAAGGAATTCAAAAATCTGAAGACTATAGTCAAGAAGATGATGCCCAAGGAAAAAGAAGAAAAATAGATCCAAATATGATCTTTTTTTGTATCTATTTTTCCTTGTACAAATTCTTCCAATTATAATGAAATTGTGGTTTCTCATTTTTGTTTGGTTGTTTGTACTAATATTTTAGGTACCATATTTTTTTTCCATTCCCTCAAACTCTTTTTGAAAATCACAAAGGGGGAGAAGGAAAAATAATTCTAAAGGGGAGAAGGAAAAATATTTCTTAGTATAGAAGAAATATCCCTAAGTAAGGGGGAGTTTATCTAAGGGGGAGTTTTTCATTACAAATATTTCCACATTCAAATGAAGATTCTCATTCCAGAAATCTAGAATACGATCCTTAGTGTTCCAAATCCTAAGGGGGAGTTAGTCGTATTCACCATTATCCATGAACAAAGGGAGATAAGTTTTATTTTCAAAGTTTAGTAAAATATTTTTTAAGTCCTTATATTATTTTTTCGTAAAGATGTTTGTGCTTTCCAAAAAGGGGGAGATTGTTGAGTCAATAAGGTTTTCCTTATGACTTTTACATTCCTTCATACTTGGGGGAGATTGTTAAGATAATAAGGTTTCCTTATGACTTGATCATTCCTTCTTGTTTTGAAAATCACAAACACCCTATATTAAGGCAAATCTAGTTTTTCCCTATGTTTTACTTCTATAAGGAAAAATTTCCTTCCCCATGGAAATTTATCCTTACCATGTTCATTGTTCATATCATAATTTTTCTAAGTGTAAAATTTGGTTTGAAACCAAAACCTCGGAATCCTATATTTACCCAGATATGAAGCATTCTGTTTTATGACTCCGAATTCTGAATCAGAATTCTGGTTATGAACTTCACTAAGTTATAACTTTGAATTCTAAATACGAACTCTGTTTACGAAATTCATTGAGTTCTAACTTTGAATTCGGAATATGAATTCTGGATACGAACTTCACTGAGTTCTGACTCCAAATTCTGAATATGAATTCGGGATACGAACTTCACTGAGTTCTGACTCCGAATTCTGAACACAAATTCTGGATACGAACTTCACTAAGTTCTAACTCCAAATTCTGATTACAAATTCTGGATATGAACTTCTTTGAGTTCTGACTCCGAGTTCTTTGAATTCAGACTCCGAACTCTTATGAGTTTTGACTCCGAATTCTCATGAACTCTGACTCCAGACTTTGTAAGTTCAGGTTCTGAATTCTTGTGAATCCAGACTCTGAATTTCCTTGAAATTTAGACTCCGGAATTCTATAGAATTCAGGTTTTGAATTCCTAGAAAACAGAATCCGAATATCCATGTATTATAGACTCCGAATTCATTTTTGGTTAGACTTAGAACTTTCATTTACTTACATTCCAAATATCAGATTTTGGTTATGCTTACACTTGTTTAGTTATAAAATGATTTAGTGATTTCAGTTACTCAGTAACCATTGTTTGAGTGACACGTGTACAAGTCCCTCTGAAATTCAAGGAAAAATATGACCGTTGGAGGAGGGATCCGACCTTTGAAGCCATGCCTATAAATAGGAGCTCATTTGAAAGATCTCATGACAGTTCTGTACTCTAGAGACCATATGCTGTTGAAGTGATTTCTAGAGAGAGACTTTCCTTGCTTTGTGTGCACTGAACTACTTTTTCATCTTTTATTCGTGCGACTCTGATTATTACTGTGTACAATTGAGGGCTTCCAGGGATAGGAAGACAGAGGTGCCGACTAATTTGAAGTTGAGGGATTCATTGCTGAGGAAGACTGAGGTGCCGACTACCTGATAATTGAGGGCTTGCGGAGATAGCAAGAGAGACTCTGATATTCATATCGAGGGCTTACCCTAGTGTGGGTAAGATATACTTTCTTGAAAGTATAAATCAAGAGATCTTTATCCAAGGTTATTGGATACCCTTCTCTTTGGGTTAAAAGACTTATTA
This sequence comes from Viscum album, assembly GCA_963277665.1. Taxonomy (NCBI): domain Eukaryota; kingdom Viridiplantae; phylum Streptophyta; class Magnoliopsida; order Santalales; family Viscaceae; genus Viscum; species Viscum album. The sequence continues at coordinate 688,611,107 of OY728148.1, forward strand.
CTTGTTACTTTCTTTGTTATAAGTTTTTCCGCTGCATTTTTATTATTGAGGAACGTATAACTTTATTATACTTCCTTATATCTGTACTCTAATTTTATAGGATTAAATACAATTTATGGTAGAATCTTAGTTGTTGTAAACTTTTTTTAAGTTTCATTTTTGTAATCACTTTTCTAGAATCAAGAAAGTTATTAGAACTTAGAGGTGTTGTGAATTTTGGTTATTCAAAATTTCCTTAGGAAATTTTTAAAGTATACAATTCACCCCTATTGTATTTGAGCATCTAATCTTTACATATTCGATCCTACATTTTGTATTATAGATTATATCATACTCACATACCATATCAAAAGTAGGGATGTAGAATGGTTCGAAATGAGTAAGTAGAAGAAACCCCAAGTGAAGAATCAAGTGATACTTTCTTTATTTTATCATTTAGGAATACCAAACGTCACTAAAATAAAAATGCGGGAAAATAAGGAAGGGAAAAGAATAATTACCAAGATACGGGTTTTTTTAAAAAAATTATAAATAATTTTTACGGTGAGACCGTGTCTGGTCATTATGGTGAGACAGTAGACACATGTTATGGTGAGACAGTGAACGAACTTTACGGTTAGCGTTATGGTGAGAGAGTAACTGTCAGACAATAATCACAGAATACTAACTATGAGACCGTAAACATGAACTTTATGATGATATAGTAAACATGAGAGACAATAACTGAGTATTATAGTGAGACAGTAAGCTGAGCAACCATAATCCTGAAACAGTAAAGTATAAAATAGTAAGATATCAAATAGTAAGACCTAAAATAATAATAAGTAAGGTATCTATTTGAGATTTTTCATTCCTAGTTCATGTATGATATAGTCTATTCTCTCAGAATTTAATGGTTTGGTGAATATATCAGCAATTTGATATTCAGTACCAATGAATTCCAAAGTGATATCATCTTTTTGATAATGATCTCTCAAAAAGTGATGCCTTACATCAATGTGATTTTTCATAGAACGTGAAATAGGATTTTTTGAGATGTTAATAGCACTTGTGTTGTCACAATTTATAGGTACATGTCTAAATTGATATCCATAATCTAGTAATGTGTGTTTTATCCACAAAATTTGTGCAAAAAAACTGCCAACAACTATGTATTCATCTTCTGCAGTAGATAATGCAACAAAATTTTGTTTCTCACTACACCATGATACTAGTGACTTGACTAAAAGGTGACCTGTTCTAAAGGTTCTTTTTCTATCTAACTTACAACCACCGAAGTCAGCATCATAATAACTTACTAATTCAAATGATTGTCCTTTAGGATAAAACGGTCCTAGATTGGGTGTATGCTTGAGGTATTTGAAAGTTCTATTTACAAAATTTAAATGAGATTCCTTAGGGTTTTCTTGAAAATTAGCACACATACACACACTAAACATAATGTCAGGATGACTAGCAGTTAAGTAGAGTAAAATTCCAATCATTCCTCTATAAGTGGTTTCATCAACAGATTTTCCATCTTCATCAAGATCCAACTTACAAGTGGTACTTATGGGAGTTTCACTACTTTTAGTGCTATCCAATCCAAAAAAATTTAGAAGATATCTCGTATATTTACTTTGGGTTAAAACAATTCCATCATTATTTTGAAAGATTTGAAATCCAAGAAAGAATTTTAGTTCACCTATTAAACTCATTTCAAATTCGTTTTTCATAATTTTAGAAAAATTAACACATAGAGAATTATTCAAAGATCCAAAAATAATGTCATCTACATAGATTTGAACAACTAAAACATCATTAGAAATTCATTTTATAAAAAGGGTAGGATCAACTATTCCTTTTGTAAAACCTTTGGAAATAAGAAAAGTACTCAATCTATCATACCAAGATCTTGGAGCTTGCTTTAAACCATATAAGGATTTTGATAGTTTAAAAATATGATTTGGAAAATGAGGGTTTGTAAATCCCGGGGGTTATTCAACAAAAACATCCTCATCTATATACCCATTTAAGAATGCACTCTTAACATCCATTTGATATAGTTTTAAATTCAAATGTGCAGCATAGGCAAGCAGGATTCTGATGGCTACAAGTCTAGCTACTGGTGCAAAGGTCTCCTCATAGTCAATTCCTTCTTCTTGACTATAGCCTTGTACAACTAATCTAGACTTGTTTCTAACTATGTTACCAGCTTCATCTACCTTATTTCTAAACACCCATTTAGTGCCTATGGTAAACTTTTCCTTGGGTCTTTCAACAAGTTTCCAAACTTTGTTCCTTTAAAACTGATTAAGTTCTTCTTGCATTTACATCACCCAAAATTCTTTATTGATAGCATCATTAATTTTTTTAGGTTCACATTGTGACAAGATGACTTGATGTTCGACCTGATTTGTAAGAGAAGCTCTATTTTGAGTTCCTTTGTCTAAGTCTCCTACAACAATATCTAAGGTATGGTTCTTAAGAGTTCTAACCATTCTAGAAAAATAGGGACTAGTAATTTCAGGTTCATCAATAGATTTAGGTTCATTATGAATTGATTCTAAGGAATTCACAGAGTTGGAAGTTTTCATAGCTTATTTCATAGAAAAATTTGAGGATTTTGAATTGATGTTCATATTTGATACATCATCCTCTAGATTCTCAAGGATGGTTTTAGGCTTATGTGGGTCTGTTTCATCAAATTTAACATGAACAGATTCTTCCACACGTTTAGTTCTTTTATTGAACACTCTATAGGATTTACTAGATATGGAATATCCTAAAAATATACCTTCATCACTTTTGGATGGAAAATTTTCAAGATTTTCTTTGGTATTAAGAATATAGACTTTGCAACCAAAAACTTTGAAGTAGCTAACCTTGGGTTTTCTATTGTTCCATAATTCGTAAGGAGTCCTCCTAAGAAAAGGTCTGATCAACACTCTATTGATTATGTAGCACACTGTATTGACAACTTTAGCATAAAAATAAATAGGTAGGTCATATTCACTAAGCATTGTTCTAGAAATTTCTTGCAGGGTTCTATTTATTCTCTCTATAACTCCATTCTGCTGAGGTGTTCTAGGGGTAGAGAAATTGTGACTATGACCATTTTGTGAGAAAAAGGATTAAAACTCTTTATTTTCAAACTCACGTCCATGATCACTTCTTAATGATTTAATTCTAAGTCTACTTAGATTTTCTACAGACTTGGCATATTTGGTAAAATAAGAGTAGACTTCACTTTTTTGCGCCATAAAGAAGGTCCAAGTATATCTAGAAAAGTCATCTACAGGAACATAAACATAGTGATTCCCATTTAAGCTAGAAACTCTAGATGGTCCAAACAAATACATGTTAACCAGTTTGAGAGGTTGAGAAGTTGACACTTATTTCTTTGGTTTGAAAGAAACTTTGTGTTGTTTTCCCTTTTGACAGGGATTACACACTTTTTCATTTGGAAACTCAAGTTTGGGTAAGTCTTTAACTAGGATTTTTCTAAATAGATTTATAAGGGAGTGAAAATTACAGTGTCCTTGTCTCCTATGACAGAGCCAAGATTCTTTATGAAATACACTTAAGCATGAAGAATTTTGAGAGTCCAAAGAATCTAAATTAACAGAATAAACATTTTCATTTCTTAATGCAGAAAATACTAATTCATATTTAGAATTAAAGACATTATAAGCATCATTTGAAAATATAACATGAAATCCATCATCACATAATTGTGAGATACTAAGTAGATTATATTTTAATTCATCAACAAACAGTACTTTAGAAATTAAAACTGAGTTAGAGTTACCGATTTAGACGAGGAAAATAATATTTCCCTTGACATTGTAACCAAATGTGATATGTCCCCCATCTACTTTTATTTGGTTCTTGAAGCGTGAGTAGTCTCCTGTCATGTGCCTTGAACATCTATTATCCAAGTACCATAGACTTTTTCAGGAGGTCTTTAAGCATCTTTCCTTAAAAAAGATTAAGAAAAAACAGATTTTGGTACCCATACTTGTTTGGGTCCAGTAATATTAGTAATAAGTGCTTTAGGAACCCATGTTTTCCTCATAGGTTTCCTATAAGCATTGTGTAAAGTATTTGAAAAATAAACTGTATTTGGTCCACAAAAACCTGAAACAGTAGAATATGTATCATGGATTGAATTAGTTGATTTAATTCCATAACTATAAGTAAAACAATATGTCCTAGATTTTGAAACAAAATTTGTTCTACCTAGGTTTATTTTACCAGGTTAATAACCAATGCCAGTGTTGTATTTATGAGAAATTTGTTTTCCTAGAATTTGGGTAAGGGTATTTTTCCCATTAGTAAACTTTTCTAGGTCACTCTTTAATTTCTCATTAGACATTTTTAATTCATTGTTTTCTTTGAGCAATTGCACATTTTTATCCTTTTCAGTTGTGAGTTCAGATTTAATAGTTACAGTAAGATCATGCTGTTTCTTTAATGATTTATATTTGTCTTTTAGTTCATTGAATGTTTCCTCAAGCATGTTACTGTATTCAAAAATTTCTTCGTTAGTCATTTTTTCAGAGTCACTTTAATCTTTAAAATAATATGAGTTATGTACAAAAGAGTCCAATGTTACCTTAGATGTGTTTGTCATAAAATACATATTGGATTTGTTATCCTATTCATCATGTGATGTCTCTGAGTTGCTTGAACTTTCCTCGGAAGCACTCTAGGTTGCTTTCATTTACTTTTTGTACCTCCTGTCCTTGTCCTCATATTTCTTTTTGTACTTGATCTTTGGATAGTCAGCCTTTATATGTCCTTTGCGCTTACATTCATAGCAGAAAATTTCATCAGTATTGTCACTTCTTTTCCAATACTTCTTCCAGTTTCCTTTTTGGTCATATTTTCCCTTGAAGTTAGGCTTTCTGAAAAAGTTCTTCTTTTTTTAAAATCTTTTGAATCTTCTAGAAGTTGAGCCATCTCCTCATCACTGTCATATGATGATTGTTCACTAGTGGAGCTTTCTACAGAATCTTCCAGTTTCACTTTGTCTTTGTGCTTAGAGGTGGTGGTCTTGAATGCAACAGATTTACTCTTTAGTTCATCCTCCTATTCCTTGTTGACTTTCAGCTCTTCCTTATACATCATCAGTTTCCCAATGAGTTCTTTTATAGGTATTTTTCTGACGTCACATGATTCTCTAATAGAGACAGAGGTTCCCCTCCATATGTCAGGTAGACATCTAAGGATTCTCATGATCTGTTCCTTGGTAGTGACTTCTCTTCCAAGAGAAATCATTATATTGAAAATCTCATTAAACCTAAGATACATGTCAGAAATAGGATCATCAGGTTTCATTTTAAAATTATCATATTTGATAGTATAAGTATTAATTCTCATTTCTTTTACACTAGATTTTTCTTCATGTGAGACAAACAGGGTATCCCAAATTTCATGGGCAGTCTTACAAGCTGAAATTCTATTAAACTCTTCATCTCCTAAGGAACAGTATAATGCATTCAAAGCTTTGCAATTGTTATTGTAGGCAGTTTTGATAGGTTCATCCCATGTGATTCTATTAGTAGCAGGAATTCTTTATTCATCTATAATGGATGACCAAATTTTAAAACTCATACTCTCTTAATGCATTTTCATTTTAATTTTCCATTGAGCATAATTGGTTCCATTAAAGAAGGTTGGTTTGTTGGTTGCAACACTTTCCAATCTGTTATACATAATAAAGTACTAATTTAAAAGAGCTAGAAATTTAGAATTAATAGAAATTTATAGATGTTTAAAGTACAACTACAATCACAATTGAATAAGATTTAACAAAGTCCAAATAAACAACATATGATGCCAAATGTTGGTCGGAGTAGATTACTCAAGAGGAGAGGGGTGAATTGAGTAACTATAAAAATTTCTATAAAAATTATTTCAAAAAGGTTTCCCCAAAGATTAAATACAGCCCAATTAATCAAGGTTATAGTGTTATAAGAGTTTGAATGTTCAAGTAACTTCTTAGAAGATTGATTAATTCTCAGTAATCTTAATTTGTGTTATTAATATTACTTTTGAAGTTATTATACTAAGCCAAGACAGTTATAACTTCTTTCCAAGACTAACTATCAAAGTGAAATTAGTGATTTATGGATTATACAGTAAAGCAATAAAATAAAGAAAACTAAATTAAGTAGCACAACGGATATGAAACAAGTGGTTTAGTCTCAAGATGAGACCTAATCCACTCCACTTGGTGATCACCTGCCACCAAGTAGTTTATATAAACAAACTTTGATCCACACCCCGGATTGGGGTTAACAACAGTACAAAGACTATCTAGGTCACACATAGACCTCTTCCATAGTTTTTGTGTGGAAAAAATAACCAGGCCACATAGGGACCTCTTCCACACTTATCCATGGGTATAAATAAGAGTAAGAGAATGGTTGAGTAAGGATATCTTGTATCCTTAAGTTTAATGCAGGAGACAAAGTGTGTTGTTCTATAGGTACACACTCTGCTCGAAAGATAATAAACAGATAAACAACAGAGAAAAAATATGGATATGGGTTTAGAAGTGCTCTGAGTGTTAGTATTTGTAACTTTGTACTTTTGAGATGAAGTAGATGAAGAGTTCAAGTCCTCGTCTATAAAACAGAGTGCCGTGATTCAGCTTGTGTTCTTCGTAAGGTTCAACAATGTGAGGATGTACTCAGTATTACAGTGTGATTTTTATGTTATTCAGATTCGGGTTGCATACATGTTACTATCCTTACTTTTGAAATTTTCTCAGTGTTCTTCGTTATCTTACTCACAGCCTTGTTTTTCGTTTTTGTATCACTCACTTTTTTATTCTTCTCCACACTTCACTATTATCTTGGAATGCATGTGTTGGAGACGACATGTTACATGTATTCTTCACCTCATACCTCGTACTGTCCGATGATATTTCTACAAAGAAACATTAGTGCATTAAAATCATCAAATATAACCGTTAGAAATTAAATTGATAGACGACAAAATAGTTTAAGAAACGGTGTCACAATAAGTCAGGGAAATGATTTCTCCTTCACATGGTGTCTAGATTGATCATAGTGTCTGAGTGTCACAGTGTCTCATGGTCACGATGTCTTGCAGCCACGGTGTCTCATGGTCACGATGTCTTGTTCATGGTGTCTTGTTCACGGTGTCTGCTTCATGGTGTCTTGCTTCACAGTGTCTTGCTTCATGGTGTCTGCTTCATGGTGTCTGCTTCACGGTGTCTTACTTCATGGTGTCTTTCTTCACGGTGTCCGAAAGGCATACCCAGTGGTAGACTCACGCTGTCTCAGACTTTGTCAAAGTAACTGTGTTCAAACTTATGAAATGATGATAGTAGAATGGATTATACTTAAGCAATTGTCAAAGAAGGTATTATGAGAGTAGATCAAGGATAATATAAGGTAAGTAAACTTAATGTATAATAATTAAGATCTTCAATGGCTCTTCTTAAAGTACCAAAATACTTTAAACAGTAATACACATGATTTGATATAATTTACAGGAGTTAACTTGATTGAATAATATTTGTGATCATTAAAACATGATTAGTACACGAGGAGTCCAACAATTTAAAATACTTAGAATAAATTAATCAGTAAATAAATAGGGATTTTTTGAATCATCAAAACATATAAACAATAGAGATATATTGGAAAAACATAAGTATGTCCAACAAAAGCATGGTTCTTTATTACTATTTTATTTTATGGGAGAATTATGGTTCTATTAAAACATGATAAGTATTCTATTCATTCATATTTTAATCATGTTGGTTGTTTAATACTTAATACAGAGGGATAAGTGCTTGATTTTTTTGAGAAAAGTTATTTTTGAAGAGAAATGTTTATTTTTAAAACTGTTTTTTTTTTTCAAAAGCTATGATTTGTTTATTCTTCACTATTTGATATTTTTGATTAATTAAAAAATCGGTAGAATTTTATAGTTACTTTTAGTTTTATAATTATAAAAAAATGATATTGTTGAGTGGTTCATTACCACTTTATTTATTTATGTTTTGATACTTACAAATTACTCTATTTATAATCATAATTACCCACTTATCAATTCTATTACTACCTCTAACATGAGTTAGGAAAATAATAAAGAATCCTATGTCAAAGATTTCATTACCTGTATAATAAAATAATGATGTTGAATTTGTTTATTAATTATTCAATTTTTATTTATTACTAATTAATTATTTTTTTTATTTTTTATTCTAGATATCATATTTCTATTCCAATTTTGTGCCTTATAAGTTTTAATAAGAAAATTATCATACATATAATTTATGAGATGAGAATAATATCTTACGTATTGGACATTTATGGAATTAATCTATGTACAAAATATTATGTATTCTTAGAGAAGTGTTTTAATTATCTTACGAATTAAAATTTTACTATGTGGAAAACCTCATGTATGATTTCTACTAGGAAAAATATATTATATGTTTTTCAAAACATCTTATATATTCTTAAAACATCTTATACATTTTTAAAAAATCTTACACATTTTTTAAGATATATTATGTATTTCCTTGAGTTAAAAATATGTTAAGCATCAATATTTTTCAAAGGAAAATATCATACACATTATATGGGGAGTTGAAATTTATACTATATATTAATTTTTTCACTAAGTAATTTATCATACATATTCTATGTATTAAGAAAATTATGATATGTATTCACAAAAGATTATAAAATTATTACTTGTATTGATTTTTTCACATAGTAAAATATATTACACATTAAATATATTATGCGTCATCTTCTATTTTAAATTATATTACATATTGATTCTCTTTGGAATTATGTTATTCATTGTTATAATTAATTTTTTGTTACGTATCACTTACCTTATTCATATTAGTATTGATATTTTGGAAAACTTAAGTATATTTTGTATGAATTAAAATGGGTGTTTTAATGTTATAATTTTTTATCACATTGTACTATATTTTTGGGAAAGAATATTCAAAATTCAAATATTTTTAGAAGTAAACTAAATCATAAAATTTAAAGGATTATTCAAAGTTTTTTGAATAATAATTAAAAGATCAATTATTATGTATGTCATTTGAAAGGATTGAAAAACTTTTAAGTAGTTCGTTATTTCAAGGATGATATTTTGGAATGTTTTTTGAGTATTCAAAATTTTTATTAACAATTTTATTTGTTTCCAAAATATGGAAACAATTATATTACATTATTATTTGAATTATTATAATGATTTATTATAACTATTATGATACTTAAGTCTACATCTATGTGCATATCAATCTTGGAGTTTGAATCAAAGAGAAGTTATCCATTGGAAATTTTTTATAAAAATATGAATCTTTAGGTAATAGAAGATACAATATACATTATTCATGATAAAAAAATGGTTACACTTTCACAAAGTACTAAAATGTTACAAAACCTCATATTTTCTACATAACCTTTCTAGATTTCCCCTTGCTAAATCATTCAACTATTTTGAAGGGAAAATGATTTATATTTCCATAGTAGTAACAAATTCATCAAGATTTTTCATGGGTTTAATTATTTTATATTTCAGTGTGTTGTAATTGTTCTTATACTATAAAGTTTATTAAGGCGTAATCACTCAACTAACACACATTTATACCTCCATAAATGGTACATCTTGGTTATTATATCCTAATGAAAAAGAAAATCATAATTTTTTCCATGTACCTGATAAAATATAGGAGTTTTGTGTTTTTCCTCTAGGTTTAAAAAATATAGCATTTTTTTTGTTTTGGTTGTTTCAAGGGTCCAAGAAAAGGTAGGTTGTAAAGGGTGGTGAATTACCTTCAAAATTTTGGTCTATTTATAGTGGTTTATATATATTTATGGGATAAAGAGGTGTCAAGAGTATATATAGGATAAATTTAATGTGAAATTATATAAAAATTCATATGATATATTTTTCTTTATCATTCTTCTAGATTATCATTTTCACTCAAATTGTTTAATTCTTGGTTCAATCAATTTTTACACTATAAATTTGTTAACTTTGATATTTTAAGGGTTTTCAATTCACTCATCTCTTATCTATTACCATCACCATATCAAGACCAATAAAGATGCTAATAGTGCATCAACATACTAGGGGATACCACTACTCACAACATGTTTTATAACAGTTTAAGAAGGACACATTGTCAATCCTAGGGTCACAACTTCTTCTTACCTTTATTTATAGTGATTTAAGATAAGTAGTACAAGAAAATGTGACATTATTATCCATAATAATGATTCTTTAAAATAGGAAGACAATGATCTAGAAAGAGTTTTTCCATTGAACACCTATTCATTCTTTAAATTCTAATATTCAATGAAATTATTTTCAGAATAGACTCCCTTATTTTTATCTTTCTTCAGCTCCTATATTTTCAAGAAAGTAGTAGTGGTAGTCAATCTTTTTCATATTATTATCTTAATATAAATATTCAATGAATCGGGTGAATATTATTTCTATAATATCTGGTACCATGATTTTATCCATATTAACTTCTCAACTTAATCCCATGAATCTATCCACTAGGATCAATATCTACTTCAATTCCTAAAAAATCCCCATGATTCTTGGCCTTTTATTTCTCACAATGTTCTTGAATTATCATAGTTTATTTTATTAAAACTTCCACAAAATCTAAAAACTTCACTTTCTTCATCCATTGTTGTCTAATTACTTTTATGTATCATCCTTATGTCTTTTCTTGACCTTTTTAAATTCAGTAGAGGAAATTACCCATACGTATCACTCTATTTTAGGGAAATTACCCGTATGTGTTGCCTCTGTCATGGAAATGACTCTTACATATCACTTGGTTACATTTTTGTATGGGTCTTGGTTACCTTTATATATTATAGTAGATATTCAAGGACTTTTTCAATGCTACCTATACTAAAAACTCCTCTTGTATATGGATCCCCATGTGGAATTTGACAAATTTCTTGGTAATTTTTTTGAAGTTACTCTTATATATACTAGGAACTTCAAGACTTTTCAAATTCTAACTACTCAATGGCATGGCCATCCTTACTTAATGCCTTTTTCATTTTCAGTACCATGGTGAACCTTGTGTATTTAGCTAAATACCCTTATATATTTATGAATTTTCATTATTTTACTATATTTTCAAACTTCTTTAAAAGTTAATCTTATGTATATAGGGAGAGTTTCAAGAGTTTTCCAATTTCACCTATTCTATAATTTCTTACATATCAAACTCAAATATATTATGCATCATAAAAAAACTTGCATTCTATACGTTTTCATATTCATATAACTTACAAAATAGTATCAGTCATATTTTATAATTGATATGAATTCCAAAATAACATTAAAAATTTTACTTTACTTCTGGAACATCCAATCCTAGAAAAAATTCATTTTAAAACACTTCTATATATTCTTTCAGAATATCCATAACTCCACTTTGAGAATAAATTTTGTTTTTTATTCCAAAACATCTATAAATTCTGGGCTTTTTATTATTATTCATATTTTAGAGTAACTCATGCTTTCCTAAATATCAATATATGTTCTTATAGAATGACTTTAAAACTACTAGAACTTATGAATTTCTAATTGAAAAAAATACAATAATACAACCCATGGTTTCAACATCCCCCCTTTAAATTTTATTGTCAATCCTCAATATACTACTCTATGTTCCTGCTTGTAATCTTTCCATCCACAACCCCTCTAAAGACAACACTACCCCTACAATAATTCTCCATCTTTTATAATAAAATTCAAAGGGTTTATTCTTTTCCAGATTGGTGAACATATGAGTATTCATAAAACCTATAATGTACCAAAAAAATAATAAAAGAGATATTAACATGTTTATCTAATTTTATGCAAATATTAGTTTTATAAATAATGTAAAGGGTTAATTTATATAATATTGTTTGTATTTGTTGATCACACCTTGATTTTTATCTAAATTCAGAATGGATTGTGTCTCCGCATCTTACTATGCCCTAAAAAATATGATCACCTACAAAAACACACAAAATCCAAGTGACCACTACATAGAATGAGGATAGGGGAGTTTTTTAACCTCCTCAACCCAAAGGATATGATGAAACACCAAGGTTCAATCGATTATTCTCTATTGCCGATGTGGCTAATGGTTCTGTGAATATGGCTATCAATTATTGATTGGTACCCATATATCCCAACATGATAAATATTTTATTGAACTTCTCCCTAATGAAATAGTATCATATCTCAATATTCTTTATATGTAAATGCTATATTGCATTTATTATTATCTCAATTTCACTTTGATTGTCGCAATGGACTACCATGGGTAGCTTCACATATTCTCCAAAATCCTATAGTTTTTGTTTCATCTATACTAGTTATGTACTCACTTTTATTATTAAAGTACACTCCTCTTCAGTTGTATTGAGAGAAAGTCTATATTTCTTCTTGCTAAGACATCAAATGCATTTTCTTCCAATGAAGAAGGATACTCCACTTGTGAATTTTCTATCTATAATATCTCTAGTTCAATTTATATCCAAGTATGGATACAAATCTCTACGATTCCTGACACAATATACCAAACCATAATCAAGTGAACCTTGAATGTACCTCATAATCTATTTCACAACCAATAGGTTCTTCTTCTTGGGACTAATTTAAAATCGGGTAGCTAGATATGTAGTAAAGAAAATATCTGGTCTTATTACTATGATATAATAATCTTCCGATAATCTTTTGATAAATTATCATATCAACTGATCTTCCTTACTCATTTTTATCAAGCTTAGTTCCATCCATAATTAGAATTCAAACTTCTTTTTTATCATGTGTCTAAAACTTATTTAATATATCTTTTACATATGTTATCTAAGAAAAAAAATGTGTATCCCTATTTTGACTAATTTATAGCTTGATAAAATATGTGATTTCTCTAGTAATTTAAATTTCAAACTATGATCTCATTATCCATAAAAATTAATCTAATAAAAATAACTTTCTTCCTCTGAATATGATTTTATAAAAATAGATAAGAACCATAAAATACTCTTACTTGGTTGATTTCCCATAAATATTTTGATTGATTCACCTTGTATGAATTCCAAATTCCTCAATAAAGTGTCCAGTCAAGAATAAAAATCAATAAGTGCAAATTTTAAACTATATAATGATTTCTTTAACCTACATCCCTTCGACTCGTCATCACTAATTAGAAAAATCACCGACTGTTTGATGTAGACTTATTCTTTAATAATTACATTTAAGAATCATGTATTGATATTTATCTTGTATAATCTGAATTTACTTTTAATATACACTTCTATAAAGAGTCTAATTGACTCAATTATTTTCCCTGGTGCGACGGTTTTTTCCACATAAATTCATTCTATTTATGCATATCCCTTGTACAAAAACCCTATTTTTTAGATAACATTTCCATGATCATCATATTTTTTTTGAATACCCACATTGTTCCTATGACATTATGATCTGTTGGCCTCTTCAAAATCTCCCATGTCTAATTTTTTTTCTATTTGATCTAACTGATTGATCATGCACTTAAACCATGATTCATCATTTTCTAATTCTTCAAATGAAGACGAATCCAATTGAGATAACAGAGTAGTGTTGTCTATAGTTATTATCCTCTATGATTGTTTTGGATTAGATTTATCATTGATAATGTTTAACTCATTGATCTCAAACCATTTCTTTCTATGTGGATTCAATAGTTGACCCCCTTAAGTAGCTTGTTCATCTACTGATTCAAACTTGGAATCTTCTTCACATGTGGGACTATGTATCCCTTTGGTGCTTGTATTAGTTTATTATTTTTCATCACAAACCTTTATTAGATCTTGAATTCAAGATCCATTCATATATTTATCTTTAAAAACTTTAATATAAATGATTTCCACAATATTTTTCATCTAATTATTGAGACTCTTTAATCCTTTCTTTTTAAGGAGTATTCTAAAAATATCTTTTCATATATTGTATCTCCATATTCACCATAATTTCCTTCCTTGTTTTCAATGTAACACTTGACTCTGGACTCTTTAAAGTGATTTAATACTAGCCTTATTCTATCCACATCTCATATGGTGTATTATTATATATAGATCTTCAAAAAATTTCAAATTTTCATATATACTGTTACTTGAATGACTTCTTTTCAATAGTGATAAGAGATGCCACTTTTGATGAGAAATGCCTTCTCTATGTTGATCTTTATTTGATTTATCCTTTCCACCACATATTTTTTTGTGGTTCTCTCACTAATGAGACTTCATCCTTAATTCCATGTTTCCCCAAATAATTTTCCACCTCATGATTGGTTTATTTTTTTCCATTTTTAGACTAGATATTTTTTATCCTTTTCCCAAGTTCATTTTAATCTCTTATTTGAAACTATTTAATACACTCTACCACTTCTATATTTTCCTGCATGAACATAATATAACCCATTCTATTATAATAATCAATTAAAAATATGAATCATTTCCCACTTTTTTTCCTAAAAACCTTCATGTGTCTCCACACATCAGTATGAATTAGACATGGTGAGTTTGTGTCCCCATTCCACTTTGGCCGATAGGGGGTTCTCACCATTTCCCCCTTATATAGGAATCAAAAATCTTCTTCTGATTTCATCTTATATTCATAATTTCTTTCATATATTTAAATTTTGATATATTTTATATGTTTTTTTATTAATATATTCAAGAATTAGATGCCAAAGACTTCTCTATTCTTATATCATAAGGTGAAAAGTGTTATCCTTATAATTCACTTGGTATAGATTCTCATTAGTTCTCCATCTCTTCATTAATGAGTTTATAGTTTTTCCTTTGATAAAATAACTTTTTTTGATTAAATGTGAACTCAAGTTTGGAGTCATAAAATTGAATAATGCTCAAAAGGTTATTTCAAAGACTATCCACATAAAGTAATTCTCTATTAATCTTTTCATCTATTTCTTTCCTTGTCTTTCCACTTCCCTTGATTTTAGATATTTTTTATTGATGAATCCAACCCTAACATCAAAAAAAACATCACATTTTTAAGAGATTCATGTTTTAGATCATGCAGGATGAATACCCACTACCAAGAATCTAATTACTATTATTTTTAGTTACTTTGATAGTAATTTCTACCAAGGTAGATTTATGATTATTCATCTTTTCCTTCCAAGAGATTCTTGGTTGAGTTCAGACACAATGTGGTCTCTCCTCATTTTCCATAGAATAGTCTATGAGTTCATACTGCTCTTCCTATAATGGATAAAAACTATTTTGTAAGGGTATGTAGTATGGTTGTTTATATATCATTGTCGCTTAACTTCTATTGGAGTAGTTTTAACTTCTTTTCTACCTTTAATTTATAGATTGATGACCAAGAATAGAGAATTTATAATAATATCCATACAAATAGTTTTTTATTTATAATGTAGGATATGTTATCATTATCCTTTGTTGACTCTTGGGATATTAACCTCTCAATTAGATCTATAATTCCATGCACTAGGTCATGGTATGACTAATATAGCCACAAAATTATCATTTCACTAAGGGAAAGATTTTATTGTTTACTCCTCCCATATATTTCATGCCTTTGAGTAGCTTATTGATTATTGATGAGTCCTTAGTGATTGATAGTTTTCAACATTTATTTCCTTTTCCTTTAAACTTAACAACAAATTCTCCAGTATTGGATATAATAGCTTCACAATTGATACCACTTCTTCCCATAGGCTTGAGCCTTATTCGTTTATAATTTTTCAATATCCCTTGAACCACTTCTTTCTCATTATATCATATATTTTTTATAGAAATTTCTAAAATATAGTTCATTTTTGTCACCATAAAATTTTACTCTATTATCAATCTTCCTTTTCAAATATACTACTTATTATTAGAGATACCAAACTCTCTTCTTTCTCTTGTACATATAAGTATTAAGACCATCTATCATTTTTGATAGCTCTTTAATCTCTATATAGAGACCAAACACTTATTTAGAAGCCTATTGATCAATCTCATGATCTTAAACATTTTTTCTAATAGAGTAATTTATGATTTAATTTTTTCAACATATTCTAATTATTCCTTTAGTAGATCATTTATATTTAAATTTTTATTATGTTTAATTTTCAACTCTTCCTTTACTCCTTTGAGTTATACTTTCAGATCAATTCTTAATTTAGTTTTACCTTCTTCCTCAATTTAAGTTTTGTTTTTTGACTATTTAAACCATGATATCTTTTGTATCTAAAAAAAAAATTCAATCTCATCATCTTCAAAACACCTCTCACCATCTTATTCATCTTTACTTATTAAGTTTTTTTGGAAACTCTTTCCAATTGGATTTCTTGATTTAACTTCTCGTCTTAGGGGATAATTTATGTACTATGTTAGCACAACATCATCCCCAACTCCATTATTAAAAGTACTGGGATATCTTATGATGATATTCCCAAACCTTCTATAGTTAAATCAAGTTAATGGTAGTTTAACTTCATACCTTCCTTTTCCTCTCTAGAACTTTCTTGCTACAAGTGATAAAAATTCATCACTGATATATTATTTATTTCTTCTAGAATTATGTATCTTTATATTATCCATGGAATTAAATTAATCTCCTTTTATGATTGAACATATGAGATTTCAGGTTTCACATAAATTTCATAAGCCACCAACTTGTTGTGAAGATCATCAAGATACATTCTTGTAAGATATAGTTTTTCTAGAGTTGACACCTTTCCATTGTACAAAGGTGGTAGTTTTCTGAGAATTTTACTCATAATTTAAATATATTTCATTTTATCACAAATAACACAAATGGATCCCATGATTAATATGATATGGTTAAAGAAACCATTAATATTATCATTTATCCTCATCTTCAAATCATTAAAGTTATAAAAAATTTGTAATTTTACTTATTTTACTTTTATATCGCCTTCATAAATATGACCCAATTTGTCCCAAATGGATTGTTATGATTTAAAACTAATCACCTTTATATATATATTTGTTTTGATAAGGATCTAAATAAGGAATTTTTTACCTTTGCATCAACAATAAGAAGTTTTCCATCAGCTCCAGTCAATGAAAAATCTATAACATTATTGGATTTTATTCCATGATTTTTAGTATAAAATGCATCAAGTCCAATGCATGAAAAGTTTTATTTCATTAGGTTCTTATATATTTGAAAATTATAACCATAAAAAAAAGTTGATACCTTTTTATTAGCTGAATTATCCCTGGATGCAATCCTCTAGTGACAGATTCATCATGCAAGAACCTTGTGGATTTGATACTAATTGTTATACCCTAAGAGGAAGATGGTGGGGGTGAATTAGTGTTTTTTATTATTCTTTAATTCCATTAGATCTTGTTCTCATTTTATAAATAACACCTCAATCCTTTCAATCTCTAATAATAAACAATATTGGGATGCATAATTTAAATGTAGGAACATGATGATTTTACTTGGTTCATCACAAATTGTTAATCCAAGGATCATGCACTGACAGTGTATCAATGTACCTAGGGATAAAACAAATCATTATATATCTTAAAATTCTTATAAAGGATACACTATCTATCCTAGGGACACTCCCTCTTCCTACCTCTCTATGCATTTCTTTGAGATAAAATATATAAGAAAATGTGATATGATGATCGCTCACAATGATTCATTAAAATTGGAAAACACCAGTCCAATAAGGGGTTTGTTATTAAACTTATTTTACTTATACAAATAATTATATTCAATGAAATTATTATCACAGTAGTATCCCTAATTTTTATTATTCTTCAAATCCCAGATTTTTCAGATAATAACAATATCAATTACTCTTTTTCTTATTATTTTTCTTTCCATATAAATATTCACAAAAAATTAATAAATATTATTTATATAATATTTTTTATCATGATTTTATCCACATTAAAATGTAAACTGAATCATGTGAATCACCCCCCATGATTTTTTAGTAATTTGAAGCCTCTTTAAGTTACTAGATTCAACTTATTAGAAAGAGGAACTTTATAAGTTCACTTCAATTTTTTCAGGGAAGTGTTTAATGATGTATTTAACATACATGCTTGTTTTCTAGAAGGTTATGAACTTATGATGAGTAGAACGTGAAGCCTAGTGGAGGTTAACTGGGTGAAATTGTTGAGGCAGTGGAGCTATAGGGAATCAGAGGTTGACTAACCCTAATAATGGGTTAAATACAAACATCATTTGGTGGTACAACCTATTCCACCATCTGATTACCTCTATAAATTAAATATGGGACTAGTTTATTACATGTATATTGTATAATGAATCTAAGTGAAACACTAGATCCTTTTATTTAGCGTGTTTAATCCTTTTTCTTTGGGTAAGATTGGAGTTTGTAGTATTTTCTTATAAAATAAGGTAAAAATTTGAACCATGTAATCCTATGTGTCCAATTTACTTTTATGGATTTTTTATTTTATTGAATGTTCATACATGATATTATTAAGAGAGTTTGTGATTAGTGTGATTTTGTGAGGTGAGTGGGGTGAATTTGTTTCTCATATTTCAATACACTACGCTCAGGGGGATTTTCTAATGGTTATAATTTCACAGTGTAGAATCTCAGGAGCATGTTTAATTATAGTTTATTAAAGTTTTCATATTTGGGTTTTTGTATAGAAGGTTCTTTCATAATAAGTGTCACAACATCTCAGTAGTTAACAATAATTCAAAAATTTAGGTAACATTCACTCTTTCCTTAGTGTTATATTAATTTTAGTTAGTTTTATTATCATCAATATATATGTAAATGGAATAAAGAAAAAGTTAAAATCATTCAATTTTATGGAACCAATTATGGATTCTATTAGATACAAATATAGGATTATCTCATACAAAAGGATTTAGAAGTTATATTTTGTGGAGAAAATATAAAAAATATAGAGGAAGCTGAATAGAAAAAAAAATATAATAAATATTTAGGTTTGGTGAGGATATTGTTGGAAAAAATGTATCCTTTAACATTTATGAGAAGAAGACTACAAATGAATCAATAAAATACTTGGTGGCTATGTATGATAAGTCAAATACATTAAACAAAGTGTTCATGATGAGATTATTGTTTAGCTTGAGGTTTTCGGAAGGAAAGTTGGAAACATATTATGTGAACAACATCAACATGATCAAGAGTTAGCTTGTAGTAGTTAAAGTTACTTTCAAAGATGGTGTATGGGAAATTATACTGCAATTTTCCTTATCAGAATTTAAGGATGTAGTGGTTATAATATTTAGTAATTTCTCTAGAAACATAGATCTGGTGTTTGAAGACGTCTGAAACTTGATCCTCAATAAGGAACTATGGAGAAGAGAGCTCCAATAATGATGGAAGGGGAAGATCACCTCAAAGAGGGAATCATTGATGATCAAAAGATATGTCTAGAGACAGAATTCATGGGAAGTTTACTAGTTTAGTTCTCACATTATAGAACTTTAAGAACCACAAACATCTTTATAGGAACTATATGAATCACATAGTCCACTTGTAAGAAAACTATTGGAAATTCAAATCCCATTAACACAAAAAAAGGATGTAAAAATTTACTACTCAACATTCATAATCTGGTGGAGTCATGGGTGGATGATTTTAGATCATCCTTACACTTAATGGATGATCATAGGTGCATGGTCAATTATTTATCTAGAAGCTTTGATAAAGTTCATCCAATAGATGATGAGGAATTGGAAGTTACTAGAAAAGGATATTTAAACATATTGATGTAGAATGGATGTTTCCTATGATGGAAGTAAGTGATAAACATTCTAGGTCTCCAAAATAACCACATCTCTGTATGAAAATTTCAAAATGATAGATATGACACTAACTTGTCCAATGGAGTCTGGAAAGTGACTTAGGGTTCCATAGTTATGGTTTTTGGAATAAAGGATGGTGAAAACTACATGACTATAAATTCAGATGGATGTATATTGACTGAAATTTAAACCTTAAAAGATACGGGGGTCTATAATTGTAGGCCCAATCACCTTAGTAAGAATAAAATGAAGATTCTAGAATATAAATTCATATCAATCCTATATTACACAAGCATTATAAAGTGTGATATTTGTGTGTTGGGGAAGAAAAAATAGGTTTCATTTAACTTGAATGGATGGATTCCCAAATCCTGGATATTAGATTTTTTTACTAAAATGCATGGGGACCAGACCTAGTGTGATCTCATGGATGATATCTTTACTTTTTTCATATTTATTGAAAATGATAAAAGGAAGGTATGGGTGTATTTAATTAATCATAATTATTAAATTTTCAATTCTTCCATACAGTGGAAAGCCATGGTAGAAAGGGAAAGTGGTTGGTAGTTAAAGTTCTTTAAATCATACAATGGTGGAGAATATACCTGAAGAAACATCAGAAATTTCAATCAAAATAATAGGATTAGTCTGGAAATAATAATAACTAGAACACAAAAAATATGGTGTGACAAAGAGGATGAACCAAACATTGATCGGGAAGGCAAGATATATGTGTGTGAATTCTAGAATTCACAAGTACATATAAACATAAGAAATAAAAACTACAATATAATTAGTCAATAGAAGTTTTTTGGATATTATAAGAAAAATTATACTGGAAAATCTATGGTCTGGTAAGGTACTATAATTTATACATCTCAAAGTATTTGGAATTATAGCGTATGATCCATTTTATGAAAAGGATAAAAAATATAGAGGTAGAGTACAAAGATTGTTTTCTTGTAAGATATGGGTATAAAGACATTATATTCACACTATAGGATAGTGAAAATCACCAAGTCATCAGAATTTGAAACATTATATTAAATGAAAAGATATTATAGAAGTTTCAAAACTTGGCTGGATTAGAAGTTGAAGGGAAGAAGTAAACTATTGAAGTTTAAGTTAATCTAGATGAAAGCACCATAATATCAAAAATTTCAGTGACATGAGATATTAGTACAAGTTCACTAGAAAATTTGACCAAAAATAGATATTCTAGAGTGATCAAGGTTTGCTGAAGCCTAGAGGAAAAATCGATAGGGTGAGAAATAGACAAATGATTCACTAAAATTAGAAACAATATAAAGATAATAATCTCTAATATAGTTGAG
Organism: Viscum album; assembly: GCA_963277665.1. Lineage (NCBI taxonomy): Eukaryota > Viridiplantae > Streptophyta > Magnoliopsida > Santalales > Viscaceae > Viscum > Viscum album. The sequence continues at coordinate 688,632,286 of OY728148.1, forward strand.
GTGATCTTATAGAGTCAGGAGGCTAGTTCAAAGGTATATTATTTATTTAAATTTCTCACTTCTAAAAAATTCTAGGGAAACTGAATGGTTGGAAGAGGTCATGAAACTTAGTGACTCAAATTTGTGGGAGTCAACTATGAAATATGAAATGAATTTTTTAATTTTCAATGTAACCAGGGAGTTGGAATAACCATCAAAGGGAAAGTGACCACTATATAATAAATGAGTTTTCTATTTTAAGGAGTAAGTTAAGAAAAGTAGAAGATATAAGGAACAATTAGTGGTGAAAGGATTCCAATAGAAGGAAGGAATCGATTTAATAGATTTTTCTTCACTGGTAGTTAAGTATACTACCATCTGGATGGTTCCTATTTTAGTTGCTTATGATGATCTTTACTTGGAGTAGATGGATGTCAAGACTGACTTTCTTTATGGTTATTTGGAGGAGGAGATTTATATGAAGCATAACAAGGGTTTAAAATACCATTAAAAGGAGAGAATTATTTATAAGTTTAAGTAAATCCTCTATAACTTGAAACAAGAACCTCAATTAAGGAATTAGAGGTTTGAAACTTTCATTAATGAGAATGGTTTCACATTATGTGACTCTGATCATTGGTTTCATTGGAATTTTTGGTATTATGGGACTTACATCATACTCCTATTATATGTGGATGAAATGTTGTTGGATGATTAGAAGAGTTCATGGATTCATGAGATGAAGTTTAAGTTTTTTATAATATTATAAATGAAATATCTTGGCCAAGTTAAGAAAAGTTTTGGGATGAGAATAGAGAGGGATAATAAAATAGATATGTTGGTGTTATCCCAAAAGGAATACATCTAGAATATCATTGAAAAACTTAATATGATAATATGTAAGTTTTTATCAATATTACTTTCTAAACACTTTAATCCATCCAATATATTGGAACTGATATTGTAATATGAGGTCCTATACATGGAAAGAGTACCATATACATCAACGATCAGATGATTTATGTATGTGATGATCTGTACATAGTTAGACATTTCCTTTTTCATTTGGAGTATCAAGTCAGTTTATATTAAACCCTGAAAGGGATAATTGGTAAGACATTTAGTGGACCATACAATACTTGGATGGATAAGAAGATACAATACTTTGTTTTGATGAAGATGATCTTTTTAAAGGATTAATGGATGCATATTTTTCTAGGGATCTAGACACCCATAAGAGCACATCAGGTTTCATGTTTAAGTTTGATGAAACACATAACAACCAATAATTTTTTAACATGAAGCCTATAGTTATTATAATACATTGGTATAGTATAAAATATATCTCATCCCACAATATTTAATAGTTTAGTATTCTTAGGATACTAGATACATACATGATTCTCACATTATATTTGAAAATATAAAATACAACTTAAAATTCTAGTGATAAATTTATTATTTATTCTAGTATATACTTGAAATAATTCATAACTCACTTATGGGTACCCTAGGGATATGAATAAAAATAAAAGGGTGAATAAAAATTCTCTATAAGAGAAATCATACAACAGAATCCATCATAAAATAAATAAGGCATGGATAATATGGTGGAGATAAATAATAATAAAATATTCCATACAACTAATATCATAAAAGAGTAATATATCGATGGAAAACATAACAATATAAATAATCACATGGAAAATGATAACTATTTTCATAATGATAGAATGATAAATGTATGACATATCAATCTTATAATCAAGGCTTCGTGCTAAGACACCATACATAAATAGGTAAGGTATACGCTAAACACCCAAACATGTATGTATTATGAGACCAAACGATGCATCAATGGGATATATAATTCATGTTACTTCCTATCACTTAATAATTCCAATTCATTCATCATATCAAATAAATTAACAAATGATATAATACATAATCAACATACCTTAGTAATCAATAAACATTCTTATTGGAAAAAGATCATAGGAAATGTCAATTTTTTACTCAATAGAAAAATAAAGTAACATGATCATAAGCCATACAAAGAAAGGAGGTGAATAGTTTCATTAGAGAGTATCTCTAATGTATCATAAAAAACATTAAAGGATATTTACATAGATAACAAAACACCTTCATAAAAACTTTAGTAAGTTTCTTTGAAAACAAAAAGAAATATCTTTTTTATTTTGGTTACTTTTAAAAACTAAAAATTACTAGAACAATAGGAATATCATATGAATTGAAAAACCACATAAAATTTTAATGTAATATCAATATTTAATAATTTTCACAATGACGGAAAAATGAGGTTGAGCAGTAAACTTTAAAAAACATCATTTTAACAACTTTATAAAGAAAGTAAAAAATGACACATATGGAAAATGTTAAAAATATTCCTTTCTTAAAACTTTTTAAAATGTTAAAGATAGTTTTAAATGAACTTAAAAAACCATATGATTGTATAAAATAACATTCTTAAAACAATTTAAAGAACATGAATATGGAGTAAAAATATTCCTAATATAAAAGAAGAGATAAGGTCGATTTTTCTTAGAACCTTTATTTTTTAGTTGATTCTAAAAATAAAGATGGGTGGGGGGATAATTAGAAGACATTTATAAAAAATAACCATAGGATAATAAAATATATGGGGTTTAATAGGTAAATATCATACAATTCCCCAAAGTAGATTTATATATAAAAATCCTAATTAAAAGTGATATTGAAACATTAACACTTACCTAGAACTTATGCTTGGTTGGAAATGATCTAATCTATTTTATAATAAATTTATAATTATTATAAATATATATTGAAAACATAATTATATTTATATTACCAAATAATGTTAATTTATAATTTATTCAGACCTATTTATTAATATTTATTCGTTAAAATTAATATTTCGGTGTTAACTATTCTATTTTCCATAAATGTTTCAGTTTGATGGTTCCAATTATCATACTCTGATCATGGTTTAATTATCACTATAATCATTATTTTTTCATTGATATTATATTTAATTATTAAATACTTCATTATAACCATCCATATGAGGTGGTTATAAAAATGAAATACGTCGTTCATAGAGGTGGTAGTCCATATGTACACACAAACATCTTTTTTTATAGATTATAGAAAAAGAAGTTAAATAATGATTTATCTTTATAGAATAATAATCATGTAATTAATATCATATTTATTTATTGAATACATTTTTATAACCATCTATGTGAGGGAGTGATGAAAAATGAAACACATTATTCAGGGAGGTGGTAGTTCGAAAGTACACACAAACATCATTTTCATTTTCCATTAAATGCCAAAGAGGTAAATAATGGTCGATCCATTACCATAATAAAATTTTAATAAACTAATTATACTTACTTAATTATGTTAAAATGGTTATATAATGTTTGTAATTGGTTTAAGAAGGAAGAAACTTGAAAGAATTCAGTTAAAACAATTATCTATTTCTTGGGAATCCTCCTTTGGAACACTCTTTAAAAATTATTAGGTTGGGGTTTTGGTGATAATAGAACCTATAGTTCATGGATAAGGTGTTTGGGAGTGGTTTTATTAGATATTTTTTTCAAGATAAATTTATCACAGTGGGTGAATAAGTGAGGGGGTGAAGGGCCCCTTTTATAAGTGAGAGGGATGACACTTTTGTTAATACTCTTAAATTTAAATGATTGTAAACGTATTTATAAAGGTTTATTGGAATAAATGAAACCAAAATTATAATATAATATGGGATATTTCATAATAAAATTATCCAATATAATTAAAATTTAGGTTTTTTGGTATATTAAACCTTATCTCTTTGTTTAAACACCTCTTTAATCCTTTTAACCTTTACTGTGGTGAAAATATTTTACCATGGAAACTATTTTTTATAATAAAAAATGAAATTTAACTCATTAAATAGTTTCAATATGATTATTACAACTATAAAAGCCATTTTTTCAAGATTAAGGTACTAGAGGTGGTGAAAACTAATTTTAATACAAGTACACAAAACACAATGAAAAATAGTTTTTCTAGAAAAATGTATTTTTAAGAATGAAAAATATTTTTGCACCAAAATCATGTATAATTTTGATTCCCATGAAATTTATTATTTTATATTTTAATAAATGAGATTTATGTGAATTTAAAAGTAAGAAAAAACTGAATTATACCTTGTGAATATTTAATTAATGGAAAAGATCCAAAAAATTGTTTTTATTAAAAACTAATATAACTTAAGTTCTAAAATGTCAATCATGAGTTTCTAAATTAAATTTAATATTTTAAATTCATAATTTCAATTTTTTAAATACATAATTTGTTTATAAAATATTTTCATAAATTATGACTTATGCTTATATCATGATAGGTCCATAATAGTCACAGTATCTATAAAAATAGTATTTTTCACTATTCACCTAAAAATCAAATGATTAATAATTGAACATGTTTATTATAAGTAGAAGAAAAAGGAAAATATATTCAAGGGAGTTGAAAATGATGAATAATGTAGAAATCCCCTTATATATTGTTCATACATTCCTAAGGAGGTGAACTAAAGTTTTGAAACAAATAATCAACCTCTTCTCTTGATTACCTTTGGAAGCAAGAGTATTGGTTGCCATATTTCCCTCACATTAGGTTTGTAACATCTACACATCTAGTTAGATAATATTAATATATGAACAAATAGTATTGATAATTCTATAAGGTTAAGTGATATTTTATATCAAAGCTTTTACCACTGTGATGGAATCAGATTTAACCATTGAAAAATCAATATTGTTTGCCTTGTAGTGATTTATCCCAATGATAATTACATGAGACTAGACCTGAAAAGAATAGAAAATCTTGAAAAAATATAATAATTCCAAAATGATAGATCCCCAAGTGTCCCTGAACATTCCCCCATCTTGCATGATTCCTTGTACACAAGAGCTGTCAACATGTAATTTGAAACCAAACCTGGGAACCTTCTAGATTACTTAGGTGCCTTGAATCCTTGCATGGTCACTAGTGTATGATATAATAGGATATATAGGATGACCCTAAAAAACTGTATGTACAGTTTAATTCTTTCATAGTATTCCAAGTGAATATGAAAGACACATGATTTTAGATTTATGTAAAACTTCAGAAGGATTTAACTATTGGCGGCAGGTAGCATTGTAGGATTACTATAACACCTAACACCCTATGGATATAAGGATGAGTTTCCCCTATAAATTGGAGTTAATAACTATATTTCCATAAAAAATGAATAAAGGAAGTCATCCACTAAATTATACCTAGGATTTGGCATCATGAGACCCCCATAGAATACTAGATAAAGATAGACCAGTCACATTCTGTAAATAGGTGTAACATTGATTCTGGTTTATCATGATTACAACATGTATACTTAAAGGATAGTTTAATTCCATTACTTTGAATGTTATAATACATCAATATGTATTAATTACTAATACTCCATTGAAATAAATTTATTTTTATTTAGAAGTCTTTACACCATAGTTTGCTTCCCATAACATCTAGGCTATGATCCACATGAAGAATTTTGTGGAAACTCAAATAGCTTAACTTACCTAATGGAGATAAAGTAAAAAAATATAAATATTGGGCATCTTAAATGTGAATGATTTGAAAAATGATCTTATAATCCTCATTGATAAGTACCTTAGTGAAAGATTGGTAGGCCAGACCCTACCTAAAGTTGATATCAAGGACATGACACCTTGGGTAAAAGAGGGGATAACCCACCCAATTGTCTTTCCATAAGGTGATATCACATCTCCCAATAATCCATCAAGAGTTATCAAGAATAAAATTAGTTTATATTTGAATATTGTTCCACAAATGATAGATAGTATAACTATCTGACTAGTTTGTAAGGTTACTCCCATACTTCCTAATAATATTTGACTAAAGATAATTAGAAATAGCCTCCTAAGATAGTTTAACTTGGATTCACCTTATCTTCTTCTCCATATCCCTATCACCAATAACCCTCCTAAAATGTTCTGGAAAGAGTATCCTAGATGGCCTAGTGATCACAAACTTCATAGTGATAATCCCATAATAATTAATAGAAGATGTTCTCAATATTTTTTATAACACTTTTCATAATATTGAAAACTGAGAGAACATTCATGGGAATAGAAGCAAGAAAACTATTCACTAGTGTGATCCTCCCATAAAAAGATAAAAATAATCTCTTCTAATTAAGGATAATTACCATAATTCTATTGTTAATTCTATAAAAACTATAGATGTGAATTATCCCATTTGATAATCCCCCAAGATATTCCATAGAAAATTTCTTTATAAAGATACCAAGTTCCTTCACAATTATTTTATATCACATGGCAGTGCATTTTTCTTGATATATTGACACTTCTATTTCCAATATTAATATATTGGTCACTTCTGCTGTTGTATTCATTCAATATTAACTTATAAATAATTCACCCTAAGCTAACTTCGATATGCTAAATAAAAAATGATATCTATCTAATCAAATTAATACTTTAAAATTTAAGAATATCAGTTAAAAACATATTCTTGAATAAATCTATTTTTATTTTACTATAATGATGTGATAATATAATGTGAAATGTGCTATAGTTTAGGGATGTAGGGTTTATTTACTATAGTATAATCTCAGTTATTACATCTCCCCACATAAATAATTTCATTATAAAAATTTATAATAGACTTCATCTCATAATCAAATATGGGTAATTTTTCATCATTTCTTATTTAGGTTCCCACATTACTTCCTCTCTTTTATGATTCCTCGAAAGTACTTTCACAAGCCTAGTTAACTGATTTTGCAACACTTTCTCTCTTGTGCCAAGAATCTGGAAAAATTATCCATTATAAGATAAGTTAGGTTCCAACTCTATTTCCTCAGTAGTGAGTACATGCGTTTGGTCCATCATATACTTCCTCAACATCAAAACATGAAAGAATTCATACACTTTAGAGAGGTTGGGTGGCATAACTAGATGATAGGACACAACCCCAATTCTCTCCAAAATTTCAAAAGGCCTGATGTTTGACATAACCTCACTTTTATAAATGTTTTCCACATCTATTTTGAAAGATTACTAAGTTTTAAATGATAAAATGTTATTTAATTAGAGAATTATTGAGATTTGGATAATATATTGTTAAAATTGAAATTTATTTAATATTTAAATGAAAATTTGATTTATGGTTCTTAATTGATAAATATTACATTATTTAATTTTCATATATTTTGGAATAAAATTTTTATTCATTTTCAATGAATTTTCATTATAACATAATTTTAAAATGATTTTGATGAGGTTGGTTGTAAAGATAATTATTTCATTATTCCATGTTTTAATTTTTTAGATAAAAATGTTGGAATACATATATTTTAATTCTATTTTTAATTTTTAATTTATATCCCTGGTTTAATTCTGTTAAAGTTTTATTTTTCATTGAATTGGTTATATTACCATGTTTTTATTTCTTCATAAAGGTAAAATTCAAATCAGTATCTACGTAAGGGTAATATCGATGCATTGTGTAATGGTCAACCATATACGACTAGATTAAGTAAAGTTAGTTGGGAGGCTGTATAAGTGTCATAGTTGTAGTAGTGTAGGTGTGACTATCAGCTTTCTAAGTGTGCTCTTAATACTGCTAGGTGTGAAATGTAGTATCGTAGGTGTGAAGGGATGTGCATAAAGGTTATTCCATGACTTCAGTGCTTTCATTAAGGTCAACCTACATTCCAGGAGACCTATAAAAGGGTACCATCGGGGAGGTACAACATGTGAAAGTGTAAAACCGATTTTTGGAAAGCTATGTAAAGGTTATATCTTATGTATATACACTATGTAAAGGTCATTTGACCAATTATAGGAAGGTAACCTATGGTTTTCAAATCCCAAATAAGGGTAACTTCACATTATCAAAGACTATAGAAAGGTCCACCATGACTCACATATACTATTTAAGGGTCATATTACATCAACAAACCTGTATAAAAATACTGTGATGATTAATTAAAATTAGTGATTCCCTAAAATCTCAAATCAAATAAATGTAAAATAAATGAGGATATTGAGCTGATGAATCTTTATAAGGAAGCTTTAGAGTAATGAATCAAGCTTAGTTATCAGACCATATTCATCTAAAGCCAGGTATGTGTGGTAGGATCATAATTAGCTAGTGGATCTTTTTTAAGATAATTGAAGTATAACCAGGTGAAGCTAAATATTGTCTTGGGATATTTCCACATGGATATTTCCCCATGTTAGTTATTTTTTGACATATTTTCAGTTTCATTTTTAAAGAAGAGTGGAATTCTTCATTTTGGAATCCACCATCCCTTATTCTGGGGACTTCATTTTATTTTATGTTATAAATAAAATTGTTATGTTATCTTCATCTATTTGGGATTTAACCTTAATAAATTAAGGTTTAACCCATTAATTAGACCTTGTAAGTGAATATTGAAGGTTTATAGTTATTCAAGCAACATTTTTATCATCTTATTTCTCTTATATCTAAGCTCATAGGGATGGTGATATGAAGGGATGCTATAACAAAATTTTTACCAAGGACTGTTTGTTTAGATTTATCCTTAATAATTTCCACTTATTCATTTATTCCATTTAATTGAGGGTTTTTACGTGGTTGTGTGATTTAATAACCTATTTAGGATCATTATTTATTATGATAATTCCTTGTTAGGGTGAAATTATTGAGTTATTCTTGTTTTAGTATAGGTGAATATCCTATGTATTATGAGAAATCTATGGAGGGGTGTTCACTGTTTTGGAGAGAGATGTAAATTGAGTTATACATTGTCCAATTCATTAAGTTAGGTTAAGGGTGGATGATTTTTAAATTTAATTAGATTAATTATAGGCAATGTAGAATTGGAGTAACCTAGGGATGGTTTGTTTTCTCACTGAAATTATATTCCTTTATCTCACTTCTATTTCTTTTTTTTCCTTTCCTTTACTATTTATTTTTTCATCATTGTTTTTTAATGTTTTCTTTTAATACATTTAAAATTAAAAAAACACAAAAATATTTTTGAGTAATAACCTTGATGAAAACAACACCCCCTTGAGATGACCCTATGTTTAGCCACTATTCTATATAATGAGAGTTTATAAATGTATTTATGAGTGGGCCCATGATATCCTTTTATAAAAAATTATCATTTATACAAATTTAGTGAAATAAAAGTAATCCCAAGAAATAAAAACTGAAGTGATAACAAGTTGTTTTTTTCATATATATTTTCCAACATGGACCCTCTTAATTAGTAAATATGATTTCTCTCTTTAAATAAAATGGGTTTTTGAAAAGTTAGTTTCCCATTTTATAAAAAATATTAAAAGTGAATATTTTTAATATTATTAAACAAACTTCACTTTTCATCCAATTATAATTCAAAGCATCTATTTTTATCCAATTGAGCAGACTCACAAAAATAAATACAGAATAATTAGACACAACTGAATAAATGGATGGGTATAATAATTTAAAATAATGAATAATTATGGTCTAAGGAGGAACACAATTATGGTTCTTAGAACTCCAGTCTCTCATTGTTCCTGGGATTATCATTTTGGGAAAGAGTCAAGTAGGGTGGAAATTTGGATTCAGTTACCTAGACTCCCTCTACCTCTACACAACCTTTCAATTTTTCAATTGGTTAGAAATTCCTTGGGGAGTTTCTAGTTCTTGGATGAGATAATAATTGTTTGTAATCTAAATTGGGTCCTATAATATGTTTTGAACTTTATTTGGAGATGAATCTTCCATTACTCATTCCGATCAGGGCTGGTGGAGGTTTCTTGTGGTGGAAATTTTTATTCTATTAGGATCTACCTCAGTTCTGTGTGGAGTGTTGTTTTCAAAGAAACTCAGTGGATGTGTTCACAAAGAGTCATATGGAATTAAATGTGGATAACTTGGTGGATAGTTTCTCTTTTAAACTTTTACAAAGACCCCCTTATGGTTCTATGGTTGTGAGATTTGAGACAGAAGGGATGAAGGTGCCATATCTAGTGCAACCGAGCTCCATTGCTACTCCTATTGATGGTGGCGTGGCCTTTCTTGTAGTGGATTTTTCAAATTTAAATGTTGTGCTAAATGTTCCTGAAATATTCTATGATGTTTCACCCATTTCAAATGTTTCCAATCATGTATCCTCTTCTATTCATGAATCTTAATCTTTAAATCTTTTTTAAGATCCCAATCAAGATCCCCGTGTAGTCCTCTTCTCTCATCCTCTTTTGTGGTCGTCGACCCACCAGGTTTCCATTAACATTATGAACACTAGAAACCCTTTGGGGTGGTAGGTGGACACTAGAAACAAGGCTATTAAATAGGGAGTTATAGAGGATATTTATTCTTCCATGAGCTCATTAGATAGGCTTTTTATCATCTCATTTATTCCAAAGGGGGTGCCTTCATCATCTTAGTCTCTATTGGTCCACTCCTCCAACATAGTTCTCAGGGATTCAGAAGACCTAGTATTTGAGAGAGCTTCCCCTGGTGTGAATAATGGGGCATGTGGGGTTATAGGTTAATACATGAAAAAATGGGTGTGTTACCAGAGCTATGATGAGGGAGACAATTTCTTCAGGTTTGGCTTCGAGGAATGGTACTTCCAGCCGCAAGTCCATCTCCTCCATTGTTTAATGATTCCTGTTATCATATGGAATTATTGGGGCTTATGGACTCACATGAAGTGAAATTACATTTCCTCAGTGTATTAGAAACATCATGCGTCTATTGTAGCTATTTTAGAACCCAAATAAGGTGTGGATCATATTTCTTTCTTTTCCAAGAGCATGGGATTATACGAGATGATGCATGCAAGTACATACAACATGCATATTTGGATTTTATAGAAACATGGTATTTTAATGAATTTTATTTATAATTATTCATAGTTTATTATAACCATGGTTCAAGAAGGGGGAAGTGAGTCTTTCTTTTCCTTTTTTTATAAAATCTGTGAGGTTTCATAGAGAAGCCATTTGTGGAAATAACTTCATTTGTTTAAGACAGGGAACCTATTGTGGATCGTTGGTGATGAATTTAAAAATTTGGCGGAGGATTCTAGAAAAAGAGGAGGTTCTGGTTTTTCTATACATAAAATACATGATTTCAAGGTGGTCATGACCTCTAAGGGCCTGGTAGAAATGGGTCTCTCTAGGAACAAATTTACATGGTGTAACAATCACAAAGGTTCCAGTAGGATTTGGAGTAGGATTGACCAATGACTTTCTAGCCTTCAAGGCCTAGAAACCTTTGTAATGGCCTCAGTAACTCACCTTACCAAGCCCCTATTTGACCACTCCCCTATCCTAGTGAATCTTAATAATGGGGTATTAATATATAAACAATTTTTCTATTCCACCAGCTAGCACTAGATGGATGGATTTCTATAGTTGGTTAAGGAATCTTGGGAATGATCAGAGAGGGGTATTGCTTGGATTGGTCTCACAAAGTGACTACATTGAATGAGAAGGGAAATACATGAGTTTATTTACTTCCAAAATGATACTGAATCCAACCTAGAAGGAATAAATAATGACATATATAATTTAGAAGATAGTCTCCTAGATGGATGGGGAAACAGAAAAATTATCTCACTGACTGACAAGAAAAAATTACTAGTTGAGAAATTATTAGAAGTTGAAAGGGTATGAATTAAAAAGTACAGATCCATGTGGATTAAGGTAGGGGATAGAAATACCACTAATTTTTAGGAATGCTCAAAAGATAAAAGGGTGAGAAGGAGGATCAATTTAAAATTAGAGGATGGGTCCTTTATTTTGAATGTGAAAGTGTCTTGAAAGTTGGTGCTGGATTATTTTAAACTATTACAAGATAGACCAAATAACATTAATGGATTAAGTCAAAATAATCAAATAAAATAGAAGGTTTTCAATTAACTATTTACAAATAATTATGGAAGATAGGGATAATGGTTTTTTGATGGCTATACCAGAAGAATAAGAGATTAATAAAATAGTGTTCAGTATGAATCAGAAGAGTACCCTTGGTTCTAATGGATTTCTAGAAAAATTTTATATTGAATCCTGGGATATTGTTAAGGCTCTAGTGAGGAAGGTGATGTAATACTTATTTAGAGGTGGATCATTGAATATGACCACTTTTTCTTCTAAAGTGGTTTCTTATTTAAATTTAAAGACTCCATCACACTAAATCAATATAGACCTATATGTTTATGCATCTTTTCTTATAAGATAATTTCTAGTCTCATCAATTGGAGACTTTAAAATATTATTCTAATAATAATATTATAAGAGAAGTATGATTTTGTGTAAGTGAGAGGCATTCAGGGGGAAATTGGTATTTCCAAAGAAATAGTCAAGGATATGAATAAAAATGTAGCTGGATCCAATCTAATGACCAGGGTTGACATGGAAAAGGCCTATGATAAAATGGAATAGAGATTCATTTTATGGGTCATGATGAAATTTGGAATTTATGAATTGTTTTGAGACTTCTATTTCAAATTCTATGATTCTCCTTGGATCTATATATCCCTAATGGGAAAGGATTTTGGTTTCATTAAATTGGATTATAGTGTTAGGAAAATATACCCCCTATCACTCACTCTCTTTATCATGGATCAAGAGGAACTTACAAGGAATATTCATCAAATCCTAGAGTATGGGAAGAGCATGACCTATAATAATAGGTTTGGGAATGGGATTGTGTCTCATCTCATGTTTGTAGATAAAATTCCATTTTTTATTAATGGAAGGATAAGATTAATAACTAGATTAAGTAAAATCATGTCTACATATAGCAAGATGAGTGTTAAAAGAGTCAATCAAATAAAGAGTATTGTTTTTATCTCTAATAAATGCTCATGGAGACGCAATAATTTAATCATCAACAAGCTAGGCATGAAACGATGGAAACTTACAATGGTGTATCTTAGTACACCTATTTCTAATGGAAAGATAAAAAAGATGTTGTTTGAAGATATCATCAACTAGATCATGAGAATAATTTTTAATTTGAAGAATATATTTCTATAATTTGGTGTAAAGATTACACTAATCAATAATGTACTTGAATCTATTCCAATGCATGTGTTATACATTATTAATATAAAAAGGGGATAATCATAAAGCTATAAAATTTTATGGATTCATTCTTATGGGATAAAAATAAATATGGTAGATTTCATTGGGATTCAAAGAAATGATTGGAAAATATAATTGATGAAGGTGACATCGGATTATGTAATGTGGAGGAGACTAGGTGAGCCATGCAAGAAAGGTTGGTGTGGGAAACTTTTAAAGGGAAATATTTATGGGGAAAGTTCATTAAATATAGGTATGGGGAAGACTTAAGGGTGTGATCTATGTGAAACAGGATACTGTCAAGACTGGCATGGTGCATAATTGATCTGATGGAAAAGATATAGGGGAAGTTCACTGGATTATGGGTTATAGAGACATCAACTTATCAGATATGAACTATTTAGAAGAAACCTTGCATTTCCTAGGATTCCCTGCTCCAACCATCTAATTTAGGGAGGCTACCTAGTATACAACCTTCCTAGAATCCAACCTAAATAATGATTAGAAGGTTATTTATGATAGAATATGGTTATTGATGAACAATAAATGTGTGTATTTGTGGGATAAAATTATAGCAAGTAATTTGGTCAGGAATTCAAAAAAATAATTCACACTTGAAATGGAATAAACGATTGGGATTTGAAATTTTGGTTCAAGGATATTTGAAGTAAAATAAATTTATTAGTTTGGAGAATGAGAAATAAAGAAATAATAACTAAAGATAATGTTTATAAAAGAGGCATGGTTCTAGCCTCTTGATGCCAATGTTGTATAATTCCACAATAGGAGACAATGTGGAATCTGTTTTTTCAAGGTGAGTGGGAAAATGGGGCCTGGGATCTTGTGAAATAGTGGATGGACTTAAGAACCAGTAGAGATTATTTCCATGAAATGGTTGTGGCCTAGTTTTGAGGATCTGGTTAGCAAGGGATGAAGGTGAAGGTTCATGGAATAGTGTTTGGAGCTGTATGATAGATTCTTTGGTATGAAAGAAATAAGGCTAGAGAAGGTACAATGATTAAAAAATATGGGGGCCTTGATTAATGGTGCAACATAGTTAGTCTCTCTCAGATGATTTATTCTAGGTCTTTTCATGCATATTGAAACCAGAAGTGGTAACTTGGGCAGGTTGGTAAAATGGAAACCTACCAGTTTGGGGTTAAAATTGAACATCGATGGATCTTGTCATGATGGGGAGATGAGAGGGGGTGGTCTGGTTAGGGATAATATGGGTTCAATAATATTGGGGTTCATATCCTTTTTTGGTGCAGGTAATTCCATTAGTGTGGAGGCTAGAGCCTTGGACACCAGTATCACTTTGTGCAGGCATTTCAACCTCCAAATTGTGTAAGTGGAATTCAATTCCGTTGTGTTGGTAAAATTTCTCCAAGAGAGGGGTGAGTTACCTTAGGAGTTGGTTTATATTGTCAGGTATTGTTGAAATTATCTCAATCAAAATATTCATGTTAGTCATACTTGGAAAGAAGGGAATTGTGAAACTAACGTGTTAGCTAGGAAAGGGATCCTAGGAGAGAGATTGATTCTTTACACCTATTTGGGGTCTTTACCCAATTATTTTAAGCTCGTTATTAGGAAAATTCACTCAGCCTTCATTAATACTGTCTACCTTGAGTTCGGGTGACCTTGTATGTTTTTTTTGTATTTTTACGTCCTGAATTAAAAGTTAACATCCAGTCAACAAGAATGAATAATTAACACATTCCTTAGTTTTATCTTAAAGAATAATAAGTTTACAAATATTAGGAGTTGAATTCACATCTCATTTAAAGGAAAATATTATGAGTTTAATTCCAATAAAAAAAATTAAATTCAATGAAAATTTGTAAAAAATACTCCCAAAATTCTACCAAAATAATTTTTTAAGAGAGTAATAAAAATATATACCCAACTAAGTACATGGAAAAAATAAAATATTAACTACTTAAAGTCTCAAAATAGTATTCAAGCTTTAGAAAAAATTTCTAACATTGAGTAAGAAAATTGATTCTCAAACATAGTAAATTTCAATAAAATTTAAGGAGTAATTTGGCATGATATCCATGAAACTCACATTAGCACATTTAAAAATCCACCCCACACTTAAAACCCCACATTTTATCCAATGTTGAATCTTTCAAGGTGGTTAAAAATATAAAAATTTTAGTTAAAAATAGATTTAAAATTTCAAAATTTCAAAATCATATACATAGTCAAATTGAAATTTTAAAATTGAAATTTTTTACATAGCATAAACAATAATAAAATTTCAAAGCATGAAAAAGGGTTCCACTGGTTACCAATAAAAAAATTTAGTACAAAAAATGAATTTTCAGAAGAGAGCATGCTTAAAACTTTAATTAAAAAATGAATTTAAAAAGGGGAATAAATAATACAAATCCATAATTTCAATATAAAAATATAGATAAATGAAACAACAAGTAGTATGATTTAATGATTAATATCAACATGTAAAAGTACTATATAATCAACTTTCAAGAATTTATGTCACCTAAGAAGAAAGTAGAATTTTTTAGAACAAAAGAGAGTTTTGATAAGTGTAGAAATTAAATAATATTTCTCTTAATATATAATATTTATCCATTTTTATTCTCCTTAAGATACCTCACTTCTAAACTTTGATAAAGACCCTCTTATTGGTCAAATTTCAACCCCCCTAAGAATTAATATTTTGATGGTCCTTGAAAATCATTATGTTTTTTCCTCCAATAGTTCTGAAATTCTACTATTCCTTAAATTATACACTATGTAGAAAAGTTTCACACAATTAAAAAAAAAATCAAAATGTACACGTGTGTTTTTATTTGAAAAAATGACCTGAATTTTCAATAAAGATGACAAAAATTGAATGTTTAGAAATGTTACAGTAGTATTCATCATGTTCGATCAAAATAATTTTTTAAGGGTTCTAAATAAAATTTCATTTTTTTAAGAATTATTTTCAACAAAAGAGACTTAAGAAAACATAACACCCATTAGTTTAATCTCAAATTACCAATTTTTCATGAAAAATAATAAATACTAGAGTAAACACACATGATTTTAGTTGGAAATATGAATGATATTCAATTATATATTGAAACTAGTATTCATGTTAAATAATTTATCATGTAATTTGATTTAATAATCCAAAGGATCAAACAAGTAAATTACATACCTTCCCCCACACATTTTGTTCTATATGTAGTAAGAAGTCAAACACTAAAATAGTTAGGGTAGAATGATGAAACTTGGGTAATTAAAATGTAGAACAGATGTGGATTAACTACCTCTTTATTTTCTTTGAAGAAAACATCAAAACATTTTAAAAAACTAAAACAATCCATATGAAAAAATAAATACATGATAATATTGGGATAAACCCCCAAGGGATGTTGTATTTAGACTATCCAAAACTATAAAACCTTTAGTTCATCCCCAGTATGATGGGGGATGCAACTTATTACTTAAGAACCAATATAAATGCTTCATTCCAATGTGTTTCCATACACATTCATACATAAGTTAAACAACCAAGTATTCTATTTTTAGGTAACCATTATTAATAACAATGAATGTCTTTACCTCATATTATAATTATATTTTATTCATGTGGTCTAAGAAGGGTTGAGACAAAATATGAGGGCCCCCAACCTCTTGAAAAACCTCCAATATAGTATTAATCTTGGAAAATTATTATAAATTCTTTTCCACTATAGTTATGTAATCAATTTATTCATCTTCAATAGCTCCCATACTCATATTTTTAGTCAAATATAAGTGATCCAGTAGTGCCTCAACAGACGTATTTTCAGTTCTTTCTTGACCCTATAAGAGTTTGAATAGATAATCTATCTCATTAAATTTCACATAGGTAAAAAAAAATTAAAAATGAGGCTTAAAATAATTATAATGAAATAGAAAAATATCCTCTTCCATAAATTAATCATCTCCTTGAATTTGATTAGCTTGTTGTTATTTAAGAGTAAATAGTTCTCCTAGGAGTGTTTTCAAGGAAAGATTAAGGTAGTCATCCTCCCCTCAAAGATCACCACCTCATTTGTGGTATATTATCTATAGAAAAATTAGATCTTTCTAGTTGGTTTAGTATATCAAGATTAATCAAATTATACTTGACCCTTCTTCAACCATCCCTTAAAAAAATTCTTAAAATGGTGATCTTACAAATTTAGCTCAACATCATTAGAAAATTCATATTGAAAAGTGGGCAGATCCAAATATTCATTAAATCCTTTTTCTATGTCTTTATATTGAAGTGATTATTTATCCTCTTGATCCTATCTAATTTTATAGATTTCTTACAAAAATATTTAGATCATTTTATGATAAAAATCTAGTTCAACATTGGTGAGATCTTGATCTTTTGATTCTTACATCTAAGATTGAAATACTGACACAATCTCATTATATTCATGAACATATGGGTATTTTAATAGTGAAACTGATTCAAAATCATTAGATCCCATCACTTTTGTAAATAATAATTAAAATAAAAATTAATAATCACTAAAATGAACTTGAATTCCCAATAACAATTCTAATTTTGTTGTAGGGCTATCATGAGACTAATTAGAAATACATTTATAAACTCCATTGATATAGCATAATGGATAACCTCATGGTCATCTCAAGGAAGTATTTTTTTCATCAAAGTGATACCTTAAAACTCTTTTTGTTTTTTTTAATTTTAAAATTAGTAAAAGTAGACATGCATAACATCAATGAAGAATGAAAAAGGAAAAAAAAAGGAAAAAACAAGAAACAAAAGTGAGAGAAAGGAATAAAATATCATTGAGAAACCAAACCATCACAAATTTTCTCCACTTTTCATTTTCCTATCATTGATATAATGATATTTGAAAATCATCAACCCTTAACCTAACTCAATTATTTAAAAAATATAAAAATCAATTCACCTCTCTCTCTAAAATAGTGAACTCTTATCCATGGATTTCTTAGAATTTATGAAATTTTATCCCATTATGTAATAATAACCACTCAATAGATTCACCCTAAAAAGGAGTTATCACAAGTAATAATGATCCTAAAGATATCATTAAATCATAAAACCACATCCATAATACTCTATTAATGAAAAATTTAAAAAATGGGAGATTATTACAGATAAAGAGAAACAAATAGTTCATAATAGTGAGTGTTCTATTGTATCCCACCACATCAACATCACTGTGATATTAGAGAAAACATAATGGAGAGGATTGACATGGTGTTAAAAACTATAGTAACCTTCAATCTTCACTTCTAAGTTATAGTTCGTGGGTTAAACCTTCATTTATGATGTTTGAATCACACATGGTGTAAGAGAACAAACCATTATTATTTACAATATAAAATATAATGAAGTCTATTAAATGAGGAATAATGAATTACAGAATGAGGAACCCCCTCTTATTCAAATAAAAAAAAGGAAATTAGTGAAATAACAACTAATAAGTGAGAAAACCCATGTGAAAATATCATAAACTGATCTTTAGCTTCACTAGGTTTACTATAGTGATCCCAAAATGCTCCTCTAACTGAATGTAGTCCTCCCATGTGTGAAAATATTTGGAAGAATCAAGTATAATAAACAACCTCAATTCATTCCTCTAAAACATCCTTAACAATATTCATCAGCTTGATATCATATTAATTTTTTATTTATTGAGTTTATTTTATATTTTAGGGCATCATGAATTTTATTTGATCTTCACAACACCTTTACATAGGTCTATTGATGTGTGATAACCCTTACATAGACTACATGAGTTGTGGTGGAACTTTATGAAGCCTTTGAGAACATGGAGTTACCCTTCTATGGGATTTGAAACTCACATGATACCTTTCCATATCCATCCTTATGACTTTCAAATAAATTGGACGCATAATATATGACCTTTAAATGGATACAAAAAACTTAGTTTTACCCTTCCATGAGCTTTTCCTCCTTGATAGTACCCTTATATAGGTCTCCTAGGATGTGAGTTGAACTTTATGCAAGCACTGAATCCACAACCATACCTTTACACATATCTATTCACACATATACTACCGATTTTCACACCTATTTAGTCTTAGGAGAATATTTATGAAAGTTAGTAGTCACAACTTTATTGTTGTAGTTATAACACTTGCACTGGCTATCAAATACCTTTATGTGAACTACCCATCGGTGGATAATCTTTATACAAGGAATCAATATTATCCCTATATAGTTTTTACATTAAATTTTATCCTTTACACAGAAACCAAAACATTTGAAGATAATAAATTCAATGAAAAATAAAAAATTCAATAGAATTTAACCATGTATAAAAATATAGAACTCAAAATAGAATAAAAAATATATATTCCAATTATTTGATATTAAAAATTAAAACAGGGAATAATGGAAGAATTATATTCACAACCAACTTCATCTAAATAATTTGAAAATTATATTGCAATGAAAATTCACAAAAAAAATTCTTAGGAATTAGTTTCCCCTTCTTAGCAAACTTTATAATTTCATTATGTAGAGATACTTTTAAGAAGACATGATCCCCACTTGAAATGCTAAGCCCTTCCTCTGATTATAGACATCACTCTTTTTTTTGTCTATCTTGATATGGTTATGAATAGATATCACTTTAAAAGTTGTATCCCCAACAAGTTCTTCCCCCACTAGCTTCCTCTATACAACCTCATACTAACAAGTTGGATTAGAAAATTTTTTCCTACACAATGCTTCATATGGAACCATCTGATTATTTTAATAGAATATATTATTATATAATTTTTTTTACCAAAGGTATATATTGGTCATACGTACCTTGAAATTCAAGTGTGCATGACCATAAAATGAATTATAATTTTTGAATAATATTTTTAGAATTTCAATCTATTTGAGGATGATAGGTGGTGCTAAAATGTATCTCAATGTT
This sequence comes from Viscum album, assembly GCA_963277665.1. Lineage (NCBI taxonomy): Eukaryota > Viridiplantae > Streptophyta > Magnoliopsida > Santalales > Viscaceae > Viscum > Viscum album. Next base: position 688,652,357 of record OY728148.1, read on the forward strand.
GAGAGCCTTTTAACGACTCTTCAAAATTTTTGATGTGAGTTGTGGGTCATGATCAGATACAATAAATATAGGTGCACCATGAAGTCTCACAACTTCATTAATATATAGTTGTGAAAAATTCACTAGGGTTATATCCTTCCTTATAGAGAGAAAATGTGTTGAGTTGGTAATACAATACATAATAATCCATATAGTATCATTCCTTCTAAGAGTCTTTGAAAATAGTGAAAAAGTCCATTGTAACATTATTCCACTTCCACATTGGTATAAGGAGAGGTTTCATAGATCCTTTAGGATGTTTTCTTTCTTACTTTACATATTGGAACACCAATAATATAGACACATAGTCTGCAATTTCCCACTTCATACCATCCCATTAGAAATGATCTCTTAAATCCCTTTACATATTTGTGCTACTAGGGTGTATAGAGAGATCTAAGCTATATGATTTATCTAATTATTCCCTTTTTAGCTTCGGTATGGATGGAACAAAAAATATATTTCCAAAAATTAATGCATCATCTTTATAAATGAATACCATCAACTTAAAACTATTAAAATCTTTAATCTTATTATGTAAACCCTCATCCTCCTCCAAGGCCTTCTTTCTATTTTCTAGTAATGATGGTTTTACAATTTCTTGGAAAAGGAATGACGTTTCCATTTCATAATAATTACCATATCCAACTTTACTAATTCCATGAATATGGGATCCTTGTTAATACTCATCATGTTTAGAACTCCATGGAATTCCTACTCAATGCATTATCCACCTTGTTTTCCTTCCCAGGGTGGTAGTGTATCAAGAACTCATAGTCCTTGAGTAGTTCTAATTATTTTCTTTTCCTCACATTGGGATATTTTTGGGGAATATGTACTTAAAAATTTTATGATTTTTATATATATCACATATTTAACTATAGAGATAGTGACTACATATCTTGAAGTCAAATATTATTTCTTCCAACTCAAGATCATTACTTGGATATTTTTGTTCGTGAATCTTCAGCTTCTTTGTTTCATAAGAATCCACTCTATAATTTTTCATAAGGACACAACCCAAACATTTATTTGATTTATAAATATATATTACAAATATTTCCTTTAACAATAGTAAATTAAATACTATCACATTGAAAAATATTCTATTTATCTCATAAAAAATTTATTTACAATCCTTTAACCATGTGAATTTTACCCCTTTATGTGTCAACTTGGTTAACCGGTTGGAAAATCAAGAAAAATATTGAACAAATAGTTGATAGTAACCCATTAAACCAAGGAAACTATTTATATTATTTATATTTATTATGTTATCCATTCCTTGATTTCATTTTTCATTGAAGGATCAACCAATATTTCATATTGGGAGATAATATGGCCAAGAAAAGAAACTTTATGGAGTCAAAATTCACACTTACTGAATTTCCCATATAATTCCTTTTCTTTAAGTGTCTCAAGAGTTATTAATAAATGATTCTAATACTCTTTATAGATTTTATATTATATCAAGATATAAAAAATTAATACCAAAACAATGTTATAAATATAATCCTTGAATACTCTATTCACTAGATCCATAAAAATAGAAGGTACATTAGTCAATATTAAGGACATTACTGTAAAATGATAATGTATTTTCCTCATACAAAATAATATCTTCGGTATATCATCCTTATTCAACCTTAACTAACGATAAATAGGGTGAATATTGATCTTTATAAAATATTAATATCCATGAAGTTGATCTAATAAGTCATCAATTCATGGTAAATTATAATTATTCTTTATAATAATGGAATTGATTTACTTTTAATCGATGCACAACCTCATAGATCCATCCTTATTTTTCACAAATAATATAGGGGATCCCCCATATGAAACACTAGGGTGCATGAACCCATTATCAAATAACTATTATAGTTGTTTCTATAACTCCAATAATTGCATTGGTGACATTATGTAAGTAGTTTGAGATATAGGTTTTGCATCAGGTACGAGTTTAATAAAAAACTCAACTTCACACTCTGGTGGATATCCACATAGTTCTTCTAGAAATAAATCACTGTCTTCCCTTACAATAGGTACAACATCTATTCTTAAGTTTTCATTCCTATACATAGATTGTGATTTCATTTATTATTCTCCAATAATTTCATTAATATGAGTTATTGGTGATGGATCCAGACAAGACTCATATAATGATGTCTCACACTTAAAAAATAATGTATTTTTTACTCATTCAAAAATATTAATCTCCTTATCTTGATAATATATTATTGTATTATAATTTGACATCCAATACATACCAAGGATTATATGAAATTCAATAATATGTATAATAATCAAGTTTGAAACTAGGGAATATCTATGTATCTTAGTAGAGACCACATGATATATATCTATTGTAATAATATTTAAAGTAAGTATATTGATTTAAAACTCTCTTTTTAGAGTGTTAGGGGATGATTTAATGTTCTTATAAAACATATAAGATATAAAAGAGTGTGTAGATCTAGAATAAAATAAATCATTTTATAATTTTGAGTGTATGATCAAAGCACCCACTATCACAACATTCAGAACATTAACCTTAGCTAAAGTAATCACATAAGCTTAGTCTTACTTCCTTGGGATCATTTGAGGTAAATTACATTGACTATTAGGGAATTGGTTTGAATAATACACAATCTCTTTACAATTAAATCATTAAAATTTGGCGACTTCTCCCTTTCCTTTACATTTATGAGAAGAATGGACTTTCTATTCACATTTATAGCAAAGTACCGTTCCCTTAAATCATGTACAAGGTGTTTATTTCCATAACTATTACATTTTGGAAATTTCTCCCTTCATTTATTTCACTTTACCACATTTATATTTTTAGAGTGCTCAACAACCCTATTATTTTCTCAATTTCCTTAAAAAAAATAAGAATTGGAAAATTATTTCAATTTCTTGATGGCACTTAATAGTATATCCTCATATACTTAAAATGTTTTAGACACTAATTCCATTTTAATGATAGAATATAGCTCGTCAAAAAGTGATTAATCTTACTTCTTGTATTGCATAAATAATTAGCAACATGAGTTTCTAACCTTATGAACTTATCTTCACATTCAATAAACTTTTCCTCTTAACTTTGTCTTAAGTTAATTAATTTCATTTACATACGAACTCACTACTCATTTTGAAAGTATTTTTCAAATAATATTGTAACACCCTAAGACTTTATGATATATTTCCTTTTAAATAAATTCAATATCTTTGATAGCTTGCAACACATGAAAACCTAACCCAAAATCATAGTAATTAAATATTATATTTTAAAAAAACTATAACACAATTCACATTATAAAATTTCATGGAACAAAAATTCTAATTTTAAGGGATAAATATTGACTTTTAACTTATGTAGTCAAATAATCCTAGAATGATTTTTTGAAAATTTCCCTTAGAAATAATATTTTATATAATATTTAACTATTCATAATTTTATTTATAATAATTTTTAATAATATATAAAATAAAAAATTTATTAACTATATATTTTATAGAAATAAGGATAATAACATTTCAAGGTAAAACTTATATTTTCCAAAAAATCGATTATTTTTCATAAAACTATTTTTGTTTAAAAAGACATCATGTATGTAAATTTTAATTAATTACAATAATATTTAATGACTAATAATATAAATTAAATTAATAGATTATATATATAAATATATGAATTTAGAGATATATAATTATTATTACTAGTCATATAGCTTATATAAGATCATCTTATGTTTGAAAAATTAATTTCTTGAAAAATTGTTTTTTGACCCTTTTTATGGGTTTATTTTTAATTAAAATTTTCCAATTATATGAGTTGTTTTAGATAAAATTTATTATATATTTTTAACTATAATAACTAATATTAGGTAATAATTTCAAATTAATTTTTTTCATAATTTTTATTAAAAATAGTAATAAATTAAATAGTACGGTTAAGGCCAAAATGAGATTTTGCGCTTTACATGAGTTTGCGTTAACATTAATTTTACACAAACATAGAATTTTTATTTGACATATTAGATTTAATATTTATAATCAGTGTGTAAAAATTATCTATTAATCAACATTTTATTATAGTCTTAATGGATAAATTACCTATGTTAGAAAACTAGTTACCGTGGTGAAAACTAAAATAGTAAAAGTAAGTAAACTTAGAGTATAAGGGAAGAACTTGTTTAATTTTTTTATATTTTGGAGGTTTTTATTGAAATTATATTCCATATAATTTATTATTTATCAATTTTGGATGTTCTTGGGGTGAGTGTGACTTTCCATAATTGAATAGTCTTGGGTATTTACAAAAATGCCAACCCTCCTCAATTATAAAAGGGTGCTCCCTCCCCTCACTTATTCAGACCTCTTAAGCCCTTAGGATAAAAAAACTACCAAAATATATCCTTAACATCCTTAATCACGTTATATATATACTTTTCTTCCAAAAATTCTAACCCAGGGTCTTTAAGAGGATATCCAAAGGAGGTTTCTCTAAGAGAAGGTAATTGTCTTAATAAAGATCTTTCTTTTTCTTTATTATTTTACAACCTTCAATTATGTATTCACACATAAAATATAATAAAAAAGTATCTAAAATATAATTATATGTTATTATGTTGATGAAATAATATTTATCTATCTCCTTCTTCATCAAATGGGAAATAAAGTTATCGCTCATGTGTACGATGGACTACCGCCTTCCAAACTGTTATAATTTGTTTTTCATCACCAAATCACATGGATAGTCATAATGATGGGAATAATGAATATATATGATTAATATGACATGATATTAATTCTTTAAAATTAATATATCATCAAATTACTTAACCTTTTACTCATTAATGGTATGATATTTTCTCCCCTACATACATATGACCTACCATCTCCATAAAGCGATGCAATTCATTTTTCATGTTCAACTTTCATGAATGGTTATAAAAATGACTATAATGAGTAAATATTATATTTATAACATTAATATAATTATATATATTATTTTACTATATTCTATACACAATAACCACAATATTCATGACAAAACAAGCATGAGGAAACAAGGCAGTTAACACTTGAAATAAGGGTAAAAATTAAATATTCTTAACGAATGGGTGATAAAATGTTATAATAGGAACATATATGTTATTATAATTATTAATATGGTATTTAATTAAATTAATAAAATTCTTAAAACCATTATATAGGTGGTTAAATCATATGAAACCAAAAGGAAGTTTGAGGTAAGATATTTCATCTCAATTTCCATTCCATTAATACATATCTGTTAATATGAACATATTAACTTTTATTTGGTGTATATAATATAAATTTGATGTATTTCACATGAATAAATATTTATTTTTGATGGTTATTTTTTCAATTAAATTTTATTCTTTCAATGGGTAACAATTTGAAAGTTACCAAAGAGGTAAGAATCTATTTTACAATCTCACTTTCTTTTGGGATTGCTTTTACACTCATTAATGGAACATTATCATTTATCCTTAACAAGATCCAATAATTTTATTATCCAATGGATATTTAAGAAGTTTATATATTTTATTCCTACTTTTACTCTCTTGGGAATGTGAATCATGCAAAGAAAAGTTTAAAATAGAAATCGATTTTATTTCTCTTTAAATCGAATATATTTTTCTTCAATTCCCCTGTTTTAGAAAATTGTTTCAAAAAAATAATTTTATTTACTTAATTTATTTTTAAATAAATTTTAAGTTATCCTTGACTTTTAAAAATATTTTTAAAGTAATATTTATACTATTTTATAAAAAGTATGTTTTCAACAAAAAGTCAAAAGGAATGTTTTTTAATGTATACAATGATAATGAGTTTCCCCACCATAGTAACCATTTTATAAAATGTAGCTTATTATAAATGTTTTTAATGGTTTCAAAAATAAAAAAACCTTTAGGAAATATTATTTTAATATTTCAACACCATTACATTTATTCTTCCAAAGGGTATGATTTTATTGAAAAAACCTATATTCCCGATTAATCGATGTCACCTCTCATTTCTTGATTAATTTTTTGATTGTTAACTTTATATTTAGAAAATAAATTTATTGTGATAAATTTTCATTTGATATTACATTTCTCTTAAATATCCATATTCATTATATCATGTATATTTTTAATTTCTAAACTACATACCATTTTTATATATGGTTTTTACTTTTAAAGTTTTTGAATTGACTGGGGAAATATTGATAAATATGTATTCTTTACCCAATAGAGACATTTTTTGATAAAACACATTGTTTATGAATTAAATTGATCATTCGATATATAGGGATTGCTTTGGACATGCAATTATGGATGGAGACAGAGATTATATAGGCTATCAATGCATTAGTAGGTCTCATGAGACAAATAGTTTGGACAAATTAAATGGGTTTTTAACCATAGTTTTAAACCATCTTATGAAATTTCTTAGTGATATAGATATCCTGATGTATGAGATTATAAAATAAAAAATTAACCATTTTATTCATTGAGAATTTAGTTATTATTATCCATGATATTTTTTCATTGATATTATTTATGGATGAATTTTATGGTCAAGTTATTAAATAGAATGTTCTTTCAGTCATTTAACTTTCCATATTGATTATTCCTTATTGATTAACGGTGATTTTCACTATACCTAACCCTTACTGAGAATTTTAGATCACCCTTATTTTGTTTCCTTTTCCCAGGATATGAAGAAGAATTATTGGAATGAGTTTAATGATTCAAAATGTTTTCCATTACCATGTTTTTTATTTTATGCCCAATGTAAAATGGGTATCATGTATGTATCTTTCTCTCTAAGAATACTAATCTGATTGGCCCATTAGGATTTAATCCTTGAATATATGATAATGTAATAAAGTATACACTTGCTCATAGTTAATGGATTCAGGATTATTATTGTTGGTATTAGAGAAATTTTAGTAGAAACCTTGGGAACTAGATTAGAAAAACATATACTAGGGAAAATAAACCTATGTTAGTATTTGAGGATAATTATATAAAAAAATAATAGAGTTTTGTTAAGTTTGAGATTATTTGGGTTTTCCTAGAAATACATCTCTATCTGGATACTACAATTGGATGTTGTTTTGGCATAGTTGTACCTTGGGGTAATAACTCTAAAAAGGTAACATTGGTATTTGACATAATTATCACCCAGTGCATGAAAATGAGTCTTACTATGCACCTAGTTTGACATTATTGGGGTATATTCTTTGACTGAACATTATATTCCTTGGATAATTCACATTTTCATAACAAACCATTATAAAGGATTTGAAAATAAATATGTCCCCAAGAAACAATGTTTAAGATTATCAAATTAAAAATGCATAAATTTTTGATTTATGCTAAGTGTTACACCTATTTTAGAATTATAAATTATGATTTAAAATTCATAATTTATGAGCTAATCTATCACATTGCAATATTTATAAATAGAACCCAGAATAAAGAAGTGTATCAATACTCATGGAAAATGTATATATTTCCCTACTGAGAAAGCCATTATATCTTGTATTATAATTGAGTAGATCATAACTATGTTAGGATATCTAAATCAAGTTATAGAAAATAAATTTTACTGAATGGATCAAACTATTGTTCTACAAATTAATTATCCTATGTTAGATTGATTTATTCAATAGAATCCCCAATCATTTAGTGGGACTACTAATCATATGGTAGCTGAGTAATGGATTAAGTCCCTTGAAACAATATTTATGGCCATAGGATGCAATGAAAAGGAAAAGGTTATACTTTCAGTATACTTTATTAAGGGAAATTTTGATTAAATGTGGTCATTGATCTAGAATACTAGATATGAAGGAGAAATAGAATACATGGAATGAAAATATTTTAAAGAAATATCATTTGACAAATATTTCCCTTGTAAAAAATGAACTGAAATGAATATAAAGTTATATAGATTAAAGAAAAATGAAAAATAATGTGTTTTGGAGTATGATGATACCTTTATAATACTAGAAAGATATTATATTAATTACATATGCAATGTAAAATTAAATACTAACTATTTCTTTTAAGGTCTTAATCCAAATCTTTGAAGGGAATTATTTTCTCAATATTTTTCATTATATGACAAAATATTTTTATGTGCCATCAAAAGAGACATTAAATTTTATAGATCCTATATATTATAGGGGAATTAAGAGAAGAATAGGATATAATAACACCCAGAAAAAAGTAATGTGTTAAATAAGAAGAAGAATATTAAGTAATTTTAATCATGTAAAAATTGAGGAAAGAAACATCTAGAAAAATACTTGATGGGCATGGGAGATTTTTATAAGTTTAGTGACAAGGGTCATATGGATCATGAATGAAATAGGAAGAAACAAATTAATGATTTCTAGTGATTCATCTATAAAGAAATGGGAAATATTCACACCAATACCCCAAGTGTCAAGGAACCGTACCATATGAAAGGTCGAGGGGAGAAGGAAAATCTTATGCGATCACTAAAGCTAAGGTGGAATAACCCAATGATGTGATGGCATGTACTTTAACCCTAATCTCAAATTTATATAATTATATATTTGATTCTGGATCTTTTTACTCTTAAATATTTCATTTTTTCCAAGAAAATTAGATACTTCCTTAGAACCTTAAGAAGAGAGTTATCAGTCAAAACTCCTAGTGTAAGTCTCATTATAATAAGGATGTGTCAATAATTCCACATTATGAAACATAAACATGTTTTATTTATATAATTTATTATCATACCTATTTTTGAATTTGATATAATCTTTGATATGTAATTAATTTGAAAATATGATGAAAAAAATTATTACAAGGAGAAGGAAATTACAATTTATGATGAATATATAGAATTCCTTAATTTTAGAGTGGAGACTTTATCATCAAAGTCATGTCTAGATCCATCCCTAGTAGCTCTTTTGAATGAAAATCCAAGGGAAAAATAGAAAATAGAATCTATATATGGAAAAGGTAATCCTCAAATTGATGATGTACCTATTTTGTTGGAATACATTGATGTATTTATAAGTAATTACCTGGACATACCCTAGAGGATGATGTCGAGTTTTCCATTAATTCAACCCCTGATGTAAGACCAATATCAAAGTATCCCTAAAGAATGGATACTGTGTAATTAGTGGATTTAAAGAAAAAATTATGGTATTTGTGTGATCAGGGATTCATATACCCTAGTGTTTCACCTTGGGGATATTTTTTATCTTCATTAATAAGAAAGTCAGATCCATGAGATTGTGTGTTGGTTATAGGGAAATCAATTCCATTAAGATAAATAACAATTATCCTATACCTCGTATTGTTGAATTATTCTATCAACTTCACAGAGGTAAATATTGTTCAAAGATTGGCCTTTATTCTGGTTATCATTAATTATGAGAAAAAAGGAATACATTCCAAATACAACATTCCAAATGAGGTATAGAAATTATGAGTTTATAGTAATTCCATTTGGATTAACTAATAAACCCTATGTTTTTATGGATATAATGAATAGAGTATTCAAGTAATATATTTATAATTTCATTTTGGTATTTATTAATGATATATTTTTGTATTATAAGATATATAAGGATTATAAGAGTCACATTAAGATCATTATTGAGTCCCTTATAAGAAAAGAGTTATATGATAAATGTTTAAAGTGTTAATTATAGATTTAAGAAGTTTCTTTTATTAGATATATTATCTCTAAGGATAGAATATTAGTTGATCCTACAAAGGCAAAGGCAGTCAGATAATATCCTACACCAATGAACATAATCGATTCAAACAATTTCATTTATTTGGTAGATTACTATCAATGATTCGTTTAGAATTTTTACTGATTGGATAACCTGTTAACCAAGCTTACATATAAAGGGGTTAAGTTTATACAAAAAAATTAATGTGAATAATTTTTTGATGAATTTAAGAGGAGATTAGTCAATGCTTCAATTTTGATTCTACATTTTTGAAATGATGGGCTTGTGATATATGGTGACGCATCAAAGAAGAGACTTGGTTGTGTCCTTATGAAAAATGATAAAGTTATTATACATGAATCAAGTAAGTAAAAGACTTATGAATAGAGCTATCTATCCCATGATATTGATTTGGTAGTTGTAATCTATTCTTTGAAGATATGGAGACATTATCTCTATGGTAAAATATGTGAGATAAACACAAACCATAATATCATAAAATAAACATTCTCATAGAAATATCTCAACATGAGGAAAAATCAATGGGTTAAATTACTCAATAATTATGATTTCTCAATACACTACCACCTAGGGAAGGAAAATAAGGTAGTAGATGCATTAAATATGAAGGATTATAGAGTTATGATACAAATTAGGATTGAGAGGGATCATATGTTCATGGATCTAGTAAATATGAATACAGAAATTATTAAGGGGATACATCACTCCTTTTTCAAATTATTTTAAAACCATATTTATTGGAAAAGGTAAAAATTTCTCAATCTAGTGATGAGAATTTTTAGAATAAAATTAAAGATGTGAATAATATGAAGTTGGAATAATTCATTTGTGAAGATGGAATCCTAAAATTTATGTTTTATAGAAATAAATTAGATAAAAATGGTATTTTTGGATGACACTCATAGCTAACATTTCTCTATATAGCCTAGTAATACCAAGATGTAGAGGGATTTCATGGAACCTTTTTTGGTGGGATAACATGTAGTGATAAATTGTAGAATATGTTTCAAGATGATTAGTTTTCCAATTGATTAAGGCTAAGAGATAACATTATAGAGTATTCATGTAACCTATTCCTATTCTAATGTGAAAATGGTATTAAATTACTATGGAATTTGTCATAGGAATACTAAAGACTCATATAAATAATTATGCAATATGGGTTATTGTTGATCACCTAACCAAATCTACATATTTTCTCACTATAAGAGAAGTTTTATCTCCGGAGTGCATCACACAAATTTGTATTAATGAAGTTGTGATATTTCATGGAGCACTTCTTTCGATTATGTCAGATCATGAACATTTTTTTACATTAAAATTCTAGAAGAGTCTTCAAAAGGATCTTGATAATAAGCTTTATTTGAGTACCACCTACCATCCTCAAAATGATGGATAGTTTTAAAGAAATATTCAAACATTGGAAGACATGTTGTGGTCATGTCCTCTTGATTTTCAAGGCATGTGAGATAAATATTTACCTTTGTTAGAGTTTTCCAATAATAATAGTTTACATTCAAGTATTCAAATAACACTGTATAAATCATTATATGGAAATATATTTTATACTCTAACTTTTTGGGATGAGGTTAGTGAAAGGAAACTTGAAGGTCCAGAACTTATTGAAGAGACAATAACAATGGTAAGGACTATTCAGGCTTATATTAAAATATCTCAAAGAAGGAAAAAGGGTTATATAAAAAATTAGAGGAATTGTTTTTAATTTAAAGTGGAAGATCATGTTTTCTTGAAAGTATATACATGGAATGGTGTCATAAGGTTTTGGAATAAGGTAAAATTGAGCCCTAATTACATCAAACCCATTGAAATTTTGGAAAGAATTGGAGTTGTGGATTACTAGTTTTCAATTACACCGATCCTATATAAAGTAAATGATGCGTTCAATATATCATTATTAAGAAAGTAAATTCCAAAACAAACACATGTGATCAACAATAAAGAGATATAATTGGAACCCGATCTATCATACTATGAATATCCCATCTAGATTCTTGATAATAGAGAGAAACTGTTGTGAAATTGGATGACTGGACTAGTAAAGATACTTTATAGAAATAATAAAATGGAATAAGCAACATGGGAACTAGTAGATGTTATGAAGAAGAACTACTATTTTTTTAGAAGTTAATATCCAAAAAATTTCTAGGAAGAAATTTGTGTTGGAGGGAAGAATGTAACATCCCAAGACTTTATGATATATTTCCTTTTAAATAAATTCAATTTCTTCGATAGATTGTGATAAACACAACCCTAATCCGAAATTATAGTAATTGAAAATTATATCTAAATAAAACTATAATAAAATTAAAATTTTAAAATTTCATGGCAAAAAAATTCTAATTTTATAGGTTTGATATCGACTTTAAACTTACTTGGTCAAATAAACATAGAATGAAATTTTGAAAATTTCCCTTAGAAATAAGCTTTTATATAGTATTTAACTATTCTAAATTTTATTTATAATAATCCATAAAAATATTTATAATTAAAAATTTATTAAATATTAATTTTATATAAATAATGATAAGAACATTTTTAGGTAAAAGGGATATTTTTTAGAAAGCTAATTATTTTTCAGAAAACTATTTATATTTAAAAAGGCATAATGTTTGTCTATTTTAATTAATTAAAATAATATTTATATAAATAAAATTAATATATTATATGTATAACTATATGAATTTAAATCTCTCTAATTATTATTACTAGTCATATAGTTAATATAAGATCATCTTATGCTTGAAAAATGCATTTCTTGAAAAACAGTTTTTTCGACATGTTTTGCAGGTTTATTTCAAATTAAAAATTTCCACTTATATGATTTTAATTTGATAAAATAGATTCCATATTTATAATAATCATAATTAATATTTTTTAATAAGTTCAAATTAATTTTTAGTTATAATGATTAGTAAAAACATAAATTAATTAATTAACGCGGTTAGGGTTAAAACGAGGTTTTGCACGTTACTTGTGTTTTTGTTAAAATTATTTTTCCAAACACATATAATTATTTATTTAATAAATTGGATTTAATAATTTTAATTAGTGGTTCCCAATTATTTAATAATTATTATTTTATTTTATCATTAATGGATAAATTACTTAGGTTAAAAAACTTTTTACCATGATGAAAACTAAAATGATAAAAGTAAACTTAATGGATAAGGGAAGAACATGTTTAAAAAATGTTTTATATTATGTTATGGATGTTTTTATTGATCTTAAATTCTCTACACTCCATTATTTATCAATTTTTTAGGAACTTGGGGTTAGATTGATTTTCCATTATTGAATAGTTTTGAGAATTTACAAAAATGCCAATCCCCTCAATTATAAAAGGGCACTCCCTCCCCTCATTTATTTAAACCTATAAAGAAATTTGTCTTGAAAAAACTCTGAAAAGGTGTCTCCAAAAAACAATTATAAATATTATATATCTGATGGTATTCCCAAAACACCAACCCTAGTATCCTTAAGTGGATATCCAAATGAGGTTTTTCTAAGAGAAATTAATCGTCTTAACCGAGCTCTTTATTTTTCTTTCTTATTTTAAAACCTTAAATTATGTATTAAAAATTAAAATATAATAAAAATATTATCTACCATATAGTGAGATATTATTATATTTATTTAATAATATCTATCCATCTTCTTCTAAATCAAATGGGAAACAAATCCATTGCTCGTGTGTACGCCGGACTATCGCCCCGCAAATCGATGTGATTTGTTTTTCATCACCAAATCACATGGATAGTAATAAGTAAGAAAATAAGAATATATATGATAAAAATTACGAGATATTAATTCTTTAAAATAAATATATCACCTAATTTCTGGCCCTTTAACCTATTAAGGGAATGGTATCGTCGCTCGTGTTTACGTACGACCTATCATCTCCAAAAAGCGATGTGATTAATTTTACATGTACAAATTTTAAGAATGGTTATGAAAATAAATATAATGAGTAAATATAATCTTAATAAAATTTATATCATTATATATATTAAGAAATTTTATCCTATACACAATAACTAGAATATTCATGACAAATCACATATGAGAAAACAAGGCAGTTAACATAAGAAACAAGGGTAAAAATGAAATATTATAAAAGAAAAAATGATAAAATATTATAAAAGGATCATATATAATATTATAAATATTAACATGGTTCTACAATAAATAAATTACATGATTAAAAATTATACATGATGTAAAATTGTGTTCAACCAAAAGGAAGTGTGAGGTAAGAGTTTTCGTCTCAATTTCTATTCCATTGATACACATTAGTTAATACACGATTATTCACTTTTGCGTAGTGTATATACTTCCAATTTGATATTTTTAACATGAATAAATATTTATTAATTATGTTTAATATTTTATTTCAAGTTTATTCTTTCATATGGTTACAATTTGAAAGTTAACAAAGAGTTAAGAATCTATTTTACATTCTCACTTTATTTTGGGATTACTTTTATTATCATTAAAGGAATTTTATAATTTATCCTTAGTAAGATCCAATGGTTTTATTATACACTAGATATTTAATAATTTAATATATTTTTATCTAAACTTATCTTCTCTTTGGTACTTTAATTATTAAAAGAAAAGTTTAAAGGAAAACTGATTTTATTTCTCTTTAAATCAGATATATTTTTCATCCATGTCCATGTTTTTAAAAATTATTTTCCAAAAGTAATTTTATTTAATAAAATGATTTATTAAAAAAATTTGAAGTTAAAATTTGATTTTAACTTTTTTTAAAGGAATATTTGTACTATTTTAGGAATGGGAAATTTTTGACAAAAATGTCAAAAGGAATATTTTTTTAACATATACAATGATAACATGCTTCCCCACTACCGAGACAATTTTATGAAATATAGATTCTTAAAAACATTTTCAATTATTTTACAAAGAAAAATATTTTATGAAATATTATTTTAATATTCCACTTCCTTTCCATTTATTATTCTAAAGTGAATTATTTTATTTTAGAAACCTATATTCCTGATGAACCAATGGTCATTACTCATTCCTTGATTAATTTTTTTATTGTTAAATTTCTCTTAAGGAAATAACTTTATTGTGATAAATTTTCATTGAAAAATAAATTTATATTAAATATACATATTCATTTTATCATGGATATTATTATTTCCTAAAATATATACAATTTTTACAAATGGTTTTTACTTTTAAAGTTATTTTATTAATTGGGAAAATTTTGAAAAATTCGTATTCTTTACTCAATATTGATATTTGTTGATATAGAGTATTGTTTATAAATTTAACTGATCATTTGATATATGAGAAATGATTTGGACATGTAGAGATGGGTGGGGCCTAAAATTGTATATTCCCTTAATACACTGATAAGTATCATGATAAAAACCAGTTAACTAAATTAAAATGATTTTTAAGAATAGTTTTAAACCATATTATGATACGTATTTATGGTATAAATATCATGATGTACAAAATTAAGCATCTCCTTCATTGAGAATTAAATTATTATTATCAATTATACTATTTCATTGATATTATCAATGGATGAATTTTGTGATCAAATTATTAAATGGAACGTGTTTTCAATTATTTACCTTTCTATATTAATTATTTCTTATCTAATCATAATAGTCAATTTATTGATTAAATGGAAATTGTATTTAGTTATTTACCTTTACATATTGATTATGGCTTATTGAATTTGATAGCTTTAACTATACATAAACCTTATTGAGAATGTGAGAACAACATTATTTTTTTACTTTACCCAATATATTAAGAATAATTCTTAGAATGAGTTTAAGTATTCTAGTTGTTTTCCATTACTTTTTTTATATTTTATCCCCAATGTAAAATGGGTATGATGTATGTATCTGGATCTCTAAGTCTACTAAAATGATCAGTCCTTTGGGATTTTACCCTTATATCTATGCCAATATAATAAAGTAGATACCAAATCCAGGTTAATGGAGTTGGGTTATTACAAATATTACCTTAAAAGTCTTCCCTTCCATACTTTATATCCCATATACCACCTTAGTGTTTTGAATCAATGACCACCATTGATAAACATCCCACTTTAGACGATAAAACTCTATGATATATTTGTTCCATTAACTAATTCTAAAGTGATAAATATCTTTTCTAAGAACTTTATCCATTTCTCAACTACTAATAGACTATTATTTTGATAAATGATATAGGTTGTTGTTGCATGAAGCAGTCCGACATTATTGCACCATGTTTTGGATCTGCAGATTGTTCCATATGAACAAGGATATTGTTCATAACCTTATTCAACTTACATAAAATAGTTATAATATTTTCATCTCTAGAATTGGTCTCATTAACTTCATCAAATTGATCAGAAAAAAATCACTAAATAGGTTATGGGTGTTGATACGATTCCTATTTCCTCTCTTAAGTGATATTTATAAAAAATGGCATACAATGTACAAACTCATAACATTTTGAACATTGAACCATCGAATATGATTCCTTTGCATGTAAAATATTCTAAAATAGTTTCTTGAATATAAAATGGGTTTATCATAATGTTTATTCTATATAACTATGTTCTTATAGATTTAGTTTACAAGGTTTATAATAAAATTGATCTAATACCAAATGTAATAACCCATAATCTAATAACCCAAAAATTATGGTTATTATAATAAATTATTATAAAATACAAGATATTTCATCTCATGGGATATAATATTTTATCAGTCTTGTGAGGATATATATACACATGATTCTCACATCACATTTGAAAACATGAAATACAACTTAAAATTCTAGTGAGAAATTTATTATTTCATATAGTATATCCTGAAAATAATCCAGATTTCACATCTAGGTAACCTAGGAATAATAAAAAAAATAAAAGGGTGAGATTAGATGATCAGTAAGGGGAAACATATAGTGGAATCTATCATATAATAAAGAAGGCATAAATAATGCGGTGAGGATAAATATTAATAAAATATTCCATATAACTAATATCATAAAATAGGAATATATCCATGGATGACATAAAAACATAAATAATCACATGGAAAATAATAAATGGTTTCATAATTATATAATTCAAAATTTCAAACATCTCAATCTTACCATTAGGGTCTCATACCAAGATATCATACATAAATAGGCAAGGTATACAAAAAATACCCAAACTTAATTGTCTCATGAGACCTACTAATACATTGAGGGGTTACATAATTTTGGGATATGTATTAAATTAATAAGTTCAATTAATTCATCATATTAAATAAATGAATAAAGATTATAATACATGATCAACATACCTTAGTAATCAATAAAAATTCATATTGGAAAACTCACATATAGAATACCATTTTCTCATCAATAAAAAAATAGATGACAATTATCATAAGCTATATAGAGAAAGGAGGTGGATTATATCATTATATTTTATCCATAGTGTAGTATAATAAATATTAAATGACGTTAACATAGATTAAAATACACCTTTATAAAGACATTATGAATTTGTTTAAAAAAAATATCATTTTCTTTGATAATTTTTAAAAACTAAAAAACCCCAGAAAAATGGGAATATGATTTTCTTTGAAAAACCATGGAAACTTATAAATTAGTCCCAATAATTAATTATGCTCATGATAGTGTGAAAATTTAGTCGGATGATAAAATTAAATAAACATTCTTTTTACACCTTTTGTAAATAAAGTCCAAAATGATTCATACCAAAAAAAATTACAAAGATTATTTTTTTAAATATTTATTAAAAGACATAGATAGTTTTAAATGACCATAAATAACCATTGGGGTTTTTATAATAACATTATTGAAATTATTTAAAGAACATGGATATGGAGGGAAAATATTCTCAGCCAAAAAGAAGAGATAATGCCAGTTTTTCATATAAGATCCCTTTTTAGTGGATTCTTGAACCCAAGAGTGAGGATATAATAAGAAGGAATAAAAAAACAAAGAATAAACATAGGAGAATAAGATATATTATAACATTAACCTTAATATAAAATATGATCTAACATATTAGAACATTAACCTTAATCTCGATTAAAATTGAGATTGGAACATTAACCTTTACCTCATAATTCTGCTAGGTCAAACAGGATCTAATATCATTTATAATAAATTTAGAATTATTATAAATATATATAAAAATAATATTAAGATTTATCTTATTACATAATATTAATTTATAATTTCTTATTACCCATTTATTAATATTTCTTTATTAAAATCAATATTTGGGTGTTAACTATTCCATTTCCCATACATGTTTCAGTTTGATGATTCTAGTACCTGAACCTTGTTCATGGTTTTATAATAAATAGGGTTATAATTATTTAATGGATATTATATTTACTAATTAAATTCATATTTATTACTATCCATGTGATAAGGCGATAACAAATGAAATATGTTGTTCATAAAGGTAGTAGTCCACACACACACACATGAATGATGTTTTATTTTTTAATAGATGGGAGGAAAAGAAGGTAAATAAAAATTTAGATATATATAGTCATAATTATTTCATGGATATCTTATTTATTACTTAAATGTATCTTTATAAATATCCATATGAGGTGACGATCAAAAAATGAAATACATCGTTCATGGAGGTAGTAGTATGCACATACTCACTAATAATGTTTTCAATTTCCATTTAATATAAATAGGAAACTAATTGTTTTTTCATTAACATAATAAAATATAAGTAAACTAATGATACTTATTTAATTATGTTAATATGGTTATATAATATTTGTAAGTGGTTTAAGAAGGAAGAAACTTGAAAGAACTCGGTTAAGACCTTTGGATTTCTCATTAAGCCTTCTCAGGTTGGTCTTTTAGTGACACAAAAAGTTATAGGTCATATATAATCTTGTTTGGGATTTATTTAAGTAGATATTTTTTAAAGTAAAGTACTTAATTTGGGTTTATAAGTTATTAGGTAAAGGTATCCTTTACAATTTAGAGGGGTGACACTTTTGTAAATACTCTAAAATTTAAAATAATATAAATTTATTTTTCAAGGTCAAGTGGAATCAAGGAAACACAAATTTGAATATAATATATTATAATAAACTCATAAAATAAAATTAATGTTTTATGTTATTTGAAACCCTATCCCTTAGTTTAAACCCCTCTTTAATCCTGTTAACCTATACCATGATGACAAAATTTTACCATGGAAACTCATTTTTAGGATAAAAATAAAATCAATATCATTTCCTAATTTGAATATGATTATTTAAAATATGAATTTTTTTACAAGAGTTAGGTTCTAGATGTGGTAAAAATTAATTTTAATATAAGTAATAAAAATTCAATGAAAATGAGTTTTTTTGAAAAGTATATTCTTAAGCCTAAAAATGATTTTACACTGAAATCATGTATAATATTTATTCATATAAAATTTATTATTTTATTGTTAAATAAATAAGTTTATTATGGATTTAAAATAAATCCAAAACTGAATGGTACCTTATGAATACTTAATTAATGGAAAATATCCCAAAAATAGTTTTTATTAAAAACAACTATAACTTAGGTTCAAAAATAGAAAGTATGAGTTTCTAAATTAAAAATAATATTTTAAATGAATTTTTTCACATTATTAAATAATTTTTTGGTTGAGAATTTTTTTTTTCATAAATTTTAATTTTTTTATTATATCATGTTGAGATCCTAAAATTCATAGTATCTATAAAAATAGTATTGTTCACAATTCATCTAAAAATCAACCATTTGATAAATATCCAAAAAATTCAATGTAAGCTATTATTTACATGATGAAACCAAAAAATATCCATCTAATCAAATTTATACTATAAAATATAGGAATATTGATTTTAATCATGTTGTTGAATAAATCTATTTTTATTATACTATAATTACGAGTTGATAGAATGTGCATTGTGCTATAGTTCAGGGATATAGTGTTTACCTACTATAATAGAATATCAAGAATTACAGAACATAGTTCCATTGGATGATTTTTCTATAACCTATGGTTACTTTGTCTAAAATGAATTCAAAATTTTTATTAGTCATGAAATACAAAAAGGAATTAGTCAGGTTGATGTTCTTATTTAAGGGGTAAGGAAAGTCATCAAATGGAGAAGTGTTATTCTGTGATTGTTAGAGTAAAATAAAACTTCTCAAATTATAGTGTTTCATGTGAGAATTAAATGAGTTTAATTGAAATTACATTTTATCCATAATATACTAGAATAAAAATTATTATAGATAAAAAATATAACTGGGAAGAAAAATACAGATAACATTTTCATGAAGGTTTTAGTCTAAGAAATTATGAGGTAGAATTATGGCTTAGTTGGACTTGGGTGAAAAAAGTTAATTGAGAACACTACATGCATGAGGAATAAGGATTCATTTTTACTAAGTATTGGAGGATTCTGAGGAGATACTTAAATATTTATTTAAGTGGAATATTGTTAGGATTATGAATCCTATTCAAGTTATTATATTCAATTTACTAGAAGGAGTAACTATGGAAGTTTGCTTTAGTTTTATCAAGGTAGCAGTAGGAAGAATCTTCATCAACAATTTTTTTTCCAGAAGGTGATGAACATTCAATGAGTGAAAGGTGAAGCCTAGTGGAGGTTTACCAGATGAAATGGTTAAGGTTGAGGAGTTACACAGAATAAGAGGTTCACTATATTTAATGGTGGGTTTACCATAAACTTCATTTAGTGGTGAAACCTATTCCACTGACTGATTACATATATAAAGTAGATGTGTGAATATGTGTCTTGTATAAAATATATAAGTGTAACATTGGATACTTTTCTAAAATTTTTATAATCACATGTTCTTATGGTAATATAAGAGTTTTTAGTGTTCTCCCATGGACGTAGAAAAAAATCACAAACTGCAAAATCTTATGTGTCTAATTTAATTTTATCATTTCTTTCTTTTCTTGACTTTTTATATATGATATTTTTAAGAGAGTGTGTGAGTATTAAGACTTAGTATGGTGAGTGGGGTGAATTTTATTCCCATATTCCAGTACATTAATCTTTAGAGTATTTTTCGGTGGTTTGAATTTCATAGCGCAAAATCTCATTAGCATGTAAAATTTTAGTAGATTGAAGGTTTCATCTTTCAATGGTTTCATGGATGGTCATTCTTTAAGAAAATATATATCTTCTTCAATTATCAGCAACTCCCCATGATCTTAAACTTTTATTTTTCAATATAATACTCAATTATCGTGGTTTATTTTCTCAATACTACCACAAAATCCACAATATTCTCTTTCATTATTCCCATTAATCGTAGTGAGATTCCATGAATTGTATAATGGAAATATCCACAAAAGATAACATTATTAATCATTATTTATGATTGATAATATATATAATAATCCATATCTTGCTGATTAACTCTAAAAAAAGAATCTTATGCACTGCCTAAGTATTAATTCCTCCTAAAATGGAAAAGGAAACAACACTTACATGTTGTTTAGTGTGGCTTGGTTACTTTTATGTATTATCCCAATGAAACTTTATAACTTTTCTATATTTTTAAAAGGAAATTATCATTACGTATCACACTATTTCATAGAAATAAACCTTACATATTGATTTTATCATGAAAAGTTTTCTCACGTATACCTGGTTACTTTTACATATGGGTCTTAGTAGCCTTTACATATCACAATGTACATTCTAATAATTTTACAAATCTTCCTTTGCTCAAAAAGACTCTTACACATTGATACCTATATAGAATTTTCTAAATTTCTCTACACTTATTCTGAAACATCTCTTTCATATAAAGGGAACTTCAAGTATTTTCCAATTCTCACTATTTAGTTACTTGGTTACCCTTATGTAATACCTTTTTAATTTTTAGTACCATGGTGAACCTTACATATTTAGCTAATGAACCATACATATCTAGGGAGTTTCATTCCTTTGTCTGATTTTTTCACTTCTTCATAAGTTAATATTAAATATATATGGAGTGTTCTAAGACTATTAATGTTTCCTCTTACATAATTTCATACATATCTACCTCAAATATATTACATAAAATAAAAAAGTTACATACCAACCTTTTCAAATTCCTATAAATTCTGATACATTATCAATCATATTTCATGATTTATAATCATTACAAAATAACTTATGGACTTATAATTTAATTCTAGAAAATTCACTATAAGAACAAAATCATTTCAAGAACAACTCCCACTCTTCTAATGGAATATAAAAAGATCCTACTATAGAATATATTTTGATTTAATTTTGGAACATCCACAACTTCTAGTCTTCTAATTATAATTCATCTTCTAGGGTAACTCATTCTTTCCAAAACAACCCCAACTGTTCTTTCAAAATTAATTCCATATCATTAGAACTTTCAAAATTCTAATTTATAATAAATCTAAATATTCTTTTATCATGAACCAACCTAGGTAGACCCTGAACTAGTCACTCGAGCTGGTCTGTGACATGGCCCGAGAGGCATT
Source organism: Viscum album (assembly GCA_963277665.1). Taxonomy (NCBI): domain Eukaryota; kingdom Viridiplantae; phylum Streptophyta; class Magnoliopsida; order Santalales; family Viscaceae; genus Viscum; species Viscum album. The sequence goes on from OY728148.1 coordinate 688,674,721, forward strand.
ACCGATCCTCTTGGGCTGGAGAAAAGCACCAGGGTGTCAATAGAGGACAATTGGGAATGATTTTTCCCAGTAAAAATAAATAAAGTAGTAGAAAAAGTAGAATAATTCATGGTAAAAAAATGAAAAGAAAAAGGAAGAAAAACCAATGACAGCAAACTAACCTGACTATGACAAAAGCTTCTCGCGAATCCGAGAGTCTCTCACAAGTTCAAAACCAACTCCCACCCATGGTGGGCAAGCTCAAGTCAAACCTGCAATAAAACTAAAAACAGGAAAACACTATAGGTGTGAGTATTAAAATTTAGTAGGTGTGTCCAACAAACTATTCCCAATTCACTACCTTTAAATAATGTAATTTACTAATTCTAGGTTTGAACTAAATTTTACAAAATATATGTTTCCACACACACACTACCATTTATAAGACAAGTAACAGTCCATTTCCCTTTTTAATTTAAAAACAAGTTTAATTTTTGAAAGCAATAGGTGCATTGAATTTTAAAACATTTCTACAAACAATTTAGAAATTAAAATTTCAGTTGTTAGTCAAATGGAAAACCACACACAACACACAACACACACTAATAGAAATAGAAAAGAAGTGGCACACATGGGCCAGCAACCAAACCAGACCACTCAATCATCCTCCACACAAAAATAAACACTAAATAAAACATGAGTCGAACCTAAGAGCTCATGAACAATCCATAACGTACCATACATGTGACTCATCCTGAAGGAATTCCTAATCTTGATGATGTAATAATACCCTAACGCCTGACTATCACCCCAGCTGTCCTAGTAGAGGGGCCCAATACCATAGAAATAATAAAAAAACACCTATCTATTATGGGTCACTAGCCAGTGCGTAATCTAAACTAGTGCAGTAATAATTCTCAGAAGATTCACTCACTATGCCAGGTTCCCATGTCAACACATATAATAAAAAGGAAAGGGGTGAGTCAACAAAGACAATAAAGTAGCAAAAATATCACACACAAATCATGCAGTCAACGTACACCAAATATAACCCCCGAGTCACCCCAAAGAGAGTTTTCCAAACTAATTTATTTTATTAAAGTTCCAAATGGGCCTTCGCCAATTTTAAAGAAAATACTCATTTCTCAAGGGAACCAAAACAATTGTTCATGCTTAAAAAGAAATCATTTATAAATAAATGAGAACTACATTTGAAATTCCATGAATTATTTTTAAAGGCCAAACATACATTCTTTCACTACTGGGTGTCCGTTCATCAGGAAAATATCTCAAGTGTCGTGTATAAAATAAACTTCTCTTTTTACACAAAATAATCATTTGAAAATTAATTATATTATATTATTTCCCATTTATTAAAATTAATAAAATATCAAGCAATTAATAAATTCTGAATTTAAAGTCAAGTGTAGTGGGTGACCTACCTCAACTTGCAAACCCATCACGATGATGCAATGCGACTCGCACAGGCGCGCAAGCATGCAAAAGCTGACGATCACATGAGTGTGGAAAAACCTTTCCAATGCACTGCAACTGTAAAGATAACTAAAATACATAAACATGGACTTAAAATAATTCAAACAAACAAATAGCGTAAAAGAACCACCTCGACCTACTTTCAAAACATAACTCGCATTGTTTGTATTATTTAATAAACCACTTTAAAATTTATAAAACAATTTCGAAAGATTAACCCACGATTTTAGACACCCAAAACCCCTTTTAAAACCAACACACGACATAAAACCAATTTTCAACAACTTCTTAATTAAATAATTTATTCAAACTTATAAACTACTTGTAGGAGACACAAATAAAAACTTTGCACACACAATATATCAAATTCGACATGGAAGACTCATTTCCAACCAGAACCAGTGTGGTAACAACATAACAAACCCAAAAACATACTTTCTCATGCTACAAATAAATTCTTTAGTTTTAAAAAAACCTTTCCATACACATAAAGCATTAAAAATACAACCATACAACTATTCTCACAATTGGCATGCACTATTTAACAAAACATCACTACTCATCAAGAAATGAAGAATCAATTTCTGTGTTTCATGCTAAATAATCTAACCAATGATTTAAATATGAAACTTAGCATTAATATAAAGTGAGAATAATACGAAAATGATGCAACAAAAATTAAAAAGATGGTGCATATGGAATCCTACCTCAATTGACGAAGAACAACCAGATATCGATGCGAAATGTAGTTCTCACTCCAATTGCACATACAGAATTTAAAAAAAATTAAACATAAACATTTGACCATAAATTTTAGGATCAAACCAAAAAATATTGAAACCCTACATCTAGTGTTTGTGTAAAAGAAAGCCACTAAATCAAGAATCAATTAACAAGGGAAAAATAAAAACATCACCGAAAGGGGAGGAAGGGAGACTACCGTCAGAGTGGGGTGTGTCAGCGAGGTGGCTAGCTATAGGGCAGGGGTGCGGGAGGCTAGCCGGTGCCGAGTGCGGTGCAGGAGGCAGCCCGACAGGAGGACACCGCACATGAGGCGAAGTCGCAAGGGGGAAGAAGGGAGGTCGATAGGAGGCGCAGACATGGAGAAGAGGAGAGGGGTGCTTGATGCCATGATATTGCGAGCAGGGAGGAGCGGTGGTCCGGAGCAGTGAGGGTGAGGGGAGACGAGGTGGATAAGTTGAGTGTAGAAGCAAGAGGAGATGACATGGACCTTCGAGGATAGGCTGGGTGCTAAAGGGGGCTAAGAAGGGTTGGCTGAAGTTGGGGAAGGCCGACTATGGTGAGTGAAGGTCAGTGCACTAAGGGGGGAGAGGCCGAGGGAGACCTGATGAGGGAGCTGGGCGAGCGCGAGGCCGCCGGCTAGAGCGTGGTGGTGTTGCGAGCACAGGGCGAGGGGAAGGGAGGGGGGTGTTGGGTGAAGCACTGCACGTAGGGGGCGGGGTCCTACAGGGGTGTGAGGTGGCAGCCAGGGAGTAGCTCGCATAGGGGAAGGGGGAAACAATGGGGGGAGGGTGATGCACCTAGGGTTTAGGTTGCTTTTTTTCATTTTAGTTATAATAATAGTAATAATAATAAAACAAGGAATAAAAATAATAAAAATAACTACAATAATAATAATATAAATAATTATAATAAAAATATTAATGACAATAAAATTAATATTGATAATAAAAATAAAAATAAAAATAAAAATAAAAATAATAATTTAAAGAATAACCATTATAATTACAATAATATAAAAAACAACAACAACAATAATAATATAATAGTAATAGAAATAATAATATATTTAATAATGATAATAAAAATAATAATAATGAAAACAATAATAATAATAATAATAATAGTAATAATAATAATAATAATAATAATAATAATAATGAGTAATTGCACAACACTAGGGCCAATTGCGTGGCTACTGCCAACCACGCAGTGACTGCGCACAGGTCCGAAACTAAGTAAAAATATTAAACGATGAAGATTTTAATTCGGGACCTAGCCCAGACCTTAACGCGAGAAACTGAGGCCAAGAATTAATAAAATAAAAATAAATTAAATGTCAGGGTGTAATAATTCTCTCCACCACAAACACTTTCTGCCCCTAGAAAGTCACTCAGCTGAACACTAGATAAAACAAGACACCTTGCCCAGTTTAAACTAAAAGAAACCACACCACTGGAAAATGGGAGAACATGAGAGGGTTCTCCCCACTACAAGAATTTAGCTAGTGAGGAAATTTAACATCCAATTATAGCACCCCGGGAGGGGGGGGGGTGATGTGGGAACTCCTAACCAATCCAAACCAACTTTTATAGCACGAGAGAACAACTCCTCCACTGAAACTTGGAACTCTTGACTTAGACCAGCAACTCCCAACACTAGGAAAAAAACCTATGAGAAGTATATAACCCCAAACAGTAAACCCAAGCATAACCACTAGCCTTAAATCCTATAGAGGAACTTACATCTCCAAACAAACAAATCCAAACCGAGATTAACCCACACAAGGTCCAAACCCACTTTTAAGAAAAGCGCACGATTCATAAAATCATGATCAGACAAAAAATACTGTCTGGATTACAATAGAACATGTTTTTCATAACTCCACGACAAAAAAATGAACTTACAACAATGTCAAAACTTTAACAATAGAAGAATAAGAACTAAATTACTCTTAAGGTTCCACTGCCAACATAGAACACAAAACCCAAACCAGTACTTCACACCCCCAGAAACTCCTGACTACACGTGAGCTTCACCCCAAGACTTGTGGCTGGGGCTCTAATGGCTGAATCATCTCCTACCTCACAGCCATGCACTGAAATCCTCTAGTCATAGTGTCTTATTCATGTGACGCTTCCTACAAAGTTTCTCTAAGTGACCAAAACTACCTTAACGACGACATGTCTTTAGAGGGATGTGACATGGCGACTTCATGTGCTTGAACCAACCACACTGGAGGCACACCACTGAACTGTCCGATGAATTGGAAGCCAAAACCACTACAGAGGAATCTTTAGAAACATGTCCCTCTAGCACAACTTGCTCACCAGATAGGGAACCTCCATGAGCAACTGGATATTATATATTTTCAAGAACCTGAGCTCCGTAGACCAATTCATCTAGGAACACCTCATCCACCAGCTTCTCAAAATGACAATCTTTAGAAAGGAAGACCTACTCCTTGATCTCTAGACGAAGACCCCCGATGAAGAGAGAAGTATTCATCAAATCCTATGATGCTGTATCTGGAGAAAAGGCCACAAGTTCCTTTAAATGGTAAACATATTCCTTCACCATCCATTTTCCTTGTTGAATATGCATGAGCTCTTCCCTTTTTTTCACCTCTTCATTTATAAACCATTGGAAAAAGATGGATTTAAATACATCCCACATCATCCCAACTTGCAATGATTGCAGGGTGAACAACTCCCATTCATCCCAAGATGGACCTTTAAATAGACCCAAAATGGAATGCACTCTAACAGCTTCGAGAGTTCCCGACACCTTGAAGACACGCTCGACCTCTTCAAGTCACTCTACTGCCTCTAACGGACCCCATCACCGTGAAGGATAGGCAATGCCCAAGAAGGACCAAAAACTGGGCATGACTTATCAGAAACCTTAGGGACCTTTCAGGGTGGCATTTTATGAACAACATATAAAACATATATCTAAAACCAATATTAAGCCGGAGCAACATCAATGAAGACTCCTTCATCCAAAAACAACCAGCTCAAAAACCAAACAAATATAAACATAGCAAAAATTCCCATTTTCATTTTAGATTTCAAAACCGCCTACTTTCAATGCGACTTACCAAATACCAAACCCACTTTAAAACCAAATTAAAATTTTCCAAAAATCATTTCCCCCTTTTAAAATCACTTTAGAAAAACAAGGTCAAGCCTTTAATTCCAAGTGCACACCCCAGTAATCCCATGAACCATTGCTCATGTCTTCATCCACTTTCATCCATATGCACCAAAACACACTTCCCATGCATTCTCTCACATGTGAAAATGTTTATAAAGAGTTCCTGAGGTTTCAACCAAACCATATCTCTACCATTTCCAAGAAAACACTAGATTTTTAGACCAAGATATTTTAGTTTTAAAAGTCTATTTCACAAATTTTAAGCCATTTAAAAGAAATCATTCCCATTTCAAAAACTTTTTTTCATTTTCAAAAGTTCACTTACACCAATCCGAGCCAAGATGACACTTAAATTGCATTAAAATACAAGAGTGAGGGACTAGTTGTCATGCTTAACCTGGCGACATGGTAGTGGGCCAACCCCCAAGTAAGAATCAACAGCTAGGAAGAACTTAAACTATGTACTCTGACTCCACATGGGTCACTACTCCATGTGAAATCATGATGTAATATCAAATTTCCTCAATTGTCATCCCTCAATATAAGACAAACTAGAAAAAGACAATAACTCAATTCCCCGACTACCCCTGGTGACTCGAAGTTTGGAACGAGTGAGGGTTCATGACGTCCTTCCCGTACCTACCTCTTGAGTCCTGACAATCCTAATCTCCATCTACCGGACATCCCAAATAAAAAGGGCCTCCTCTAATACCGTTTTTTCATGAACCAACCTGGGTAGACCCTGAACCGATCACCCGAGCCAGTCCACGACATGGCCCGAGAGGCCTTCCCAATCCTCCCGGGTTGGCGACAAGCACCAGGGCATCAATAGAGGACAATTATGAATGATTTTTCCCAGTAAAAATAAATAAAGTAGCGGAAAAATTAGAATAATGAAAGACAAATAAATGACACAAAAAAGGAAGAAAAACCAACAATATAAAACTAACCTAACCACAACCAAAACTCCTCACGACTCCGAGAGTCGCTCACCAGTCCACAACCAACTCTCACCCACGGCGAGCAATCTCAAGTCAAGCCTACAACAAAACTAAAAATAGGAAAAAAACTATAGGTGTGAGTAATAAAACTCAGTAAGCGTGCCCAACATACTATTCCCAATGCACTACCTTTAAATAAAGAAATTTACTAACTCCAGGTTTGAACTAAATTATAAAAAATATGAGTTTCCACACACAAAATTCCATTTCTAAGACAAGTAACTGTCCATTGAGATTTTTAATTTAAAAACAAGTTTAATGTTTGAAAGGAACAAGTGCATTGAATTTTAAAACATTTCTATGAACAATTTAGAAATTCAAATTTTAGTTGTTAGTCAAATGGAAAACCACACAAAACACACAACACACACTAAGGTAAATGGGAAATAAGTGGCACATAGGGGCCAACAACCGAACTAGAACTCTCAATCATCCACCACACAAATATAAACACTAAATAAAACATGGGTCGAACCTAAGAGCTTGTGAAAAATCCAGAATGTACCATAAATGTGACTCATCTTGAAGGCATGCCTACTCTCGATGAATTTATAGCACCATAACGCCTGACCATCGCCCGGGATGGCTTGGTCGAGGGGCCCAATCCCATAGCAATAATAATAAAACACTTCTTTACTATGGGCCACTAGATAGTGCGTAATCTAAACTAGTGCATTAATCATTCTCAGAAGATTCACTCACTATGCCAGGTTCCCATGTCAACACGTCTAATAAAAAGGAATGGGGTGAGTCAAAAAAGTCAATCAAGTAGCACAAAGATCACACACAAATCATATAATCAACATACACCAAATATCACCCTCGAGTCACCCCAAAGAGAGTTTTCCAAAATAATATGTTTTATTAAAGTGCCAAACAGGCCTTCTCCAATTTTAAAGAAAATCCTCATTTCCAAGAAAACCAAAACACTTGTTCATGCTTGAAAAGAAATCATTTATCAATAAACTAGAACTACATTTGAAATTCCACAAATTATGTTTAAAGGCCTAATGGGAATTCCTTCACTACTAGGTGTCCATTTATCATGAAAATATTTCAAGTGTCATGTATAAAATAAACGGCTCTTTTTACACCAAATAATCATTTGAAAATTAATTATCTTATGTTATTTCCCATTTATTAAAATTAATAAAATATCATTCAATTAATAAATCCTAAATTTAAATGTGAGTGCAGTGGGGGACCTACCTTAACTCACAAACCAATCACGATGACGCAACGTGCCACACATGAGCTCGCAAGCGCGTGCAAGCTGATGATCGCATGAGCGTGGAAAAACCTTGTCAATGCACTACAACCAAAAAGATAACTAAAATACATAAACAAAGACGTAAAACAATCCAAACTAACAAATAACACAGAAGAACCACCGTGACCTAATTTAAAAACATAACTCTCATAGATTTTACTATTTAATAAATCACTTTAAATTTTATAAAACAATTTCCAAAGAGTAAACCATGACTTTAGACACCCAAAACCCCTTTTAAAACCAACGCATGACATAAAACCAATTTTCAACAACTTATTAATTCAATAATTTATTCAAACTTATAAACTACTCATAGGAGACACAAATAAAAAATTTGCACACACAATATATCAAATTCGACATGAAAGACTCATTTACAACCAGAACCAGTGCAGTAACAACATAATAAACCCAAAAACATTATTTCGCATGCTGAAAATAAATTCTTTAATTAAAAAAACCTTTTCTTACACATATATCATTCAAAATCCAACCATAAAACTATTCACACAATGGGCACATACTATTTAACAAAACATCACTACTCATCAAGAAATTAGGAATCAATTTCGTTGTTCTACGCTAAATAATCTAATCAACGATTTAAATACAACACTTAACATAAATATTGTTTCCAATGCTTTCTGATGGGGATGCACACATCCTTCATGTAGGGAGGACGTGCGGCTTGTAGCCCCGCATTCCTACTTTCCAAAGGCGGGCGACATCCATTCCTTATTCAGGGACGTCTGCTCCTTGATCGAAATCGGGATGACGGGATGTCAGTTCTTCCTTCCGTGGATTCTTCCTCGGAGCTCATTACCTAGACCGAGTCTCCCTCATAGATTTAAGACATATTCATAAATCTCGTTCCCGGTGCCATATCTTCATGGACACTAGTTAATTACGCTTCTTCCGCCGAGATTCTCCAAGGGGTCTGTTCGGGGCAGCAACCTTCGGTTAGGGGAGTGGTCATGCTGAGGCGTCGTTAGCATGTCTTGACATTGGGGGATTGACATGTCTATCTTTTGTACCTTATTATAGGGCTTCTCGAGGGCACGGAAGCCCGAGGCATCCCACATAGAACGCAGGGAATTGTATTCCATAGGCATGTATTTGAGGTTTTCCTCAGCTTCCTATGTTTAACACAGGGTATGCTGTGAGTTTAACATCCAGCAGAGACAGATCAGACAGATCGGAACACTGAGAGTGGATCAGATAAAAGAACCCCCTGAAGGGAAATCCGATGTTGGGGCCAGCACGTGGGCGGCTTCCCAGATACTGTGGAGTTGAATGAGGTGGCATTATCCCATCGGGATGTGGCGACTTAGGTAAGAATCCGGATGGGTGATGAAGTAAAGGGGATTGAACCTTGTGGAGGCATCTTACGTATCCCCATGGCAGGGAATCAATGTCTGCATAGTTTGTTGATACGGTGGGACACCTGAAAAGGCCACCCATGAGAATGAACGCATGGATAGAACCTAGAGGGAGTAAGGCCTCTAGGCTAGGGCATGAGATTCTCGAGGTGCGTGGGCTCGAGGGAGAGGTCAGGATGAGACGTGGGTGTTGGGATTGAACCTCATGAAGGATTCCTACATACCATGCCTTAGCACAGATCAAAGTCCCCATAGTTCAGGTATATAGTTTAACATCATGCGGGATGGGGACATTTGGGGCTTACGCTCTGGGGCGACCCATAATGGATGGTTGGGGCTTATGCTCTAAGGTAGCCTATAATTGATGGATGGGGCTTACGCTCTGAGGCGGCCCATAATGAATGGATGGGGCTTACACTCTGAGGTGGACCATAGTGGATAGATGGGGCTTACGCTCTGAGGTGACTCATAATGATGGGGCTTGAACCTCATGGAGGCTTCCTACGTACCATGCCTTAGAACAGATCAAAGTCCTCGTAGTTTGGGTTGGAATGGGGATTACGCTCTGAGGCTGCCCATAATGGTGGGGCTTGAACCTCGTGGAGGCTTCGTACGTACCATGCCTTAGCACAGATCAAAGCCCCCGTAGTTCGGGTTGGAATGAGGCTTATGCTCTAAGGAATCCCATAATGGTGGGGATTGAACTTCGTGGAGGCTTCCTACGTACCATGCCTTAGCACGGATCAAAGTCCCCATAGTTAGGGTTGGAATGGGGCTTACGCTCTGAGGAGGCCCATAATGGATGGGGCTTGAACCTCGTGGAGGCTTCCTACGTACCATGCCTTAGCAAGGATCAAAGTCCTTGTAGTTCACTGTGGTGCAGTTTAACGTCATGCGGGATGGGGGTTGTCATGGTCGATGCTTGCTCTAAGCCCACGTGAGTCATGCTCGGTGTGGGAAACAAGAGGTATCAGGGACCTGAAGATCACGTTGCGAAGGGTGCGTCCGTGGGAAGTGAAGAGGGGCTTACGCGTTGAGAATCCCATGGTGTCGAGACTTACTTCAGGATGGAGGCCCGAGGGCGACAAAGCTCATAGGGAGATGAAAGGGTAACAAAAGACCCCTATGTCCATTCCCCCCTTGGTCCTTAGCACCGGGGAAGTACAGAGGTGCATGGGTGCTACCTTCCATAAGAGAGGCTAGGGGCTTACACCAAGGTGGATTCCCTTACCCCATGGACAAACGCCACTCCGAGAGGGAGGATATCATCCCATGTGGGGGGTGATCCCATCCCCATGGAGATGAGTGGCGTAAAGAATATCCGAGCCGGGGGGACCCTGCGTGCGAGGCACGGGGCCAGATCACAGTTTAATGTCATGTGTTGAGGAAGAGGTGCTTGGTAGTTTAACGTCCAGCGGCTCAGATGAGGTGGGTTAGCTCCTCACCCCTAGGACTTACATGACCGGTACACTCTGCCCCTTGAGGGAGGGAAGGAATCGGCAAGGCTGTGGTGAAGTGGGGTCGCAGAGAGAACCATCAAGGGGTCCACATTAGCGTGGCTATGCGAAGAAGCAATAGTCGTTAGCGTGACTATGCGAATAAGCATAAGGCAAAGCAACGTAACGGGAAAACTGCCCAAGGGACCTTGAGGTTACTTCGTACGAGCCTGGAAGGTCGTACAGGAAAATAGCACATGGTGTGTATGCCTGATGTGTGTGCCCAGGGCATACAAAAGTAGGACATCAGGTGCCTACGTAGGGAGGAACCTGGGGGCATCAAGGTGAGGGGTTCCGGGGATTGCACGCAAATAAATGGTTTGCATGAAAAACACTAGGATGGCGTGTAATTGGGGCAGAGGGATTGTGCGCGACTAGGAGGATCGCACGCAAGGGATATGAATTGCGCGCGAGTGGCAAAAGCCACACCCAAAGGCAAGGCTGCACCCAGCGAAAGGATTGCATGCAATCAGACCATTTTGCACGCAATGGAAAGAATTGCGCACAATGGAGGAACCCTGAAGGGTTTTGAATTTGGTTTAACCCAGTGGGATTGCAGGCAAAGGCGGATCCTGAGGCGAGGTGGTGCAAAAAGGATCAGTACCTAAAGGCCATCTTACGCATTCATAAGTCCTATTTCGCGCACGAGAGGCGGTTCAAATTCCACAAACCCAAAATGGAAGGGGTATCCTTCTATTTATAGGCCTACAGTGTCACAGAATCTAGGTGGCATGTGAAATTTTATGTGCCAGAGACAGCGACGCAGAACTTTAGACGCGTGGGCATGGGCGTGAAATTATTGTGTGCCTGCACTGAGATCCCTTCGTGAATCCCAGAACCCTTTCGCGCGGCCAACATTTTTTCGCGCGCATTCCCCTTTATTTCGCGCAACACTTCTGGGTCCTCCAGATCAGGTCTCTGGGTCTGAATATGACTTCACATTGTCATTTCGAAACTTCTTTTAGAAATTATGTACTTTTCGGCGTCTACAAATTCCCCCCCTCAGAATTGTATTGAGGAGGGGTCGCAATGATCGGATTCCAAGGGAAATGCTGAAATGATGAAGTGTTGGGCTTCATGGCCCCCCTGCGCGCAAAAAATGGTGCGGCGCGCAAAACTCTGGATGGTGCGGAATCCTCTTTCCATGCGGTGTGGAACCATGGATTCACCTATAAAAGGGTCCATGTGTCCCATGATCCGTACACAACTTTCTCGCGTGATATGCTCAGAGCTCTCATGTGCGAAATTTCCTTTGTGCCTACGCATAAAACCCCGCTTTGGCAGCGCGCAAATTCTCCGAGTTTCGGCCGTATTTACGCGCAAACCCGTGATATTCCGCGCCGACTGTTCCGATTTCACACCCAACTTCCAGATTTCACGCACCATAACTAGATTTCATGCAAATCATTCCAATTCTACGCAACCCATCCAAATCCCACGCAATGCTCTCTAAGTGCTTAGCCGGAAGAAGATGGCCGCGAACCAAGTAGATGAGGGGGAAGACACAACTCACAGAGCTGAAATAGCGGCGAACGAGGAGGTTTATGGCACCAGGGTGGTTGTTTCCAACAACCATACCCTGTTCAACCAACTAACCCCTTCTCAGAAGGAGTACCCTTTGTCCAACAACCTTCTGCTATGGAACTTCGGCATTTTGGAGGAGGTTCTTCTACCGGGCTTCGAGGTTGATACACTGCGGTCATGGGTGACCTGGGAGGATGACATTCCCTTATAAAATATCCCCAACAATGGTCTCCATTCTAGAGAGACCAGACACATGGATGTATATGTCTTGAACCTGAGGACTAGGACCATTGCTGGGGGTGATCCTGTTGCGGAGAGTTCCCAAACCCTCTACACAAGCACGTTCCGTCAGAGCATCACGGATGATACTAAGAGCTGGCTGCAAGATTGGGATTTGTGGTCCGAAGGCAACTTCACTAGTGAGTAGGACTGGGTGTACTGGGTTCGCCATACATGCGACCAATTTGGGGCCGAGCTGCGGCACATTGGGTTGTTTGAGGCGGTGTGGACGTCGCAGTTCCACTTCTACCGCCAGCCTGAGCTCGGTCCAGAGCTGTTCACCTGGTGGTCCCCTGACACCAACACATTCCATATTCACCATGGGGAAGTTGGTATCAGTATCTGGGATGTCCACTGCATCGGAGGTATCCCACTGGAGGGATATCAGTATGATAAGTTCCTTCCCCCAATGAACACCTGGGAGAACATATCACGAACCCCCATGCTGACATGGCACCTACTGGAGCTAGCCAAAGAGAGGATGGAGGTCAAGGACTTCCTGAAGGACATCTCCTACAAGGACTGGTTCAGCCTGTTCATGGAGAAGGACCCGATGGTCAAGATTTCGGGACGGGGAAAACGGTGCCCAACCGCAGCTCAGAGGAGCAATAATGGATCATACTGGAGGATCCTTGAGGTGGGACAACACCAATCATGGGGCTACCATGTTATTGAGGCCCGGGACCCAAATTTCTGATATGCCGGGTTCCTCGCCACCTTCCTGAGTGGGTGGATCCTACTAGTGCGGGACGCAAGGATGGGCATCTGTCCAACAACTCTATTGATGGCAGGCACCATGGATGCCAACAAAAGGTTTAATCTTAGGGTCCCCGTTATGGCTAGGATGTATGCCATTCTGGGACGCATCTCAATAGGGGGGTCACCTCAAAGGGTATGTGTCCCCTTCCAGATCTTCCACGGCTGGGTGGCAGCTCATCTTGGTGGGTATACTTTCCCAAATGCCATTCGTCCTCTGTGCAACGGCCTGCGACCATCTCTGCTGAACATTGCTGGGGTCGCACCGATGACGCTCAATGAGGAGGGAGTAAGGATCAGAATGGGTAACCATGACTACTTCAACTTCATCCCATTACCCACCCGATCGGCCAAATGGTAGACAATGGGAAAGGCTCACTGGAGAAGCAGGAATACTTCCAGAGCATCCGAGGCGGGGTGCTTGTGGAATGGATTGACGGGAAGATCATCTGCGAGCCTTACATGCCGTCCTGATTCGCCAGGCAGTTTGGGTGCCTCTAGCGAATGTCTAAGAGGGTATTCATGGATGTCTGGGAGGAGAGGAATCCTTGTGTCCTTTACCAGATGTGGTTAATGTTCACAACTTATGGCTCTGGCGACATCATCACCCTTCCTCCCACCGGGGCTGAAGCTGGCCTATCAATCGAGTATGCCGAACATTGGGCTATATAGTTCCCTGAGGGGATTTTGCAAAAGCAAGTTAGGAAACTCGAGACTACCCACGTGGAAACTAGGTGATGAGAGAGTAGAAAAGGTGCCTCTAGGAAGGGGGGGGGGACCAGGGGTGCGCTAGGCGGCGAGGCCTGCGCAGGCCGGGACCTCAGCAGCGGGGACATCGCATGGTGGGACCAACAAACTTCCTGGGAAGCAGATATGGTATCTACTTCAACCTTCCCAGGATGCAATATTCCCAGCGCTATGGTCATCCTGGTTAACCCTACGACAGTCGATGAGCATCGAAGCCCTCTGGAAAAAGATAATGCAGGATGGGATGTAGCTGCCAGAAGTCGGGCTCATTCAGGTTACTGACAGAGTAAACCTCCATCGGCGGCATGCATATCTAATGACCATGGACACATATGCACGCCAATAGGGTCAACGTGTGGATCCACCTTTCCTGGTGAAAGTGATCTTCGGCCAAGAGCATGATCCAGAAATGCTTTCACCGGGAGAAGGAGACAATGATGATGAGTCAGAGGGAGAGGAGGAAATAGGAGAAGATGAAGGATCTCAGGGAGGTCCCTTCAAGGGAGCCTGCAGGAGAGTGGAGAGATCATCAGATCTATCAAAGACATAAACGAGCTGCTCAAGGTCTGTCAATATCCTTATTTATCACCCCTCTTTATCCATTCTCTTCTTCAATTTCTAATCCATTTATCCATATCACTTAGGAGCATATAGGTGCTGATCAGCGTCCCCAATAGAGGAAGGAGAAGAGGTGCCAGTGGGACAGGGTGGGGCTCCGACCCCCATTATCGAACTGACAAGCGCTGAGGAGTATCCTTCCATGACAGCTCCTGTAGTGGCCAGAACACCGGAGGTTGACGCTCTGGGTTCTTGTAAGTACCTTTCTTTGCTACCGGTGCTTACTGTTGGAGAACTCTACTAATCAGAATGCTCCCTGGGTAGTGATATCGGTGTTGGAGGCTCTTCGGGCTGCTGAGCTCGGGCCGCCTGTGAGTGAATTAGCGGCGGACGTACCGCCTCCTCCAGAACATACCTCCCAAACTGAGTCGGCCACGAAAATTTGTGAGAAGGGTGCGACAAACATTAGTGGTACTGACATTGGAGTGAGGCCAGAAGCTGACGAAGGCACCACTGCTGTCGGGGCGAGAGAGGAAGGTCGCCCAGACGTCGAGGATCCTATTTCTCCATAAGGCATCCCTGAGGCAGATCCTACTACTAAGCTGTTGGTGGTCTTCCATGTATAACGGCCCGCTGATCTTGAAGAAATATATGATTCAGATTCGGAAGCGGCCAAGGAGAGCCGGATGACATGGTGAAAAGGGTGGAAGTGCATCCAGCATTTTCTTAGGTAGCCTCAGATAGATTGGCTGAGGCGGATGGGATCGCTCCAGACCTGGTTGCGTTTCCTGTGCGCCAGAGGGGCTGACGCTCAATTCCTTCACCTGACGGTTCGTGATTACATGGCTGAGAAGATACGTGAGAGCAGCTGGCGCACCGATTTTTCCCAGTGTCGGGAAGAATCAGTGAGCACCCAAGCGTTCCTGAGGGCGGAGTAGGAAGTCCGACGCATCAAAGAGCAGGCGACAGAGAAGGAGGCCTTCATCGCAACATGCTCTGAGCCCATGGAGCAACTGACGGCCCAGATGGCTGACACCCAAGAACAAATGATGGAGGTGAGTCACCATATGATCATGCTTCAAACTGAATGGGTGCAGGCACAAGCTATGATTGGCGAACTATGCTCTGCAGCTACTGATGAGGAGAGAGTCTTCAGGGAGCGAGAAGCAGTCCTGGAGGCCACCAGCCAAAGGGTAGCGACGTTGGAAAGATCAATCCAAAACGCTGATCCTTAAGGGCCCTATTTTGGCCAGCTCATGAACTTTTTGTTCTCAATGTATGGACAAATCCATTTATCTGTACCTTTGGTTTAATATTCTCAACCATAATCCCGAAATAAATAACAATTCATCCCTAAACTCACGTGGGTCATACACAATGTGGGAAACAGAGGATGCTCATATTATTATTTTGTTCGACCGTGGGGCGTCAACCAAGCTTCAGGAATCCAAAATCGAGTCTGGATTTCAGAGGAGAAGAGGGAGGCCCAGCCAAAGGGAGGGGACCTCAGACCGATTAATGTGTCGTCTCCTCAACGTGCTCTAACACACGAGCGGGGAAATGCCGAGGTCATTGGAATTAATTCGAAAATAGGGAGATGAAAAAGGTGAATCACGTTACCCAAATACAGAACACTATGGGAGGGGTGTAATGATGGATGATAACTATTAACCATAGAGGAAATGCAGCATCCATATCACATTGGCCTGAAATGGGGACAACAAATGAGGGCTGACCGCTGACCATGTTTGCAACACATGGCCAAACTCAAATATCATTGACCAGTCTTCCAGAACGTTGGCCCAGGACAGCAGGCGGACCATAGGTTGAGCATCTATACTGTTAGGGGGTCCCATCAAACATGACCAGTCTTCCGGAATGTTGGCCTAGGACAGCAGGCAGACCATAGGTCGAGCATCCATACTATTAAGGGGTCCCATAAAACATGAAAAATCTTCCGGAACATTGGCCCCTGAAAGTAGGCGGACCATAGGTCGAGCATCCATACTATTAGGGGGTCCCATCAAACACGAACAGTCTTCCGGAACATTGGCCCAGGATAGCAGGTAGACCATAGGTCGAGCATCCATACTGTTAGGGGGTCCCATCAAACATGAAATAGGAAGAATATCCGAATAAAGGGACACACAAAGCGTGGAAAGTGAAGTGGTGGTTTGTTCAAATAGAATCCAACACTCCTAAAATTATGCCACTGTAGTGGATGCACATTAGGCAGAAGTATTAATCTGGTAACAGATCATCCCTACTTTTAGACAGGACCTCTCTGGTGAGGGAACTGTCGCTTCCCAGCATCACTATGTGGCATCCCAAACTTATTCAGGGCTAATGCTGCTGTTACACAACTCCCCAGAAGTCAAGCCAAACGACCGACAGTGAGGGGGGGAATAGACTTGTGATTCCCAGGGCTGGACCCAAGACGAAATGTCTGGGCATTCCTACGTATCCCATAAGGATGGGAATCAATATGTATGTAGTTCTGGAAATAATATTAGTCTAAGGTCTTTGAACTCGGACCGATGATTGGTAAGGAGGGTGGGAGACACATGTTAAGGTGATTTACGAAACCCGAAGTGAATGGGGATGAAGTCCTACTTACCATGTGTTCCTTGGAAAAGTGTTCTAGTTGAGGGACCGACCACAAAAGTTAGGCTGAGCCCATGGGGAAGTGCCCGGGCGCTCCTACGTATCCCATAAGGATGGGAATCAAACCATACATAGTTCTTAGGGGTGCCTTTTAACGTCGTGCAAGACAGGAAGTAGGAGGTCTAATTCTTATAACAGGGTGCATGTGGTGTGGCTATTACAAACCCAACGTGGATGAGGACATAATCACATACCACGCCACGCGGTCCCGTAGTCAAGGTCCCAAAGGCGGGACAAAAATGATGAATTAGCAGACCTCAAGCTGGACCCAAATAAAAGAGGTATGGGCGTTCCTACGTATCCCATAAGGATGGGAATCAAGCTATACATAGTTCTTGAGGGTGGAACGACACACGAAGGTACTTGTTCCAAGGATGAAAGGGGTGTGCGGGTCTATCCCTCACACCAAAAGAAGCGGCATTTGATGTATCTTTTTTGTCCTTGAAGGTGAATGGTTTTTCTTCTGTGGAGCGACCAACCTAGGGTAGAAGTTCCTGGCATTGCCACAATAATCAAGCCGTATACAGGCATTGACAAATGGCATGGTAAATGACCAATACCCAACGTGATTGCCTTTATGGAGAGGTCATCACAATGCAGTTCCGTTTTTCGTCGTGTGGCTGGGACGATATCATCATAGTTTATGGTCATGTGGTATGAACAACCAGCACAGTTTAAGGTCATATGGCTTGGACTCGGGGGAATACGAATGATGCGATAAAGCATACCCGATGTGGATGAAAACATAATCCCATACCATAACTACACGCGATTCCAAGAGAGGAGCCTCGGGCCAAAGGGCCAGTGAGGGTTTAAAGATCAAGGGGCAGGAGACACTAGCCTCCAGCTGAGATGGGACCAAAACTCAATGTCTGGGAAACCCCTCATTTCCCATGGGGATGAGGGTCAAGCTGTGCATGGTCCTTAGAGAAGACCCAAGCCCATAATCTTAGTGATCAGATCGCAGGAGCCCCAAGAGATGCTGTAACACAGATTTGTTTGCCTAACGTGTATAAGTGCACTGAGGGTTAGTGCAAGGAGTGCCAAGATTCCACCTTGACACGATGGGGTGGAACATAATGTGAATAATGAAACCAACATTCAGGGACTAAAGGAGTCGGCGTGATGGCAGAGGATTACTGTTGACCATGTTCGCAACATAACATCCTGTCGTGTTAGCATGGAATGGGGACAAAAAAATGAGCATCGACCGCTGACCATGTTCACAACGCGGGATTTGTATCAATTTGTTATCCGAAACCCTCTAGGGCGTTGGCCCGTAATGGTAGGAGATCCCTTAGGCATTGTATCCAGGCCGTTCTTGGGGGTCCCACCGGGTGTGAAAGATAATGGGGGCATGAATTAAGGGGAGAAAAAAGCTTGACAAGTGGAAGGAACTTGCCTAAGTTGAATCTGACACTCCAGGTCCTAGACCATAGTACTCAGAACACATTAGTAGATGACTGAAAAGGGTCGAAGGGCTCAGTTTGAGAGTGGACAAAAGATGGTGGATTCCTGGGAGAAGGGGGCATGGCGCCAAAAACCCTGTACCACACCTATATATCCCCCTCATGGATAGGGACAAGCCAAGAGGCTGAGGTGAACGGGAGATCATGGGATCTCTTAAGAGATGGTGCTGGACCTAAAACCAAGGAGTTCAGGCGGTCCTACATATCCCATAAGGATGGGAATCAAGCCACATGTAGTTCTAGAAGAACAGTTTAAAGTCATGTAGGACAATGAGAGGCATTTCATCCGGGAATGTGTATGGAATGACAAGTAACCCAACGTGAATAAAGACATAGTCCCCCACCACACCGTACAATCCCACAGGAGAGAGCTTGGGCCGGGGGCCCGAGGCTGGGCCTCAGTCAGGGAGGCCTGACCGGCTTTCAGTTTAACATCATGCAGGACGAGCGTGCAGTTTAAGGTCATGCAGGATCGTAGTGCAGTTTGAGGTCATGGAGGACCCAACAGTTTAAGGTCATGTTGAACCACATGGGCCCAGGTACTGGACCAAATGAAATTTAAGGTCGTGCAGGACCTAATGCAGTTTAGGGTCATGCAGGACCGTGAAAGGCTCTTAGTTTAGGGTCTTAGAACTCAGACCAAAAAATAGAAGGGATGAGATTTGGTAATCCCTGGGGCTGGACCCAAGATGAAATGTCTGGGCATTCCTATGTATCCCATAAGAATGGGAATCAAGCCACACATAGTTCTAGAAAAGGTCATAGTTTAAGGTCTTAGAACTCGGACCAAGGATTCAGGAAAAATACTATTTTAGGAACTTGGCATTGGTGGGAGGAGTTATACGCTCACCATCCATGGTCACCAGGGAGTACGAACCATTGGGATAGACCTTATGGACAATGAAAGGTCCCTCCCATTTGGGCTCCAACTTGGGTGGTTTCCTGCCAGGGATCATTGGTGCCCTGAGGTCCAGTACTAGGTCACCTTGCAGGAAGGAGCAGAGGTGAACCTTCTTGTTGAAAGCTCGATACATCCTACTCTGATGCCTTTCTAGGTTGTGTAATTTATGACGCCTATTCTCGTCCAGTGCTTCCAATTCAGCTAGACGGATTTCCGCAACTCTATCCAGCGCTTGCTGGTCTTAGACCACTGTGCGCAATGAGGGAAACTGAACCTCGACGGGCAGGACAACCTCAGTTCTGTACACCAGGGAATACAGGGTCACCTGGGTGGAATTATAAGTAATCATCTGATAATCCTAGAGGGAATTGGGGAGCTTATCTGACCAAATCTTCTTATTCTGACCAACCATATTTTGAAGAATGTTATAGAGGGTTTTGTTAAACGCCTAAATCTATCCATTTTCCTACGCATGATAGCGGGAGGTGTGGTTAGAGCAAATGCTTTACTTAGCGCACAATTTCTTCAGCTCAGATTCTTGAAAGTTGGTGCCGTTATCAGTGAGGATATCGTGAGGTACTCCAAATCGATAGATGATATTGGAACCTACAAAGTCGACGATAGAATGGGCTTTGACTTCCTTGAGCATAATTACCTCAGCCCACTTGGAAAAGAAATCCGTAGCGGTCAGAATGAACTGACATTGGTGAGCCTTTGCCGGCGGGTAAGTTCCTACGACATCCAACCCCCAGACTACAAAGGGACAAGAATACTTGGTAGTGTGGAGAGGCTCCAGTGGACGATGTAAAAAGTTAGCATGAACTTGGCATGCATGTCACCTCTTGGCGAACTCGATGTAGTCATGGATCATGGAGGGCCAGAAGTACCCAAGCCTTCGTATCTGGTGAGACAACTTTGATCTGGCCTGATGGGCACCACATGAACTAACATGAATCTATTGCATGACCTATGTAATCTCAACTATTTGAAGGCAATGAAGGAGAACACCATCAAATCCGCGTTTATAAAGTATCTGCTCAAGGCTAGGACCACTCTAGAGGGTAAAATGTATCGCGCGACATCAGATTCGCTCGCGTTAGGCCCGGTCTGATGGAAGATTACTGTGTTGGAGGTATTCAACCAAGAGTGTCTTCCAATCAGGAACTATTTCGATCACCGCATCCTAAGTACCCGGAGCTCCTGACATAGGGGCACCATCGGTAAGATGGTTTACCCGCGGGCCACGATCATTCTCTGGGGTAATGGGAGAAATGACTCTCTGGTGCACCATGTGGATAATCAGGTCATCCTGTTCGGGCTCCGCAAGAGACGCGGCCAGGCTAGCCAAAGTATCTACTCGACCATTCTGTGACTGAGGGATGTGAATGACCTCTGGCCAAGAAGGTAACTGGGCCATTAGATGGAGGGTGCACTCCAACAATGGCAAGAGTTCTAGCATTCTGACAACATTGTCACCATTGACCTACTTGATGACCAGCTCAGAATCCCTTTTCACATGCAGATGGGGCACATCGATCTTGAGGGCCAGCTCGAGGCCAGTGATGAGGGCATGATACTCTGCCTCATTTTTTGTGCATCCCTCTGACAACAAGAATGAGTATGGAAGAACGACTTGCTCCGAGTTAATGAAGACAATACCCAGGCCCACTTTGTTGAGCCTTGGATCATTGAGTCTCCTACCAGTGGGGATCCAGGAGGCGCTGTCAAAGTGCATCTGCTAACATGGGACAACATGATCGACTGAGAGGATTTACTCTTCAGGAAAACCTAAGTCCAGTGGCTGATCTGAAAAGGTTGGGTGGGCAGCTAGAAAGTCTTCCAATGCCTGTCCTTTGATGGCCTTCTAAGGCACAAACCTGATGCCGAACTACTGGAGGATCACTGCCCACCGTGCCAATCATCCATTCAACATAGGTCAGTTCAGGATGTACTTCAATGGGTCTACCCGAGAGACCAGTTGTACCTCATGGTGCTGCAAGTAGTGCTGTAATTTTTGTACGACAAATATGAGTGCAAGGAAGCTCTTCTCTATGGGAGAATATCTGATTTCCTTATCGAGGAGAATGCGACTAAGGTAGTAAAGGCTTTTCTCCATTCTATCGTTGTTATTCTGGGCGAGAAGTGCGTCGAGGGACCATTCCAGGGAAGTCATGTAAAGGACCAGTGACTTCCCGGAGATGGGTGGTATCAATAAAAGAGGTTGGAGTAGATACTGCTTGATTTCCTCGAAGGCGGTCTGACACTCTTCATCCCATTCATAGGCAGATCCTTTCTTCATGAGCCAGGAAAAGGGATTACACTTTCCAGCCATATTCATAATGAAATGGCGTATGTAGGCTAAGTGGCCTTAGAGACCTCGAATCTCTCGAATATTTCTCAAGGGAGGTATCTGGCTAATGGCCTTGATCTTCTCCGGGTCTATCTCAATGCCTCGGTACCTGACGACAAAGCCAAGGAACTTTCCGGAGGTAACCCTGAAAGAACACTTCAACGGGTTCATCTTCAGGTGGCGGGAACGGAGGAAACCGAACACTTTCGCAAGGTCCTTGAGGTGTTCCTAGAGCTGGCGAGATTTGACCACCAGATCATCCACGTAGCATTCCACCAACGTTCCCAGAATTGGCTGGAATATGCGATGCATGTCACACTGATAAGAGACACCCACATTATTCATATCGAAGGGCATAACTTGATAACATAAAGTACCTTGAGGCGCCCTGAAGTCAGTGGATTCCTTGTCTTCAGGGGCCACCCTGATCTGGTTGTACCCAGAATACCCATCTATGAATGAGAGGGATTGGAACCCAGCCGTGGCATCAATCAACATCTCTGTCACTGGAAGGGGAAAATCATCCTTCGGACAGTGGCGATTGAGATCGCGGAAGTTGATACAGACCCTGATCTATCTGTTCTTCATCCTGACAGGCATAATGTTGGCTAGCCACCTGGGGTACTGAACATCCTTGATGAAGTTGGCCTTGATGAGCTTATCAACCTCAGCCTCGACCATGACACCGTGAGAAGGGTGAATCTTTCTGGGAGGCTTCTTGAACCCGTGATGGTTTGTCGGGAGACCAAGGCGGTGGATGACTACCTGAGGATCTAGTCCTGGCATCTCATCATAACTCCAAGTGAACACATCACGGTGTTGTCTGAGGAATTCCACATACCGTTGCTGCTCCTCGTGGGGCATGGCGGCACTGACTAGTGTGGGTCTCGGATCTGCCTTGCTACTGAGGTTCACCTTTACTAACTCATCGACCATGGTGGAGACGCCCTCTTCAGAGGTGGTGGGATCATCCTCTAGATCCCCTCCTCCACTTATGGAGGGATCTTCTGCGGGGGGAGTTTCTTTCGAGCCACCAGACTCTGACGGGAGGCTAGTGCCATCTTGAGCAGCAGTGGTTATCATATCAAGAGATTCCTGCGCCACTGAGACCATAAAGATGAAGGCCCTCAATCCAATCCCATCTGGCCTTCGGCCCAAGCGGCCATGCTTGATGACATTAAAGCAGGAGTGGCGCGTCAGCTTGAGCTGGTTAATTACAGCCTGGCAGAAGAGACATGTATGACGTACTGCCGTTTCCATGAGCCTGACATCTCGATACCGTACAAGGGTAGGAGGTTCTGGGATCACCTGAGCCTGGTTGGTGTAGGAGTATGAGGTGATTTTTCTCCGTCACTTGGACCTGGGAATATGCCTTTCTCTTTTACCCAAAACAACAAAACACTGCCCCATGTCAGGGTTCGTGGCCTCCAACCGATGGATTGAGAAGATGTAAGCATCATCCAGACCTACCTAGGGATCACTTGTGACAGTGGGGGGTTAAACCTCACTTGCCATAATTTTCTTATCCTTTCTCTTGTAATAGTCAGGATCCAAATAACGGGCTTCAAGAGAGGCAAAAGGAGACGCATCTCCTTAGAGCATGCCTACTCAACCATTGGGGGAGTATTTTAGGCATTGGTAATACGACGAAGGGACCGCTGCATGCAGGTGGAGCCACAACCTACCCATCAATGCATTGTATGTAGTATCCTGGGAGACAACCATGAATTTGGTGATGGAAATTAGGCCACCGAACTGGGTCTTTAAGCGGATCTTGCCGACCAGGGTTTGCTCGGTCCTGTCATATCCCTGGATTCTGAGGTCGGAGGGAGTTAAATCATCCTCAGACAACCCCATCTTCCGTAGTGTCTGAGCCGGGATTAAGTTAATCTCAGAACCCGTGTCAACAAGAAAGCGGTAGACTTCCACGCCATTGAACTGGCCAATGATGTACAATGCGTGAATGTGCCCCTGTATAGAAGGGTCTTCGTCTTCACCGGAGAATGAGATAACTGGATGGCATTTGACGTTTTTAATTTCCTCACCGTGGAAGGCTTCTGCGGCTGCTACCTTCGTCTCGAACTGGAGGGGGCTCCTTAGGGCCTCAGCAAGCGCCTCATGCATTTTAGATGACAGGAGAAGAGCCTCAAGGATAGAAAGCCTCGCTAGAATGCCGGAAAGGTGATTCAGAACATCATACTTCCAGGACAGATGCGAGCCTCTACTTACAGGAGGCCACTCTACAATCGAAGGCAAGGTGGGCCCTACCGATTGGACCGATGGCTGAATGGTACTAGGAATATCTCATTTTTCACTAGTCAAAGCCCGAAGAGTGGATGCCGGATGAGGACCGGAAGGCTGGGGTCGGCTGGTAGCAGGGAGAAGCTGGTCGCAGCATGTCCGATGGGGTTCCGCCTAATCCAGTAACACAAAAGGTAGTGGAGGCGAACCTGTCGACACCAGATGAAGGGGTCGCGTGTGCTGAGCTCTGCACTGGGCCTGCTGTCTGGTCTCAGTGGCATGCACAGCCTGGCTGGAGGTTCCAAATGTCGTGCCCTGGTGATTCATGTAACCATGGCTCCGAAGACATTGGTGACGACTGGGGACATTGGGAAGGTCTACGTGGCATTCCCCATCATCGGGAGTCAAATAGGGATTTACCAACTCTACGGTGTTAACCGAAGCATACCCTGTACTATCACTTGGGGATTCATCCACAACTAGGTGGATTCTGGGAGGAATCTCCATTTCTGGGGGCATAAAGTCTCCAAGAGTACAAAACGATGATGGCATTGGGAGGGAACGTTGTTTCTTCTTACGCCGCCGCTTCTTGCTCTTATGGGAAGAGGCTGGCTGAGACAACGATGCAGAAGTAGTGACAGAAGATTCTGAGGGCTCTGGATGATTCAGGCGTGCATGGATGATTCCATGGGCACATGTGACCATCTTGCAGGCCATACAGTCATTGTACTTTTGGGACCCATAGTAGGAAACCTGCTGCCATTCACCTTCGTCGCCGCTACTGCCATCCGATATCTCAAAGACACCTGCCACTTGTGTTGGGGCTAGGCCCAACCTAACTATATTGTTGTCAATCTGGTGTTGGAGCCAGTACTTGAACACGTAGCATCGCTTGATGGTGTGCCCCAGGGTCCGGTGATAAGGGCAGTAGTTGGGGTGATATGTGAGATGTGCCTCTTCTGGATTTCGATACTCAGGCATCCGCACGATTCTCTGCTCCAAGGCACTGCAGAAGTAACCGGGGACCTGTGCCTTGTCAAACGAGTAGGTATGATTCCTTCTATCTGAAAAAAGGGGCTCTAGGAGGATGACCCTGACGGGGGGCCGAAGAAGCATGCCAAGGAGGCGGAACATGATTATCTCGCCTAGGCTGTGGTGGCACGTTACGTTGAGGAACTTTCTGATTTTGAGGTAGTCGCTGTTGGGCTAGAAGATGTGCCTGTGGGGGCGGACCCCTATGGGGCTGCGGAGCTGGCCTCACTGGTAGCAATTCTAGCTACCTGGGGGCCTCTATCTGGGCCACAAAAGCGGGCTCGGCTCTGGCAGCTCTCCTTGCTGAGATTACAGGAGGCAGTGGGCGTTCCTGATGGGCCTATTGCAGGGCTTCTTCGAGGCACTGAGCCTTGTCTGAGAAGTCCCAAAACCCTCCTGGGTAATTCTGAGTGATCAGAGAAGGAACCAGCTCTGCCTTGACGTTCCCTATTCACATTTTCAGTAATTTCTCCTGAGTTAGTGGCATGTCAAGGGAGTATGTGAGCCCTTTCCACCAGGTGATAAAGTCCACGACTCGCTCATCGGGCCTTTGCTTGCACCTGAAGAGGCCTGCGATGTTCATCTTTTGGGTTTTGGAACTGAACTAGTAGAGGAATTTCCTGCGAAGGTCCTCCCAGATTGTCACGGATCTGATAGGGAGCTGGCTATACCAGATGAACGCTGACCCTTCCAGCGTCTGAACATAGCAATAGAGCTTGGAAACCTCATGTTTCATTGGAGTCCCTAACATAGGCCCACACCATGATTTGAAGTGGGCCAGGTGCTGCGACGGGTATCCTGTCACGTTAAAGGGGGAAAAAGTGGGGTTCCCAAATCCCGGAGGTGCTGGCATATCATCCACCCATGCTGGGTACAACTTGTCGTCTGGTGGGATTGCCACATGTCGAGTTTACAAAGCCTCTAAGCATGTGATGAGTGCTGCCATCGGATCGTCTGAACGCGGATTCCTGTGTTGACGGGGATCCCTAACCACAAGTGCATTGTTGGGCTCTTCAATTTGGTAGAGAAGCTCAACAGCTCGTGGGGAAACTGGTGGAGTGACCCTTGGGGCGGCGGGAGGAACCCGAGCGGGGTCTCTTGGGTGATCACGCCGCTCAGGAGGGTTTGGAAAAAAGTATCATGCCCTCTTTCCATGAGCTCCAGCCTCTCCTCTATCAGTGAACATGACATTATCGTGGTTTCCTAGGAGAATATCACCGAGGGGTAGTTGTTCCGGCCCCTGCTGCCCTGGCCTAGGATCACCGTAGTCGGGTCACCACTCTGTAATGTGTTCAGCCAGAATCTCATCGACCAACCTCTTCTACTCAACAAGCTGTTGGTGCAACGTGGCCTTCTTGGGAACTTCCTCTGCCTGCTACACTGAGGCAGATGGGTCAGATAGCTTGAAAGCCCCAATGTACTCTTTACCGTTGCTGATATTCTGGCTCAGTGTTAATGCCTCAGTGGGTGCGGGGAGACCTAGAAGGTTCCTCTACTGGTGAGTAATCCTCCATGATGGGTCCAGTAGTGTATTTTACTCAGGGGGTGAGTCCGCATCAATAAGTTCCATACCGTTCCCCTCTCCTGACAGATCGACCATGTTGATCGTCGCTGCCCTCGGGGCATGTCCTCAGAGCCGCCCGGTGAGTCGGGCTACCGGCAAATTACACTGAAGAGAAGGGTAGCATACTTCCCCCATCCACAGACATGCATGTGTGTGTGTGTGTGTGGGGGGGGGGGTGGCCTCCTCGATAAATTTGCAGAGTACTTGAAAACTTTGAATGCATTGTAGTTAGAGGGCCCTGTGGTGGCCAAGTGATCCGGGGTGCCGGACCATGGGGAGCATGGTCAGGTCGACTCGACAACATTGCTCGCTGATATCCTTGAGGTGTGCTTGGATCCCAGGATAAGGCACTTGCTGGTGGCGAAGATGGGAGTGAGTCGCCCGGAGGGTCTGGTAGAAACATTCAAACTCTCCTGGGGTGAGCGATTCTGGTGTATCAAAATACGACCCTGCGACTGGTCAAAACTTCTTGGGGAAGTGGACAGCTACGAGGATGGTCCAGAAGCTCCATGGATCAGGTTCAATATTTGTCCCTTGATGGCCCCGCTCATCAACTGGGAGTGTTCGGGGTATTGACAGCGGCATCAAGGCAGGCCGCTGGGCCGCTGGGCTAGGCTGTGGAGAATACGGCGAGCAGGCCAGTTGGCCGCCGAATCCTAGGTCACCCTCCAAGGGTTGCAGTATCCTGGCTTCCACGTCACGATAGGATGGACCGACGAATGGGACTCCTGTCATAGTGCCAGTGCTTGCTGGGGGTGTTCTATGTCGCGACACTTCCACCATCGACCCCCAAAAAATCTCTCCGCCATTTCTGGCCGAGGTGGAAGGTGCTTCTGGAGAGGCCGATTGTGACTGCAAGTTCGATCCCTGGGGGTATCCCAAGTCCTTATCCCCCTGGATATACCTTAGGAGGGAGGAAAGGATCATATGGATCTTGCATTCGGGGAGTACGAGGCTGACGCACCACGTCCCTACCCCAACCCTTGACTCAAAGGACTGAGGAGAGGGCTCCATCACCGAGTCGTACTCTGCCTTGGAGTCTGAGAAACGGACTGTTCTGATTTCTATCCGGCCTTCCTTGGAATTTCTCTTATGGCGACAACATCCCGCTTTCCTACCCCTGGGTGGCTCCTTGAGGCAAGGCTGATTTCCGTCATGGAGTCCTCTAGTCGCACTGGTGCCGGGGCAGAGAGGACTGAAGTCCGGGGTGCGGGGAGCACTGGGGAAAATGTCGAAAGGGACACAGGGAGGACCTCCATGTGGGTGAGTGACCGAATATACAACGGCTCCATACCCGTGGTCTGTGGTAGGGGAAGTGACCCCATACCCCATGTAGTTAGCGCTGGAGAGATCCCCACTCAGAGTGTTACTGTCATGGGGAAGCCCCTTACCTACAGTGAGGGTAGCGCTAGTCAAGCCTCTGGGCTGAGGTTGGAAGCAGGGAGGGCCCATACCTTCCAGAACGATGGCACGAAGTAGGACTTCACGCTAGATGGAACTACTATGAATTGGTCTGCAGCGGCCGTTTCCTGTGCCGGCGATCGGGAGAGTCGACCCAACCTACCCGTGGGGTGGTCGGGGCCTCGATCCGGATCGGGCATATAACTGCCCTTGCTCAAAGTGTGCGAGGGTTTGATGATAAGAGTTAGCAGTGGCTCGGGCCATAGTGGTTGCTGACGTTGATGCGCCGGGGCGAGCACCCTCTTCCGCTAATGCCCGATGCTGGCGTCAGGTCAGGTGGGTTGGAGCCAGTGGTGCGGGCACATGGATCTTCTACTACTCGGCTCGACACGTTAGTCTGCGGTGCCGACGTGGCCTGGTGGGGGCCCTTGTCGTGAACCCTTGAAGGGGGTCTCCGATTAGGCGAACCCAGGCATCCCTTACTTCATCGGCATTGGGGAGGGAGGTGTCAAGGAGTTCTGGGGATAAGCTCCCAAAACGATTGAATGTCGGGGTGGGGAGAAGCGGATCTCTGCACGGCCCTCGGGTGCAGCATTGGCGATGAGGCGTAGCTACCTCTAGGTCCAAATGGGCCATGTCCCTGGTGGGGATGACCCCCTCCTCCTCGTACCTACACATAATGTCATTGATCACCCTTCGTTGGATAATCTCTGGTGGGGAGAGGGAGTGTGAGTGCCCAGTAGTTATGGCGGTCAGAGCAGCTATGGAAGAGGCGGAACCACGCGGGGTGGCCGCGTCGATACTACCCTTTCCCCTGCGCCGGTGGGCAGGTGGCGATCGAGCTCCGGATGCAGCGATCATTTTCCTGAAAGCAGGGAGATGAACCCATTAACACTAATAGGAAAAGGAATCGAAAACCAGGGGACCAACGCCATTCCGTATTCCGTGGTCAGTAAGAGGGATCCACGCTGACAACCTCGCAGAACGAAGTGCTCAATGTCCTAACTGCCCCAACCCCTGGCGGGTTTCACGTCTTGGTGCTGGGTGCCCGGACCTGGTGACATGCTAATATTCTGAAGCCCCAAACACTACCAGTCTCCATATTGAGGAGAAGAGATTCACATCGAGTTCACCATTTTTTGTTTCTGACGCTTTCCACCAGGGACACGTGCATCTATCACGTAGGGGAGGACGCACATCTTGTAGCCCCACATTCCTGCTTTCCAAAGGCGGGTGGCATCCATTCCTTATTCAGGGACGTCTACTCCTTGATCAAAATAGGGATGATGGGATGTTGGTTCTTTATTCCGTGGATTCCTCCTCGGAGCTCGTCACCTAGTCTGGGTCTCCCTCATAGATTTAAGACGTATTCGTGAATCTCGTTCCCAGTGCCATATCTTCATGGAAACCAATTAATTATGATTCTTCCGCCGAGACGCTCCAAGGGGTCTGGTTGGGGAAGCAACCTTCAGTTAGAGGAGTGGTCACGTTGAGACATCGTTAGAGTGTCATGACGCTGGGGGATTGGCATGTCTATCTTCTGTCCCATATTATAGGGCTTCTCAAGGGCGTGGAATCCTGAGGCATCCCACATCTAATGCGGGGAATTGTATGCCATAGGAATGTATATGAGGTTTTCCACAGCTTCCCAGGTTTAACACAGGGTATTACATGAGTTTAACATCCATCGGAGATGGATCAGACTGATCGGAACACTGAGAGTGGATCAGATAAAAGAACCCCTGAATGGAACTCCGATGTTGGGGCCAGCACGTGGGCAGCTTCCTGAATACTATGGAGTGGAATGAGGTGGCATGATCCCACCGGGATGTGGCGGCCCAGGTAAGAATCAGGATGGGTGATGAAGTGAAGGGGCTTGAACCTCGTGGAGGCTTCCTACGTATCCCTGTGGCAGGGAATCAAAGTCTGCATAGTTCGATGATACGGTGGGACACCTGAAAAGGCGACCCGTGACAATGAACACATGGATGGGACCCAGAGGGAGTAAGGCCTCTAGGCTAGGGCATGAGCTTCCTGAGGCATGTGTGCTCAAGGGATAGGTCAGGATGAGACGTGGGTGTTGGGCTTGAACCTCGTGGAGGCTTCCTACGTACCATGCCTTAGCACAGATCAAAGTCCCTTTAGTTCGGGTATACAGTTTAACGTCATGCGGCACAGGGGAATTTGGGGCTTACGCTCTGGGTCGGACCATAATGAATGGATGGGGATTACACTCTAAGGTGGCCCATAATAGATGGATGGGTCTTACACTCTAAGGCGGCCCATACTGGATGGATGGGGCTTACACTCTTAGGTGGACCATAGTGAATGGATGTGGCTTAAGCTGTGAGGCGGCCCATAATGGTGGGGCTTGAAACTTGTGGAGGCTTCCTACGTACCATGCCTTAGCATAGATCAAATTACTCATAGTTCAGGTTGGAGTGGGTCTTATGCTCTGAGGCATCACGTAATGGTGGGGCTTGAACCTCGTGAAGGCTTCCTATGTACCATGCCTTAGCACGGATCAAAGTCCCCGTAGTTCATGTAGGAATGGGTCTTACGCTCTGAGGCTGCCCATAATGGTGGGGCTTGAACCTCATGGAGGCTTCCTACCTACCATGCCTTAGCATGGATCAAAGTCCCCTGTAGTTCGGGTTGGAATGGGGCTTACGCTATGAGGCGGCCCATAATGGATGGGGCTTGAACCTTGTGGAGGCTTCCTACATACCATGCCTTAGCATAGATAAAAGTCATCGTAGTTCGCTGTGGTGTAGTTTAACGTCATGCGGGATGAGGGTTTTCCTGGTCAATGCTTTCTCTAAGCCCACGTGAGTCATGCTCGGTGTAAGAAACAAGAGGCAGCCGGGACCTGATGATCACGCCGCGAAGGGTGAGTCCGTGGGAAGCGAAGAGGGGCTTATGTGTTGAGAAGCCCATGGTGCCGGGACTTACTCCAGGATGGAGTCCCAAGGGTAAAAAAGCACAGAGGGAGAGGAAAGGGTAATGAAAGACCCCTATGTCCATTCCCCCCCTTGGTCCTTGGCACCGGGGAAGTATGGAGGTACATGGGTGCTACCTTCCGCAAGAGAGGCTAGGGGCTTACACCAAGGTGGATGCCCTTCTCCCATGGAAAAACGCCACTACGAGAGGAAGGATATCATCCCATGTGGGGGGTGATCCCATCCCCATGGAGACGAGCAGCGTAAGGAATGTACGAGCTGGGGGGACCCTGCGTGCGAGGCATGGGGCCAGATCATAGTTTAACGTCATGTGTTGAGGATGAGGTGCTTGGAATTTTAACATCCTGCAGCTCAGACGAGGTGGGTTCGCTCCACACCCCTAGGACTTACATGACCGATACCCTCTGCCCCTTGGGGGAGGGAAGGCATCGGCAAGGCCGTGGTGAAGGGGGGTTGCAGAGCGAACCATCGAGGGGTCCACGTTAGCGTGGCTACGTGAAGAAGCAATATCCGTTAGCGTGCCTATGCGAAGAAGCATAAGGAAAAGAAACGCAATGGGAAAAATCGCCCAAGGGACCTTGAGGTTACTTCGTACGAGCCTGGAAGGCCGTATGGGAAAACAACACATTGTGTGTATGCCCGATGTGTGTGCCCGGGGCATACAAAATGAGGACATCGGGTGCCTACGCATGGAGGCACCTAGGGGCATCAAGGTGAGGGGTCCTAGGGATTGCGTGCAAAGAAATGGTTTGCGCACAAAACACTAGGATGGAGCGTAATTAGGTAAGAGGGATTGCACGTGTCTAGGAGGATCCCACACAAGGGATAAGAATTGCGTGTGAGTGGAAAAGGCCACACCCAAAGGCAAGACCACACCCAGCGAAGGGATTGTGCACAATTGGACCATTTTGCATGCAATGAAAAGAATTGCGTGCAATGAAGGAACCCTGAAGGGTTTGGAATTCTATTTAAGCCAGTGGGATTGTGTGCAGAGGCGAATCCCGGGGCGAGGTGGCGTGAAAAGGATGAGTACCTGAAGGCCATCTTGCGCACTTGGAAGTCCTATTTCACGCATGAGAGCTGGTTCAAATTATGCAACCCCAAAATGAAAGGGGTATCCTTCTATTTATAGGCCTCCGGCATCACAGAATCTAGGCGGCACACGAAAGTTTGCGCACCAGAGTTGGTGGTGCGGAACTTTAGCCGCGCGGGCGTGGGTGCGAAATTATTGCACGCCTGCGCTGATATCCCTTCGTGAATCCCAGACCCCTTTCGTGCAGCCAACATTTTTTCGCACACATTCCCCTTTATTTCGCACAACACTTCCGGGCCATCCAGACCAGGTCTATGGGTCCGAATATGACTTTACTTTTTCATTTCGAAAGTTCCTTTAGAAATTATGGACTTTTCGGTGTCTACAAATATAAAGTGAGAATAACAAGAAAATGATGCAACAAAAATTAAAAAGGTGGTGCATATGGAAGCCTACCTCAATCGATGAAGAACAACCCCGATATCAGTGCGAAATGTAGTGAACACTCCAATTACACACGTGGAATTATAAAAAAAAACTTAAACATCAACATTTTACCATCAATTTTAGGATCAAACCAAAAAATATTGAAACCCTACATCTAGGGTTTGTGAAAAAAAATCACTAAATCAAGATGAAATTAACAAGGGAAAAAAAAGAAAAACATCACCTGAAGGGGAGGAATGGAGACTGCCGCCAGAATGGGGTGCGTCAGCAAGGTGGATGGATGTAGGGCAGGAGCGCGAGAGGCCATCAGGTGATGGAGTGTGGTGCAGGAGGCAACCCGATAGAAGGGTGCCACACGTGAGGTGGTAACAAGGAGGAAGAAGGGAGGTCGGTAGGAGGTGTAGATAGGGAGAAGAGGAGAGGGGCGCCTGATGCCACGACCGTGCGAGCAGGGAGGAACGGCGGTCCGGAGCAGTGAGGGCGAGAAGAGGCGAGGTGGATGGGTTGAGTGATGAAGCAAGAGGAGGTGACAGGGACCTTCGGGGGCAGGCTAGGCGTTGAAGGGTGCTAATCAGGGTTGGTCGGAGTTGGGGAAGGCCAGCTGTGGCGAGCAGAGGTTGGTGCACTGAGGGGGGCGAAGCCGCCGGCTGGAGCGCGGTGGTGCTATGAGCACATGGCGTGGGGATGTGAGGGGGTGGTGGGTGAAGTGCCACATGCAGGGGAGGGGTCCTACAAGGGTGTGAGGCGACGACCAAGGAGTAGCTCGCATAGGGGAAGGTGGGAAATAGCGGGGGGAGGGTGCTACGCCTAGGGTTTAGGTTGTTTTTATTATTATTAGTTTTTTATTTTAGTTATAATAATAGTAATAATAATAAAACCAAGAATAAAAATAATAAAAATAACTATATTAATAATAATAATAATAATAATATAAATAATTATAATAAAAATAGTAATAGAAATAAAATTAATAATGATAATAAAAAAATAGTAATAATAATAATTTAAAGAATAACCATTATAATTACAATAATATAAACAACAAAAACAATAATAATAATATAATAATAATACAATAGTAATAGAAATAATAATATATTGAATAATGATAATAAAAATAAAAATAATAAAAATAAAAATAATAATAATAATAATAATAATAATAATAATAATAATAATAATAATAATAATAATAATAATATTGAGAAATTGCACGTCACTAGGGCAGTTGTGCGGCTACCGCCAACCGCGTGGTGACTACACACAGGTCCGAAACCAAGTAAAAATATTAAACGATGAAGATTTTAATTCAGGACCCAGCCTAGACCTTAACGTGAGAACCCAGGGCCAAGAATTAATTAAATAAAAATAAATTAAATGTCAGGGTGTGGCAT
Organism: Viscum album; assembly: GCA_963277665.1. Lineage (NCBI taxonomy): Eukaryota > Viridiplantae > Streptophyta > Magnoliopsida > Santalales > Viscaceae > Viscum > Viscum album. The sequence goes on from OY728148.1 coordinate 688,708,560, forward strand.
ATTCTATAATAAAATCAAGACAACCAAAACATATGAACTTCTAATTGATAAAAAATCCAATATTACAACATGTGTTTTTAACTTCTGCTAATATGTTCATTCCTTTTTCTTCTTACTTTATACCATTATATAATATTTCAATTTTAAAATCCTTTAAATTTATATTATTATTTCTTATAGTTAGGATAGTCTATTACTTATTTATCAATGAAAATAATATATAAACACTACTTATGAAATTTGTAAACACCATACATGTAGACTGTAAATTTTTATCCAATGACTCTATTTTATTTATATACACACTGTATATTGACACTCCATATACATATTATATATAAACTATAATGACACTATATATATATTTTAATTATAGGTATTCATATTATTATTTATAATTTCATAATCCTAGATATATCACACCAGATTTAAATTATTAATAGACTTCTAGAGAGGAAAAATTATAAAGAAAACTAAGGAGGTTACAAAATACAGACGATGGATCTATAGGGTTTAAAAAAACATTAGTGGTAAATATAAAAAGAAATAGTATAGATATTATGGTGGATAATTATGAACAAAAAATGGCGATAACACAAAAAAATAATGTTCATAAAAGTTTCTTTAATATCCATATGAATTATCAACTCCCAAAAATTTGGCTCTTTTGTGAAAATTAAATCTTGCAAATTTTATGGTGCACAATTATGATGTTATGAAATACATAAAAATATTGATGGTAAAAATAATAAAAACTTATAATTTTATTATTCATTAGGTAATATTGATTTCGATTTACTTTATGGACCTTATGATTATATAAGGATCCTTATTTTCAACATCAACTATGATGCTACAATTTTTTTTTGTGAACACATGCATTCTTATAAATCAATTTTCCTTTCACATCTATTGTTAGTCTAAAAACACTGGTGGTGATCCTCATATTTTTAGAATAAATGGTAAAAACATCACCACATTGGTAGATAATTTTCCATTGATGTTAATTCACCAAAAATTTTACATCTTTATGTTTATAACACTGCAATGAAGTAAAAAATAGAATAAAAATTGTTAGATAATTCAAATATATTTTAAAATTTAAAAAATAAAATAAAAATTATTATTTATAATCATAATTATTTATTTCTCCATGCAGCACTGATGAAAAAAATTTAACTTTTCAATCAGTTGAGAATTTTTTGAAAATATTTTAATGGTGCTGGACAAACATAACCCATAAACTTTTCATTTATCATAAACTTAAGATCTCCTCAATTCCCATGAATCTTTAACTTTGAAGCTATGATTAATTAAATGAAGGGGGAGTGACTCATTTTTATAAAACTTACCAACCACATTTGAGATTTCTATGCTTATATTTAGTGATATTCAAGATCATAATAAGGGTGGGGATATCATCATACATTTAAAAAGTGGTGAAATACAATGCATACATGAACTTTATACTTTGTATCTTCCATTGAAATATCCTCTAATATTTACAACTATTCAAGAGGGACACATTGAAACAATCACTTTTCATTTGACCATCTTCACTGTATCTTCCAAACAACACAAATCTATAATGATATAATGATTTTCTTATCATTTATAGATTCATTCCGATAAAATTTAAATTCTTTTACATTCAAGATGTGTTCTCCAACTTCTTATTCTTGATGCATAAAAAATTGTTTTGTATCAAATACTATCTTTCATCCATTTTAATTATAAATAACTAATATTCGATCTTTATAATTGATTGAATGATTCTTATCAAATAGATAAATGTGAAGGATATTCATGTGGAAAAATTATTATTTATAATTCTTTCATAGGTGGTTTGAGGTGTATGTCACAAAATTACCAAGATGCAATAGAAATTTATAACTAAGTAGGTTATCAGGATTTATTCTACACATTAACATGATGCATAACATATACTAAAACTTACTTATTTTATAAAGAATCATAATCTCCATCCTTATAACCATACTAAAATACTTTCTGGAGTATTGAATATGAAATAATATCATTGGATGATTGATTTAAGAGAAGGGTGTTTCTTTGGAAAGTTTTGATCTGGTATACCACTTAAACCTATTCTTATTTATTACATATAGGAAAATGAATCTTTAATCTTATTTTTTTACTATCTTTGTACATAAAAATTCCACTTTGATGTGTTTATTCATACAATTGAGTTCTAAAAATGAGGTTTGACTCATGTTCATATACTTATTTTCCTCAATAGTGAGATTACAATTTTCACTATAATGGATATTAATAAAATTGTATCCACTAAAATTCTAAGTAAAAATTATCATCCAAGACTATATGAAGAAGTAATGAATTTTATGGTTCATGGTCCATGTGGAAACAATAATAGTTGACCACCATTCATGGAAAAATAGAAGATGTTCAAAAATTTTCTGAAAAAATGTTACCTGTATAACTATAAATGATGATGGTTTTGTTATTTAATGATGAAGAGATATTGGTAATTCAATAGTGAATAATGGTGTTCTACTGAATAATAGGTATGTTGTACCATACAATCTAAGTTTTTTGATGAAATATTTTGCTCATATTAATATAGATTATTGAAATTAGTCTTTATCGGTCAAGTATTTTTTAAAATATATAAACAATATCAATGATTGTGTAACTGCTGAACTTTATAAAGATAATAATACTCATAAATATGAAAATAACGTTGATGTTATTAAAATGTACATATATATCAGGATGTGTGGATTCATAGATAATATTTAGTTATGATATCCATTATATATTTCCTCAGGTGAATAATGTATTACTTATACTAATAATGATAACATTGAGGAAATTTTGATAAAGAACACAATTTCTCAAAAAAAAAATTTATATCATGGTTTAAATAAAATGTACTATATCTTGAGGTGAGTATTTTAACTTATTCAGAATTTCCACTGAAATTTGTCTGCAATACATGTAATATAAAATGGTACCCAACCAAGAGATGTTTTTCAATTAGAAAATTATATTATACGCCTACCATAATTAAAAGGTTATATTATATGATAATACAACTTACTAAGGTTGAAGGACCTACATATTATGAAGACATACTGACCATGAACCATAACATGCATCATACATAGTTATAGACCTACAACATATTAATTTTAGTTCAAGATAATGGTGAGTTTATTGAAGCGATTAGAGATGTTTTTTGGGGCTATGGGAGATTCATTATGTAGACTATTTTTCCCACATGCTCTTATCCAACACCATTTATCATCATTTTCATGTTTTGAGTCAAACTTGTGAAATTATTTTTGAGGATATTGTCTATATTTAATAAAAATGGTTGAAAATACCTGGTATCCCTAAAAATATATTATACTCATGTTATAAAAATTTAATTTATATGTATCTTTATCCTGATTTCCATTACTATTTTTAGTTATTAAAATATAATAAATAATTATTCCCCTTCTCTGCTACTCTATTATGATTCTGAATATACTGTATCTATTTCTAACCCATTTACTTAATTAACTAACACAACCACATTTTACTACTAAATATATTTTTTACATACATATTTCTCCTCATTTATCATTATAAATACATTGGTTACTATATTTTATAATAGAATATGTAATTTATATTTTGTGGTTGCTGTATATTATTTAAAAAGTGTTGTTCCCATGATTGTATTTCATTTGTTTTCATAAAGGAAAGATTCCATTATTATGATAAGGTTTCAATATGTGTTGGAGATAAGTGAGATGCTATCACTATATATTGAAAAGGAAGTGGTAAGATATGTTTCTTCCCCTGGAGAACTTATCTTGAATAGATTCAAGGAATAAACCTTAATTATGATGATTATTGAATTATTCTTTAATTAAATCAAGAAAAATCTTACTGGATGATGGTATATTATTCTACAATGTTTTGGAAGAGTTTTTGAGATGGTTGAAGAGGTTCAAGAATGATCGAGTAAGAACCTAAATTAATTATGAATGAAGCCTAGAATGTGAGAACCAAAGCAGGAATTTCACAAATTCATTAATTCATGTAAATTGGAGATTTTTATATGGATTTAGAAGGAATATTATATGAATTTATATTTTCTATATGACTTTATACTATTTTGTATGACTTTTCAATGGTGAAGGAAAATGGAAAAGTCTTGATAATATGACTTCAGAAGGAATTTTCTATGAATTTAGTGATTTTTGTATCACTTCAAGATTTTAATATGTCTTTGAAAGCATACGAAATTAAATTTGGATATAAAATTAAATTTTTTTTGTGCACACATGACTTTAATGGAGAGGCTGTATGATTTTAACACTTTAAAAAATTTTAAGGAGTCTATTGGATGAATTACTTAGTTTCCAGAATTAATTTCTGATAAAGAAGTTCATTAAATTAGATGATTATTTTCATGATTCTATTCATTTAATCAACATAATAATGAGATAAAAATCCATTCTTATCCAATATAACATGGGAGAAACAATTTGTGAATCTAGATTTTGAGAGTCCTTTTCACTATAAGAGAGAAGTACAAAATAAGAAAATGAAGTTAGATGCACTATGGTGTAAGCTATAGTTATTATGAGGTGATGCCAATTCCACTCCATGGTGATGGTTTTGGGAATTTTGGTCATTTTTTAATGGTTATTAAGTAAAATAAATGGAATTTATGAAACCGGGATAAATAAATCACCACATCTTGGTGATATTCATTTCATGTGTATAGTCTACCTGTGAGAAATGATGAAACATTTATATCATTGTCCATGCCATTTTTGAAGACATAAAAATCACATGGAATATGAGTTACAAGATTTAAATTGGTTAGGATAACTCCATGGTCATTTTTGGGTAACCATTTTGAGGCCTTCATACTTGGAAATTATTTGAAGTCCATTAAATAGTGCCCCATATTGCAAGATATTCTGTGTTGCTGTATTCTTCATGTAGACATTGAAATGAGATGGAATAAGCTCAAATTCTATGAGATTGGTAGAAAATACGAGTCTATAATAATTTAAATAACATATATGAAAACAAATTTAAGTCTCAAGGAGAACAAAGAAGAAGCCTTAACTTGAGAATTTAAATTGGATATTATTAACTAGTTTCAATGAGAAACATCATCTTTTGAGATTTTAAAAAAATATATACTAGAATATTATGGTAATAATATTTAATGAATATTCATGATATTTCTATGGGAATATATATGTATATATATACACATGTGGGTGAATAAAATAGAGAGTTGAAAGAGACCCCAATAATAGTGAACTAGAAAATAAGATGAACTATTTATTGAAGGAGAGAAACTAGGGAATCCAGAAGAGCCTATGTGTCAAAGGAAGAAGGATGAAGTGAGAAGAGATGAGGATTCACTATTATTCATTATAATAATGAAAGATAGTAATGAAAATAAATCCTTAGGAAGTGAGTATGTACATACTTGGTAGAGAAAAAATATTGAATGTTTACTATTAATGAAGAATTCAAAGACCTATTAAAGAAGGATTTTAGGGGGATACTTAGAGAAATTTTGGGAGGTAGTATAAATATACAACCATAATGTGGAAAGAATATATCCAGTAGATGGATTCAACTAGCTTCTTATGTGATCACTTAAAGACTATACATTTTCAGAGATTCTATATTGGATATTTTGGGATATTTCTCATTAATATTTTGGGGAGATAACTCATACATTATATTCAAGTGATTCATAGTGGATAAACTATGACCTAGAATAGAACTTGAACTTGTAAAGAAGTATATTTTCAAGGATAAACCTTGTAAATCCTTGTGTCTTATGAATTTTAAATTATATATATTTTAGTAAGGTTAAGAGACAAAAAGAGGAGTGGATTAAATCTTTAACTAGGTACAATTGTTTAATTAAGATGGCATATTTGTAAAATGAAATCAGAAAATTGATTCACCGCCTCCCCCTCAGTGATATTACTGGAATCAATAACTATATGTGGTATTAGAGAAGGTTTCTTCTAAAAATATCCATACTTTTTTAAAGATTGATGACTGAGAGTTTAAATTTAGTCAATAGTATAAGAGCTCCATTCTTCGATGGTAATAAATTTTATGTATGGGAGAATATAATGCTTTTATATATTCTTTCATAAGGATTATAAGTAAGTGAAGCTATTATAGTGGGAATCTAAAATCATAATATATAATACTATGAATTATACTGATAAGAAATATATATAAGTATATGGGAAATAAAGGAATTTCATCCTATTATCTGTATATGAAAAAGTATACACCAAGGTGATGAGTCTTCAAAGTACCAAGGAGATATGAAATAAACTTGAAAGCATATATGAATGAAATGTGAATATCAATAATCTAATATTTATATTTATTAGGAAAATTTTGAGGATATTTGAATGATAAGTGATGATAAAATTTATGATTACTTCACCCAAGTCAATGGGAAAGTGATAAACATCGAATCATTTGTGATACTTTGGAATATTTAATTGTTGTAAAGAAGAAGATAATAAATTTCCTTGAATGTTTTGATCCAAAGATATCTAATATATAAGATATTATAGATATATCTCTTGATGAGTTTCATAACACTCTTTTCATCATTTATATGAGAAATCTCATGTTCTTAAGAATAAGATTAAGGACGAAATGAAATTTAAATCCATCAAATATCTAAAGATAAAATAAAAAAAGATAAACCACTCAAATAATTAGTAGATGAATATGATAGAGAACACAATACAATAATGTCTCTTATTTTTAAAATCATGATAAGAGGAAGAGTTTAGTATAAATTTAATCTCCATTTAATGTGATTTAATTTCTTATTTATTGGGAAATTTTTAATTAATTACCCAAATAAGGGTTATGATGAAACTTAAAGTGAAGATGAAGATGAAGAATAGTCTATAAAAAAGCCTAGAAAATTTTGAAAAACTAGTCATAAAAATAAAAATAACCATTCTAGAAAATTTAATAGGAATTTAATGAGTGAATAAGAAATGGTACACTCATAATTCTCAAGTGAGTTAGATTATGATCCCTCTCAACATTACAAAACCTTCATGACTAATGCTAGAAATCATAGATACTCATCAAGTAGTGATGAGAAGGAAGAAGAAGGCTATACCAAGTATATGTTGAGCGCTAAATTAGTGTCCAACCTTGATAATAATTACAATCTCAAGAACAATTTTAAGATATTAAAAAATATGAAAATAAGTGAATATGTGAAAGAGAGTGATCAAAAAGGGGTGATTAAAATTTCTAAGGTAAAAATTATCAAAAAAGATAAGATACTGGAATATCTCAATGAAAAATTTGATATCAAGGAAAAAGATATTCACGTGGCTCAATCCAAGTCTTTTAAATCTAAAACACCTTATTTTCCATGAGAAAATACTATGGGAAATTATTGGAGATTTAAAAAAATAATTATCCAAGGAAATTGAGAAAACCATTACTAAGAAGAAGGTAAAAACTATTTCTAAATTCTCAAGTGATACTAAATTTATTTTCCTTTAGTTTTATAGATTTCAAATACCAATATATGGATGTTTACAATGAATAATGATGTAAAAAATATTCTCATATATTTAGGAGAGGTAAAGATGAGCTGAGAAAGGGTAAACCCCCAAGGGAAAAAGAAAAAAAGGATAGAATATTACTGGATATAAATAAGTATTTTATAAACTAACTCATCAATATAATGAAAGGAAAACTTTAAAGATTATTACTAGTTCTGCAATGTATTTGGGTACAAATACAATATTATCACATTAAACATGTCTCTAATCTGAAACTAGTATTAATAAAGGCCAATACCCATAAGGATAAATTTTGTGAGAAGAAGATTCAATCTCATAATGCATAAGTATATAAATCAGAAGTTTGTAAGGAAAATACCGTAGACTATTGAAGTGGGAAAGAATCAAAGATGGAATAGACTTGTCCAATATAGTAAAGAGTTTTCTTATCAAAAGATTAAAGTGATGAAAGTACAATAAAATTACTATGCTAAATATAGATAAGAAAAATTAAAAGTGGTTGAACTATGAAAAAAATGAGAAAGTTGGAAACAGTTTAGAAGATGGTTTATTGGTGATTGCATCTCATACCAAGATGATGAAAAATAAAATAAAAATATATAATAAATATTTTTCATTCATTTCTCACTATAATAAGGAGTTTCCAAAAAAACTGACTATTGAGAAGAATGAGAACACCATGCTACCTATAGAGAGTCCAGAATAAAAACATTAAAGTAAGAGGTATGAAGATCTCATCTTAAACTAAAAATAAAGTAAAAATATAATGTTGGTTTATAGGAAACTCCCAGCCATTATACTCTTTTTAAAAATAAAATAATAACTCCTCTTCATTCTCTTTTATTTTATGTGTACTAACATGTTTGGAATTGAAGGACCCAAATAATGGGTGAGTTATATAAGGCTATAACAGCTATAAAAAGAGATAATATGGTGATCATAGACTATATAAACAACCATGATGAAGATAAATTACATTCATCCCTTTAGGGATAGAAAAACATGATGAAATGACATCAAAGTGTACTAAATAGTTAAATTTGGTATTTTCTATAATACATTAAAAATCCAAAATAAGAGGTATTCTAATCACATTTTCTACAATTTTTTATTATATAAATATTTTTGTAAAGAGGGAGTGTTGGTTGATGAGAAATAATGGAAAACGTGGATGTTTTATGTCTTGCACATCAAATTTATAATATGTTTATTTATATGAATTTATGCTATAAAATTTTCTTGATAAATCTATTGCAGTAGGTTATTAAAGAAGATATTGGGATTGGTGTCACATGCATGCTATTTATAGACAACATTGATATCTTAGTGAATTCACTCTTGTTTTCTATACTTGGTTAGGATATATAGACTTTAAGTATATCAAATAAAGGATAATTTCTAATAAATAATGTGAATCCATTAATTTCTCATAAGTGAATTAACCTATAATTGAGAACTAAATTAGGAAAAGAAATTGATATTAGAATACCCTTTTATCAAGAAGAATAAGGAGATAACACGTGAGATTTTAAAATATACACAACCCTTTGAATTTATTGTCAATAAGGTGGATACAGTAAAACACATACATCTATATTTAATGATATTGTTGGTATTGAAAACAAATCCAAAGGGGAAGATTATTATGCCCATGCATGTATTGTATTTTTTGTCAATAAGTAAAGATGTGAGGATTATAAGAAGGTATTAATATGTGATAAATATAAGTGATATTATACCATTGTACCTGGAAAATAAAGTGATAAGTTATGTTTCTACCCTTGAATAACTTTTCTGGGATAGATTCATGGAATCAACCTTAATTTTTAGGAATGTGGAGCTATTCTTCAAGAAAATCAAGAAAATTATTTAATATATGATGGTACACTAGTATAAAACATCTTGGAATAGTTTTTTAGATGTTTAAAGTGGTCTAGGAATGATTTAGGAATGTATTAAATTAATTTTGAGTGAATTATGGAATGTGAAAATTAAAGAAATAATTTCACAAAGGCATGAATTCTTATGACTTGGAGCATTTAATATTACATTAGAAAGAATTTTTATGAATTTGTGATTTATGTATGACATCATGTAGTTTTTTATGACTTTGAGTTGGGAAAATAAATTGAAAAATGCTTGATCATATGACTTTGGAAGGTGTTTCTTATGACTTTTGTGATTGTCGTATAACTTAAATATTTTTTTATGACTTCAGAAGTCATAAAAATTTCAATTTATCCCAAAAATTGGAAATGTTATAAATGAGTTTGATTTGATAGAGAGTTTGTATAACTTCAACACTAAGAGAATTTTGAGGAGCCAACTGGATGAATTGGAGAATTTATTGAATTCATTTCTAATTAAGAAGAGAATTACATTAGATGATGATTTTTGATAGACAATTCATTAATTCAATATCACAATGAGATCAAGATTCATTGTGATAAAAGATAATATGGGAGAACCAAATAGTGAATATGGTGTTTGAGAGTCCTTTGAACTGAAAGACAGAAGAAAAAAATGGGATGATGAAGTTATCTATACCATAGTATAAGTTGTGGTTACTATGAGGTGATGATAAGACCATAACATGGTGAAATTTCATTGTGTTTTTTGGTAATCATGGGAGAGCTATGAATCAAATGAAATAGAAGCACTAAAATGGGGAAAAACCAATCACCAGTTCATGGTGATAGGTATTTCATGTGTAAGTTCAGCCACTGATAAATGAAGAATCATTTATCTTGCGGTGCACTCTATGTTCAAAGTTAGTGAACATTCATGGAAGATGAAGTATAAGATTCAAAATGGAAAGGACTAAATTATGGTCATTTCAGGGTGACTATAACAATCCCAACTCTAATAGTTCTTAACTACTGGTTACTTTATTATATTAGAAATAGATACTAGTAATTTTATCCAAAAGTACCAAATAGTCTAGTTTTTTTTGAAGAAATATATACATACTTGATTCACATATTACTTTGAAAATATAAAATACATTGTATAAAAGAATTATTTCATTCAAAATATTATTCATAACATGCTTCTTCATATCCATGGGAAAAGAAAACAAATAAAAAAGTGAGATCAGATTCTCAGTAAGGACTCTATACAATAGAACCTATCATGAGTAAATAAGGAATAAAAAACATAACAAGGTTAATAACTGGAAACACATTCCATTTAATCAATAAATTGAGAAAAAAGTCATCCATGGATAATATATATTTTTTAATCTCATGGATAATATTAACTTAATTCTCAATGAAGGAAATTATTAATATTAGATCCCATGATCTCAGAAATCACTGTATCTATATCATCGAGGAATTGTTCCAAGACAATTTAAAACTACGGGTATTGATACACCAAAAAAATTTAATGCTAAATTAATAATTTGTCTCATGATACCTATTAAGGCATTAAGGGGTTATATAATTCCAAGCCCCACCCATCACAACATGTCCAATGCATTCTTTATATATCAAATGATTGATTTAATTTATGAACAATATGTATTATCAAAAAATATCCATATTGAGTAAATAATAAATATTTATCAATAATGCCCCATTCAATCAAATAATTTCAATTTATAACACCATATATAGAAATGATATACAGTTTAGAAAATAATCTTATCAATGATACATAGAATATGGATATTTAAGAGAAATTTAATATCCAATGATCACAAGTAATTTAATGTTTTTAAGGATGATATCATTAAAACATATACCCAGTGGTGAATAATTAAAATAAAGGTTTTTTTTTTCATTTATAAAATAAATTCAATTAAAATATAATTAGAACATTTTATAAGTAAATAACCTTTCCATTTTTTTGAAATTACTTATTTAAAAAAACTATTTAATTATAAAGTAAAACAATTTCTTTGAAAATAACCTTATAAATTTGTAAAGGAAGCTTCAAAGAAAATATTAGTCATGGTGGTGGAAAAAACTGATGATACTGTATAAGTAAAATAACATTCCTTCTATAATTTTTTTCAGAAAAACTATAAAGTACCTCATTTGAAAAAAATGATAAAAAAGATTCCTTTAAAACTATTTTGTAAAAAGTAAAAAATGTGTAAAAATATATTTTGATAAATAATTTTATAAGTATATATTTTTTTGAAAACATTTTAGTGAAAATATGGTTATGGAAGAAAAAAATATCTGATTGAATGAGAAATAAGATTAGTTTTTCATTAAAACATTTCTTTGCTCGATTCAAGCTCCAAAGAGAGGAAATGATGGAATAAAATATGGAAATAGTAAAATTGAATTGAAATTTAATCATCATGAATAAATCTATATTCATTTTAAATAACTTAATGTGGAAGTATATATACCACATAAGAATATACAGGTGTATAATACCAAATATGTCACAATGGAGTGGAAATTGAGATAAAATCTGATATCTCAGGTCCAACTTGTCATATAGGTGCTCTGAATTCATGTATAATAAATTAAAACTTAATATAATTATATATAAGAACCATATTAATATTTATGATATCATATATGATCTATTTATATCATTTTATCACCTGTTTGTTAATAATCATTTATTATTATCATTTTTGGGTGTTAACTGCTTTGTTATTTTGATTCGGTAGTCCTGATACTTGTACATTTATTGAAATTACATTATATAAAGAATGTTATTAATGTTATAAATATCATATATAATAAATATATATGTATGTATTTAGTTTCATCCATAAAAATAGAGATATAAAATATTAATTACACTATTCATGGAGATAGTAGGTCGTACGAACGCGTGAACACTATTTTCATTTTTTGAAGAATGGAATGAAAGAAAGGTGAATAATAATTAATATTTTATTGAATATTTTTTATATCATATATATCATATATTTATTGAATCCATAATTATTACCATCAATGTAAAATTGAAATGAAGAATGGATCACATTGCTTTGTGGAGGTGTTAGTCCACACATACGCACGAACGATGTTATCATTTTCCAATGAATTGGAAGGTAAGGAGGTATATATGATAATATAGTTTTAGAATCATATTTATTTCATAAATATCATAAATAATAATTATTTATATCTTTATAACTGTCCAAGTAAAGTGGTGATGAAAAACGAATTACACTGCAATGTGAAGACGGTAAGCTGTACGTACACAGAGGCAATGCTTTTGCTTTTTATAGGATGTAAAAGGGTTATAATATAGGTTTTACATAATCATAATTAAATATCCGTATATTTATGATATTTTATTTATTATTTTAGTATGAGTACAAAACTTTAATAGGTAGTAGAAGAAGAAATAAACTTGAAGGACTCGGTAAAGACGATTACCTATTCTTCGGTACTAGTCCTCTAGATCTCTCTTTAATGGACCAAGGATAGATATTTTGGGGAGAACATAACCTCAATAACTTGGATAATTATTTTTATAAGAGTAATGTAAAGGTTTTTTTAATCTATATTGTTCAATGTGGTGTAATGAAGTGAAGGAAGGGGTGCCCTTTTAAAATTGAGGTGAGGGGAACTTTTGGAATTTCCAAAAACAATTAAAATATAATAAGACTATTCTAGATACAAATAGTTCAAAATTGTCATGAATTATAATAAAAAGTTTCTGGGATTTAAATAAGTTCAACCAATGAACTTTATACAATCTTTGATATCATTTTCATCCGTATTTCTTGATTAACCCCTTGGTTAATTATTTTTGACCTTAACCGAGATAACCACTATTTTAATCCCAAAGGGTTAATAATGTTATTATAAATGTAAAAGTGACTCATAAATAAACCATAAATAATGTTTTAATCCATTTTACCCTAAAATGTAAAAGTATAATATTTTTATGAATTTTAAATAATTTAATAAAATATTATTTTTGATAAAATATCATTAATGTCAATTTTGACAATATTCATTTAATTCAAATTTAAATAAATCAATACAAAAGGGTAATTAAAATATAATATCTCAAAACTACCCTAAAATGTCATATATATCTAAAATATTTATGTAAAACATTATATCACAAAAATTATATCACTTTTAGTATTTTTAAAATCATTTATTTTTATTTTTATGTAAATTAAATAAAAACTATATTAGTGTTGCATAAGCATTTAAGGTAATTATATAATTTATAAAAATTTGAAATAAATTTATATCATAAAAATAATTTCATTAAGATCAAAATATATGTTTATATTCGTTTATATCTATATTTGTTTCCTATGTGGACACATAATATATATTTAAAACTAAGAGAGTGACATTTTGTAATTTTCTTAGATTTAAATATTATAAGGGCCATTTTCATGGAAAAGTGTCCATTAAAAAAGTCTATTTCGATCCTAAGGAAATAATGGTTGAATTATATTCATTAAATAATAATTGATATTAAAAATTATGGCCTCATCACTTATTTTTAACCTAGATTATTTGAATTTATCTTTTACCTGGGTGATAAATTTTACCATAGTCACTGTTCATATTGACAAAAAATAAAAGGGGTTACTTACCAAATTTGAAAATCATGATTGGAAATATGAAATTAATTTTATTAAATTCTATATCAATAAGTGATATAAATTAATTTTAAAATAATTGTGAAAACTGTGATGAAAACTATTTTTTAGAAATATATATTTTTTCTTAAAAATTCCTTTTTATGTATACAAATGTTTTTATACCAAATTCAATTATAAAATTGATTCTAATGAACCTAAATAAACTATTCATAATATAATAAAAATAATTTCAATTTGAAACTATTTTAAAATAAAATGGAACTTTGAAAATTGATGAAACAAAAAATATAGTTTTCATTAGAGATTTATATTTTTCACTATTTACAGAAAAATTAATCTTTTTTAGAAATATTGGAAAATTTCACGCTAATTTATTTTTATATTTTGATCTTATAAAAGACTTCATTTTGTAAAAAAAAATTATATAAGTTCCAAAAATTAATTATAATACTTATTCACACAAAATAATAAAAATAATTTTTGAAGAAAACTTATTTCTGAAGCATAAAATAACCTTACTGAAAATTGAGTACTAATTTACTAAGAATTAATAAATATATTTTTCTTGAGTAGTAACTATATATATTTATATTTCATAATTTGGTTAATATTATTCATCCCCTCTATTTAAATTCCTAGGTGATAATTTTTTTATTAAATAATAATATTTTAATAGTGTATTGGGATTTGTTTAGGCTTAGTGCCACATATTGTGTATGCTATCAAACACAGTGTTATTATTTTAAATTATTGAGGTGCTACATTCTCCCCACATAAATAAATTTAGTCCTTGATTTTAACTTGAATTTGGTAATCGAAGGTTTTAAATTTGAGAACCCACATCCTAAAAAGGGTTAATAAAACATCCTCTTGAAAAGAGGACAAGGGAAGTATGAAGGTTGCCATAAAACTAGGTTTCCAAATAAGATAACTACGGTGGGAAGTGGAAATATGGACATATAAGAGAAAACTAACACCCATGTATTAATAGAGAGTGATTGATAACATGTTCATGAGAAAGATAACCATCACAAAACCATAAATCTATGAGGGTTAAAAGGCCATTGGTTTCTCAGTAAGAAAAGTAAATGGGTAACATTTTTATTTCAAGGAAATTTGCCTAAATTCAAGGGATTCTTTTACTAACCAAATAAAGAACTAGATAAAGTAGTTAATAATTCCATATTACAAAACTTTGACCACCTTGATCAATACATCATCATCAATTTTATCCTAATTCCATATATCCCATAAATAAAAAAATATAGTAAAATTCATCATAAATTACATTGTTATCAAATCACTAACCATTTTCAAGGTCACCAATACTATCACATTTACTTCATCAGTGTCAATATTTTCTTTATCCCAACTGTACAATATCAACTCAACATTATAAATATATTAAGGTTTACCTTTTTCTTCTTTATGTATTATCTAAAAATATCACTTTACCACTGAATCACTTTTATTGGTTATCAGTACCATTTAACATATGCTTCAAAATCCTCAAAGAAAAGTAATGTAGAATAATAATTTTATGTTCCATGATTCTTATAATCAAAATATCATTGATAAAACTATTTCTGTATAATTCTTGAATTTAAATACAAAAAAACATTATTAATTCCACTTTAGATGTAGTAATAACATAGGCTTAGAATTATCCCCTTGGATTATTGTATAAAAATTCACTCGATACATAGGGAACTAGTTTGAATAATGACCCATATCTTCATAGTTGAGGCATTGGATTGTAGTGACTTCTTTATTTTTATCACCTCTATTATCCATATGACCCTTATCTCCAAAAAATGTTACAAACTCTCTTACCCATCAAGAATTTTATAGGATATTTCTTTCCATAATTTTCACATGATGGAAATTGATTCATTTTATTATTATCCTTTAACGATTATCCTTTTTCTAGGTTCTCAGTAAATCTCTTATTCACTTGATTTAAATTGAAGATATAGAATCTAGAAAATTACTTTTCTATCTTAATATAATTGACACTATTTCATCATAAGATGAATTTTTTTGAGAAACTATTACCCTTCATAGACTCATATTAATCACATCAAATAAACGAACAATTTTGCTTTCTATATTTTTTATGTAGTGTGAGGTATTCCTGGATAGTTTGGTAACATTAGCCTCATACGCTTCCACACATTATTCTTCCTTTTTCTTTAAAGTGACAGACTTCTTCTCCATTTCATCTCATTATTCTCAAGGGATGTATTTATCAAATAAAATCAATTTATAAGTTCTCTATTCCAAAAATTTTATCTCTTTAGTCTTTTTAGAATTCTAGGTCAATGAATACTATTGATAGGATTATCATTTTAAAAACAAAAATTACAGAATAGACTTTTTTACTTTCATTACATCCCAAATCTGGAAATATGTTTTTGAGAGATTTAATCCATTACCCACCTACCAATAAATTATTAGTTCCACTAGAATATAGATTCTTTTATAGTATAAAGTTATCCAATGTAGGTGAGTTACACTGTGAAACAGTAGTTTATTCCATACAAAAAAGATTATTTACCACAATTTGACTCAAATACCTTAATATAGCAATGATTTTCTTAGCTACAACACTATAGATATTGGTTTTCTCACCATGGATACCCTTACATTTTATACTAGTATTGATTCCCTTTATTCCATTAGAAACTATCTCTAAATATTAGAAAACACTGAGTTAGCTCATAATCATCATGGATATTGAGATTGAAAATAAAATCCCTATAATGGTTAGATTTCTCAAATAATATAAGCTATTATCATAATTCTCATGCTAATTATTATTGGATCATAATATATTAGCTTGTGATAGCTAAAGTTATAAGGGGGGATGAATTGTAGTTTAAATACTTATTTAATAAGTTTAAACTAAATAACACAAAAACCTTTTTAAGTATGGAAATCATAATCGACCCTCAGTTTGATGAACAAATTCATAGTATTATAATTAGAAACAATACGGTTTAATCAAAGTATAAAATATCAGAATAACTAAGGATATGATTAATCAATGTTTGTTTATTATAAACAAGATAGTATAGAAAAAACATACAGAATAGAAATATGAATAAAATATTTCACTTTATATTATAAGTGCATCAGAAAATAAAACTTGTAAGAAACAAGTACCACAATAGATAAAAAATATAAGAATGAATTATAATATATTAAAAGAATAATTGTCTTTTAAAATTAATAAAAAGGTAGTCTATAACCTAGACTAAAGGTATCCCTTATTTTATACTTACCTAAAAGTATATCTTTCCTTATCAAGGAAATCCTTCAATATGGAGATCAGAATCTCTCTCTTCCTATCCCCAAAAGCCATTGATTCGATGATCAGATTGTCTGTCTACCTATCCCCAGTAACCCTCAATATGGTGGATCAAATTATCTATATTCCTATCCCTAGAATCCCTTGATCAATATGATGATCATATGAATATTAGAATGCAAAATTTTGTAAGAAGACAACCTAACAAGGTTTCCTTAGAACTACAAGAATCTAAATAATTACAAATATTAGGAAGAAAATGTTCATTATAAGAAATCTTTAGAGCTCTCGCACAATGAGAAATTGAAAACGAATCAATATGAAATCATTATCTTCAAACTCAATCACTTAGTATTTACATGAATCCTCACAATGGTCATATTTTTCTCCTAGCCGTCAAATTTATCCAAGTTTGTCACAATGACTTGGAAACTTAGCACTTGACAACTCATTATGATCTTTCATAACTGAATATCTGACATTGTATTGATTTAAACTATTAGAGTGTAAGATATATTCATTACATCAGAAACAAGTTTATCATTTTTATATTATAAACAATGTTAGTCTGATGGAATTACTATATAATTTCAATATGATAATATTCACAAGGGTTAGTTTGATGTTTATTAGTACCAATATCAGTCTAATTGTTAATACTTTTTTAGTATGAAAGACAATACAAAAAATCTAACAAAAGATCTGATAAACGAGATTCCAATGTTTTTTAGAAACAGTCTTATTATGATAATCTTAATGATTATTTATATATTTATATTTAAAATACTTAAGAACTTATTTTAAGTATATTAGAATATAAATTTTTCTACAAAAAATATTCTAAAACACTTTGGATATAAAAAGTTAGTATATAAGTTTTAAAAAGGTGGTTGTGATTTCATAAAAATAGGAATGGAAAAGTGAGAAATAGAATTTATGACTCAAAAATCTCCCCCTTTTGGAAAGCACTAACTCAATACTTAAATTAAAAAATAACTTTGAAAAACTTACAATCCATATTATTTTAAGTACTTTTTATTCAAAGTTAAGAATTTAATCTTAACTCCCCCAGAGTTTATAAGTCATCTGAATATGATATAGAATATGATTTTAAATATAATTACCTCCACTTTAGTATAATATGTACCCCTAAGAATCATATTCTCCCCCTTAGTATAACATTCTCTTCCTCTATCGAAATTTCCCCCCTTTGTTAATAAATCTTTTTTTGATAAAAAGAAATTCCCCCCTTTGTGAAATTACACTTCAAAAATATTTCTCCATTTATAAAATATTTACTTAATTTTATAAAAATATCCCCCTTTCTATAAATTTCTCCCCCTTTGTGATTTTCAAAAAAGGAATGGGGAATGATATGAAGTTTTCTAAAACATTTGATAAACAATCATATAAAACAATAAGATGAACTAACTAATCATCCACACAAATATGAATGAAAAATATTTTAATTGAAAATAGAAAATATTCAGAAAATAGTAATGATATTGAAAGAGTAATTCATTCATGATTTTTTTCAACTGTTTACAAAAATACAATGAGAGTTTAAAAAAATCTTTCTTCATAAATGCTTTTATAAAAGACTTCATCTTCTTGAATTATTTTCGATCTTACTTCAGCTTGACTAATATTTATTATTTAGTACAAACTTTATTAGATAAATCTTTGTTTTATTTTCTCTAAAATATTATTTCATTTTGATAATATTTGAGTATTGTAGCTCCAAATTCATAGATCAGATATTTCCTTTCAGAGCATTTAATTCCTCAGTATGATCAACATTTTCATTACTAGATCGTTCCACAAAATTGAACCTGTATTCCATATATTTATATAACTGGTTGAAATATTTGGTAGATTCATTAATAAGATTATATACATTATCAAAAAATTTATCCTATAATTTAAGATCAACATCAACTTAATGAGAACACTTCACAATTTGATTACATGACTCTTTGTGAGTTTGGGAACTTTTTTGATAAAAGTTCAATTGAGACTCAGGATGAATAACTTTATTTGTTAAAATATTGATTTATTACAATTTTTCATTAAGGATTTATTTAATTAATAGACACTAAGATTCAAGGTTTAAAAAATATGGAATTATCCCTCCAAGCCTATTCAAAGTATGAAAAATTTAGCTAACTCCCTCAAAAGAAATAGTTCTGGATACATCCAATTGTTTTGGTTGAATCTCAAGAGGTTTAATTTATCTTATTCTAATTTCTAATTCATTACCTTTTACCTTATCTTTATTTGAAACTCCTTTCCCAACTTCTTTAAAACCTTTCTTATCAACTTCTTTATCATCTAAAATTTTCATGATATCCATATTTTTGGTTTTATAACCAGCCTTTGTTTTTGAATTATAATCATCTTTAACCTTCTTAGTTGATGAATATTCTTATGCTTCGAATAATTATTTTTTAGAAAATCCTAATTTTTCTTATTTATCAGATTTGGGGGGTAAATCTTATGATGATACTTATAATTATTTTTTTTATATTTAGTTTTCTCATTTTAATCTTCCTCTTCATTTTCATATTATTTCTCTTCATCTTCCTCAACTTCCTCATTCTAATTATCTTCCTATTCAAATTATTCTTTAATTTATTCAAATTCACTTACTTATTATTATTCAATTTTTCTTTATTTTTCTTTCTTTTCATCCCCATCAACATTTTCTTCTTGAATTTATTCACTAAGTTCCTCCTCAAACACTTTTTCGAACAGACTAGATATACTAATGTCACATTTTCTAGTATATTTTGGTGTTAATTATTTTTGTTGATCATTTAGTTATGTTTCTTGTTCAATAAGATTTATATTCCCTTTATCAGCTAAAGATTTAATCTCAGCATGGACAACTACATTTTCTTCAAAAACTAACCCTGCATTCAGGTTAACTTGATCGGTTTGGGAAATAGGTGGAACTACATTCCCATAAGATATCTCAACACCATTCAACAAATTCTCACATATATGAGCATACAATAAATTTTTCTTCTAATTTTTATTATTTTAATCTTTATGTAAAGTTTTGGAAACATGAATTTTTAAGGACTTGGCCTCAATAGGGTTAATTCATATCATTATATCTCCAAGTTTCCTTTCAGATTTATTTTTCAACCATTCATGTTTAACTTGATTAGGAATTTTATTTTTATTATTTTATTTCTTTTGTGGGGAAGTTTCAACTTTAATTTTCTTTTTATTTTTATCCTTTACATATTTCTTTGAAGGTTCTACTTCTGATGTTGCACTTCCAACAAACTTTTTCGATTTATCATTAAAAACCAACTTTATTATTTTCATCATATCATCGATTATGAAAGATATATTTTTCTCTCATCAGGGGAAAATTATTTTCAATTTTGAAAAATTTCAGACAGTTAACAACAAACTTACTTAAGAAGACTGGAAGCATGATGATATTCAACTTTATTATGACAGACTTAATGTTTTCCATGTTTAATAATTTTTTTACCAAATTTATCTTCCTCATGTTTATAAAAAAATCCGAAAAAAATATGATAATTTCAACATGTCTTGATCACCTTTCCTTGTAACGAGGAATCCTTGCATCTATATGGCTATAACTTGATTATCCGGTTTAAGGTGGATAAACTTTCAAACATTCCCAAAATGATCAAATAACAAGTCCTCTAACTTATTCCTATTAACCATACCATTCTCATCAGGTAATTTGTGTAAAGGAAAATTTTCCTATTATTCCGATGGTCCTCCTACCAAAATCACAACTTTATTATAAAATAACTTATACCATTTTGCATATATAGAAAAATAATTTTTTTATTCCTTATTCAATGAAAAACTTAATGGAACCCTAAATATCTTTAATACAATCGGGTTAAGAAAAATCTGAATCCTCATCAACTTTCTCAACACAAACAGATTCCCATCCTTGGAATTATATAATCTTCTTTTAAGATGAATCATAATTTTTATAGAAACTTATTTTAACTAATATTTTTCTGAAAACATACCATTTTTTATAATCTGGAGTATATGAAATTAGACTGGAATAGATTATAGTGAATTAGATGTAAAGAAAAATTTATTAGACTGATCAATAAGATGGTAGTAGTAACTTGGGGACTAAATATCGAGATAAAATATGTGGGAAAAGGGTTTAAACCTCCTTTATATAGGCACTTAATGTGTTGGTTGAACTTCCACATCAAATTCAATGGTTTATAATAACACCAATATGATCTGATAGTTTATATTTATTTGAATAAATGTTTAAGAAATTTAAACTCTCGATATTGTGAAACATTTATCGAATTGAGGTTGAATATGATTAAGGATTTTTTTTTAAATTTTGAAAACAAAACAAAGTTTTTATAAAACACAAAATTATAACAATAACAATTAAAGAACTAATCATGATTATATAGTGTAAAAATTAAAATAATAGAGAACTACCTTTCAGAGTGAAGAAAACCACCGATATAGATAACCTGTTCTTCTTGTTTTTATAAACTAACTAGATTACGATAATATTGGTTATGAAATACCAATTTTTTTATAGAAAACAAATTACTATGATTTTGAATCTAAAAAACTTTTATTACAAAATTTGAGACTAAAATCATTATTAAAAATTTGGAGTCTGGATATTTTATCAACTTTTTTAGAGACTAAAAATATTAACACTTTTCCTGAGTCTAGAAATCATTGTAAGGATCTTGAATCCAAAAAATTTATCATTAATATGAGTTTGAAAAGATCATTATGATAAAAGTTGTAAAGAAACCTTAATTTTTTTAGAAAACTAAAATTTTTTGAAAACAAAAAACATATGTACTCCCCATATAAAAATGATTATATTAATGTAAGGAGATAGGTCAATAAGAAGTATATATGAATGATTATTTTATATTTATCATTCCTAAATTATATTTGATATATTCAAATCTATTGAAAGGTAGAGGTTTTGTAAAAATATCAGGAATTTGATCTTACATTACTATTAATTGTAAAATGATATCTCCTTTAAGTGTGTGATCCCGAAAGAAATGGTGTCTTATATATATGTGCTTATAACGTGAGTGATGTGATGAGTTTTTACTTAAAGAAATGGAACTTGTGTTTTTGAAATGTATTTGAGTTTTAGTAAAACTCATGCTATAATCAATGAGTGTGTGTCTCATCCAAAACACTTGATCACAACAACTTCCAACTGCCACATATTTGTCTTAAGAAGTGGAAATTGATACCCAATTTTGTTTCTTTCAAGAACAAGAAACTAAAGTCTCTTAAATGAAAAGACATGTTCCAGATTTAGTTTTTGTATACATTCTACAACCACCAAAGTTAGCATCTGATTTTTTCTAAATTCAAAAAAATTTCTTGAATAATAGAAATTCCTAAATCCATAGTTCCCTTAAGATAATAAAATTCATTTTATAGATTTTAAATGGGATTAATTTGGATTTTATTGATATATTATACATAAGAATATATAAAAAATTGAATTAGGATAAATAAAAGTCAAGTAAATTAAACCTCTAATAATACCTCTAAAAGTCTTAGGATCTACTAGTTTCCCAACCTCATCAAGATCAAGGGTATTGGAGGTACTAATAGGAGTACTAATACTTTTAGTATTTTTATATCCAAATTTCATAAGAAGATATTTTATATAATTATATTGATATATAAAATTTCCTTATTGTTTTTGTGAAATTAAAAAACCAATAAAATATGTTAACTCACCCATCATACTCATTTTGAACTCATATTTCATATGATTCAAAAAGAATCTATTAAATTGTTTTTTATTTGATCTAAATATAATTTCATCAAAATTTATTTTTACAATCATACTATTTTTATTAACTTCTTTTATAAAAAGTGTTGGATCCAAATCTTCCTTAACAAAATTGTTTTGTAACAAAAATCCTATTAATCTATCATAATAGGATCTAAGGGATTATTTAAGACCCTATAAAGATTTGAAAAGTTTATAAAAGTATTCAGGATATTTTTTATTTTCAAAACAAAATTTTTTTTAACATAAACTTCTTCCTATATATATTCGTTATAAAAAGTACACTTTATATCCCTTTGAAAAAGTTTGTAATTAATGAATGTTGCAAAGGCTAGTAGAATACGAATAGCTTAAAGTCTCGATACCTATTCATAAGTTTCTTAATAATCTATGACTTGTTGTTGATTATAACCATTAGCAACAAGTCTATATTTATTTCTAACAATTATTTTATTTTCATCACATTTGTTTCTAAAAACATATTTTACTCCAATTATTGAAGTTTATATGGGTCATTCAGCTAAAGTCCAGAAATTATTCCTCTCAAATTCATTGAGCTCATATTATATATATTTAATCCAATAATCATCACCTAAATCCTCATCAGGATTTTTGGTTCAAATTGAGCTAAGAAATCTTGATGTTATATTTCATCCCTTTAGGAACTTCTAGTCCAAACTGGTTGATCAACATAACCAATGATACTATCACTAGGATGATTCCTTAGAAGAAATTGACTTATTAGATTTTGAAAAGTATTTTATTCAATATATGGTAGAAAATATTCATAAGCAATAACTTTAGAAACAATTTCTTGAGTTACATACTTATGAGAAGATGTTTCTAACAAAGGTTGAAAATCAGTTTTTGAAAACACATCTGAGGATGTTAGTTGGGATTTTTTGAAAACAAAAGGGTATGCTTCATTAAACCTAGCATATATTGTTTCTTTAATAGTAAAATAATAATTATTAAAAACTCTATAAGTCTTATAAGCAGTGGAATAACCTAAAAATATCCCTTCACCAGATTTGGGTAAACATTTATGCAATTTATCATTATTATTTAGAATAATTACTTTGTAACCAAATACTTTGAAGTAAGAAAATTTTGGTTTTTTTTCTATCTAAAAATCACAATGAGTTTTATTAAGAAAATTTATAATAAAAAATCGATTTATAGTATACCATGAAGTACTAACCACTTCATCCCAATTTTTTTTAGCAATTGAGTATTCACTCAGCATGGTTCTAGTTATTTATTAAAGAATTCTATTTCTTATTTCAACTACAAAATTTTTTGGGGGGTTATATGAGATAAAAAGTTATTTTATATACCTTTATTACTATAAAAAGTTTCAAAATAAAATTTAAAAATTCTCCATCATGATCACTATGAATAGTTATCAAGGTAGGGTTTTTCTTATTTTTAACTTTGTCTACAAAAGTTTTAAAATAACAAAAATATTCTGATTTCTTTGTGAGAAAAAAAATCCATTTGTATCTAGTGTAATAATCAAATAATACATATATATAGTATTTTTCTCCCATACTCTCAGTTTATATAGGACCAAATAATTATATGTGAACTAACTATAAATCATCATAAGTTGAGACTTCATTAATATATTTAAAACTTGACTTATATTGCTTACCTTATTGATAAGGGTTATACACTTTTGAAGAATCAAACCTAAGTTTCAGTAGATCCTTAACAAGTATTTTCTTAGTAAAATTTTATAAGTTTATTTGGTTACAATGTCTTAACCATCTATTCCATAACCAATATTGATCTTCCATTGCACTAAGTCAAGGTAAGTCCTAGCTCTGAAGGTATTCGAAGTTAAGAGTGTAAACATTATCATGATGATTGGAAAAAAAGAATAAATTCATCCTTGAAACTATGTACTAAACACTTATCATTCATAAAGTTCACAAGTTAACCTTCATCACATAATTTAGTTATGATTATAAGGTTTTTGTTAAGAACATTAACAAAAAAACATTTTGAAATAGTAATTTATCAAGAAGAACAATATTACCTATTTAGATAATCTATAAATTAGAATTATCTTATAAAGTACCTTTTACACATTTCATTTTGATAATCTCTTTGAAAAAGTCTTAGTTACTAGTCATATTTCTAGAACATCCACCATCCATGTACCATGTATTCTTATTTATTGTACTTTATTTGTTTTCCTGAAAATAAAAACATTAGACATTCAGCAACGAAACCTTCTTGGGTATGATAATGTCATAAAACAAAACTTTAGCAATCCAATTTTTTTTATAAAAATAGGAATTATATAAACCTAGAGATAAAAATTTATTTAATGAACAATTATTTTCCTAGTGGCCACCACTTTGACACTTGGTGCAAAAAGGGGAACTTTTAGGAACAAATAAATTGTTACTAAAAATAGGTTTTTTATAATTATAACCCATTCCAGAACCATTACCATGAAGATGAATTTGTTGGTAAATTTTATCAAAAAATTATTTTCTAATGGTAAAGTTATATAAAAGTTTTCTTAAACTTGAGATTTCAGATTTTAGTTTTACAACTAAATATTTATCCTCACAAGTATTAGTTTTATAATTATGTTTTTTTTCTAAATCATTTTTCTCAGAATCTATTTTTTCTAAATCTTTAGAAATAGTATCATTTTTAGAATTAGTATTAATAAGATATTTGGAAATATATGATATTTTATTTTTTAATACATATATTCTTGAATCGGCCTTAAAAAATTTTCCTTAGTAGTATCAAGTTTTTTAACAAATTTCACAAATTTCATTTTCTAAAAGTTTAACCAAATAAGAAACTTCGTCATAAGAGGATAAGGAACAATTCTCACTGGATGAGGAATATTATTCATCAAAAAATATTTAATCATTCTCAATAGGATATTTTTCTCTAAGATAAATATTTGTACGATTATCATTTTTTATAACTTTTCCACAAAACATTGATTTACTTGTAGTAATTTAGAAAAAATACATAATTTTATATGATTAGAATTTTAATTATTAGATGAATTTTTACTAGAATGACCTCCAATGAAATTCCAAGTGTCATTGTCCTTTAGAAATATCTTGGATTTATATTTTTAATATATATTGGTGCCTCTTTTTGTATTCTTTTCTTTTCAATATTTTCACTTCTGATTTAGAAAATATAGTCTGACATGTCCAACTTTATTACCTTTATAGCATGTAACTTCATATTTCTTGTCTCCTCTTTCTTTAATATTTTTCTTATAATGATATTTAAAATCCTTTTCTCCAACAATCTTTATCATCCTTCTGGTGATATTTTTTAATTCATTTTTAGAATGTTCAAAAGTACTTGAATCGGATTGAGAAATGAATTTCTTATTTTTAAGGATTTAATAACTTTATCAGCTGATTGAAATTTAGGAGGTTAGGTAGTAGTGGAAAAAGAAAATCCTCTATTTTTATTTTTCTATTTATCAGTATCTCTTTTTAATATTTATTCATATTTCATAAGAGTTCTAATTAAATCATCAAGAGTAAGACTATGTAACTTTGTAGCCTCATAAACAACAATTCTATTAGATTCCTACTCATTGGGAATTATATAAATTATATTTTCAATTATAATTTCATAATTAATTACTTTTTCACCAATAACCTATAAACTATTAATGATAGTAATGAATATCTAGTGTATATTAGAAACTGATTCACTAGGTTGAAAATTGAATGCTTGATATTCTGTTCTTAACATTTCTCCTGGAGTCTCAAAAAAATTTTGATGCACCAAAATGTGTGATCTCAAGATTTTTCCAAATACTGTTAGCATTTTCACAAGATTAAATTTGAATATATACTCTTCTTTTCATTGAACATAAAAAATTATTTATAACATTGTAATTTAACTAATATTATTATTTTTCTTGATAAGTAAAGGTTATAACATCATTATCAAGAATTTTATAATCTCCAGTAAGCATGAAAAAGTTATCAACCATAGTTTTAATAACAAAATTCTTCATCACATCCAACCTGTACTCATAGTTAGTACCATCAAATATAGGTGGTCTGTTGGGATTCAGGTTATCAATTGAAATAACATTTTGACCTTCCATCTTAATAGAAAAACATTATTTTCCAAAAAACATGTTAGTGTATAAATTTTTTAAAAAACATTTATATCAAAACTTTAAGGAATGTGAAAATGATAGAATAATTAAATATAAAACAAGTAATCCAATTGATGGATAAAAAAATCAAAATCCCTTTGATTGTCTTTAATACCAATTTTGGATCATAATATATTATCTTGTGATAACTATAATTACAATGGAGGGGGATGAATTTTAGATTAAAAAATTATTTAAGAAGTTTAAACTAAATAAATAAACCTTTATAAATAATATAATCGGACCCAGCCCTCAGTACGATTAAAAAAGTCACAATTTCATAATAAAAAATAATATGATTTAATTGGGTGTAAAAACATCAGAATCACTATGGATCTGATTAATAAAATTGGGTTTATCATAATCATATTAGGATAGATAAAACAAATAGAATAGAAAGATGAATACAATGTTTCAATTTCTATTATAAGTGTAGTAGAAAATAAAACTTATAAGAAACAAGTATTACAATAGCTAAAAAATATAATAATGACTTAGAAGCTATTAAAATAATAAACCACTTTTAACCTTAAGATAATGGTTCTCTATATCCTAGTCTAAAGGTATCCCTTATTTTATACTTACAATAAAGTATATATTTCCTTCGAAAGAAAATCCATCAATATAAAGATCAGAATCTCTATCTTCTTATCCTCGGAAGCCCTCAATATGATGATTATATTGTCTGTCTACCTATCCCTGGTATCCCATGATCTGATGGATCAGATTCTCTATCATTTTATCCCCAAAATCCCTTGATCAATATAATGATTGAACACATATTACAAAGAAAACTTTTATAAGGAGACAACCTAGAAAGGTTTCCTTAGATTTAAAAAACATTAAACAATTATAATGACTAGGAATAATATGTTCATGATAATCAATCTTTAGAGATCTAACACAATGAGAAATTGAAAATGAATCAATCAGTAATCAGCCTCTTCAGACTCTTTTAATGACATGGTATTTATAGGAATCTTTCTAACTTTAATATTTTTCTCCCAACGGTCATATTTCTATGAGTTTTTCATAACAAATTAGACACAAAGAACTTGAAAGAACATTACAATTTGGCATAACTAAATGTCTGATGCTGTATTGATTTACAACATTATAGTGTAAGAGATGTTCCTTACATTTGAAATAAGTTTACTGTATTCATATTATAAACATGGTTAGCCTGATGGAATTACTATACAATGTCAATATAATAATATTCATTGATAGTTATTCTGATGTTTATCAATACCAATATCAATTTTATTGTTACGACTTTATTAGTATAAATGACAAGATATAAAGTCTAACAATAGATCTGATAAAGGAGAGTCTAATGTTTTTTAGACATAGTATAATTTTGATAATTGTAATGATGATTCATAAGTTTATATCTAAAATACTTAAGAATTTATACTATGTATGGTAGTATATTATTTTTTCTATAAAAACATTCTAAAACACTTTGGATATGAAATTTTAGTAAATATGTTTTAAGAAGGTGCTTATGATTTATAAAACTAAAGGAATGAAAAAGTGAGAAATTGAATTTATGATATAACACTCATGTTTATTAAAAATATAGTTCCCAAGGTTTCTACTAAACCTAGATCTGAAACCAACTATAAATACCCCAAATCCAATAGATGAGATTTGGTGGTTACTTTATTATATCATCACTAGATACAAGTAATTTCATCCCAAAGGACCGAAAAATTTACTATTCTTGAAGAACCAGATATATAAAATATTCCTATATTACATTAGAAATATAAAATAAATATAATAAATAAATTCTTTAATCTTCAATATTATTCATAATATCCTTCTTCATATCATGGGAAAAAGAAAAAAAAAATAAAATGACAAGCACATATACTCAGTAAGGGCTACATACAGTAGAAGATATCATGAGTAAATAGGGAATAAAAATTATGGCAAGGTTAATAACTAAAAAGACATTTCATTTAATTAATAACTTGAGAAAAAAATTATCTATGAATAACATCAATGAATTAATCTCATGGATTATAATAACTGAATTATCAATGAAGGAAATTCTTAATATTGGATGTCATGAACTCAGACATCATGGTATCTATACTATTGAGGCATTGTGCTAAGAAATTTTAGAACTAAGGGTAGTCATACACTAAAAACTAATTTTATTCTAGATTACTAATTTGTCTCATCATACCTGTTGATTCATTGAGGGGTTATATAATTTTGGGCCCCACCCATCACTATGTGTCCAATGGAATCCTCATATATAAAAAAATAAATTTAATTCATAAATAATATACCTTATCAACAAATATTAATATTAAGTAAACAATATATATTTATCAATAATTTTCCATTTAATCAAATAATTTAAATATATAACACCATATGTAGAAATGGTATACAGTTTGGGCAATAATCATATCCATGATAAAAAGAAAATGTACATTTAAGAGAAATGTCATATCCCATTATCAAAAGTAAGTGAATATTTTAATGGATGGTATCATTAAAACATATCCACAATGGGTAATAATTAAAATAAAATTTTCTTTTCATTTATGAAAATAAATCATATTAAAATTTCATTAATTTATTTTTGATAAAATAACCTTTCTATTTTTTTTGAAAGAACTTATTTAAAAAAGCTTCATAATTATAAAGTAAAATATTTTATCTGAAAATAACCATGTAAAATTTTAAATTAATATTAAAATAAAATATTATTCATGATGGTGGGGAAATTTACTCATGCTGTCGAAAAAAAAACATTCCTTCCATATTGTAGTTGAAGAAAATCAAAAAGTACCTCCTTTGGAAAATGAAAAAAGAGATTACTTTCGAACAATTTTGTAAAAATTAAATCATGGTTAAAAAAATATTTTGTTAAATAATTACAGAAGTATAAAATAATTGAAAAAATTTTAGTGAAAATATGGTTATGGAAGAAATATATTCCTGATCAAAAGTTAAATAAGATCAGTTTTTAGTTTTAACATTTATTTGCTTGATTCAATTTCCAAAGAGAGGAAAAGTTGGAAGAAAATATGGAAAGAGTAACCTTAAATTTAAATTTAATAATAATTAATAAATATATATTAATTTTAAATACATTAAATGGGTAGTATATAGACCACATAAAAAAAACAGGTATAAAATACCAAATATGTCTCAATGGAGAGGAAATTTAGACAAAAATCCCTTATGTCAGGTCTGACTTGTCACGTAGGTGATCTAAATTCATGTAAAATAAATTTATATCTATTATAATTACATTCAAAAAACACATTCAAATTTATGATATAATATATAATCCTTTTATAACACCATTTTTTCAATAATATTTTTTTTATCATTGTTTCGGGTACTAACTACTTTGTTATTTTGATTTAGTAGTTCGGGTACATATACATTTATTATGGTTAAATCATATTTATAATTTTATTAATGGTATAAATATAATATATATTTAATAATTAGATATCTAGTGTCACCCATAAAATATATATATATAAAAGTGTATTACATCATTCATGGAGATGGTAGGTCGTACATATGCATGAACACTATTTTCACTTTTCGACTGATGGAATGAAATAATGGTGAATAATAATTAGTATTTATAGAATAATAATTATATAATATATATCATATATATTAATTAAATATATCCTTACTAACATCCACATAAAATTCAAATGAAAAATGGATCACATCACTTTGTGGAGGTGGTAATCCACACGTACGCAAAAGTGAGTTATCGTTTTCCAATGGATTGAAAGGTAAAGAGGTATATATGATATTATAATTACAATTTTTTTATGTCATAAATATAATAATTACTAATTATTTACATCTTTTAAAATCATCCATGTAAAGTGGTGATGAAAAACGAATTACACTGATATGTGGAGACAGTAAGTCGCATGTACGCATGAACAACATTTTTAATTTTTATAGGATTGAAAAGAGATGTAATATGGTTGTAAAATAATAATAATAAAATCTAAATATATTTTTGATACTGGATTTATTAATTTATGAGGGTTACAAATATTTAATATGAAGTATAAGAAGAAATAAACATGAAGGACTCGGTAAAGTTGATGACCTATTCTTTAGTAGAAGTTCTCTAGATCTCTCCCTAAGAGACCTAGGGTCAGTCTTTTAGGGAGAAAATATCCTAAATAACTTGGATAATGATGTTGATAAGAGTTATGGTCATGGTTTGGTAGATATATATTACTAAATGTGTTTTAAATAATTTAAGTATGGGGTGTCTTTTTATAATTGAGGTGTGAGTAACTTTTTGGATTTCTTAAAAAATATGATTATTATAGATCCAAATGCTTCAAAATGGTAATTAATTTGAATAAAAATATTATAGGGTTTAAATAACATAGAATAATTAAATTTAGAAATTTTTTTATATCATTTTAATCCTTTTATTTTTGATAAACCCCTTGGTTAATTATTGTTGACCTTAACCGTGATAACCGCTATTTTAATCACAAAGGGTTAATAATTTTTTCTAAATGAAAAAGTGACTCCTAAATAGACCATGGATGAATTTATAAAACATTTTAAAATAACATAGACTAAGATAATATTTTTATCAATTTTAAATAATTTAAAAAAATATTATTTTGATAAAATATCCTTAATGTCAATTTTGACACTATTCATTTAATTTGACTTCAAATACATCAATACAAAAGTTTTATTCAAATATAATTGTATAAAATACCCTAAAATGCCATATATATCTATAAAATTTGTGGGACAAATTATCCCACTCAATTTATATCACTTTAAATATTTTTAAAATCATTTATTTTATTTTTCAATTAATTAAATAAATACCATATTAGCATTTCACATGGAATTAAGATAATTATATAATTTATAAAAATTATAAATAAATTTATATCATGAAAAAAAGTTCATTAATATCAAATTCGAAATTTATTTTTTTTCATATCTTTATTTTCTTTCTATGTGTACACATAATATATATATAAAACTAAGAGAGTGACATTTTGTAACTTTCTTGGATTTAAATATTATAAAGGTAATTTTCATAGAAAAGTGTCCATTAAATAAGTCCATTTAATGAATAAGTGGATAAGGGTAAAATTATATTCATAAAATAATAATTAATATGAAAAATCATGGTTTTATCACTTAGTTTTAACCTATATTAACTGAATTTACCCTTTATCGGGGTGATGAATTTTACAACGATTACTATTCATATTGACCAAAAAATAAATGGGACTATTTACCAAATTTAGACCCCAGGATTAAAAATATTAAATCCATTTTATCAAATTATATATCAATAATTAGAAGAAATTAATTTAAAAATAAGTGTCCAAAACACAATGAAAACCGTTTTTTTGAAAAATATATATATTTTTTAAAAAATAACTTTTTATGTATAAAAAAGTTTTATACCAAATTAAATTATAAAAGTTATTAAAATAAACGTAATTGAATTTTTAGTAATATAATAGAACTAATTTTACTTTTAAACCATTTTAAAAATTATGGAATTTTTCAAATGGTTGAAATAAGAATACAATTTTCAATGAAAATTATTATTTTTCACTATTTATTAGAAAATAAATATTTTCTGAAATATCAAAAAATTTACCCCTAGATAATTTTCATATGATAATTTTGAAAATGATATTATTTTTATAAAATAAAATTTATCTAAGTTCCATAAATTTATTATAATATTTGTTGACATAGAGAAATAAAAATAATTTTTAAGGAAAAATTATTTTTGAATCATAAAACAACCTTACAAAAAATTGATTACTGATTTCCAAAGAATTAATAAATGATTTTTTTTATTAGATTCTCTCTCTCTATATATATATTTCATAATTCATATAATACTGTTCATACCATCCAATTCCATGGTTAGGTGATATTTGTTACATTAAATAATTAAATTTTAATAATGTATTGGGGTTCATTTAGACTTGGTGTTTCACGGTGTGTATGGTATTAAAAATAGTGTTCTTATGTTAAATTATCAAGGTGTTATAGTGAAAATTTTTAATCTTTCAAAGATAAAAATTTTCCAATGTATAATATAGGGTGCTCCACACTGTAGATTATGAAATATTTTTGCATGATTCATGCAGATGTGGAAATGAGATGGAACAGATTCAAATGTCACACAATTTTTGGATAAGATAAGGCTTTGGATACTAACATATCATGGGAGAAAATAAATCCAATTCTTAAGAAGAATAAATAATAATCCTTGCCTCAATAATTTAAACTGGATATTATTAACCGGTTTCAATGAGAAACATCATTTACTAAGATTTCAAGAGGATCAAAGATTGAATATTATATAAATAATATTCAATAGATATTCATGATATTTCTTTATAAATATATATATAGATTGCGGTGAATAATAGAGAGAGTTTAGAGAGAACCTAATACTACTAAACTAGAATGAAAGATCAGCTATATATTGAAGGAGAGAACCTGATGCATCCAGGAGATCCTGTGTGTCAAAGGAAGAAGGAAGAAGTGAGAAGAGAAGGGGATTAATTATGATTAATTATCACAATATAAGACAGAAAGGTGAATCAATCCTCAAAAAGTGAGGACATGGAAGCTTGATGGAGAACAATTCTAATTGTCTAATTTTGAAGAAGAAGTCAAATACCTATTTTAGGAGGAGTTCAAGAGTTCCCTTGACGAACTATCATGAAGAAATATAAAAATCCCAACAGGAGGTGGCAATAAGATTTTTGAGAGATGGATTCAACTTGAGTGATGCTAGTATAAAATACCCATTGATAGGTGGATACTTTGATCAATTTAATACCAAATTTTTTGATATTTTTTTTCTAGGTATTTCAGGATATTTCTCATTAATATTTCCAATAGATATATTTTAAATTATATTCAATTGATTCATAATAGAGAAACAAGGACTTAGAACACAACCTGAACCTATGAAGGTGTAGGCTTTCAAGGCCCAAAATTATAAATCTATATTTATTTTTGACTTTTACATTGTACATATTTGAGTAAGGCTGGGACACAATAAGAGGAGTGGATCATAACTTTAACTGGGTATAGAGGTTGAATTAAGAAGGAATATTTGTAAAAAGAATAGGGTTCACTAATAAATTCATTCCCCCTCTTAGTGTTCTCACGAAAATTTGATGTATAAAAAGTTTTTATATCATTAAATGTTTTTAACACCACTACACCATTTTCATCACTAATAAATGTATTAGAATATTTACATTTGTGAATATCTTTTTAATTTTCTATAAATTCCTTATAAAAGTTTACTATACATTCTTCTTTACATCATTTGAATTTCATTTATGAAAAAACATATAAACATAACACCTCATTTTTAAATAATCAACCGATAAATATAACATTATATTTTTATAATTAAACAAGGTTTTATGGTGCAGTTTTTTTCATAAAAATACTAGTGTGACCAATGTTAATATTGATGAAGATATATTTTGATAAGTAATATACAACCACCAGGAGTGTGTACTTTATTGTTAAAAACAAAAACACTTTTATACATTTTAACACCGTTTTTAAATTTTTCTTATAAAAAATATGTTTTATTTAATATTCAAAATTACTTAAAATAGATTTACACATTTAATATACCTTCAAAGTGATATATACATTACTAAATTAATATTTCAATATATTTATTTACATACATACATTTTCATAGGGTTGTTTTTTTTCAAAAATTATTATTATACTAACACTATCATATTAAATAATGTAGTCCTATTATAATTTTTATAAAAAAAATATGTACTACTAAATATTTTTTTCCTATACCAGATTTAATACTCATGGATGAACAAAACAAAATGTATGTGTTATAATACATTGATAAAATATTATTCTCTAACAAATGATCATTAAACTATTATCCTCCAATTCTTATTACAAATTTATTATATTTAAATCTTGAAAATAGATTAGTTTTCGAAGAACTATATTATTATTGAGATTCCATCAAATAATAATCAAATTTTTTTAATAAGTAAACTTATTACTGAGAAACATGTATTGATCACAACTGTATCATCAACCTATGCTCTTATAAGAGGTATTTTTACCTTCAGAAATATAGAGAGATAATAAATATATTTTTATGAAGTATTTTAACTTTTAAATTATTCTCATAAGATTATATTTTCATTATACTTTAGTCAAGTGAAATTTTATCACTTCTACTACCAGGTGGAAGGAAAAATCATTCTAGATTTCATATTCCATGTGTTACTAAAGATTCAACTTAAAACAACAACAAGGAAGTGATCTATCTATACATTTACAAATAGTTAAAATTATTATATGTGATGAGGAACCATCGATACATAAATATAGTTTTAAATAACTTAATTGTTCACTGAGAGACATAATATCAAAAAAATTCAAAATTCATGTAATTTACTTATTGGTGGAAAATGAATTATTTTTTGTGGAGACTTTAGACATATCTTAAAAGTCATACAAAATGTCAATATAAGTGATATAATAGTTTAATTATTAAATCATCTTATCTTTGAAACCATTTTCATGTCCTTACATTGAAAAAGAATAATCTTCATTGTAACAATATTAATGCTGATTTAATAGAACTAAAGAAATTTACAAATTGGATTTTGAAAATTAGTGATGTTAAACTTGATGTATAATCTAAAGGTGAGGTGGAGATATAAATTCAAAAATATTTTATTATTGCATAATATGATAATTTACTTGATGTAATTTTTAATTACACATACACTAATTTCTTTGATAAATTCAACAATATAGAATACTTTAAAGAGTGTTCTATATTTTCTCTAACCCATTACATCATTGAAAAAGTGAATAACTATATAATATCATTGATATTTTAGGAAGAGAAGGTGTATCTTAGTTTACATTTAGTTTTCCTGGTTGGTTTTGATATGGATATTATAGAGAACATATATACACCAGATATTATAAATGGTATTAATATCTCATATTTTCCTCCCCATAAAATTACATTGAAAATTAGAGTTCTAGTGATGTTTCTCAGAAATACAGATCAATAATCTTGCATCTATAATGTTAACCACTTAATTTTTACAAATTTAAGAGACCATATTATTAAAGACCAAATATTAACTAGAAATCATAATGTTAAAAAGGTATTTTCCCCAAGGATCAATTCAACACATTCAATTTTAAAATGATCATTCAAGATTCAATAATGATAATATCCTTTAATAGTTTCTTATGCAATGACTATTAATAAAAATAAAGTGGATTGAATTTCTTCTCTTGGGATATATCCATGAAAACTAGTTTTTTGTCATGGGAAATTACATATTTCCATATCTAGAGTTAAAATCAAGGAAGGTTTAAATTTTTTGAAACATGACATTGACTATAAATGATATATTTTTACCAAAAATATTATACATAAATAAATTTATGATAACTTAAACTGGGTGTAAAATTGTCACCCATTTCATATAACATTAATTTTTCCAAACCAATTTATTTATAAATTATTCACTATGTTATTACATTTGTTATATCTCACTTATATTACTTAAAATGTTTTTAGATTAATATAAATGGATCCATGTTTTACTCCCCTCCATAATATGGAAATTGAAGATATTGAATCATTCAGAATACAAGTTATAATTTTTAATCTATGGTATACTAAATATTTAAAGTATTTAAATGATATAGTTCTTGGATACTTAATTCTAATTGATGATAATGTATGAATTATTGTATTACATAAAATATAATTTAATTATTGATACTTATAATATTATTTTATATATTATATTTTTTATAACTTGAAAATGAAATGTTTTCATTTTTAGCTTAATATAAATGTATCATTACATTTTAAAAAATGACTCAAATTTAGTTATATATTTAGTATTTTTAACTTGATAATTTACATTACCATATATAGGAAACAAATATTCAAGGAACTATTAGTGGTAGATAATTAATTCAAAAGTTAAGTGGGCTTATTCATAAAGGATTATTTTATATCAAATAACTACTAATAATGTAAAATTTTTAATAGACTAATTAGGATATTAAGATTTAAATATAAAATAACCTCATTTTCCCATGACTTAAATAAAATATACTCCATTCTCATTATTAGTGGTTAAATATAGGGGATGTAATGTTTAGACATAAGTTGGTGTGCCCTAATATTTTGAGACATTATAATTCACTGATGAAACACCTATAAGATTACATTGATAAACCTATAAGAGACTACACTGATAGTTCATGGTGTCTAGAAACCATAATACATATAATTATATGGGGTTATTATTTATAAGTTACCAATTTTTCAATACATAAGAGTCTTTATACATAAGATCCCTCATACATAAGGGATTATAAGTATGTATTCTTACATAAGAGTTCACACTGTTCTAAATTTTCAACACATAAGAGTCTTAATATGTAAGAGTTCATACTTTTCCAAACTCTAAATATGAAATAGTCTTTATACCAAAGATTATTCATACATAAGAGTTAATATTTTTCTAATTTTAAACATTTAAGAGTCTTCATATGTAATATTCCTTATACATAGGAGTCTTTATATCTAAGAGTTAATACTTTGATAACTTTTCAATACATAAGAGTCTTTATATAAAAGAGTTTATATGTAAGGATTCATATATTTTCAAATTCTCAATATGTAAGATTATTTATATATAAGAGTATTTATATATAAGAGTGAATACTTTTCTAAATTCTCAATATATAAGAGTCTATATGTAGGAGTCTTCATATAAAAGAGTTTATACTTTGTAAAATTTTCAACACATAAGAATCCTTATACATAAGAGTCTTTATACATAAGAGTACTAATATATAAGAGTATTCATACAACAAAGTAAGTGGGAATATGAAATTATAAAAATATTTGAACCAAAGGTATGGAACTAGTTAACTAGCAGTTCATATTTTATAATATTATAATTCCTTATGATGCCTTCATGAATGTTTCCATACCACAAGCAACAAAATCTACATCCTCAAAATCTATGATTTCATTAGAAAATATAGTTTTTTTAAAGCCATCCTTCTAATCATAAACATCATTCATCATTGTCAATATAATTATTTTATAAAAATGAATGTTTTACATCCTTCAAGTAACTGATATATTCATTAAATATTCCCTATTTTCATCTATTTTATCCATTTTTTATAACTATTATATTTACTGTAATTTAAGTGACACACTAAATTCTATGGATATCCATATTTTTATTGGCACTTTATACACTGTGTATGGATTATGTTTTTATATGTCGTGTATACTATTTATATAAATATTTTTGTTATGTAAGATTTATTTTTTATCTATATTTCGTTGATATTATTGGATATCTACAACATTATAAATCAATGTAACCTTATGGAAATTTGGTAGTTGAATAAAAATTATGTTGAAGGATGAAAATATTTCACTCTTCTATCTATGTATATAATAATGTCAAAGATCATCAATTAAACATGTCAATATTTATTTCATTCTTTTACCTCTAAACCTTCCCCTTCCACTGCATTGACCCACTCTAAAATGCATCCATTTCTTAGATACTCCACTTGATTACTTACCTTATAGAGCTTATGACCCCCTTTATTCCTTTCATTAAATTTCTCAATGACTAAAAAACCACGCTAATTTGGGACTCACCATCTTCAAAACATTGTAATTAGTTTTTATTCTAATTATCATCCCTCACACATCACACAAAAACACTATAATTTCATAACCCTATTTTATTTCCATTTTCTTCTTATATGTGTTAGATAAATAATATTTCTACTCCATCATTGGTGGGTTTAAATTTTTTCTTCCATTGTACATAAAACATCATGTTTTAAGCACTAAATTTATTTTTTAAAAAAGTTTAATGATCTAAATTCATTTCATTTCCAAAAATTGACCACCTCAAAAATTTTCTCTATAATTATTGGGTTTTGGTTATATCTCTCTAGCATAGCTCACATTTTACAAGTTTTTATTATTTTTTCTCTTCTCTGGTACTGTTTTCATTCTTATTTTCATGAAACATTGAAACATATTTCAAAAATTCAAAAAATATTATATATATTCCATAGTCTATGTTTAGTAGCTGTATACTACCTGCCAATTATATTAGTTTCCATCTCCTACCCTTCCAGTACCAGTCTCTTATAATTCTAAGAAAACCTTATAATTTCACCAGTACCTTCTTTCACTATTTATTACAATCATTTTCTTAGAGTGATTTATTTTTTTATAATATATTATATGCTAAATATTTTGAATATATTGATTGAATTATTGTCTTTAACAATACTAAAATACTGTAAGAAGTCACATCACCATGGATACATGAATATATTGTCATGCCTGGTATCTAATTATCTTACTTTCAATCTATAACCCTTATTCCATATCCTCCACATAAAATCCAAGAACATATATATATTTTTTCTAATATGTGTGTTCTACATTCTGCTTCATTTATACCATTATATAATTAAAATTTCAAAATACATTAAATTCTTATCAGTACTGTAAAACTAGGATATTAATTATTTGTTAATGAAAATATTAAATGAAAAATGTATATGAAAAATGTAGACACTGCACATGGATTCTCTAAATTCCCATATAAAGAATCTATTTTATTTATGTGCATATTGTATATTAAAATTTCATATACATATTACCTATACATAATATAATGACACTGTATATGAATTTTTAAATTCTAGGATTATGTTTTACTACTTATCATTCCCCAATCCTAGATATGTCACACATGGATTGTAACTTCCCATATACTTCTAAATAGTCCAAATTATAAAGAAAACTAAAGATGTTGAAATTTAAGAATTAGAGTTATACAAGTTTTTTAAAAAATATTACTTTTATATTATAAAATATATGATTCTTCATCTATTTATTTATTTCCATTATTAAGTGATAAGTATATATACAATATAAATTTATTCACATTAAATATTGAAAAACACAATTTTAAAGTGAATACAATAACCTATACCAATGATGAATTTAAAAATTCAAAACACTTACCATCATCAATTATACCATTACATGGTAATTATAATTTTTTTCCTTTTTAAATAGATTCATTTCTTTTATTACATATATTAACTA
The DNA here is from genome assembly GCA_963277665.1 of Viscum album. NCBI lineage: Eukaryota > Viridiplantae > Streptophyta > Magnoliopsida > Santalales > Viscaceae > Viscum > Viscum album. The sequence goes on from OY728148.1 coordinate 688,749,235, forward strand.
AAATTTAACTATCTCAATTTGTTTTTAAACATTCAATTATATCAAATTCAATATAGTGCAAAATATTTTTTTAATGAATATACTGTAATGAGCACATTGCATAAGTGGTTTACTGATAATGTTCAACCCAATTGTATGCATTAAACTTATTTTTTTTAATTTCCACTCAATTTATATTTTCATTATAAATTACACATATTTTTAGTTTTCATTTCATGTTCTTATATACCAAGTGATCCCAATCATAATCCAACTATCATTGTAAGAACATATGAAACTTATGATACTAACCACAAAAATTTATTATTAACACACCATCCATGTTATTCATATTCTATTAAGTATATTATATGCATAAAATTAAATATTTATCTCACCATTTAATCTTTATTGAATCTTTCTTATAAAATATAAAGTATTTTTATGGAATATTATTCAAAAATTTAATTCTAAAACTTTACAAGGTATGCCTTTATTTCATAATCTCACTATCATTTATAAAATTTATAATAATATATGTTAAACTATCTAAATAATTTTTTATTCTTTAGTAAATTTATATAAACCATAATTTCCTCACACAAAAATTATATTAACCAACCTTACAAAATTTAATGGTAAATTATTTATATTCAGTTATATAATAGATAATAATTCAACTGAATACACTGAAATATCTTTTTTATTATAACCATTATGTAGTTAATTTCATATGTTTCTGCACAATATTACATATGATTAAAAAATAAACTTATAAACAAATATAATGACTCATTAGGATCAACTATCACTACATTTAAGTCTTCTATATCATCATCACATGTTTATCCTTTAACCTCACATATAATATCAGACAACCATATAATATCAAATGCTCAAATCCATGAGTTATTATATTATTAAGGTACTCACTATCCTTCATTTCATTACAACACTTTAAAATTCATATTTAACACATAATTTATTATAGATATGTTATATCTCTCACATTATTTCAATTAAATTAAGAAACATATACATGATTATTTTTTACCAAATGAATCAAACAACTCATATTTTGATCACCTATCATCATATATTAACAGTATAAGTATTAATTTATTTGAAATACATGACCAAAATATATTTTTATACATCATTTTATTCTTATTAAAATATGGAATAATTATTTAATTTCTATCATATATAATACATAGACATTGGTTACCCTATCCACTTCTAAAAATATTGTGGAAAATAATTATGGTTTGATGAAAGATGTAAAAAAATTGGTGGTAAACATAATATACACATTTTGTTTTATTATTTATTGGGTAATATTAATTTTGAGTTATTAATTAAACTCCAAAATACTTAAGGAATCTAATTTTTTGAATCAATTGTGATGTTGTAAAAAATTTCCATGAACAAATGCACACTTATAATTCAATTATCTCTTTCACAACTATAGTTTGAAATATTGACAAGTCTATTGATAATGAAAGCGATCCTTATATTTTTAGACTAAATTGTTAAAACCATCACCGTATTAGTAGTTTGATTAACATTGATGGTAATTCATTAGAATTCACACAATTTTATGTTTTTGATACAACAAATGAAGTACAAAACAAAATTTAATATTTTAGTTAATTCAACGTTATTTAAAATTAATTAAATAAAATAACTATAATTATTTTAAATCATAATTGTTCTTTTATCCATGAATAAAAAACATTGAACATATTAATCAACATGAAATTTATTAGAAACATGGACAAATGTTGGATGAGAACAACCCACTAACTCTTTATTTTCAACCAACTCAATATTTCTTAAATTCATATGACTCTTCATATTTGAAGCTATGGTTAATTAAAATAATAGGGAGTGACTCATATTTATATAACTTACCAACCACATCTGAAATTTTTATACTTATAGTTGGATATATTCAAGATATTAATGAAGAAAAGGACTTCATCATACACTTAAAAAGTGATGAAATACCACATATACAAGAACTTCATCCTTTGTATCTTTTATTGTAATATCCTATAATATTTGTAAATAGTTAGGATGAATACATAGAATCAATCACTCATCATTTTATCTCCTTCACTAGATCCTTAAAACAACACAATATTATAACGTGGGAATACTTTTCTTATCATATTCAACATTTTTCTCCTAAACTTTTAATTCTTTTACATTAAATATTTCTTCTTCAATATTTTATTGTTGATGCATATACAATGGTTGAGTCTCAAAGATTACTATCCATTCATTTTAACTAGAAAAAAATGAGAGTTAAATTTTACAATGGATTTTAATATTCTTATCTTAGAGGTGAATGTGGCGAGTCTTCAAGTGTAAAAATTATTATTTTACTCTATTATTTCACAAGTGGTTTGATGATTATGATACAAAAATATCAATATACAATGAAAATTTAAACTAGTAAAAAAATATTTAAAATAATTCATTTTTAATGTTAGTTATTTACAATCAATGTTATACTAACCGATTTAAAAAACCATTAGAGGAAATTTTTTACATCAGTTATTACTTAATTTATGTAAAAAAATTATTTTAAATATTGGTTTTAGTAATAACCAATGTTGAAAATATTTAAAATATAATTAAAAATATTGGGCCAGACAATATAGTTCATTTTAGTGACTCATCCCCTATCAATTATCTCTCTTGAACTAAATGATAACCCCTCATTTTTCAGTCCTCCTAGTCATTAATATTCATCATCTACCATTAACCACCACCCTCTTCCTATCCCCACCATCCTTGTACATTTCCCACAACTATTTTCTACTATCCACTTCCCCTTAGGAAATTTATTTTCTATTGTTTTGGTATTTTACTTGGATGAATTTTCACCTGTTTATGCAGATGGATTTTGTCATGAAGATTAATTGTGTGGTTACTAGGGTTTTTTCTATGGTCCATTATCTTTATGTTAGTTACAATAAATATCCATTGTGTTCTTAATTATTAAACTAGTTTTTTATATTTATCCATTCAATTAATTACTATATATTTAGAATTATATTACTTTCATTAATGAATATATATTATACTTATTGTATTATATGATTGTTACTTATATTTTACAAAAGTTAAATTTCAAATGTGTTTGGTTTTCATTTTGTGAAAATTATTTATATAATAATTTATGTTTTTTTGTATTTTAAAAGTTTATTTTCTAAGAATAAAACATTACATTTCAAATTATTTTATATTTTTTGAAATAAATATTGTTTAATAAATAACATATGTTCTATATGTATTTGAAATCATGTTTTTTAGTAAAAAATCTTAAATTTGTTTTTTATAGTTTTGTTAAATAATAATTACTTTGATTTAACATAATTTTTTATGCATAAATCATAGTGATACCAATAAGATATAAATGTTGTTAAATTTTTAAAAAATAATATATATATATATTTTATTTTTTGAAATTGTTCTTATTATTATTCGTAATCATTTTTTTGATAAAAATTATATTTTTTATTTTTATTTATAAAACTAAATTTGAATTTATAATTTCAAAACATAGTAACCAATATTAATTACTTAATGTTTTTTATAACTGATTAAAAATCATAGTTGGATTACTAAATGGTGATAAAGTGATGAATATGAGAAATGGTTTGATGTATTTTTGGAATTTTCCAAATGAACATTCCTAACAATGACATATTTACCTATCCATGCATGGAATTTTTAAATATGACAAATTTACAAAGTATATAAATAAAACATCATTTAATTTATTACGATTTTAATCTGAGTTACAATTCTTGTATATGGCATGGTGAATTTGGGTAGAATTCAAGATCTAATAATTGTAAATATTTTTAAGATGACAATTCTAATCAAATTGAGGAAATTATTTTTGATATTAAAGTGAAATAAATTAAAAAAACATAGATGATGGAGCACTTATATGGTGATGCTTCAAAACCATTTTTCTCCATTTGTACAAAATTCATGGTTTTAACAGCATTTGTAAGGTTCATTAACTTGAAATCCAGGAATGGATGGAGTAATAAAAGTTTTATAGAATTGAAAAAACTATCAAAAGGCATACTTTGTAATGACAATGATATATAAGATTAAAATTATAATGAAATAATATTAAACCTAATAGGATTGGGTTACATGAAGATAAATGCACAACATAATGACCAAGTGTTATATAGGAAAGAATATGAAGGTTTGTAAGAGTGTCCTAAATATGAGATATCACTGTATAAGTTGAAAGAATAATAATTGGTATATTTATTTATTATTCAAAGAACAAAAAATAATAAAAAGGAACTTTTTAATCTTCTTATAATTCATTATTTTTAATATTTATTTTCAAATTAAAATGATGTAAAAATGTCAATGTAGCATGAATATGAGTCAATATTTGATGGAAAATTACATTATCCAGCTAATTTTCCATAATTGATGAAAATTGATAATTTTTTTTCTATATTCAGAAATGAAGTTATAAATATCAGACTTGTATTTTACATATATAGAATAAATCCACATTAGATCCTTAGTGGTAAGCATAGTTTGTGGTTAGTTTTATTAGTAATTTATTACATATCTCCTGATTTTTTATATGAAATGAAGATATATCATGTCGATGTTTAATGATTTCTAGACCAAATCTTATTGGAATAAATATTGATGTTTAATTTTCACCATTAAATGTTGATTTAAAACTCTTATTGGAGGATGATATTAGGGAATATGATTCTTATAAAATGGAATATTTTCAATGGAATTCAATTATTATATTCACTATAAATGTCTTCCTAGTATATGGAAATTTATTTGAATATATTGTTAAGGGTCATAAAGCTTTTCCAATTTAAGAATAATGGACTTCATGTTATTAAATAAAATATGGTAGAAACACAATGTACATTGGTCATTGAAGATTTATGTTTATGAATCAATCTTATAGAAGATTAAAAAAGGAATTCAATGACTCAAAAGAAATTGACATTTTTATAAATACATTTTCATCTAATATGTTTTTTGACAGGGTAAAAAATATTGATACCACATTTGGAATGACACATAGATTTGTAAATGATAGCCACATGTGGAATAAACAATCAATATTTTTTGATATTCCTTATTAGAGATATCATGAGGTGAAACATAACATTGATGAGATTATTATTTAGAAGAATATCTATGAATGTTTTATTTGATTACTATTAGATATTAAGGGAAAGACCAAGGGTGGATTAATGAAATATCATACTTAATTTAAATTGGAATACGGTTAGAGTTAGTTATAACTCCTAAAGTAATTTAATAGAATTATATCCACATTGTTATATATTATTGATAAGGTAAAAAATTTGTTTTTTTGGTGGATCTATGCTATCAAAGTGACCTAAGGTTATTTTTTAAATGTAAATTTTTTGTGTCACTAAAATATTTGAAGTTAATAGGAATAAAATCTAATAATTATCATGTTATGATACAAAAAATCTTAATAGATACATTTTGTTTAATACCACCCATCTATTTTAGATTGATTATCATCAATGTGTGTTAATTTTTCAATTCCATTTTTAATGAAGTGATTGACTAAATTCTTTGAAAAATTCATATAATGATTCTATTGATATACTTTTTCTGATGGAAATGTACTTTCCACTATATTATTTTGGTATCATGGTACATTTAATAGAACATTTTTTTAAGAAATAAATATTTTTGGCACCACATACTTACATTAGATTTATCCTTTTGAAAGATTTATATAGATTTTTAAATATTTTGATAAGAATCCATATATACTAGAAGCCTCCATTATTGATTAGTATATTTATAAGGAGGTGGTAAAGTTTTTGTAAAACTATTTTTCCATAGTGGAGAACATCAGTTTGCCTATATATCTATATGAATGAGTCGATTTTAAGGGAAACATGATCCATAACTTGAAAATAAAGTCATTGAACGGTGAGAAAATAATGAAACCACATTTATACATCTTAAATAACAGTTATGTTGATCAATTATAAATTAAATCACATATTAATGTGTTAAAACAATGATATCAAAAGAAGTAAGATATGTGGGTACTGAATGAAAATAATATTTTTTCCATGGTTTAAAGAGACCATGCTTGGTAGATTTAACGTGTTGGAAAAACTAAGATGGTTAGAAAGTGGGACATGATTAAATGTGATAAAGTGGTATGGGTGTGAAATTAATGGATACAAATTTTATATTAGAAACATAGAAAATCGAGGTTTAGTTTAGAATAATTTTATACTGTTGTTTAATGAAGCAATTTATTTTTTTAGTGAAAAAGAAAAGAGCATAATCTCCACATCATGTGAATATTATGGTGTTATTGATGATATATTAGAGATTGATCACATTAAATTTTGAATTCATATGTTCAAATGTAAATTGGATTTCATTAACAATATTATTAAACATGATGAATTTATAATGACACTAGTAAATCTGAATATGTTGGAAAATATAGATGCACTACTACAAAACTGGGTTTATCCAATACTAGGGACTTAACAATGCAAGCTAAAATCACTATTAAAGACCCCCTTTGTCAACGATAGAAAAAGTGTTGATAAAGGGACCTATTTTATATAATTTTTATCACTATTAAAGAGGGTATTTAATAGTGCTAAAAAAGTACTAATAAATACCTCCCATTTATCATATCTTTTTATAGGTTCTGATAAAGGCATACCTTCATCAGCACTTGTAAAAAAACCCTGATAAAGATCCCCCTTTATTAGGGAATTTTTTACTAGTGATGATATAGGGTATATTTAAAAAAAAATATTTCATTAAAAATAATATATTAATATATAAATATATTTTATTGATACAAATATAATATTTTTTAAAAAATATATATGTTTTAGATAATGTAAATAAGGATTTACACATAATATAAAAGATATTTAGTGAAAATAGATTATAAAATAATTTAAAAAATATTTTTTATCAATAAATTTCTACTTATTATCAAGTAATAGTCATTTAATATCAATTGGAAGATTAAAAAAAAAATCAAAAAATCATTAAACTATCTGAAATAATTTGAAAATGTAACTTGAAATTCAACCGACCATAACTTTTGATCTGGGTGTCCTTTTGGACTCTACTAGATATCAAATCAAAGAATACAATGATCTATACACCCCTAGTGAGAGAGATAAACCTATTTCATGTTTTTATAGATCCAAAATTTCCTAGAAGGCATCCAAAACTGAGCTTTTTAGTTGGGGTACCCCAATTTTTTAACATTAGATGGAATTTCAGCCCTGTTTAAGGGGGTATTTTTTTCCTTTTTTATTAGAGACTGAATTTATTTCCACTGATTACATTCATATAGATATTATGATTTTAAAATTTTATCAATTTTGAAAATTTAGTTTTATTTATAATTAAATACAAGAACATATTTTGTATATTTACTTATAATAAATCACTTTTATAAATTCATATATCAAAATATTTACATATAAATGTATTTTTAAATATATAAAATAAATATTTATTTTAAATTTTATTTAAAGGAAAAAATTATCTATTTTATTTACCTTATTAAAATTCATTCATATGTATATATAAATTTTATTTATACATATGTGTGTGTCTTAATAAACACACACACACACACATATATTCTAATATATATGAATGAATATTAGTATATAATATATTTAAATAAATATAATTGTGTATATATATCACACATTTCAAAATATACACAAATAAATTGAAAAGTCATTAAATATATAATAAAATATGCATCACATAGTGGTAAATAGAATTCATTCACATAAGGGAGGTCATGGGATTAAATCCAGATATAGAAAATTATTCGGTGTATCCTTCTAGCACTGAGAAAGGGAGGTGGGGTGCATGATGGTGGATTGGTAGTGGAAAGTTTGGAGAAATGGGGCTGTAAGCACTAAGAAAGGGGGTCAGGGTCCGTGAAAAATTTATTTATTTTCCATATTTTTTAATAGCACTTTTTTTTGCACTGCTAAAAGACACCCTTTAACAGTGCTAAAAAATAACTATTAAATGAACCCTTTAACAACAATAAAAATCACTGATAAAGGGTGACTTTAACATCACTTTTTTAGCACTGTTTAAGACCCCCTTTTAACATTGTTCACAATATCGGTGCTTTTTATGTGTCGAAAAACCCTTTACTTGATTTGTTAAATCCTCTATTTTTAGTAGCGATGACTCTTAATCATAAAAATGCATGTGACATAAATTTCCAATGTTCTCGATCCATCAAATGTGTAGTGGTTTATCATTTTTCAAGGGAAAAATAGAACTTTGGTGATTAAAAATTGATGATGATGATGAATTATATGAGATCCCTTGTTCTATGATATTATTATTCAAGGATATTAATGACCATGACATTAACAAGGTTCGTGTCATACATAATGATCATTAAGAAGGAGTATGAGAAAATAATCCTCTAGTAATCGCATAATATTATTGGTCTTATATGTTTATTTCCTATTTAACATTTCAAAATTTTCAAAATATGATATTTATTATTTATAATTTTATTATTTATTGATGACACATATCTTAAAAAATATTTTTTTTTTGTTTTTTACTAAAAAATAAATTACATGTAAATATAAATTTCATGATATTTTTATCATTTTAAGTATCACCTATGTTTTTTTTCTTCTATAAATATAAATTCATGTCTCAAAAATGATCTCAAAGTATTTTTAGAATTTTAGTTAATAATAAATTATATGATAAAAAGTGAGTTTAGTTTAGTTTAGTTTTTATTTTATATTTTTTCAATTATTATTCAATTTTATATGTAACAGCTGAATTTGTATCAAATTTTATATATCTTATTTGTAGGAAAATTTTAGATCAAACAATTGAGTCATCTCAATAATCTTGAGAGGACACTCCGCATACTTCTACCAAGGGGATTCCTCATTCCTTTGCACATGAGCCTCCTATTTCTAGAGGGATAAAGGCATCTTCTAGGTTTGGTCAATATGGTTGCACCTGTTTACCTAAATTATCACTTTAAATTTTCAAGGAGAATAATTCATCTATCATGTTTTATGATAATAGTAATACTAAAGGTCCAAATTTGAAGCATTTTAAGAGTTTTGTGGCTATTAAAGATAAAAAAACTAATCATTTTTTTTATGATTAGAGAATCATAGACTAGATGAAACTGGCTCAACTATGTGAGACCATTTTGGTAATCACATTTATTATTATTTTATTTATTAATAAATTTTTTTAGTGATATAAGTTATTTTTTTCTTCTCACTTTTAGATGACATATAATTTACCTGACACTAAAGAACATAGGAGGAGATGATTATCTATTACTACTAGGATATAAAGAGACTTTAAATCAACACTATCTTCATATTTCACTTTTTTTGGAATAAAAAATGAAAATCCATGTGAAATATATGAGTTTTAGAAGAATATATAGGGATTTATTTTATTTAAATTAGAGAGTAGGAATCATTTTTAGTAAGTTAAATACCAACTATTTGAAGTTATTTTTTGTATAATCACCAAAAATGTTCATATTATTTATTATTTTTTCCTTAATTGACAAGAATTAAAGAGATGTCCTCAGGATATTCAATAGAAGAATGTATACTCATACTTTATCTCGTGGAGGGTATCTATTACTCTAAGAAAAAACGATGACTAAAAAGTTTGAAAAATTGAGATCTAAGTTTCACGATTCAAAAATATTTTCCATCCTCCCCATTTTAAACATCAAAATATAAAAGGTTCTAAATAAAAATAAGGTACAATGTATTATTTAATAGTTAAAGGTTATAGTTTTCAAGATTTTAATAATAAATTTATGTTTTTTATACAATCTTTATATTTTTTAATACTAATAACTTGTTTAAATATTGTTTACAGAAATCCCTTGAGGAGAAGAGCACACATGGGACCTTTATACCTATGGGTAGAAATGATATTTTGGCTGATTCATTAAGAAAGGAATAACACCTAGGTTTTTTATGAGGATATAGGGAATTTGTATATATAAAATATTTTTTTAATAATTCTAGTACTTCTTTGAAATAGGATTTATATAAGAAAAAAACTTACTCTTTAGAAGTAAAGGTTAGAAGATAGGATTGATAATGGGGTATATGTTTAGATTACTGGTACAGTCGATGTATATAGACATGTATAGATAGTTTCAAGCTTATATCTCAATCCTCCTCCTGTTCCTCCTCTATAGTTTCCCATCCACCATGACTCATATATTAATGATCCCTAGTGTCATATTATATCATATTAGATCATAAATTATATTAAGGATACCTTATATAATCATAACATAGATATGAATAAACTTAGGGTAATGATATAAGAAATTATAGTTACATCATCTAGAGTTTCATGTTGGGGAAGGACCATTTGTCAAACCCTTAGTAGATTAAAACTTTAATATACTATAATTTTATATGCTCTTGAGATTCTATACTACGAAATTTAAACCACTAGAAAACCCCTAATCATAGTGCACATAAATTTGGGAATACATCACACCTCACACAACTCACTAAGTCACAATGTCCACACACTCTCTTAATAATATCACATATAAATATCTAAACAAAGAAAGCAATAGGAAAAGTTAATTGGACACACAAGATTACATGGTTTAAAATTTGGTCCGAAATCCAAAAGAGAACACTACAAACTCTTATATTACCATAATAAAAAAGGATTAAAAACACATTATTTAAGGATTTAGTGTTATAATTAGATTCTTTATACAAGATACTCATCAATTAGTAGTCAAAACTCTAATTTATAAAGGCAATCAACTGGTGGAATAGGTTTCACCACCAAATGAAATTTATGGTTAACCCACCATTGGAATTAGTATTTCACAACCCCCTACCTCCAATGCTACCACTCCTAAGTCAACAATAAAGGAAGAAAGATAATGACCTCTGATTCCCACCTTTAATAGGCCTCAGGCTGGCAACTAGCACAAAGGGTATAAAAATATCATGCATGGAATACATTATAATAAATAGATAAATTAGGATTAGGAGATATGATATCATCCAATAAGAAACTTCATGAAATAATATAAAATAATGGAAACCAAAACAATCTCAAAATTCATGTGTAAATTAAATAAATACACATTTTTTTTGAAAATACAGATTTATTAACATCGGAGATCATTGAACGTACAATCGCAAATCCATGAAGGAAAATTGTCCATCCATAGCTAGTTAACATCAAAGGGGCCTGAGGCCACCAGCTGATGGGAAACATTGTCACCTTCCCTTTTAGTAAAGGACAAGGTACAGATTGAGAAGCCTTGATGGAGTGAAAGGATTCTCATGATGAGGGATCCAAAAGACTAGAGGCCGCAACTACTTTAATATCTAGGCTATTAATATCAATCTCACTCCTAAAAGTCCTACTGGAGACCGAAAAAATATTTTTCAGATATGTGGGGTGAGCATTACATGTATACTAAGTAGTATCATACTGAAAGTCTATCATGAACATGTGAAAAGAGCATATTAATGCACCAATGTACAAACAATAGAACCAACATGCACCTAAACAGGCTAAATAACCAATCCCATCCTCACTATGGCATGACCACCAAATAACACATCCAAGTATAGTTCTATAATGTAAATCATATAGATAATAACTCTACCTCACACTTCATTCCCCCTGATTATCCACTCTCACACCCTAATGTCATATGCCTTAGTGATCCCATCCCTTACATATATAAATACTTCATGAAGACACCTATGAAATTACATCATACCAAAAACCCTATGTGAAACTAGTCATCACATCTGACCAAAAAGATACCTGGTAAACCACATCATACCAAACACCCCACATGAAACTAGTTATCACATCAAAATCCTCCTATAACCACATACATATATATGGGATATTATGGCATCATGAAGATGAAGAATATCAACATCATTCACTCCTCCTACCATGAATGATCCCCACTATAAACCACCTCATCAATATTTTCATCCCAACCATAAGTGCACTATATCCATAATCCATCAAAACCCAAGTGTAATAACCTTTCACGGAAGAGGGAGTTGTGAAGATGGGTGTAGCTGGCCATCTATTCTCACCCTCTTGGATGTTGGAAAAACACCACCCAAAACATTTTCATGTCGACACATAGTGCTCAATGAAGGTGGTTTGCATATATAAATCATAATTAAAATACAATATATAATATTCACACACACAATCCCAACCTATGGGTTCATAATAAGAGCACTTTCACAACTCAAAACATCACCACAAGGCCTCACAACCTCCACCACATTTGTTGCCACATATAAATTCATAACACCACACAAGTAAACCCCAAAATATAGGAAACATTTCATATTTTATATTAAAGTTAATCCATTCATATATTTTACAATTACCAAACCTATTCATTTATCAATCCCATTAATTTATGTTAAGAAACAATTACTTTAACCACAATTACAATTCTAATTTAAGAGTTCAGTAGTTATTCCAACCCATACTATTATAGTTTCATCAATATAATTAGGATCCATCACTATAGGGTAACTATAAAAAAACATAACAAAAACAACCCATCTTCCTCACATAAAAAATCCCCACATATCAACCACCACACATCACAACCTCTACACACTATAGCCACCACACATCACTACCATTACACTTCACTAACACTTCTCATCGCAACTACCACACCATACTGCCGCCGCACAACATGACCACTTCAAATGATAACCTCCACACAACACAACCACCAAAAAACACATTCACCAAACCACACATTTCACATATCATATTTTAGATTAATTAGGGGATTTTATAATATTTAATTCAATATTCACAAGGATATTCTCACATAAACTGAGATTCTATATTCAAAAAATTTATTAGTTAGATATAATTTCGTAGATTTTTTCATATATGATGAGTCAAATAAGAAACACAAGAATGTTTACTAATTTAAAAATCCACATCAACATAAAAAATTGATATAAACCGGACCTGGAAGATTAGAAAGCATACCCAAAAAAATAAGAAAAAAACACAAGAATAGATAAACCTCATACAATTTCTTACCTTCCCCTTTAATTTCAATTAAACTAATTAGTTATCATCATCAATCCACTATATAATATCTCCCCAAAGTAAATAAAAATCATGATATTCCCACATGTACATACAAATAAGGAAAGATGAAGGATCCTCTACCTCGATTGAAGCATCCAAGAGAAACACACAAAACAAAGGATAAACTACTACTAATCTCAATGTAATCACTACTAGATCCATATTCACAACAACCTATATCAAAAACCACCCAAAAGAGGAGAAAAACACCACCCAAAACTCATTGATGAAGAATAAAGAGAAGTAAGGAAGATCATGGAAAGTGATAGTTACTTAAATGCAAAGAAAATCTAATCTGAATAATATAAATAAACCAAGGGGATTGAAACACCATTGAAGGTGACTGGAGATGTGGGTGGGGGGGATTTGTGGTAAAATAAGGGTCTAACAAAGGTTTTAAACTCAAAATAAGGGTAAAACCAACCTCACATTTTTAAAAAAATCCCAATGGAATCCACCATGGTGTGGTGAATAGCCAAAATTCCCATGGTAGGTCCAATCAACATGTGACCTGAACCCTCAGTGTGAGATCCTATTTTCTTACTCATTTTAAAAAGAATATTTGAATAACACCATAGACTTGAAAATGATGTGGTCCAAGCCATGATGGTTCTTTCATCTTCTTCTATGACCATATATTTTTCCCTAGCACTAATCAAATGACCATTTTATCCTCACCATTCCCATGACTATGGCTTAGTGAGTCACTTCTACCTATTTTAGATATGCACTCCCATAAGGCTCTACACATTCATTGGGAATATTAGGGTTTCTTGTAGCATGCAGATAGAACACCAATCCAACACTCCCAACACCACACCTTCGCTAGGGTGTGTTCACACATCCCATTTGTATATAAGCACACACAAGCCAAAACAACCTCCAAAATAGATTGTAAAGTCATTTAAAATGATGGGGGTGTTCCTTAAAAGTCCAAAAGGCCACATATAAACACCAGATCAGCACCATAATATCCAATATCATATCTAAGCCTTAAAAAACACAAAGAGAAGGAAAAAAATATCCAAAATGTCATATCACGTATCTCTCAAAAAATTATCATCCTCGAGAATCAAAACAAACCTGGAACACCAAAAAGAAGGGACGTGCCATAAAAACCACCATGTGAGATACCTATCAGGGATCTTGTTACAACTAAAATAGTGCCACCATCTCAAACAAACCTCAGGCAACCTATCCTCCACACAAACAACAGAACCACCATTTTAACCTACACACATATCAGGAAAACAATTACCACAACTGCCACAAAACACTTCTCCAAGAACACAAATCGAGGAAATCTACCTTCACCATCAAGATATTGTCCACTTTGGGCAGTATTGACTCACCCACACAGTTTTAAAATATGTTTTAATATAATTAATATTAATTATGAAGGGTGTTTTCCCATCTTTCTACACTTGAAGATTTAACACACATCACCAGTAAGAGGCAAATGAATATTTCATAAACCAACAAGATTTGAAGATCACATCCCCAAAGAGAAAAGGACAAGAAAAAACAAAATAGATCAGGGTATTGGAATGCATCTATGTCTCATGCTCTAAAGTACTCTCCTAAAATCCACCATTCCTCTATACCACATGAACCAAATGAATGATTCATCCATTCATCACCTTTTCTCAATTATCCTTGGTCTCTACCAATTGCTCTATGAATTTCATGTGATCCTTGATACCCAACTCTACTGATTTAATAAAATGGGAGTCATTGTGAAGATATAAATAGAGATGAGAGACAAGGAATAATGCATGAATACTATCCATCTATGGTGGAAGAACCAATTGATACTCCACCATGCTAAAATTCTCTAATACATAAAAGGGCCCAATAAATAGGGGTGAGAGATTAATCCCCCTAATAAACCTATACTTTCCATGATGAGGAGAGACCTTCAATAAAATATGGTCACCCACCAAAAAATCCAAGGGTCTCTTCCTTTGATTGATATAATATTTATGCTAATCCTGCGTCGAATTCATACTCTCATGAATTACTTAAACCTTCTCTAACATACTTTGGACCACATAATGACCAAGAACCGATGATTCCCCAACCTCCTCCGAACATAATAGAGAATGAAATTAATTCCCATACAACACTTCAAATGGGGATATAATGATGGATGAGTGGAAACTATTGTTATAATAAAACTCAACCAAATACAAGTTATTTTCCCAAGATCCACCAAATCCCAAAATGCATTCCCACAACATGTCTTCTAACACTTGGATGGACCAATCCATCTGTCCATCTATATAAGGACAGAAAGTAGTGTTGAGGCATAATTAAGTTCCAAAATCCTACTGAAACCCTCTATAGACTCATGAGGTAAAATGAGTGTCCCAATTAAATAAAATAGACCATGTAACTCCATTCTGTATCAAAACCTCATCCACATACCTTCTTTCTAAAGAATCCTTGAAGTTTAACTCCTTGATTTCTAGGAAGTGAGATGACATCATTATCTAATCCTTGACTGCCCAGTTAGAATCACATACTAATTTAGCTCAAGGTAACCCTATAGTGATTTCCATTGAGATTGTATCCCACTTACACTTGGGAATATCCAAGGGAAGAAACATAATACCAGGAACTTGATGTTTTTTCTTCACCTACGAGTAGACCATACATCAAGACATGAACTTTGACACGACACATTTTATATCAAGCCACCAAAATTACATCCAAAGACCATGAAACATCTTTGACACTCTTGGGTGAACCACTAAAGGTGAGTTGTGAAACTCACAAAGGATTCCCCTATACATCACCTCCAGAATGAACAACTACCCTTGAAACAATATATGGTTCTAACCATTCTCGGACCATCCCTCTAGAGAATCACCATGTATAACTCAGTCACATGATACATATAACTATGTGTCTCTCCACTAAGACTCCTATACCTACCACATAAGAGAAGAATGTAATATCATAAAAAACAGGAAACATCTATCATCAACCATTCCTGCATCTTAGTAAATAGAAAAAAAATCCTTTATTGCCTTCCAAGTATCTCTGAACTCTTGAAAAATATTCTTTTGTGACTTCCTACTCAGTGCATAATCTATGAAATTACCATTTACTGATTTATAGGAGATCTCAAATACATAGTCATGGAGAAACTCCATCCACCTACATTTTCATAGATTTAGTTTACACTGAGGAAATATGTAACCCAATATCTTAAGATTGATTATGACAAAAAAGAGTTCCCCAATGAGGGAATATCACCATTGATTTATTGAAAACACAACCACTGATAGATCTAGTTCATGGGTGGAATAGTTATTTTCACGGGGATATAACTTCTTATACCCATAAGAGATAATCATCTTCTTCTATATCAAGGTAGATCTTAATACTATATGAGAATCATCCCATAAAATCTCAAGCATCACCCCTTCTTCTAGAAACTGAAACACTGGAGCACTGATCAAAATCCCCTTCAGGTAGTTAAAAACTTTCTGAAAATGATAAGTCTATATTAAGGCATGATCATTCTAGGTTAGAGATATCAATAGAGTTTCAATGCATGAGTAATCAGACATGAACCTATGGTAATAACCAATATGATCTAGGGAACTATGAACCTTTGCTACATTCTTGGGTGCTAACCTAGAAAAAACTACCTCAATATTCAATATGTTCATGAACACACCCAATTGGGACACCAAATTACTTAAGAAATTCACCTCCTATGTACAAAAATTTCATTTGGATAACTTTCTATAGAGCTGGTGGCGTTGAAGGACTTTCATGGAAACTCTAAGATAATCGACATGCTCCTTCTCCAACTTCAATTATATAAATATTTTTTCAATGAAAATGAGTAAAAATTGGTCCAAGAACTCATAGAAATCAGAGTTCATGATCCCCATGAACACATATAGTGAATTCATGACATAGAACGACATGAACACTAACTCAAAGTTATGATACATACTTTGGAAGAAAGTATTCATGATATCTTCCTCCTCTACCCTCAACTAATGATAACTATGTTGGAACCACTTTGTGTATAAGGTTTTATTTTTTGTCAATAGTTGTCAATGAAGATCAAAATGAAAGAGATCAAGAAGTACTCCAATGAAATGGAGGAATGATAATTCAGGCGATTGTTGTACTGATCATAAGTTCAAAGAACATGTGTCAAAGGTGACACATTGTTTACAACAATGAAGAATGTGAGGTGTAATCTATATGAGGATGATTAAAGAAGAATGGAATTTGGTTAAGACCATGCAACTCTTCATGATTTCATGAGAACCATGCATGAGACTTCTTGAAGACTAGAATCGTATGTTTTGCATGAAGTAGAGGAAGATGGTTGAAGAAGAAGACAATGTGCAAGGGATTGGCATTCTGTAATGTCCATAACATTGGACTTATGTGATGGCCATGAACATCACATTGTATCATATGATGATTATTCTAAAGAAGTTCCTTCAAAGAATACATATCATGATAGTGGAGTTTGTGGTGACAGCAGAAGAATTGTTGAAGGATTCAGATCACTGAGAAGAAGTGTTTTTGAGGTGTTTGTTCTTGTTGAAAAAGCAAACAAATGACATACAAACATTGTTGACAAAGGTGATTCCATGGTGGAATGTTGAGTTCAAAGGCTGCCATTAAGGATCCATGTCTAATTCAAGAATGTCGAAAAAGGAATGGATTATGAAGGAACTGATGAGCAAGTGGCTGACATCCTGACGAAGCCATTGTCAGCAGCTGTGTTTGAAAAGCATCGGTTGAACCATGGTGTTCAGCCGCCTCCTAGTGCATAAGGAGGATCTGAGATACCTTTCTCCCAGATTATGATAACTGTCTTTATCTGTTTATGGATGTGATGCAGGTTTGTGGGGGAGATACTATCCATGGGGAGTATGGTTTGAGAAGAACATTGAACACTTTAACGGTCTTTGGGATTGTTGTCAAAGGGGGAGAAAGGAATAACTTCAGCGGAAGTTCAGAATGTGAACCAGCAGAAGGTGGCGCCATTTCCCAGTGTTTGCCAAATTTTTGGGGTCCAAAATCTGGAAGTTTCTGAGCATCGCGAAAAGTGGATTTCCATGAAGATAATAATTAAATATGGAAAAGGCATGAATTTCGCGAAGAAAGGATGCATGGTTTAGAAATCGCGAAGATGAGAAGAATGAAGGCGGTGAGGCTTCACGATTATGTCAAAGCTTTGCGAACGGTGGAGTTCAAGCACATCGCGGCGGTAAAGGGCATTGTGAGGGAGCTTCGCGGCGAAGGCACGAAGGAATGATGATGGTGATACTCCGTGATTATGACGAGCTCCGCGATCTGAAAATTGTTGTTGTGATTCGCGATTTTGAGAGATTTTTGGCGGGAACTTCAGAGCTTCGCGATTTGAGCTGACGTGGCATTGACTTCGTGCGGAAAGTTCGAGGGTTGGTGGAATCGCCTATAAATAGAGGCCAACCCCCTCAAGAAAAGTAGAGAGAGCGCTCAACAAAAATCCTTTGCTCTCGGTTCGCAAAGGTCACTCGCGAAGGCAGTCTGCTTCGCGAAAGAGGAGCTTCACGATGACTATTCTAGCTCCGTAAATGTCTTGCGCATCGCGTTGGCTCAGTGAGCTTCGTGAAGAGGCAGGAGCTCCATGATATCCCAACATTGTGAAGGCTGGAGCATCGCGAGAGTGCTTCGCGATTGAGCTTCACGAAAAGGCAGGGGCTCTATGAGGACTTGTTTGAGCTTTCCAAAACTGGGATCCTTGTGAAGTAGGGTACTTTGTGAAGGCCCTTTCTAAAGTTTGTTCTCCCAGTGGATAGGGGAAAAAGGGATATTCATCAATGGATGAAATTTGGACTTCAATAGAGAATCATTTATTGAGCAATCACACAAGTGATTGTAATTCAGGCAAATGAAGACAAGGGGATCTAGTGTATTTAGTCATTGCACTAAAGTAAAAGGTTGAATACAAAAGAGCATCAACTCAGGACTCTGATGAAAGCAAATTCTCATGATGAACAGGAGACAAGAACCTTCATGTCTATCTATTGAAGAGACCTTCATGTCTATAAACTGAGTGAGACTTCACCAACGACAGTGAGCCAGGGGGAGTCAACGGGAGTGACCTGAGGGAAATAGTGAGCTATCCCTGAACCTTTGTAAAGGCAGTGAACCTGGGATAGAGTGACTGTGCCAAAAAAATTGTAATATACAGCTAGTGAAGTATAGTGGATTCAGGTACGACCGACAACTTGTCGGCGTATGCTCCTTGGACGTAGCCCTTAGTGGTGAACCAAGTAAAAATAGCCGTGTCTTCTCTCTGCATGTGAATGTATCATTGCTGACCATATCCTTCATATAGGTTTAAGTAGTTCCTACCAATGTGGGAACAAGATCCAAAAATTTAAGAAGAAAAAGTTGACACCCTGATTCACCCCTCCCCTCTCAGGGTGCCCCAGGGTCCTACAAGTGGTATTAGAGGGAAAGGTTAACGTATGTTGGATATTCTCTAGTAATTCTATAGAGAAGAGGATTTGAGTTTCTTTCCTAAAGTCAACAATGAAGAGCAGTCTTGATAATGACGCAGTCATTTCTGAAAAGAAGTCTACATCTAGCAAGACCATGACGAATAGGAAAAAGAAAGAGAAGAAGAAGTTGAAGAAGTCCCTCATATCCAAAGAAGATGCAGTGTCTTGTTCTCTATGCCATTCCAATAATGAAGAAACATCAGGCTTGGAAAGTATCGAGCAGGTGGCTCAGGATTCTTC
This sequence comes from Viscum album, assembly GCA_963277665.1. Lineage (NCBI taxonomy): Eukaryota > Viridiplantae > Streptophyta > Magnoliopsida > Santalales > Viscaceae > Viscum > Viscum album. The sequence goes on from OY728148.1 coordinate 688,769,229, forward strand.
CAGAGGAAAGGATGACACCCCTTATTCAAGCTTTCAGGAAAAACTCAAAACATATCTGCATGATATTCCTGAAGATAGGGTTGCTCTTATTTGTAGCCTATTCCAATCTATACAGGTTGAGATCACTCGACTAGAAAAAGAAGCTGACAATATGGAAAGAGGGTTGGAAAGAAAAGTTATGGAAAGTATGAAGCTCACCAAACAGGTTAAAGTCTTTGAAGAAAACGAGGCAATCAATAAGACTCTAAAAGAAAAGATCCATGCACTTGAAACTGAGCTGAAGAAGAGAAATGAAGTTAAGAGTTTTTGTTTGGAAGAAACTTCCATGAAATTTAGGGAACTTGACTCTTTGTTACAAAACAAAGTGAAGATGCATGAGGATGAGGTTGAAAGATTGAAGAAGACTTGTGAAGAGAAGATGATCATGATTGAAGATCAGAAGATCATCCTCAATATTGAGGGTCAAAAATTGGAAGCCCAGTTGACCAAGATTGAGAATACACATATTGAGACTTCACAAAAGAATGAAATGAGTGATTCTTGCACTCAATGTTCATTGGAGGAATCTAAAGCTGAAATACCTCCAACATGTGACAAGAAGATTATGACGACTTTTGATTATCCACATCAAGAATCAGTTGCTACTGGTACTCAATGCTCACTGTAGGATTCTATTGTCGAAAGACCTCCAAAATGTGATAAGAAGATCACGAATTCACTAATTGATCTATCACAAGAAAATGAAAAATTGAAGGTACCATCCAAAACATCTTGTACTCATGTTTCTAGATACATTCCCACAATCAGTGCAGGTTGGAAGAACAGTTCTAAACAAGTATGGATGAGGAAAGGTGAGAAGAAGAAACCTACCACCATGGCTAGGGTGGATGGGAAGAAAAATGAGGAAGTTGGTTCCTCAAATAGAGCACAAAATATTAAGAAGATGGCCCAAAAACCTAATACAGAAGATACAAAGAAGAAAAGATTTGTGGGTCAATGTTGGTGCTGCAACAGATTTGGGCATTGTGCACTGGATTGTTTTTATAATCCCTTACATGGAAAAGCACAGGGAAAGCCTATATCAAAGGAAAGGAAGCCAGATAAGAAGAAGCAACATCCGCAGGTCCAGAAGCATCTGTTTACCGCAAACAGATTTGGAATTCTTGATAACATATATGATGTATGTAATGGCAGCAGTCACAAGGCAGGTACATGTCCATATCAACATGCTTTCACTATTGATAAGAAAAGAAGACCTCTGATGTCGTCTAAGTATGAATAAAGTACCTTGGGAAGAAATCAGAAGAATATGGTGAACACACATTTCCCCAAGAAGATCTCAAGTAGGGAAGCTGAGAAGACCCAGGATTTTAGATTCATGAAATTGAAGGGGCATTCATCCAAAAGAAACACTAAGTGTGATGAAACTCATATGAACTCATGTGGAAGACCTAGACCAGCTGCAACAGTTCCAAATGACATATTGGTCATCTAGCCAAAAGATTTGAAAAGAATAAGGAAACTTGAAGATGAAAAGGCCAAGGCTGGTGACAAAGGAAAAGGAAAACTTTCACATGATGAAGACATAATGCATGGGAGATTGCAAGCAAAGAGAAACACACGTGTCAAAGAAGTTCTGTGTGAGAGATGCAAGAAATCTGGTCACACTAAAAAAGGTTGCCTAACCTTAATACCAGAGCAAGAAGCATTCCTTAAGAGGAGTAAGAATGTATCATTCATGATGGATGTTAAGTAGAAACATTCCTCACACAATGTAAAAGATAATGTGAAGAAATCCATTCCACACCAACAGATATCAGAACATATGTTCAAATGTGCAGGCATGAAGACTGAAGTGAACAGAAGAACTTGGTTGAGAAAAGAATCTCAACCATGTAGGTCTTGTTGATGAATCAAGGAGGAACCACCTTATTCCCTTATTCATTTGTGTATTGTATTTGTGCTAATAATGCGGGGAATTGAAGGTGAATCATGCTCTCAGGGGGAGAACCTGAGAAGTAGTGAATGCGGTCAACTCTTGATAGCCAAGCTAAAGAAGTTTCCATCCTTAGTAGATTATTCAATGGATATTCAATGATTAAGATGATGAAGGATCACTCTTGATGAAGATGATGGGGAGTGTTTCCCCTGAGGGGGAGAAAAATGAAGAAGCCTCCTAAATCACTGCTTCAATCAATATCAACTCCAGCTGGACTCAAGTGCAGTTACTCTGTGAATTTATTGAAGAACATGTCAATGGAGAAGGTATGCCATTTATCAATATCTATCCCTTGGTTACTAAGATAAAAGATCATTCTACAAAGGGGGAGTAACTGAATTGATCAGTGACATAAGAAGAATGGATGTTCCCCAAGGTCACTTATCCTGCCGATTACACTTGAATGTTTTTGATCTGTTAGCTGATGTGAGTGCAGGAGTTTCAGGTTGATTATTCCCTATCACATTTGATTTTTCTTATGCCTGAAATAAAATTGGTAAACCCTTGAAGACAAAATACATGAGTTCTCATCTCATGTTGGTATCATGATCTGCGAATAATGGACAGCCTTGTTGACTTAATCAAATCCTCTTGTTTTCTACATCGAGAATTGCTCAAGTAGACTTAGAGTGAAATGATTAATGAAACATTTCTTAAGTATGGATTGATACCCTCCCTACCATGCGCTTTGTATTTCTTGTCAATAAGGGGGAGAGAAAGTGAAATGAATGTTTGAAATGAAAGTTGATTGAAGAGAAGATTCACATTTTGACATTGACATATTCATTTCATAAGATGTATAAGGTATTGACAAAAAAATACAAAGGGGGAGATTGTTGGAACCACTTTGTGTATAAGGTTGTATTTTTTGTCAATAGTTGTCAATGAAGATCAAAATGAAAAAGATCAAGAAGTACTCCAATGAAATGGATGAATGATAATTCAGGTGATTGTTGTACTGATCATAAGTTCAAAGAACATGTGTCAAAGGTGACACATTGTTTACAACAATGAAGAATGTGAGGTGTAATCCATCTAAGGATGATTAAAGAAGAATGGGATTTGGTGAAGACCATGCAACTCTTCATGATTGCATGAGAACCATGCAAGAGACTTCTTGAAGACTAGAATCATATGTTTTGCATGAAGTAGAGGAAGATGGTTGAAGAAGAATACAATGTGCAAGGGATTGACATTCTGTGATGGCCATAACATTGGACTTATGCGATGGCCATGCACATCACATTTTATCATAAGATGATGATTCTAAAGCTATTCCTTCAAATAATACATATCATGATAGTGGAGTTTGTGGTGACAGTAGAAGAATTGTTGAAGGATTCAGATCACCGAGAAGAAGTGTTTTTGAGGTGTTTGTTCTTGTTGAAAAAGCAAACAAACGACATACAAACATTGTTGACAAAGGTGATTCCATGGTGGCATGTTGAGTTCAAAGGCTGCCATTAAGGATCCATGTCTGATTCAAGAATGTCGAAAAAGGAATGGATTATAAAGGAACTGATGAGCAAGTGGCTGACATCCTGACGAAGCCATTGTCAGCAGCTGTGTTTGAAAAGCATCGGTTGAACCATGGAGTTCAGCCGCCTCCTAGTGCATAAGGAGGATCCGAGATACCTTTCTACCAGATTATGATAACTGTCTTTATCTGTTTATGGATGTGATGCTGGTTTGTGGGGGAGATACTATCCATGGGGAGTATGGTTTGAGCAGAACATTGAACACTTTACCGGCCTTTGGGATTGTTGTCAAAGGGGGAGAAAGGAATAACTTCAGTGGAAGTTCAGAATGTGAACCAGCAGAAGGTGGCGCTGTTTCCCAATGTTTTCCAAATTTTTGGGGTCCAAAATCTGGAAGTTTCTGAGCATCGCGAAAAGTGGGTTTCCATGAACATAATAATTAAATATGGAAAATGCATAAATTTCACGAAGAAAGGATGCATGGTTTAGAAATCACGAAGACTAGAAGAATGGAGGTGGTGAGGCTTCGTGATTACGTCAAAGCTTCGTGAACGGCAGAGTTGAAGCGCATCGCAGTGGTAAAGGGAATTGTGAGGGAGATTTGCGGCGAAGGCGCGAAGGAATGATGACGGTGATACTCCGCGATTACGACGAGCTCCGTGATCTGAAAATTGCCATTGTGCTTCGCGATTTTGAGAGATTTTCGTCAGGAACATCAGAGTTTCGCGATTTGAGCTGACATGGCATTGAATTCGCGTGGAAAGTTCGAGGGTTGGTGGAATCGCCTATAAATAGAGGCCGAACCCCTCAAGAGAAGTAGAGAGAGTGCTCAAAAAAAATCCTTTGCTCTTGGTTCGCAAAGGTCACTCGCGAAGGTAGTCTGCTTCGCAAAAGAGGAGCTTCGCGACAGCTATTCTAGCTCTGTGAAAGTCTTGCACCTCGCGTTGGATTAGTGAGATTCACGAAGAGGCAGGAGCTCCGCGATAGCCCAGCATTGCGAAGGCTGGAGCATCGCGAGAGTGCTTCACGATTGAGCTTCAAGAAAAGGAAGGGGCTCTGTGAAGACTTGTTTGAGCTTTCTAAAACTGGGAGCCTTGTGAAGTAGGGTACTTTGTGAAGGCCCTTTCCAAAGGTTGTCCACCTAGTGGATAGGGGAAAAAGGTCTATTCATCAGTGGATGAAATTTGGACTTCCATAGAGAATCATTTATTGAGAAATCACACAAGTGATTGTAATTCAGGAAAACGAAGACAAGGGGATCTAGTGCATTCAGTCATTACACTAAAGTAAAAGGTTGAATAAAAAAGAGCATCAACTCAGAACTCTGATGCAAGTAAAATCTCATGCTGAACAGGAGACAAGGACCTTCATGTCTATCTATTGAAGAGACCTTCACGTCTATAAACTGAGTGAGACTTCACCAATGGTAGTGAGCCAGGGGGAGTCAACAGGAGTGACCCGAGGGAAGCAGCGAGCTATCCCTGAACCTTTGTAAAGGCAGTGAGCCTGGGAAAGAGTGACTATGCCCGAACAATTGTAATCTATAGCTAGGAAGCATAGTGGATTCAGGTACGACCGACAACCTGTCGGTGTATGATCCTTGGACGTAGACCTTAGTGGTGAACCAAGTAAAAATAGCTATGTCATCTCTCTGCATGTGAATGTATCATTGCTGATCATATCCTTCATACAGGTTTAAGTAGTTTCTACCAACGTGGGAACAAGATCCACAACTTTAAGAAGAAAAAGTTGACACCCTGATTCACCCCTCCCCTCTCAGGGTGCCCCAGGGTCCTACAAACTAGACCACATATAAATATTATAGAACCAAATAGATAATATTAATTGGTAAAAATGATCCTCAATCCTCAGAAAAAGGTAAATTTCTTGACCATCACATATTTAAAAATTCAATAGTATATACACAACCTCAGACCACCATACGTATTCTTAGGGAATAACACCAAAGCACCCCATGATGACAAAATACACTGGATGAAATCCTTTTACATCATATAATCTATTTTAATCCTCAACTAACACAATCTAGAGGGTTCCATACGATAAGGATCCATTGAAATTACTGAAGCGCCTAGCTATAAACCTATTCTGTGATATCATGTCGAGGGGGTAGCTTCACAACCTCAGAAAAAACATATAGAAATTACTTGATGACCCTATGAGTTTCCATCATCTCAATACCCATTGAATTCACTAGAAAATCTATTGTATAAGAGATAATTGGTTCCATATGTTTACCACTCATCCAATAACCCCATTCATTTAAAAAAATTGAGCGCTGACCATCCAAATCCAAGAATTAAATATTCCTCTAGAAGTAATAAATAAGAATATGCATGGAATAAAAAAAATCAATGATGGGGATGAAATAATATGGTCGTATATATAGAAAATATCACCACATGAATTATGATTCCCCATCACTAGTTTACACTTCTGACACACATCAAACAAAATGGTCTAGTCTCTAATTAGCGCATTCAACACCAGGGGCTTGAGAAGCCTCTCTACATTCATTCCCAAAGTATAGACTAAATAAGGTGAAATAAAGTATTTTTAGGCTCTTGAATAAAAATAATAACAAATAAGGTTAGATTACAAGTTGATCATACCTCTAATGATCTTCGAACCCTATAGTGTTGACACCTCTATAGTATGAAACTGTCCATGCCTGGCTCCCTTGACTTGCTGTTGAAGGCCACATCCATGGACACACTCAGGTTATGGTACTTAATGAAGAGTAAAATCATGAGTTCATCCCTTTCTTGAACTATCTCATATCACTGGATCATAGGTCTAATATCCTTATAATAGAAACAACCTCACTGATGGTTATTACTAAGTCTAATATTGAACTGGGACACCACCACTATCCCGAGCTCTAAGAACCATAGAAAACTAATTATAACAATGAAATATCCCTTAAATACATATAACACATTCCCAAACCCCCCAAAAAAATTATGAAATCCATTAGGTCTATAAAGCCGAAATGGAAGATACTGGGGCTGACTCGCCACTAGTCAGAACCTCGAAGGACATAACGCCTGAGATATAATATTGAAAACTCTACTCCTTGAGAAACACTATTGGTTCCTCTCTCATGAAAACCCTACTCATGAGTGCATATAATCGATCACCTTTTCTTTCTTATAAACCTCCAATTATTTCATCAATGTTAAAGGAGTAAATATATGATGATAGAAGGGTTGAGTGCCTCCTCAAGACACTATATATGAGACTTCTCATCAGGGAAAAGGTTGTAGGGAAAACGTAAAATATCCTTGAACTTGATCCCAAGATCATGCATAGAAAAACTCTCTTGTTAAATAGAAAAAAACTCCTACGTATTCATTTCCATCATGGTTGATGATAGGAACTCTGATCAGAACTCCTTCTGAATGTATTTTGAAGAAACATATGCCTCCTTTCACTCCACAAGATACATCATATCCTACTAATATGATACACCCCTCATATGACTAACTGGAAGTGGGACCTTGTAACCTTCATGGGTAAAAATTAGACTGAAGGGGATATCAAGATCCTCAAACTAGTACTCTGTCTTTAGATAAGATATGTTTCCCTCATACTATTATAGACCTTACCAATGAAATGAATGAAAGTTCTTCTACCACTGATCCTCATCCTTAGCCCGATCAACCCTCAAGAAGTAAATTGGGTCAGCCGGATGAACCTCACTAACTTGAACAACATGTGAACATTGTCTAAGAGGCATAAATAAAAGGAAAAAAAGATACCCTAATCCTAGTATCATGTAATTTTATTAAGTTTCATTTAGTTCATTTTAATTTTCCAAAACCAACATGTTAAGATAAGAAAACAAACAATCATGATGCATGTACCTCTCCTTACTCTCTACCTTTCAAGTGGTACCACCTTGCATGGTTATTAAGTAGGTTCACATTTCTCACATCAGATCATGAGGGTCCCTAAAATCCTATTACCTAACCAGTCTCTATAACCTACACACATCACAACCACCACACATCACTTTTACCACACATCAACACCACTTCTCATCACAACTACTACACATCACTTCCACCACACAACATGACCATCATAGATCAAAACCATGACAAAAAACATTCACTACACTAAAAATTTTAAATATATTATTTTAGATTAATTAGGTTTATTTTATCATATTTAATTTAATATTATCACACAATCTAAGATTCCATATATAATCAATTTAATTGTCAAATATACATTCTTATCCATTTTCATATGTGGTGATTCAAGAAGAAATAACAATAAAATTTTCCAATTTCATTAGTCACAAAAATATAAAAAAACTGAACATAAGACAAAGTTGTAAGATTATCAAGCATGTTAAAACAAATAGGTAAATACACAAGAAAAAATAAACCTCATGAAATTTCTTCCCTTCCCATTAAATTTTAATTAAACTAATTAATTATATTCATTAATAAAGTGAATAATATATCCACAAAGTAAAATAAATAATGACATTACCACATGAACATATAAAGGAGGAAAGATGAAGGATCCCCTACCTTGATTGAAGCTTCCAAGAGAAACACAAAAAACCAAGGATCAACTGCCACTAATCTCAAAGGAATCACCACAGGATCCCTATGCACAATAATCCCCCACTAGAAACCAACCTAATAGAGGATAAACCACAATAATGAACTCTTGGATATAGGAGAAAGAAAATGAAGTAATAATGATGAAAGATGGTGTTACCTTGATTCAATGGAAATCCAATCCGAATGATCCGAATTAACTATGGGGTTCAAAACACCAATGGAGGTGGATGGAGAAAGGAAGGGTGAGTAGGGGTCAAATAATAGTTTAGTGAAGGTTTGAAACTTGAATCAAGGGGGTAGTTGACCCCATATATATAAACAATCCTATTGGACTCCTCCATGGCGTGTTAAACAATCAAAATTACTATTGTGGTCTGAATCAACACATAATCTGAAGCCCCCATGCAAGACCCTATTTTCCAAATCATTTTAAAAATGATATTTTACTTCCACCGTGACCTTAACAATAGTGGGGTCCAAGAAATTTTGGTTTTTTAATCTTCTTCTATAGTCAGGAACTAAGTTCCATGCACTAGCACCCATCAATTGACTATTTTAACTTCAACATGCCTAATACAATGATTCAGTGAGCCTCTTCTACCCATTTAAAATAGGCTCTCATGCTTAGCGCCACACCCTCACTGATAATTATAGGGATTCCCATAGTGAATAGGAAGACCACCATGCTAAAACTCTGAACATCACACCTTCCCTAGGGTGTGGTCACACATTCAGTTTTCATAGGAGCACACCCAATCCAAAATGTCCTCCAAATCATCTTAGAAATCCATTTCCCAAGAGGTTGTGTTACTTAAAAGGCCAAAAAAAACCTCCAACCTATGAATCACTGCCAAAATCTCCCTCATCATCTCAAATACTTGGAGAAATAAAAAGGGGAGACTAAAAAGGCCCAGATAATCACACAGTCAACTTATGATTTCTAGTATCTCCATAACCTCATCAATTACATACAATAAACCTCACTAGGAATCACCTTACACTCATTAAAATTTCATCACCATTTGTAAAGTAAAGATATATACTAAATATGCTACCTATCCATTCCTTGAAAAACCCAAATTGAACTTATATAGGTACTTCTTTTAGTAAGTTAAATATTTTAACTTTAAGAGGCATTATAATTAGATCATACCATTCCATATATATGAGGTTTATACTTTTGGATAGAGTGTGAGTCATTTCTTATTAAGGCCATCTTGACTTGTATGAAAACTTAACTATCGAGGTATTCATAGATTATATAATTTATTTAATTTTTTACTAAATGTGTCTTAATATTTTAATATATATTTATATATATATTCTAATAATATATTAATGGTAAAGGCATACTATATATAAATAAACAACATTTTAAGGAACCTTTGACTTTTCATACCTCTTTTTTTGAAGGACATTATAAATTATCATAATATGAATTGCTATTGTTGGATATTTATGAGATGAAAATGTCTGCTGAAGTTTGTGGGTATGATTATATACTTATTATTTGAAATAAATATACCTTGAAGCTTATTTTTTCAGATATACTAGGTATCATAGTGATATGAGTCCTTTTCTTGTAATTTGATTATCATATTTCCTTTAAGTATATCAATTTTTTCTAAATTATTACCTATGTTTTTATTAGGTATATTCACACACTTTGTATTAAATATGATAGAAAATTAGTGTAGGGATTCATGGAACCACACTTTATTTTTCTAGTAAAATAAACAATTAAGGATAATAAAATAACTGAATATGTTTCTCAAATATTCTAGAATAAAGGAATTAAGTGATGAATGCTTCATTCCTATCCTAGAACAGGGATTTCATTGGTGAATCTTTTGAGGGGGGAGGCCTGAGAACTGCTTCTATAATATTTTCTCCCCATTCCCTTCATCTACCATTCTTGATTCCCCTGATGTCCCTCTCCAGTCTCTCTTTATTGATCTCTTGATGGATTAAGATTCTCCCCAACTCTAATGGCGGTCGTGGATATCCATTGAAGCCTTTGTCGACTCTCCCTTTTCTCTAACTAACTAAATAATAAAACCCAAACTCATCTTGGTCTGATGCACTAGATATTATAGGGTAGTTTGGGTTGTGATTATAGATCATTCATCAATGTACTAGAATCATGGTTGGTCATCTATAGTGATTTATGGTTTATATGGTTGTTCAATTTTAATGGAATAGAAGTTGATGGTAGTTTTTTTCTTTTAGTTATGGTTTCAATGGAAGGGGTGATGGTCCTGGAATAGGTCATCACTCTCTGTTGTGGATCAAGAACACTTATACTATGATCTTTCCTATTTTTCTACCACTTCTCACCTAGTTCATTCTAGTGAGGTGCTTTTAAAAAGGTTTTTGGATGTGTTTTTTGAGTTTTCAATGGTGTTTCTGATGAAACTTCTTACATGGATATACTAATTCCTTTGGGTTTTATATTCACAATTTTATTCAATGGTTTTACTTTTTGTTAATTTCATGTTAGTTTATATTCATGATTGAATGTGATCGGTGGTCCCATGTTTAGTTGATAACTTTTTTTTGTGGTTAATAGTGAGCTTTTTTGAAGAATAAATCTGAGGTTTTTTAGTGAAGGTGAGATGGATCTAGTTTATATTTCACTATTATAGCTTCATCTTTTGGTGGTACTTTATGTTTTCATCCTCATATTAGTGATATTTTACATTTATTTTTTGATATGATTTTTTAGTTTCTATATTTCTTCTGGTTTTGTGTTGGTTAATATAATTTGTGGTGTGTTAGGATGATTGGGAGATCCGTTCTAGTGATTTTCATTGTTAGTCGAATAATGTTATCATCGACCGATGTACTAGAGATACATGGTGGGATGGGATGTAGGGTTTGGTTCTTGAGGTACGCATGTGTTTTTTGAGGTGGAATATGGAATTCTCTTTGGGGTTTCTATTTTTCTATTTGAAATTTTAATTTCAAAATTGTTATTGATATGAGTTGATGATTTGATTGTGGTATTTGTTTTGTGGTTTCATTTGGTATTTTATGGTTCCCACTCAACCTAAAAGTTATATATTTTAAATTCAACTTTTTTTGGATGCATTTCAATAGACATTGGATATTGTATGTGTTTTTCATATAAGAGAGGTCCACTTACTAGTTATGCTACATATATGGTGACATGCGAGGAAACTTTAAAAAAGTATTGGATGCATAAGTGTGATTATCTTAATGATTATATATCGGAATAATTTTTTTCCATACTTATCATTTTTAAACTAGGAATGGGTGTGCTAAAACTAGTAAATAGGAAGAAGGAAAAAAATATTAATTACTTGTGTGAAAAAGTGTCTTCATTTATCAGCACTAAAATTTAACAGATATTTAAAATATTATTTTAAATTTATAACTTCTTCTAAAATATAATTTTTCATCATAACAAAGGATTACTCAAATATAGGTATTCTGTTATTATATTTATGTAAAAAATAATGACAAATTGGACAGTCACAACATTTTAAAAGATTAGAATTTATTATAACTTTTTTGTATGAAATATAAAGGAAAAGTTAATGAGGTGAACCAAACATTTCATCCATAAATATTATATATTCTTATATAAATTATCATTACATATCATTATGATCCATTCCAGAACTACAAACATTTAGTGTCTCTAGAAACTTGGATACATAGAAAACTTGTACATAAAATATCTACATCATCTCCCACTAGGTTCTTCATAATTCTCACATTTCTTAGAAAAATCATACTTAAAACTGTTCTTCATATCCTAGGGAAAAGGAAACAAAATACAAGGTGAAATTATATGCCCATTTAGAGAAAATAAGGGAGATATTCATAAATAACCATAAGGGTATGAGAACATGAGATTAACATTTTGAAATCATACATAATAGTTCATATATATCATAATCACGATTCATGACATAAAGCACTAAAGTTCATAAGATACGAACCATAATGAAATAAAAGAAAATGAGCTGTGAGATTATATAATTGTCATAATAACATGTCCTAAAAGTGTTTTATAAAGTTGGTAATAATCATAATCATAGAAATCTTATGACAAGGCTACCCACCAAGACACTCATCACATGTTAAGCTTTTTCTAACCACCCGTGCACCTTCTTTCAGCTTGGTATAACCTTTATCATTTTATATTTTAGGGTTGGGATAAGCTAAGATGTACCATTTGAGCTAAAAAATAATTAATATCTATCCAATGAATTAGAGGAAAATAATAGGACCAAGTATTACATAATCATAATCTATTCATATGTTTTCCACAATATCATGAAAACATTTATCATTTCTTCATAGCTTAACCCATGGAAATTAAAGAAGGTTTCATCAATATCTCATAATCACAATCATAGACCATATAGATAAATATTAAGGATGGTATCATAGAATCATATCCCAGTGAAACATAAGTTACAACAAAGGATGTTATCATAGATGAAAAATTCCTTTAAATGATTATTAGAAAATTTCTTGAAAAAAATACCCATTTCACTTCAAAATCGTTTATTTAAAATAAATAAAATTACAAAATATTAATGAAAAAATTTTATTTGAAAATAATCACTGAAAATTTTAAAGTAATATTAAAATAAAATTGAATTCATGGTAGTGGGAAAATTTTTTCATCCAGTGTACATTAAAACAAAGATCCCCTTCACATTTTTGGTAAAAAGTTAATAGTACCATGTTTGAAAAAATAAGAAGAAGAATAATTTTATATTTTTTTATAGAAATTAAAAATGGGTAAGAATGAATTTATATAATAATTTTGGAATGATAAAAATATTTCTTATAATAATTTAAAACAAAATATTGATATAGAAGAAAAATATTTCTGATCGAAGAGAGAAATAAAGTCATCTTTCTTTAAAAACATTATTTTGGTATATTGAGTACTTAAATAGAGAAAGATTAAATGAAAAAAATGTAATCTATATAAATAAATATAGGATAATAAAAAATAATAATATTTTTTAGTTATATATCATATAATTTCGTCATTATAAATTTAAGCGTAAACAATCCCAGGAAAAAGTGGGATTATAACATAAAACCCTTACCTCAAGTTTGACTTATTTCTTAATCCCTATAAACTTATTTATAATAAATTAAAATTTATTATAATTATATAAAAGAAACATATTAATAACTATAATTCAATATGTTTTCTAATTATAACATTTAAATACCCATTTATGAGTAATTATTTATTAAAATTGTCGTTTTCAGGTGTTAATTGTTTTATTTTTCATGAACGTTGCAGTTCGATAGTTCTAGTTCTTATAATTCGATAATGGCTCCATCATATTTAGAATGTTAATAATGATATAATTATAAAATATATTCCTTATATATATATATATATATATATAACCTTCTATAAATTTCTAAGATAGAAAAATGAATTACACTGTACATGGTGACAATAGCCCATAAGCGCGTATGAACGTTGTTTTCATTTTATAATAAAAATAATGAAATAAATATAAATAATATTTTATCATTATAGAATCATAATTATATCATAAATATAATATATATTTATTACATCTAGTATTATATCCATAAATATGATGCAGTGATGGAAAATGAATCATATCGCTATATAGAGGTGACAGTACACATATACACACGAGTGATACTTTCATTTCTCATTTGATATAAAGAAGGTAAAACATGGTTGTTAAATAATGATAATAAAATCTTATTATATTTATTATACTTTATTAATCATGTTATTATGGATAAAATAGGTTTAGATAGGGTATAAGAAGAAATAAAATAGAAAGATCTCGGTAAAGATTTATACCTCTACTTTGAGAGTCCGCCTTTAGATTACAACTTGAGCCTTGAAAGATTAATATTATAAGAACAAAAAGGGATATATAATGAGGTTAATAAATATATTAAGTTTTTGAGGAAGGTATCATATTCTATATAAGGCTAAAAATACACGAATAAGGATATAGAGGAGGTGCCTTTTTATAAGGGAGAGAGAGAGGACACACAAGGAATTACTTAAATGATTAAAATAATATAATGTTAGTTTCTTGTAAAATTGGATCCAAATAGAAAATAATTAAAATTTAGGATAATATAGGTCTTAAATAACTCAAAAAAATAATAAATAAACAAGTTTATGTAGAAATATTTCCTTTATCTCTTGGTTTAACCCTTGATAAATACATTTTAACCTTAAACGTGGTATTTTTTTTAATTATTTTTACTATTAATTATAAAAAATGAAAGTGTATTCATTAATTTTTTTTTAAATTATGATTAAAAATATGGAATCCATTTTATGAAATTAAATACCTATAATTGGAACAATTTAATTTTAAAATAAGCACAAAAAATTAAATGAAAACCCGTTTTTAGAAAAATGCATTTTAAGCATAAAAATGAATATAATTTCATTCCTTGCATAGTAAAAACTTTAAAACAAATTATAAAATATTTTATTTGATATATATTCTATAAATTTTATTAAAACAATTAATAAATAATTATTAATTTAAATTATTATGATAAAAAAACATTTCACACAGAGAACCATTTTTTTGAAAAAATAACTCTTTTTACCTTTAAATGTTTTTATTTTTATTCCAAAACTTTATACAAATAATATATGGATGTTTATTAATAAATTACTAATAAATTTAATTAAAATATATTTCAAATTTTGATCAATATACTTTTACTATATAATAATAAATAACACGTATAAAAATACTTTTTTTTTCAAAAAATAGGACTTTTAATCATTAAATGATTTTGTTAAAAATTTAATGATTATTTATGTGGAATTGATCAAAAAAATTTAATTTAGAAATATATATATATATATATAATTCATAATGTGGTTAATTCTATTTATTCCCACTAATCCAAAGACCAGTTTATTAAGTTATACCATATCATGATTTATTTACACTCAGGGTTGTGTGTAAAGAAAGCTATTGAATACTTCAAGTTTATTTCAAATAAAATAAATATAAAATCTTGGGGTGTTACATTATAAAACATTAAAAATAATTTCTCCCTCAAAATTTTGTCACTCTCATACAAATAAATGAGGATATCTATGCTTCATCGTATCCTTAAGTTCTTATATAGATTCCTTGAATTTTTGATTTCTCCATAAAACTTTACCCAAGTGAGTGGCCATGTTTTGAAACAATTTATCTCTCTAATACATGATTAATAAAAGTTTTTATTTATAGTAAAGGTCATTATCTAGTGTTATAACCTCTGATTCCATTACATGTGAAGGATTAAGTATGTATTTCCTCAAAAGAGATATATAGAACACATAGTGAACTTAAGAAAGGTTTGGTGAAAAAACCAATGAATAAGAAATCATCTTGATCCAATGAAGAATCATGAAAGGTTTGATATATATAGGGATAAATTTTACCTTGTTTAAAAATCTCATAACCTTATTCTATAGAGAAATTCACAGGAATACCATCTTAAGAACTTTTAATTACACATCTCAGTAATGATTGTCAGCATAACACTTCTCTTATCTTTGAGTTACCTTGATGCATTGCTGAATGGATATAAACTTCCATACCATTTCCTTATCTAGTTTAGGCCCCAATATCTTTATTTATATAAATTCATCCTATCATGTTGGAGTTGCACACTTTCATCCATATAGGGCTTTATAAGGATCCATCTGAATACTCGAGTGAAATATATTGTTATAAGAGAGTCTAAAAAGAGGAAGGTGTTGATAAAACCACCTTTAAAATATATAGAACAAGATCTTAGAATATAATCTAGGTTTTAAATTTTTCTATTATATATAACATCTATATAAGGATGATTAGTAGTACTAAAAAAAACTCTATATCAAGATCTTACTGAAGACTTCATCAGAACTTCATGATAAACCTCAGAACATGATTAGAGATAATATTATGTGTCACTCCATGAAAAATTACCACTTAATTAATGTATATCATGGAAATCTGATCAATAGATAAATCTTCTCTGATAGTAATGAAATGTTCCGACTTCGTAAGGCGGTCCACTATTGCTCAAGTAACATTATAAACTTGAGATATTTTGGGGAGTCCATTGATGAAATCCATGGTTCTATTTTACCATTTCCATTCTGATATGGATAATGGTTATAATATACCCTTATACTTTTATCTCTCATCCTCAACTTACAAACATACTAATCACTGAAATATGCACTCTAAAATATGTCTCATTATATTTTCCCACTATAAATACTTTTTCATATCTCTATACATCTTCATACCTTTAGGATAAATAGAGAATGATTATATATGATATCCTATAAATATATTATTATTAAATTATGGTATTTATGGGACACATAATTGGTTCATAAACCTTTTTATTCTATCACAATAAAGGTTGAACTCATGAACATTTCTCACCTTCTTTTACAACTTTATGTCTTCCTTCTATGCCACTTTAATCTTCACATGGATATATGATTGAACAATCATTTGAGAAAGATAATATTTCCTCCCTTCCTTAAATATTTCAATATACTTCATTTGTAAATACAAAAACATTATCTATTTTATGATCCTCATAATATATAAAATGGTATAATACTTTTGACTCAAAGCATCAACCACCTTGTTCTCTTTCCCAGGGTGGTAATGTATTGAGAAATCATAATATTTAATCAAATCCAAAAATATTATATTATGCATATTAAACTCTTTCTATGTGAATATATACTTTAAACAAGTATGATTAGTATATATATCATACCGTTCTATGTAAAGATAACACCGCTAAATATTTATTAAAATATTACCACTGTTAACTCCAAATCATGAGTTGGGTAATTTTTCTCATGAACATTCAATTGGTGTGAGAAAAAAACTATCACTATATATTTCTACATAATAACACATCCTAGAACATTATTCAATACATATATATAAATAAAAAACACTTCTTCACTACAGGGTTGTGTGAGTACAGGTTCACTGAACAACCTTCTCTTTAGTTCCTTGATATTTTCTTCACATTAATTACTCTAAAGGTACTTGACTACCATATGAGTTAAGATAGTGAGCCTATTAAATAGTTGTCAGAAATTATTCACAAATAATCAATAATAACCAGATAATACAAGAAAATTATGGATCTCAGTCATAGTGGTTGGTCTGGTCCAAATTTCAATAACTCTTACCTTTGATTGATCTATCAGTATTCCCTTTCTTTAGATTATATAAACAAAAAATGAAACTTTATGTATCCAAAATTTAGACTTGGTAAAATTTTAATGAAAATTATCATTCCTTAGGGTATTTAGTAAAATAATCAAGTGATCTTCATTATCACTAATTATATATGAATACCATCTATAAAGACGACAAAAAATAGTTCAAGGTACTCTCTAAGGACTCTATTCATTAAATCCCTAAAGATAATGATTTAATTAGTAATACTAAATGGAATAAATATAAATTCATAATTTCCATACTATGTATATAAGGATTCCTTGGCCATGTATTCACTTTTCACCCTCAATTGATAGTATCTAGATCAAAGATCATTTTTGTAAAATTATTGAGCTCTTCATAATTGATAGAACAAATCATTAATATGAGGTAAATAAAACTTATTATTGATTATGATCTCATTATGTTCACAATAATAAATTCATAGTCATAATGATCCATATTTATTCTTAAAAAAAGAATAGGTTCACCCCATTATGACAAAATTTTCCAAATGAACCCCTTATCAATATTATCCTAGATTTGATTATTTAATTCCTACAACTCAATTATGCCTATTCTAAAAATATTCCTTGAAATAGGTGTAGTACCAGGTATGAGTTTTATTGACAACTCAACTTCATGACTCACTAGAAGACTAGGAAACTCTTATAGAAAGGAAATAAAAAACCCTATACAATATGAATATCTTATATTTTGAGTTTATACTCAACTATCTAAGATAGATAACTCCTTTGAATAGGATTCAATACCCGTACAATAGATGTAATTTCCATTGGAAGTTTATATTTCTCCTCTCACTGATATAAAATCATAGTTTGGTTCTGAAAATAAAATGTGATCTACCTTCCTCTAAAGTTGATATGGGATATATATATATAAATCTAATCCATTCCCAAAATAAAATCAAATTCAACTAGAGGAATAAAAATGTGATTTGTAGAAATAAAATTAGCACAAAATTCAATTTGGGAAGAATAATAGAATTTAGATGTGATTATAATTTCATTATGAGTCTTTAATTATACTTTAATATCTAATTTTTGAGGTTATAATGTTATAACCTTAGAAAATTATTTAGATATAAAAGAGTGGATAGATCAATAATCAAATAAGAAATTAGTAGTTCTATAGTGGAAGATAAGTGTTTCTTTCACCACTTTGTTATCATACCCCCATTGGTAATAGACATCTCATGATATTTCAATTTATTTATAGGATTAAGAGGTTACTAATGTCAGTAATCATCATTAACCCTCATATTCAAGAACTGGTTATCATAATTCCCATACTCCTTTAATTTGATACATTGGAGCGTGGGTGGTGAATTCAATCGATATTTCTCTCCATTAATATTTTTAACAAACTTCTTTCCATCATTTTAACATTATATTTCTTGATGACCTTCCTTCCACACTTAAGTAATTAATTAGTACTATTAAGACAATATATTTAATGTTTCTTTCCACAATTCAAGTATAACAGAAGAACCATATTACTTCCTCCATAGTTTTTATTATTATAATTTAATTCTAATTCCATATTTATTTTCTTATCAAAACTATGAGATTTATGGGTAACTATGGTTTCCATTTCTTCCTTAAGAGTAAATTAAATTATTTATTCAAAGAAACTAAAGCCTCTTATGGTTAACTCCCTTAAGTGAAATGGTTTTAATCCATTGAAGAATCAATCTTACCTTAATGTTGGATGATAATATCATAAGCATACCTCACAAGTCATATAAACATTTCTATATGGGTATTAATGGATTCAACATCCTTATGATTTAGCTCAAATAAATCCTTCACTATTTTGATACGGATTATATGAGTAAATTAATAATTAAAAAACAATATTATAAACTCATTTGACTCTATATATTCAATTTCTTCTTATTTCCTCTTATTCTTGATAAGAGTATACAATTTATATTCTTATCCTTCCAGATGATAAACAACCAAAATAACTTTTTCATGCTCCAAGTACCGGAGAAGTGAAAATATATTTTTAGTTTTGTTGATCCATTTCCCATAAATTAGTAGATTAGTGGACCCACTAAAAGAAGGTGAATGTTTCCTCATGAAGGATTAAAAAAATGTTGTTCCATTATTTTCTCATTTGTAATCTAAACATGATTCATCGATTGAGAAAGTTTCATAATCATAAAAATGATATTTTTCATTCTATCTCCCATAACTTTAAATTACTCAGGAGTAGAATAATTGAATTATCCATAAAATTTAGCATTAACATGATTTATTCTAGTTACATCCATTTAATACAACCAAAAATAAAAATTTGACAAAAAATAATCATAGTGAAAAACCAAAAAATTATGAAAATCATTTATAGGATGTGTAAATCATGACACCTTATTTTCAACCCATGACACCATTGGTTTAACCTAGTTTATATATGGTTATCATCTATTAAAATACTTCATAATGGTTAATAATTAAAATGTTAATTAACCCATGAATATCCCCCAGGTGTTTATAGATAGGTGTACAGTTTTAGGCCCACTCATCTTGAACTGAGGACGATTGAGTTAATACCCAATATGACCCTTTCAGATTTATTACCCCTAGGTGAATTTATACCACAATCTCATCCTATTTCTAGTATTTAGACTCACACATTTTTCATAGGAAAACAACATTCCTTTCTATACCTTAACTTAGGGCTTTCTCCTATAGTTATGCTTATCCTAAGGGTTATCACTAAATTTTTTACATCCTATTTTCCAAAAATAACTAAACTGTTCTCTGATATCGACTAAAGTGACCTAAAAATTTCATACATAAATATTGTATATTATTAGATTAATATTTGTTGGGTATCATTATGATCCATTCTAGAATTGTAAAGGTTTTGTGTATTTGGAAACACGGATACATAAAATACTAGTACATAAAATATCTACATCATCACCCACTGGGTTCTTCAAAATCAACACCCTTCTTAGACATATCATACTTAAAATATTTCTTTTTATCTTGGGGAAATGTAAACATGATAAAGTGTGGAATTAGATGATCATTAAGGGTTTACAACAAATTTATCAATCAATAATCATAAGGGTATGATAACATAATATTAGAATTTTAAAGATATACCCAACGATTCAATGATCATAATCATGAGTCATGACATAAATCATGGAAGTTCTTAAGACATGAATCATAAAGGAATAAAAGAGCATGATAAATGAGAGTATAAAAATTTCATAAGATCATGTAATAAAAGAGTGGGATAAATTGTGGAATAATTATAAAAATCTTATGTTAAGGCTACCCACTAAGACATTCATCACATGTCAGGATCGCAATAACCACCAATACACCAGTTTTAGGATTTGGATAACCTCATGTGTACCCTATTTTGTGATTGGGATAACCTCCCATGCACTGAGATCATAAAATATTAATCTTTACCCAATTAATTTGATGTCTATAACATACCCACCCATCAAATAATAATAATACATTCATATGTATATCATAAGATCATGAGAACATTTATCATTTAATCATAGAATAACCCATGAGAAAGAAAATAGGTTTTTTCAATATCTCATCATTATAATAATTAAACATACATAGAAATAATAATTATGGTATCATAGAATCATATACTCTATAAACCATTTATAATATCAAAGGCTGTTATCATGGATGAAAAATTCCTTTATAAGATCATTGGAATATTTCTTGAGAAAAATAGCCTTTTCACTTTAAAATCTATTTTTTCAAAAAATATTAATGAAATTATTTTCCCTAAAAATAAACATGGAAACATGTAAATTAATATTTAAAGAAAATATAAGTTATGATATCAAGAAAATGCCATCATGCACTTTATGTTTAAACAAAAATTCCTTTCATAATTTCAGTAAAAAGTCAAAAGTACCTCATTTGGAAAATGATAAGAACAATAATTTTATTTTTTTATAAAAATTAAAAAATTCCTAAAAATGAATTTATGAAATAATTTTGGATTTTTAATTTTCTTCGAAACTATTTTTAATTAAATATTCAAATAGTAGAAAATGATTTCCAACGAAAGAAAAAAATAAAATTGGTTTTCCTTAATAACATTCTTTCATTTTATTGAGTGATTAAAGATAGGAAAATGAAAAGGAAACATGATATATAATGAAATAAAAAAATTATAGGAATAATACTAATATTTTGGAGAGACATATCATATTGTTTTATCATTTTAAATTTAAGCATAAACAATCTTAGTAAAAATTTAGAACTTAAAACCCTTACCTTAAGTCTGCATTTTTATATAAGCAATCTAACCTCATGTGTAATAAATTAAAATTTATTATAATTATATATAGAAACCTTATTAATACCTAAAATACAATATATAGTCAAATTATTACATTTAAACACCCAATTTATTAATAATTCTTTATTAAACTCGTTGTTTTTGGGTGCTAACTGTTTCATTTTTTCATGAATGTTTCAGTTCAATAGTCCCATTCCTTGAAATTTGATCATGGTTAAATTAAATAAAGAATATTATTCATGATATTAATATCATATATATCCATTTAAAACATATTTTTAACTTTCTATTAATTTTTTAGATAGAAAAATTAATTACACCATTCATGGAGACAACAGTTCGTACACACGCATGAACACTGTTACCATTTTATATTGAAAAAAAGAAAAAAGATAAAAAATATTTTATCATTATAGAATAATAATTATATAATAAATATCATACATATTTATTAATTTTATCATTATATCCATTAATTTGAGGTAGTGATATAAAATGAATCATATCTCTACATGAAGGCGATAATCCACATGTACACATAAGCTATACTTTCATTTCCCATTTGATGGAAAAGAGGAAGAAAATGGTAAAATAATAATAATAATATCTAAGTATATTTCTGATAATAGATTAATCATGTAATTATTAATATAATATGTTTATTAAAGGTGTAATAAGAAAAAAATTTAAAGTGTTTAGTTAAGATTTATACTTCTTCTTTGAAATCCTACCTTTGGTTTACACCTTAATTCATCAAATATTGGTCTTAGGAGAAGACTAGGGGGTCTAGGATGAAGGAAAAGAATCTATAAAGGGTTTTTGGTAGGTATTTTATGATTTAAATGGATCAAAATTTATGGATAAGGATGGAGAGTTGCTGACATTTTATAAGTGAGGGAGAGGACGCACATGGATTTACATCAAATATTTAAATAATATAATGTCACATTCTTGTGAATGTGGATCTAAATGGAAATGAATTTTAAATTATGATACAGGGTCTAAATAAATCCAAAATATAAGAATTAAATAATTTAATACGGAAATATTACTCTTATCTCTTTGTTTAACTCCTCGTTAAACCAGTTTAAACCTTAAGCGTGGTATTTTTTTTACCATTTTTACTATTCACTATAACAAAAAATGAAAGCAGAATCATTAAAAGATTTGTAAATTACGATTAAAAATATAGAATAAATTTTATCAAATTCAATTTCTATAAGTTTAATAATTTAATTTTAAAATAAGCGTGTAAAACACAACAAAACCCTATTTTTAGAAAAATGCATTTCGAAGAACAAAACTGAATTTACTTTCTTCCCAAACCCAATAAAAGCTATAAAATGAATGTTAAAATAGTCAATTTAATATATTATCTATAAATTTCATTAAAACCATCAATAAATAATTATTTTTTAATTTATTATGATAAAATGCATTTCACACATAGAAATAAGTTTATGAAAAATAACTATTTTTTACCTTAAATTGATTTTATCATCATTCATAACCTTTATAAAAGTAATGTATCGATTTTTATTCATACATTACCAATAAATTTAATTTAAATAACTTTTTAATAGTGATAAATATATATTTTTATATAATAATACATAACATTTATAAAAATACATTTCTATAAAAAAATATTTATTTTAATCATTAAATGATTTTATTAAAAAAATTATGATTATTTACCAAGCATTAATCAATAAATTTAAATTTAAGAAAATATTTTCATATATATTTCATAATATGGCTAACAATATTCATACTATATTATATAATGGCTAGATTATAAAGGTATATTATATCATGATTCATTTAGACTCGAGGTTTCATGTAAATAAATCTATCAAATACTTTTAGTTTTTTTTTAAATAAAAAATATATAAAGTATTTGGGTGTTATATATAACTATATGGGGATGAATTGTAGTGAGAATTAAAATTACAATATTTTTCCCAACTCAAGTATATAATTAATCAGAAATTACAATTTCGGATCCAATCAGATTATTATAATAAGTGGAAGAAATTAAAAAAATTTACCGACAAGACTTAACTGATTAAAAAAAGTTTTTAATGTTGAAAATAAACTATTAGAAGATAACAAATTAATTTATAAAAAAAGTGTGCACAATAGAAAATAAACCCAAAAAATTAAAGGAAATTATCAGAGTTTTAGATAAAAAATTAAATACCCCTAAAGGATATTTTTACCAAAACCATTACAATCAAAGGAATTCTTTACTTTTAGACCAAAGAGTAATGTGGATCAATATAATATATACAAGGTATCCAAAAGTTTTTAGAAATTATAACTTCTTAAATGAATCCCTGATTAGAAGCTACAAGCCCACACACATAGTTCTTTAACTAGAATTCAACTGTAGGTAACTCTAGTCATGAGTCCCTCTTCGATCTCCTCAATAAATAATAAGTCTAATCACTTTGAACTTCATTCAAAAAAACATTCATAAGATAAAAATTATTATCCCCTATGCCTCATATATTATAGACATCAATAATAGTTGGTTCCTATCTAGAATATCATCAACCATGATGATCATAAAATAAATGACTAAAGTAGGAAAACATATAACTTTATAATAAAATTTCTCACAGTGATAACTCTAAGTACACATAGAAAGATTAAAAATGAAATCACTCAAAGAAAACAAGATGATACACAAATTTAATTCTAATTAACTTTCCAAAAATTGTAATAACTTATGTTCCACGAATTCATTGATTAATTTATAGCCTTTTTTAACAAACTCCATTGGTCATATTTTGAGTTCTTTGTGTTCAGTTGCAACAACATCAGAAGATAAAACATCTATCAATGATTGTAGATTTAATTTCCAATGAAGTAGATCTATCTTCCATAACCACATTAAATTCATCTTTACTAAGTTCATATAATTTGATGAAAATATTCTGTTTAATGGAACTTAAGTGAATCATAAATTATGTATGCATAAAAAAAACTTAAACCAAAACATCAATTTAACTAAATAAACAAAATTTATTATGATTTTCAAAACAAAGGAAGTATAATATACATTTTACTCAACAATATCCCCATTTTTTAAAATTATGAAACATACATAAATTCTCAATTAAAGTTATGTTTTTAGGAAAAATTAAAAATAAATACTTCCTATAATTTTTAATAAAACTTCCAATATATATAAAATTAGATAAAATAAAATTTCTTTATTTAATAAACACACAATGTTAGTAGCAACCAATATCCCCCTTAAAAATTCCCTATGAAAAATTTTCCCTCTTAAATGAAAAACTATAGACTACTTACCAACGCTTTTTAAATTTCTCAAAAATTTTAATTTTTTAAAAGAAGTAGATAAACTTAAAAATGAAGGGATAAAAAAGGTTAATGAATAATAAGAGTTATGGAAGCTAAAATAATTTATTAGAGAAAATTCCTTTTAATTTTCATTAAATGTACTCCCCATTAAGATTTTTAGTGAAAACATGAGTCACTTTTCATTAAGTACAAATATTATCCTCATAATTTCCATTTTCTCTCCCTAAGATATATTTATCCCCATTTTTGAAACATCATAAGGAAAGGAAAACTCCTATCCCATTTGGGTATAAATTAGATAAAAATAGAAAAATGAATGATAAATATTAAGAGATTTAACTACATGATTTAGAAAATTTAAAAATATAAATTTCTCAAAGAGTTTTATTGAGTGAAGGATAAAACATTAAATTTATAGTAAAAAATACATAAGAAATTAATATATAATAAATTAAAATCTAATGGTCTATTCATACATAATAAATTAAAATCTGACATCATAAGATTAAAATATAATTATCAGAGCATAATAAATAAGCATGATATTTATACGTAAGACGAATGACATAGAAATAAAAAGTGGGACTTCACAGAAGAATAGAAACATGAAGTAAATATTACCTCTCAAAAGTTAATTACTATTAAAATAAACAATAAAGTATAAATTTCATTAGATTCATTTATAATAGATATTCAATGTACATATGATAATTTCCAATCAATAAACTTTTAGATAAGGTGAAGTGAATTCATAAGAGTTATACCAATTTTAAAAAAAGGTATTTTCTCCCCCTATATCAAGGATTTTTAAATTCTAGGTGATAATAAAATGATAAGTAGATCTTATGATCAATTTTATTTGATTATACCCAACATCTATTTAATATATTATATTATATTGAAATTTAAGTGCTTTGTAAAAATTTCAGGAATTTGATTGTCACTTTTGATAAACTTGAGAATAATATCTACTTTTTGTGTGTGATTCTAAAGGAAGTGATGTCTTATATCTTTGTGTTTGTCTCATGAATGATGTTATGGGTTTCTAAAAAAGAGAATAACCCTTGTGTTATTATAAAGAATCATAGTTTGTGTAAAATCCAAAAAATTATATATGAGTGTGTGATGTATCTACAATAATTGAGCACAACCACTCATAGCTATCACATATTCAGCTTTAGTAGTGGAAACTACAACTGGATGTTGTTTATTTCTAGATCATGAGACTAAAAATTCAATAAGAAAATATAAAGTTCCAAAATTTCTCTTTTTATCTAATACATAACTTCAAAATTTTTTACCAACAAAAAATCTTAATAATGAAATAAGTTCTAGAAGAATAAAAAAATACAAGTTATTATGTCTCTTTAATAAAACAGATAATCCACTTAACTTACTTAAGATGTGATTCCTTCAAATTTTCTTATAACTAATCACATAATTATACATAGTACAAAATATTTTTTTTACTATAGATCAAGTAAAATATGCTTCTAATAATTTATCTTAACATTTAATGATTAACTAGATTCTCATATTCATAAAAATAAAGTTTTTAGGAGGTACATATTAGAGTAATAATACATGAATCATTATAAAAAATGAAAAACTATTGTAATGTTTTGCTATCAAAATTTTCTATCTATTGAAAATTAACTTTTTTTAAAGAATAATATTGTAAAATAGAAAAAAAGAGTTTGTGGAAGATATAGTTATAACATTGTTAGAGAAGACGAAAATTAGGAATTTTGTTAAGAAACTTCCTAATTAATTTAAACGATTTTTTTCTTATATCAAAGTTCCAAACGTTATGAAAAATCTCATGATATAAGGTTTTTATCAAAAGAGAAAGTTTAAGTTTTTTAGATGGTAATTTTTTGGATAGAGACTTGTAAAGAAGTCTAAATTTTCATCAGTGGAAAGATGGTGATTAGATAAATAAGTCACTAAAGTAATATATTCACAAACTTTTACAAATAATCTTTTTAGATGAAGTGGTGGTAAGGAAAACTATAATTACCAAAATGATGATCTGATCGACCTTAACAATAGTTTTTTGAGGTGAAGAGAAGTGTAGTTGAGTTTTATATAAACATTAATAGATGTAAAAAAAATGTGAATTACCAGATGAACCTTCCAGATGGAGGTTTTTAATAAAATAATGATAATGGAAGTTTTATAATATTTTGAAAAGGGATATTTTTTCAGAACACCAGATGCACCAAATCCTGATTTCTGAACAAATATTTTTTTGAAAAGTTAGAATTTTTGTTTTTTTGGGTATTTACAATGTTCTAAGAAGTCAATGAGAGAGATTAAGTTTTCCAAATAGAAATTTGTGGGAATTTCTAAGTGTTTTGTTTTATGAAAAAACAAAAGGATGAAAAATAAATGTTTAAAGAAGTATTGAAGTTCCTATCATACTGATGTGGTGAATATGACTATAGTATTTATAATTTTTAATAATGTTGTAAACCATATTCAATAATAAGAGGAGAAATAGAAAAAGGATGATGAGTTTCCAGGTAAAAAGTTTGTATGTAGTTTTTTGAAGGAGCATATACTTAAGGAAGAAGACTAGATGATCTTTTCATGAGGAAATTGTTAGGTCCACAAGGCTGAATACCCTGAGAGGGGGGGTGAATCAGGGTATGACTAATTTAAAATTAACGCCCGTTCTGATCTTGTTTTGCTGTTAAGAAAAACACTCTTCTCTCTCTTTCCTGTTGCACAATATAAACAGAATGTATAGCAAGCACAGGAAACAACAATTTTACTTGGTTCACTGCTAAGGGCTACGTCCAAGGAGCATACACTGACAGGTTGCTAGTCATACCAAGTCCACTAAACTTCACTAGCTGTGGGTACAAAATTCGGGCTCGATCACTTCTATTCCCAGGCTCACTGTCTTTAAAAAGTTTAGGGTCAGCTCACTTCTTTCCCAAGGGTCACTCCCTGTTTCTCTCTCTATGGCTCACTGCCGGTGGAGAGGATCACCTTTTTCCTCTTCTTATGCTCACTGCACTTGGAAGGGATCCACTCACAGTTTATAGACCTGTAGGTCTCTTCATTTGCATGAATACATGCA
This sequence comes from Viscum album, assembly GCA_963277665.1. NCBI lineage: Eukaryota > Viridiplantae > Streptophyta > Magnoliopsida > Santalales > Viscaceae > Viscum > Viscum album. Next base: position 688,797,308 of record OY728148.1, read on the forward strand.
TCCTTAACTGTTGATGGATGTTCTATTATAGTCCAACTTTCATCCACTGATGAATACCACTTTTCCTCTTAACCACTGGGAAATTCCTTTGGAATCACCTTTGCAAAGCACCCTACTTCGCGAGGATCCCAATTTCACGAAGCTCAAACAAGCCTTCGCGAAACTCCTACCTTTTCGTGAAGCACTCTCGTGAAGCACTTTCACGAAGCACTCTAGCGATGCTCAATCCGTCGTAGAGAGGAGTACCTCACAAAGCTCACTGATCTAATGCAGAGCTCACAACATTAGCGGAGCTACAATAACCGCCGCGAAGCTCCTCTTTCGCGAAGCACACTGGATACGCGAACCACCTTCGCAATCCGAGAGCAAAAGATCTTCTCTGAAAATTCTCTCTACTTCTCTCGAGGGGGTTGGCCTCTATTTATAGGCGATTCCACCGACCCTCGAACTTACCGCGCGAATTCAACGCCACGTCATCACTAATCGTGAAGCTCCAAAGTTTCTGCCAGAATTCTTTCCAAATCGCGAAGCACCTCGGCAATTTTCGGATCACGGAGCTCGTCGTAATCGCGAAACATCCCGTCAATTCCTTCGCGCCTTTGCCACGAAGCTCCCTCGCAATGCCATTCATCGCCGTGAAGCTCCCTTGAAAATCCCTTCACCACCGCGATGCGCTTTAGCCTCTGCTGTTTGCGAAGTTTGTCGTAATCGTGAAGAATCACTGCCTCCATTCTTTTGGTCTTCACGAAATCCAAACCATGAAGCCTCTATTCGCGAAATTCATGCCATTGCCATATTTAATTATGATCTTCATGGAAATCCTATTTTCACGATGCTCACCAAACTCTAAATTTTGGACCCCAAAAATTTGGCAAAAACTGGGAAATGACACCACCTTGTACTGCTCTATTGTACCGCCCCCAGATCGTCCAATCCTTTTTCATCATTCTTTTTCAACATGGATTGTTAACAACTTATCGGGAACTCGAAAATTCTCCATGGAAACCTGATTTTTCAACAAACACAATCAACCCAAAAATACTGCAATGTTACCTTGAGGGATTTTTACCCAACAAAAATCCATCAGATTTATATTTTTGATAAAGGGGAGAATAAATTCTAAGATATAGAAATTTGACCGTATAGAGGAAAACACAAATCCATTAGAAAAATATTTTTTATGAAGGATACTATTTGAAACAAAACTGACGAAGGGTCTCTGGATGAAATCCCCATTGGTTGGAGAATTATTTATGATATATATGGACACACATTTCTTAAAAGAATATATACAGAGTTAAAAAAAGGTAGGATGATCATATGAAGGGTTTCTTAAAGAAGTTTGGGAAAAACAATTAGGAAGGGTATTAGTTAGAATAATGATGTTGTTTTGTTTTCAATTGGCTTACCATCTAGCTAAAAAATGATTAAGTTTGAATAATTACTTTCCATGTGATATTAAGGAAGTTTGGGGAATCCTAGAAGTCTTATATAATTTAATAAATATTCAGGAATAATTTAGAAGAGTTGAGAAGTATCTAAGTGAAATTTAGTTGTGCGAGATATTCATAATTATGAATTTTAGTAAGCATGAAAATGAAAAGTGTTTACCAAATTTTTAAACTTATATAGGAACTATAAATAAGAGTTAAAATTAAATAATACATGAAACGATTCACATGTATGAAAAATTTGAAATACTACAGAATCAATTTCAGAAGTGAGTTTCTAACCAAGACTAGTTTTATGTTGAAGAATTGTAGATAGGGACTTTGATTAGAGCATCAGTTAAAAATTTAGTTCAAATCATTAGACTTAGTTGTCTAAGTATATTTTAAGGCACAATGGTTTTTTTAATTGGAAAAAACACATGTTATAAAAGTCAAAGATTTTTTTGAGGTTCATGAGATGGAGAATACTAGATAAATAAAGGCAAACAAAATGGTCAATTATCAGATGGAGGAAATCAGAAAAGGTTTTTGAATAAAATTATGGGGAGTTATTTGGAAAATTTTCATACACTTTTATTATGAATCAGGTTTTATATGAAATGATTTATTATATAATAGGAGTTAGTATAATCAAACCCATCATGAGATAGAATGATTCTAACAAGAGTTGGATCAAAGTTGTATCCACTTCTTTTAAAAAGTATTTTTCTATGGACTGATATGATTGGCCATGGTAAGGATGTAGGTTCTCACACGAAGGATGAAACTTATATATATCTTATGTTCCTTATTTAATTTCTCATATTTTAAGGATTGTGATATTGTTATAAATGTTTATAAGGAAAATAAAACTAACAAGTTATAGGAATTGAATTTCATAAAGTTGGTGATTTTTAAAAATATCACCACTAATTTAACCCCCCCTTCTCTGTGGTTCAATGATTCTTAGGAGCTTCAAATGGTATTAGAGGAAGGATCCCATATTGAATCCTTATCATAGAAAATCTCAATTCAATCAACAACATAGGTATTCTTACCTTCAATGGAAAAAATTATCATGGATGAAAAAGAAGAATGATACCCTATCATTTGTCACTTGGCCCCGAGGTTATTGATGCAATAACAATTAGGGGTTTTCCATTTGTGAAAGATACTTTCATTACTTTTTCTAACAAGATAAACTTTGAGGTTGATGGGAATTAAAGAAATTATATGCTTATATCTTTATCAATTTTTTTTACGAAGGTGATGGGTCTCAAAATAGATATGGAAATTTCAGAAAAGCTCGAAAATATCTTCAAGGGGAACCCCAAAGTAAAGGAGGTGAAAGTGCCCAATCAGGATATTTGTATCACAGAGTGGGGGAGGGGGTGAGTCAGTGATAATTTTTCTTTTATGTTTCCTTTTAATTGAAACAACCTTCACCTAATATTAAATATTTATTTTTCTACTAAAAACAATTCAAATGAACATCCATAGGAACAAAAGTATTTACAAGGTTCACTATTTAATAAAAATAACTATATCCATAGTATGGTTTGGAAATGATCTAATACCACACAATCCACTAGAAATAATACTTTTGTGTAGAATACAATGAGTATGATATACCCTTTCACTCGTGTAGCACTTTGAAGATAATATAATAGTGTGTGCGCACCCTCTAGCACAAATAGGGTAATATAATAATTGTGTAACAAAACAAGATGCCTGTTCTTCTTAATAAACTTCCAAAAATGAATTCCTTGAAAAAAAATATTTAATTTCTTACCTAGAAGATGGTAAGAACCTCCTTGACTTTGATAAGGAAAACTCAGTCTGATTTTCCTAGTATGTTTTTCGCAGTCTGATTCTTCCCAGTACGATTCTCCCAATACGATTCTTCCCAGTATGATTTACCAATCCAATTCTTCCTAGTAAAAAATATATAACTATATCAGAATATGGGAGAGAAAATTTTTCACCACTTATATTCTAATATAAAAAACAGTCCAATTCTTTCCAGTATGATTCTCCAATATGATTATTTTATGTATGATTTTCCCAATACGATTCTTCCCAGTATGATTTTTCTAGGCCAATTCTTCCTAGTACAGAAATCCCAAATGGAAATCTTGATCCTATTTTCCAACCTAATATAATGATCAGCCAAATACAATGACAAGAAAAATATGATAGTCATCTGAATATGATGATCACTAAATATAATGATCATATGAATAACGTTGTGATATTGTCTCTTCTCCTTTCACTTCAATCCGTCCAAACTTCTACAACTTATCAAAATATTGAAAACTTATTTCTCTCCCTAGAAAGTTAGAGCTTCTCTCTCTTAATGTGAATAGTATTCCCATCAGATAAAGTGTAAAATAATTTCTTCCTTTTATAGGTTCCCTGAAAGGGTTTAGGTGGGATTCTTAAAAAGTTTCCTGATCAATCAAACTTCCCTAAAATTAAAACTTCTATAAATTTTAGATGGATTTTTTACTTTTTCAATGATTATTAAATATTCTCAAACCTTCTCAAAACTTATAAAAACTTTATCTCACTTATGAATATTTTAATAAACTTTAGTCTAATTCTGATTTTCCATTAATATTTTCTAGTATTATTTTTTCATTAAGAAACCCCAGTATGATTTGTTTAGCATGATTTCTTCAATATGAATTCTTTAGTATGATTTTTTCATCATGATTTCATCAGAAAGAATTCTTTAGAACAAATTATTTATTATAAATTCTTCAGTACAATTTCTCTATTTCAAATTATTCAGTACTATTTCTTCAGTATGATTTCTTCAGTACGATTTATTAAATTTTAATTATTTAGTACAAATACTTTAGTATGATTTCTTCAATAACATATGTTTATTAATCATGCTCAATAATATATCTTTCTTCATAATCCTTATCAATATATTTTTCTTCCAGATCCTTGGAGAAATATTTTTCTTCCTGAGCCTCACCAACATATTTTCCTTCCTGAGCCTTAAAAACATATTTTTCTTCTGGATCCTCATCAACATATTTTTCTTCCTGAGCCTCAACAAAATTATTTTCTACTCATCCCAAATATGATCCTCCTAAAAAAAATAGATTGAATACGATTTACAACACCTTTTCTCCCCCTTTATTTTATCATTCTTTCATAAAAAATTTTATAGAATACTTATAATTTATGATAACTCCAAGATCAGTAAAGCATCATTAGATTTTTATCATATCCATTATGAATCCAATTATAATTAGAACCTCATTATGATCTTATAATATTACAGACCCAGGGTGAGTCTATTGAGAACCAAACAACTACTTATCATTAAGATGGACTTTATTAAACAAAGTTATTCCAATTTTTTTGAAAACTATTTGTGATTTTAATTTTCAAATTTTAAAAAGTCAGTTGATTTATCTTATTTGAAAAACAAACAAAAAACTTGAAAAAAAATCATCCTAAATCCTCTTAAAACCTTGTCCATCCAACTTGGTCCCTATAGGAGGAACATTTATAACTCTAGCGATGTTAATTTGATGATATAAAAATGAGAGACAAAGAAAATATTTGTGATATTTTACTAGATTTAATGAAGTTATGTGAAAAATTTGAGGTTTTTGATATGTCTTAGAATATTTAAATATTGTAAAGAAACTCATGAGAAAAATTCCTAATAGGTTTGATCCTAAAATTTCCTCTTTAGAAGATAAATATGATTTATCTCTTGATGAATTGCGTAATTTTCCTGTTACTTATGAGATGAGAAAATATCCAACATTCAAAAAGAAGATAAAATAAGAAATAGATTTGGAATCTATGAGAAAGATGAAAATAAAAGATAATGAGAATGTTGATATCTATGATTTGGAAGAAAATTGAGATGATGAAATGAATGAAAAGATTATATATATTATCTCCAAAAATTATCGGATAGGTAGAAGAAAATATGGGGGAAAATTATACTCCAATGTTTTGAGTGTGGAGGAATTAGGTATTTTTATATGAGTTTACCTAAGAAGAATTTTTGAGAGTATAAAGATAATTCTAAATAAAAACCTCAATAGAATATGTTTAACAAAACTTCTAAGGATGATAAGAGGTAAACTTGTGGTAAGAAAATGTTTACTAAGAAAATAAATCTAGGAAAGTTTTATATATTTATGGGATCATCCAAAACTTACTTAGTGTGGTGAAACTTTGTGATAATGGAATGAAAGTGATATTAAGTAAAGATTCATGTATAATAAAAAGTGTGTAAGAAGGTAAAGTTGTTACTTGGGGTGAAAGAACTAGTTGAAATCACTTTCAAATAAGAGAACTTTGTAACTCATGATATTTGAGTGATAAAGATGATAACAAACTATGGCATCATATACTTGGGAACCTTACACATAAAATTATGAAAAAACTCCACAAAATTGATTTCATAAGAAACTTTACAATATTAAAAATAAAGAAGATAATGTTTTTACAATGTCTCAGAAAGTGAATATGATTAGAAAAATCCATAAAAAGTTAAAATTTAGTATATGAGACCTATTGAGCTTATTCACTCTGATTTATGTAGGATAATGAAATTTTAATCAATGAAATGATATTTTTTACTTTATCACTTTTATTCATTATTTCACTCATATGAATATCATTATGTTTGTGAAGAATAAATTAGTGGCTGTAGAAATGTTCAAATTTTGTATAAGAGAACTTGAGAGAGAAATGAGTGTTTATATATTGAAGATGAGAACCAATAGTGGAAAAAAGTACACGTGAAATGATTTTTAATCCTATATGAATAATCAAGGAATAAAACATCAATATATTTCTCTATACACCCCTAAAAAAATGGAGTACTAGAAAGGAAAATAAGAATCTTGGTAGAAATTGGAAGAAGTATGCTGGAAGTGTATAAAATTTCTATATTTTTTTGGAGATATGTTTTTATTACTACTATACAGGTAAAAAATGAATATTTATGAAGGCCTTAATCAAATATGAATTCCTATGAAATTTTTTATAACAAAAAAACATCAATGAAATATTTCAAGGTTTTTGGAAGCACCTACTTACTAAAACTTAAAACTCAACATATGGGAAAATTTTATGAAAATTTGAGGATAAAATTTTGATGGGATATTCACCAGACCAAGTAAGTTAAAAATTTTGGAAAAAAACATTTAAAAATGTTGGTGTATATATATGATGTGAATGTTTGTGAAAATATGACTTCCCCAAAAAAGGTTATTGAGAATGATGTAGAAGATAAGTTAAGGATTTCTAACAATAATTACAAAAGTAAAGATTAAAGTGATCCAAAATAGATGACTTAATATTTTAAAGAATCATGTGGAGAGGAAAGTGAATAAGGTTGAAAAACTCTGAAATTTTTTACCAAAATAAAACAGGTTGAAAATAAAAATATATTTGGAAGACGAAAAGATCTGGTGCATACTAGAAGAAAGTTGATAATAGAAAAGAAAACATGTCTTATAAAAATGGTTGATCTAGAATCAGTTTCATAATTAATTGAAAAAATAATGGATTGATTCTATAAAGGAAGATTTGGATTAGATAGAGAAAATCACACATTGGAACTCGTTCTATGACCAATATGGAAGAATATTATTGGAACAAAATGGGTGTTTAGAAACAAGATAAATTAATATGGGTAATTTTTAAGAAGCAAAGAACATCTTGTTTATAAAGTCTATTCATAGCTAGAAGGTGTGGATTTTAAATAAAATTTCCCCCCTTTGTGAGATTAGAAACTATAAAAATGTTCTTTTCATTGGATGTAAATCATTGTTATATTGTTTTTTAGATGGATGTAAAGTCATACTTCTTAAATAAAGAGATTGAGGAAGAATTTTACATTGAGAACCTTGTGGGTTCCTACTTGATAAATATGAAACCAAGTTGTGAAACTTTAAGAAATCATTGTACGGGTTAAAACAAGCTTCGTGATCATATTACTCCAAACCTGATATTTACTTCAAAATATTGAATTTTTATAAAGGGAAAGTTTATAGAAACTTATACATGAAGGATATAAACATAGGTACCCTAATTTTAATTGATTATATTGATGTTATATTTTTTAAGGTATAGACCAAATACTTGTAGAGATTTTTCTCAATAAATGAAGAAAAACTTTGAAATGTCAATTCTTGGAGAATTAACATTCTTTCTAGGATTACAAATGCAAGAGAAGGAAAAATACATTTTCTATCTCAAAAAATACACTATATTTACAAAATTTTGGTATGGAAGGTCTCAAAGATGTTTCTACACCCATTTCTTTTGGGATAAATATGAGTAAAGATGAAGTTGAGAAAAGTGTGATTTAGAAATAATTTTGGAAGTTCATAGGTAGTTTTCTATATCTTACATCATCAAGGCCAGAAATTGTATATTTTGTAACCTTTTGTAAATGATATTAGAGTTATCTAGAGTAATATAATATGTTGGTAGGGAAAAAAGAATATTTGGGTATGTTAAAAGAATAATTTCATATGTTCTCTTTTATAAAAGATTTTTTCAATATGAACTTTTGTAACGTCCCCAACCCAAAAGACACTAACCATTGCCCCAATCTGGGATGCCACATGAACTCAAGAGATCCTCCATGTACACCATATGTTTCTAACTAGTAGTGAGGGTCTAATGTAACATGTGGGGAGACTATACCCTCCTTATCAAAGTAACAATCAACAGATAACCAAAATAAATAATTGAAGAAATAACAAACAAACATATACATGCATTTCCAGGCATTTCCCAAATAGGGTACAACATAACTAAAAATTAAATATGTCATGTCATGCTAATAATGTAATAGTGATTGGAAACCCAAAATAAATAGAGATGATTAAATACACAAAATGGTTCCTAACTCCAAGTACTAATCCTTAACCATGCACATCCTGATCCTAACTCAACTCCCTAGTATAAGGCCCTGTCCCTTGTCTTGACCTGCAACCATGAAATCTACCTGGGTACCCAATGACAGACCGAACATGGTGTGAGTACAAATTAGTAGGCCACTACCAATATTGTCTACAAAATAACCAGTATAAATAGATAGTTCATGCAAATAAATAAATAAATCACAAGATATACAAAAGACAACACAAGATCCATTAGGTAAGAATGTTCACTTAGCCCATTTATCTTTACTATTTCTATTTCCAATAGTTATATAATCTTCACTAATATGTTCATTCTCAATACATGTTCTATGGTTTAGGCATTTACTTAATTTACATAACGTCCTAAGAAGACAAATCACTTTGCATAAGGTGATAAGTCAAATTACCTATATCCCTAGGGACGCATATCATAAATAAATACCTCAAACTTAACTTGGAGCCTTAGTCTAGGTAGTTTCATCCAATGCAATCATTAGGGAAATAGATCCTCTATTAAAATCACTAAAATTTTCATTCTAGGGGTGGGGTTTAGAGCCTCAGTCCAACATGAACCATGGGCATATAACCCCACGTCGATACCCCACATACTACCAAGCCATGTTCACATTCTTATTTATCCATTTTCCACATATACCATATCACAAACCATACTAAATCAATAAACATAACATCCAAATTTTATAATCATTCAACATGTAGAATTATCATCAAGCCTTAACCCATTATCATATTTACTGATTACATTGCACATCCCATTTAACCCATTTCCCTTTCTCATTCCTTAACCCATTTAAGTTTATTCAAAAAATCCCATACATTAGCATACTCAACATAATAATCAATTATCTTATGCTAACCCATTTAACACATTTATTAATTCATAATAATTTACCTATTTTTCAAGTTTACCATTTCATATTCATTAACCCAATTATGCATTTCAAGTACATTTCATAAATCACTTAGCACAATTTCCATTATTACAACAAACTTAAATAATGTTAATCCAAACCATCCATTATACCATTAACAATGTCTAGAAACCACCATTCATATTAACTTTTTAATTAAATCTAACATACCAACATATTTTTCATGGGATATACTTTATCACAAATCTATTTCAATATTATCACTGCCATTTTTTATGTTCAGAATAATTATAGTACTCCATCAGTGTCCCTATATTGGTCTAGTCAAACTTAATAAACCCAAAAGGATCACGAGGGGTTAAAATCCCCATTTAAACATCCATTTTTACCAAATATTACTAATAACATTAAATTCATGACAAGAATAAAGAAAACACACAACCTTGCAAGCAATAATAAATATAAAGGCTATGGGATATAACTTGTAGACCACCTACCTCATATTTGAATATTAATAAAAAATTAAGTATATCCTTAGATCCGTATTCAATCACCCTTCGAATCTCCAACCTATGATCCACCAGAAAAAGATGGTTTTAGGGATTCAGAAGAAGAAGAAAAAATCTATAAGCACTTATCAATAAAAGAGAAGTAATAAAAAGATTATAATCACTCGGAGCTTCGATTCACAACCAACAATGCCCCAAATGTCCTAGAATCAAAGGAGAATGATACCTCAGAATATTGGGAGTGTTTGGTTCATCTCTACAGTTGAGAGGATGAGAAATATAGAATAAATTGGGTAAGTAAATTAAAATCCCAAGGGGACAGTTTCTTAATTTTTCAATTTTTAATAGTGAACATGGTTTGGCCGCACGTTTTACCAAACCATGCACAAACCATGTGCCTACCACTATCTAAGAGGGTTTAAGTTGCACGGTTACCTGGGAATGTTTGAATGGTTTGACAAACTATGAAAAAACCACGAGGAACGCCTCTATATAGGGACACCTAGTTTTTCTTTCCCCTTTCATGGTTTTACCTAACCGTGCACCCCTCTTCCTAGTTATCACTATTTAGGAACACAATTATCCCTAACTATGCACAAACCGTGAAACATGCACTCGATGAAAAAATTCCATTTTTTTCTATATCCCAAACCCCTGAAACATACCCAAACCTACTCACACACCTAGTAAGGATTATATTAACCAAAGTTAAGTTATTTAAACCAAAATTTATACAAGAACATACCTCCATGAACTTTGGGATCTTAAAACCTCCCCAACTTATAATGGATCAACCTCGATCTGCTCTTCCTCCAGCATCATTGAGCTTTTGAAGAAAAGAGATTAGGAAACTATGCTCACACATCTTACTCCCTTTCCCATGTTTCTTGCTAAAAATTACCATACTTTTATAAAAATCATACCAATGGTATAGTCTTTCCCCATAAGAATTTTTCACTATGATCCATAATATGGAACTAATAGTCCTCAAAGGGTGCATTATCCTCAAGATCAACATCCTCAACATCAATCACATGAGATGGGCTAGGGTAATACTTATGAAGTTGTGACACATGAAAGGAATCATGCATACCACTATACCACTATGGAAGAGACAATCGGCATGCAACCAATCTGATCCTCTCCCCAATCTCAAATGAATCCACATAACTGGGCACCAACTTTCCCAATTTATGGATTGGATGGTGAGAAAACCATGGTGACACCCATAAAAACACATGATCACCCACCAAAAACTTAAGAGGTCAATGATTCTAATATGTGTATGACTTTTTCCTACTCTGATCCATTTCAACATGTTTCTAAACCAACTAAATCTATTTCTAAATCTCTTGTAAGAGTCTTAGTCCCAATAACCCTACTTATCCAGCTTCCATCTAACATAATAGTGACTCACAGAGTCTACCATAGAGTTCCTCAAATAGTTCCATCCTAATTGAAGCCTAATAAATATTTTTGTAAGCAACCTTAATAAGATCCAAATTATTCTCCCACAATTCACCAAAATATAGGAGACAAGCCCTCAATATTTCCTCTATCACATGAATATTATGCTCTGAATACCCATCAATCTGTGGGCGGAAGGCCGTACTCAAAAACACCTAGGTCCCAAGATCTTTTTCAATCCTTTCCATAAGAACAATGTAAATCACATGCCTCAATCTGAAACTATCATTCATGGAATCCCATACAACCATACTATTCTCCAATCATACAACTCACCCAGCTGGTCTAGGGTAAAAGTCTCTCAAATCCGCAAGAAATGAGCCACCTTAGTTAACTGATCCACAACTACCCATATCACATCATTATTCTATGGAATCTTTGGAAGAACCATAACAAACTCCATCATCACATCATCACATTTCTATTCCATAATGGGTAATGGATATAACAACCCAACCAACCATGGATGTTAAACCTTCACCTACTATAAGGTAATGCATCATGACATGAAACCTAGAACCTATTTCTTTATCCCCAACAACCAATAGTGCCTACAAAGATCTTGATACATTTTGGTCAGACTAGGATGAACTTCCTACTTCTATGCATGAAACTCGTACATCAAATCATCTCACATACATGCTGCCACATCAACATGGACATGAACATAAATGATTCCATCATCCCCGATGGTGCATCCAGAAGGTGAATACCCACCTTTAGAACATCCCCTAAAGGACCTTATGATAAGTTCACACCATAAACTATTTTATCAAAAAGTAGTTCCACCAACACATTAAGGCATACACCACCATGGAAAAATAAAGATTATGATTTTGGTAGTTTCTTTCACGAGGCCTTAGCTATTGATAACCATATGCAACCACCCGACCATCTTGCATTAACAACACCCCAAGCCCAACACCAGACGCATCAAAAAACAAGGTATACTCTTTATTTGGATCAGGTAAGACTAGAACGGGTGTGGTATTCAACCAATTACTTAACTCTTGTAAATCATTATCACCTTACCCATACCATTCAAACTTGATTCCCTTCTTGGTCAATATTGAAAGCTGTGCAATCAAAAAAGAGAAATACATGATAAACCTTCAGTAATAGCCAACCAAACCCAGAACACTTCAGACCTCAAAAAAATTCTTGGGCTATTCCCAAGAAACCACCACCTGCACTTCTCTCTGGGTCTATGAAAACACCTTCCTCTAAGATGATGTGTCCTAATAAATGAACCTCATCAATCCAGAAATGGAACTAGGATTGATTGTCTTATAAAATTTTCTCTATTAGTTCACTTAGGATGATGTCAAGATGTTGGGAATAATTATCATGAGTTTTTGAAATACACTAATATTTCATCAAAAAACTGACCATAAATTGATCCAAGTATGGGTGAATGATTCGATTCATTAGGGCCATTAACACTATTAACATATTGGTCAACCTGAATGACATAACTGCAAACTCATACAACCCATACATACTCCTGAAGGTGGTTCATAGTATATCAAAAGGTCTCACCCATAGTTGTTGATATCCTGACCTAAAATAAATTTTTGAAAACACTGAAGCACCTCTCATCTATTAAAAACTATTATTGATGTGGGGAAGGGGGTTTCAATTCTTAATCATCATCTAATTTAGGTTCCTATAATCAACACATAGTCAGAAAGATCTATCAGATTTATTGGAAAACAACACCAGAGATCCCCAACATGAAATACTAGGATGGATAAACCCTTTATTTTACAATTCCTTTAATTGAGTTTTGAGCTACTAGAGTTCTTTCAGTGAAATTTTATATGGAAGTATGGAAACTGGTTCAAATACCGGTAGAAACTCTATCATGAACCAAAAATCCCTCTTACATGGATATTCAGAGAAATGCTTGGGAAATACATCCTGAAACTAATCCACCACTATAGGAAATATGGACTGCTCAACTTCCCCATCATAAATCACGAGACACGCCACTTGTGCTATGAGTTCACCCAATTGCTAACAAACTGGCCCTACATGGCCTGCCAAAACATCCCATTCACCATGATGGAAATATGTGTATCCCTCAAGAGACTTGAAATTTTCCCTAAGGTGGTAAAAATAAATTTGATTTTGGTGCAACACTAGCCAATCCATACCCATGATCAAATTTAAAACTGAAATATCAAGCACAAAAAAGTTCCACAAGAAATAGTATCCACCAATTTCAAAAGTACACCCCTTCCACTACCTAATATTTTCTTCTCACACCCCTAGTATTATATTAATCGATATAAACCCATATAATTGCTCCACTACAAGGCCCAAAAAACCAAAAACTGAGAAGAAATACAAGAATGAGAGGCACCTATGTTTAATAAATCACTATCAGGAGTGGAAGCTATATGGATCGTACCTAAAGCAGTTAATGGTCCTGCCTTAACCCCTCTAAGTGTAGACTAAACTACATGGGGATGACCTGTTCAACTACCCTGATATCCTGTCTGAGTTTCTTGTGCTAAAATACCCTACTATAAGGGTCACTCTCACCCTAGAGTACCATGTCTACCGCCGTAACCAGTACCGCCAGTTGAACTCCAACTGTGCACCTGATATGGGGTAACTGATCCCCTACCTGCCTCATTACTCACCTCATTCCTCCATCAGTACCAAACTATCGATCGATTATATATAACCTCTACACATGCCCCAACCAACTGCACACCCAATACTCAACTAGTATTTAGGGTTACTGACCTAACATATGTCCCGACCTACCACACTGATAGTAGAATACCCAATCACTACCCTAAGAGGATGGTTCCCTTTTTTTGCTACCCTATACACCACAGTTTGGATGAAATCTCTCAAAGTGATGCTTCCTACCATATAAATCTACACCATATAATCACCCAATTAATACTGCACAGCCATTACCAGGGGCCTCCTTGATATTTGTTTCTAAAATAAGGGCTAGATCTACAACTTTAGAAAACCTATTTAAACAAAAAATATTCGTTTGGGACTAAATATATTGTTTAATTCTATCCGAGAAGCACCTCAAAATTTCTAAATAACCCCCTTCTAAAGATAGAATAAAAAATTGAAATTCGGTGAAATTTATAGCGTAATCCATTACTACCATAGTCCCCCAAGTCAAACTCATAATCTCTGGATCCTTCCACTACCTCAAGGTATCCAGGTAGAAGTGTTCCAGAAACTTTTCTCAAAAGCCCTTCCACAACATACCCTTTGTTTGATTGGTTATAACTAAGATATCCCACCAAAATTATGCTTTCCCTCACAACATATAAGGCACCAACTTGACTCTCTTATTGAAATGAGTCTCTAGATGATCAAATATTGTCTGGTTGGAATCAATCTATAACTTGGATTCCTTAGGCCCACCCTATCTAGCAAAATTTAGAGTGTGTTTCAATTGAAACTCCCTAGTCAACTCAAAAATGCTCAGAACAACCCACCCTAGTTCCCATTCCATCAATTGCATAAAACAATAAAATTTCTCAAAAAACTTCTCTTCTCCCCTATTACCATGATTCACTAGATTCCCTTACTCCATATCTGGAGAAGCATTATCTGTGACATCCTTCTATCACCCAACCATAACATGTTGATTTGGTGACATCTTCCTACAATTCCATGTGTGATTCTTATAACATATAAGATAAAGATTCCACAATTCTCATAAAATAAGGCTTCCCACTATTCATAAAAAACTCATCCTGCACACACTATCCCAACTAACATTATTAGATATAGAATACTACCCTTGACTAATCCCATTGAGTTTCATGAATAACATTAGGTAAACTAATATACATAGTCATAAGTAAGTCATTAAAATCCCTTTTCAACCATTTCCACAATCACAACACAAATATTTATTTTTAGACACATTAATCATTTCAAAAAATTTTACAACCAACATTTTAACTCATTCTTAACTCTTCATTAAGAAAAAATATTTATCTTTTATTTATAATTCTTTCCATTTCACCCATTTATATAATTTTCATTAGAAACAGTTTTCTTCACATTTTCTAGATAGTAAAATGCATCCTACCCTTCATGTCCCACACACCCACCCCGTGTTTTCCTATCATGATGCATACCACCTATAGCCCTAAGTGCCTGCAATGATGCATAGATACAAAACTTCATGCCATTATGGCCATGAGAAAAATAACATAAAAAGTCACATCACACAACAAGTACATCACCCAATGGTGAAATATCATTCTACCATAACAATACACCCAAAGAATAAAAATCCCACACTATGGGACTTGGGTTTTCCCTTATACATGGCTTAGATACTCCTAAGAAAGAGAGAATTTCCAAGGCCTAAAACAACCTAATCCCCCAACTACCACCCCAAATAACAAGACCACACAAAAGAACCACTATGATACCACTTTGTAATGTCCCCAACTTGGAATACACTAATCAGTGCCCCAAGCTGGGTCACCACATGACCTTAAGAAAACCTCCCCATACACCATAGGTTTCCGAATAGTGGTGAGGGTATAATGAAATATGGGGAGATATTGTACCTGTAAAGACCTGTAAAATTCAAGGAAATTTTTTTCTTAATTTTCTTTGGGATTTTACAAGAACACAGTTTCTAACGGCACATGATTCTGAGGCCTGGTGTGCCCGGAATCATTTTCCGAAGTTTAGCTCAGGTACGTTCAGTGAACGAACGAGCAAGTTTTCCTAAATTTTGAATCGGTGCTCAGAATCGAATTCTGAGGGCACCGATGGAATCGCAGCACCGGTAATTTCTTAGGAACACCTTTTCCGAAGTTGCGTTTGCTCGGGTGGAGTTTTACTTAATTGGGTTAACTAAAGAATACAATAAAATATTGTGCAACCGATTTTATTTTTATTCAAGGAAGTGTTAACCTGAGATAAGTGGTTGAGTGGGACCCACATCCTAACTAATCCACTAGGTAGGATATTAGTGAGGTGGGGACCACACGAGCCCCACCCTTTCAACTTCCCCAACCCCTTTAATTAAGGTAACGCACCCTCACCCCCCTTTTTAAATGAAGTCAACTCGTGCGTTTAATTAAATATTAAACGCCTTTATTAATTGGGCGATTTAAACATTGAAATTAATTCAATTAAATTAATTGATTCAATTTTGAATTTCCAAGATGTTGACTTGTGTGTTAATAAAATAAGACAAGCCTTATTTTATTAAGGGGTTCGTTGTGCGTGAAGGCTTGGGAGAATTTTCTCAAGGTTTTGAAGTTATTCTTCCTCGATGAAGAACGTGAAGAACGTGAAGAACGCCGACCTCCGACGAAGGTAGACAAGAACGTCGGATCCTCGGAGATCGACGACGCGATGCCGACGAATCTTTTCTCCGCGACGCGACGATCCTCCTTCCACGACACCTTCTTCCGCGGCGTGCAATTCCACGACGAGCCTTCGTTAACTACGCTCGAGGGAGGGTATTTATTGTTGTTGTTTTGTTCGTGAATTTTCGAATGTTCTTTGTTAATCTTATCCGCTTGCTATCAATTAATGGGAGGGGGCCAGACCGCACAAACACGGCCGACCCTCCTCCCTTAATTCTGTTTCATGACCTTGTTGTGGTTTGGAATGGAGATGGCGCGGTGCCGTCGCACCACGCGGGATCGTGCGGCAAGGATGCGAGTGTAGGATCGAAATAGTGATGTAGATGCTCAATATACAAGAGGGGGGGGGGGTGAATTGTATACTTTAAAAATTCCTTTGTAACCTTTAAAGTTGGTTAAGAATAACTATGTTTTCCTTAAGCAAAGGAAAGGGATAAGTTTAACAAAGTTAAACTAAGCAAATTCACAACACCTCTAACACCGAATGAAAACTTGGAAAGAGATTCCGAAAGTAGGTTCCGGAAATATGGTTCTGGAAATTGACACTTAACAAAAGATTACAATATGAGATTATACCTTAAAGCGTATAGAATATAAATGAACAAGAGTAAAAGTAAGGAAGTATAAGAAAGTTATACTTTCCTTATAATACAAAATGCAGCGGAATAAAAACAAGGAGTAGAACTACTAGTAACAAGATATAAGTCTTTTAACCCAAAGAGAAGGGTATCCAACAACCTTGGATAAAGGTCCCTTGATTTATACTTTCAAGCAAGTCTGTATTACCCACACCAGGGTAAGCCCTTGATACGAAGATCAGAGTCTCTGTCTTGCTTTCCCCACAAGCCCTCAACTTCAAGGTAGTTGGAAACCTCTGTCTTCCTCAGCAAGGAAGCCCTCGATCTTTAAGGTAGTCGGCACCTCTGTCTTCCTATCCCCGGAAGCCCTCGAATGTAATCACCAACATTCGGAGTCACATGAATCTTTGAGAGTTAATAAGAGCCTCTCTCTCTAGAAATCACTTCAACATCATGTATGCACAAAATCAAGTTGTTCATCCATCCGTTATGAGCTCTTTCAAATGAGCTCCTATTTATAGGTAAGGTCGGCTCCTTCTCCAACGGTCATATTTTCCTTAAAGATCGGAGTGACCTGTACACGTGTCACTTAGACAACGGTTAGTTTATAACAAAATAGATGACATCGTTTTATAACAAAACAAGTGTAACAGAAAGTATGACATCGTTTTAAATCTAAATCAAAAGTTCGGAATGAAAACTTCGGAGTGAAGGGTCAGAGTGTAAGGAACAATAATAAAGAGTACTCAAAATATAAAGGCATAAGCAAAATGAAAGTTCAGAGTCTAACCAAAAATAATTTTTCGGAGTCTTAATTAATTCAGAGTGTACAAAACAAAGATGATCAGATTCTGTTTAATAGGTGAATTCGGAATGGGAATTCGGAATGAGAAATCGTCATCATAATTCGTAATGAAAATTCTTCATCTGAATTCGTAATGAGAATTATTCTTCAGAATTCGTAATGAGAATTCCTCATCAGAATTCGGAATGAGAATTCGTCATCAGAATTCGTAATGAGAATTGATCGTTAGAATTCGTATTAAGAATTCATTATCGAACTTCATAAGAATTCGTATCCTGAATCTGGAATAGAACTTAGTCATAGTTCATATCCGGAATTTGGAATGAAACTTCCTTACAGTTCTTATCCAGAAATCAGATCCTAAAACAGAATGCTTCATATCAAAATTTCAATGATTCCTTGAAAATAGAAATGAATCCGAAACTTATACTTAAGAAAAAAATATGAATGAAAAATATGATAAGGATAATTTTTCTTACAAAAACGATTTTCCTTATAAAAGAAATTTTCCTTAAGAAAGCAATTTTCCTTAAGAAAGTAATTTTCCTTAAGAAAGTAATTTTCCTTAAGAAGGTGATTTTCATTAAGATAAGGTGTTTGTGATTTTCAAAACAAGAAGGAATGGAAAAGTCATAAGGAAAACCTTATTGACTCAACATCTCCCCCTTTTTGGAAAGCACAAACATCCTTACGAAAAAGAAATTATAAGAAGAAAGAAAAAACATTAAGGCTTATCTCCCTTTGCTTTAAAGATATTGATGAATACGACTAACTCCCCTTTAGGCTTTGATACTCTAAGGATCGTATTCAGATTTCCAGAGTGATATTTCATTACGAATAAGAAGGTCTTCTTTAATGAAAAACTACCCCTTAGACAAACTCTTATTAGAGTTTTTTTAAGTAACTTTTCCTTCTCCCCCGTTGATAAACTCTTATTAGAGTTCTTCTTTTTTAAGGATCTTTTCCTTCTCCCCCTTTGTGATTTTCAAAAAGAATTGGAGGGAATGGAAAAAAGATAACAAAGTACCTGAAAAATTAGTAATGACAACAATAGAAACAACAAGTACGAATTTCATTAAGTTTGAAATCTCGGCAACAAAAAATACAACAAAAAGATCAGATTTGATTATTTCGGATCTTTTTCCT
The DNA here is from genome assembly GCA_963277665.1 of Viscum album. Taxonomy (NCBI): domain Eukaryota; kingdom Viridiplantae; phylum Streptophyta; class Magnoliopsida; order Santalales; family Viscaceae; genus Viscum; species Viscum album. The sequence continues at coordinate 688,816,440 of OY728148.1, forward strand.
TCGACATGAGCCCCTTTAGAATAGTCTTGATTTTCTTCAGGTCTTTATGATCTTCTTCAGCTTGCTTCTTTAAGACAACTATTTTTGCGGATTGAGCTTCAATTTTTTCTTCCTGGGCTTTGATCTTTTTGTCCTATGCCTTTATCCTTTCTTCAAATTCAATCCGATGATCCCTTTCAAACTTCCATTTTTGAGAAACGGAATTCAGCTTCCCATTCAGATCTCTCACTTCTTGAATCCGGAAGTTCTTTTCTTCTGTCAGCTTCTCTTCGAAGGATGAAGTTAACTCATTTATCTTCCTGTCCTCAGTTTCAAAGGCATCTTTAACATTGTCTTGAAACTCATCAAAAAACCTCATATCTTCCACAGTTTTCCTCGACCAGCTCGTCATCCTTTTACAAGATCTTTTGTGGGCTTCATAGCCGACAAGAGAAGATTTGAACTCAGCTTCAAATTCGACACACTTATCCATAACTAGGGATACAGAATCTGATTTCTGATTCAGAGCATGTTGGAGCATTTGGCATCTTGAGTCAATAGTCAAGATAGTCGGAATGGAGCCAACTAACTTCCTCAAAGATTGAACAATAAAATCATGTCCCAACGAGGATGACTTCGAATCTGAAACTTTACTAGGAGAATTTTCTTCCTCAATAAGCTCCAACTTACTTTTAGACGAATCACCAAATTCTCTTTTCTTGCTACCCACTGATTTCGGAGTCTCAATAAGGAGTTGCTTACCCTTGTCCTTTTTCGGAATCGATTCTTGATCAGGAGTTTTCTGCTCACCAGTAGACACTTGAATAATATCATCAAAAACTTTTTGAACAACATCTTCCTCATTCTTATCCTTCTCTAGAGTTACTAACTTAGAGGATTCAGCCACTGAAGTTCGGAGTGATAGATGTTCCGAAGGTGATCCTTTATAATCATCTACCTGTTTCAAAAGATCTCCTGTTTCACCACTTCCTTCAGCAACTACTTCTTCCTCTCCCACTTGCTGAATCTGCTCGAGTTTCTCAACATGCTCAGCTGTAGTCTCTTCCGGAAAATCAAGGTTTCTTCCTGGAGTCTCAGGTAGATATTCCAAGGAGAAAGATCTTGGAACTAGAATGCTTCCGGAAAATCAAGGTTTCTTATTTTCCTTTACTTGTTTTTCAAGCTCATCAGCAGTTTTCTCCTTCAGGGCCTTAGCTTCCGCAGGGTCCAATCTGAACTGCGGATCCCCTTCTTTCCTTTTATCTTTATCAGATCTCCACTTTGCAACAACCTCATCAGGATAGGCCTTCTTCTTCTTTGGTTTGGGAGGTGCAGTTTGAACTTCCTTTGATTTAGGATCCTCAACTTCAGCTGCAACTTCTTTCAACTTTCTTTTCTTTACTAGCTTATATGATTCCGGTTCAGCAGCCTTCAGATCCTCTTCTTCTTGATTAGGCAAATCGACGAACTCACCAATCTCCATATTGAATGCCACATCCATCCTCTTAAGTGTATCATCACTGAACAACAAAATTTTGCATACCCTTGGCTTAGATCTGCAGGCTTCCTTGAAAGATTCAAGACACCGAACTATCAACTTTGATAATATTGCTGGATACATTACGACCTGTGCTCTGAGATTTCCTTTCTTAATATTCTCAATAGTTATAAGAATATGCCTCATGAAGTTAAACTTTCTTAGATTTATCAGGAAATATAAGATGTAGATCTCACTCTTCTTTAAACTGTCTTTATCACCTTTCCTCGGTACGATAAGACCTTGCACCCACAACTATAGAATCCGGAAATTTGTAGGCAAGCTTGAAATCTTTGGAGCTTTGTCATCTGAGAGTCCAAGAGTTTTCAAGGATTTTTCTTTATCGAAGCTACCCTTAGAATCCGGCAAAACGTGAGATATAAACTTTGCTTCTCCTTCATAGGATAGCCCTACCAAGCTTGCTGCCTTGGTATAAGAAAGCTTGTAAGTATTACCATAAGACTTGAAAGAAAACTTCTCCCTATTATCTTCCCGAAAGAAGGAAACTGTTTCATAGAACTCAATAAGTAACTCCGTAAAAACATCTTCTTGAGTCCCCGGTTTGGATACAACAATATCTTCCCAGCCATTCAACTTAATGTTCTTCGAAATAAGAGAATCATAGTTATTGAAGAAATCCGGATGGACTAGCCTTTCTCTGTAAACTAACCATTGTGAAATAGGTTTGGTGGATGACATCTATTGAGACGGTAACTCCGCAGACATTCGGATCTGAAGTCCTCTGAGAAGTTAGGAACGGAGAAATCTGAAGTTCGGAACGGCTTTAAAACTGAGAGGTAGAGATTCGGGACATGAGAGCTTGAAATGGATGTGGGATGAGTATTTGGGTCCCCTTTATATAGGCAATGGAACAACGATTCAACTACCTTGGTTGATCTAACGGTTGGGATAAGCTGAGATTAGATCTGACGGTTGAAAACTTGAATCCAATCTTTTTGAGGTTTTTATTAAAACATAGAATTAAGAAAACTATAATCCGAAAACATAATACAAGAAACTGCCAGCAAGTAAAATATGACTATGAAAACTTGAGTAAAGAAGTCATACCTTTCGGATTGGCTGAGGAGGATTATTCGTAATGGATAATATAAACATGACTACGAAAAAAAACTTTATTATGAAAAGACAAAGTTCGCAAAAACTTTATTACGGAAAACAAACTCAATACGAAAAACACATTACGAAAAAACGCAGTACGAAAAGCTTAGTATGGAAAACAAACTCAGTACAGAAAATTCCGTTATGAAAATACCAGTATGAAATTTTCCATTTCGGAAATTTTCAATATGAACACTTTCATTACAGAATTATTCTGTATGAACATGTCCATTCTGAAAAATTTTAGTTCCGGAAGTTCCATTCCGGAAATTTTCATTCCGAAAAGTTTAAAAACAAACTCTGAAAAACTTTGTTAAACTAACAATAAAATGTACTCCCCCTATGAAAAGGAGTTTATTACTGTAAGGAGAATTTTTCAATAGAAAGTTAATTAAGGAGGATTACCTTACGGATATCATTCCTAACTTCTGTTTAATATATTCAAATCTATCAGAAGACAAATATTTTGTGAAAATATCAGCAAGTTGATCTTGCGTTCCAATAAACTGAAGAATAATATCTCCTTTAAGTGTGTGATCCCTAAGAAAGTGATGCCTAATATCTATGTGTTTTTCACGAGAGTGATGTGCAGGGTTCTTACTTAGGGAAATGGCACTTGTGTTATCACACAAAATTTGAGTTTTAGTAAAACTCAAGCCATAGTCTGTGAGTGTGTGTTGCATCCACAACACTTGAGCACAACAACTTCCAGATGCTACATATTCAGCTTCAGCAGTGGAGAGTGCTACAGAATGTTACTTCTTTCAGGAACAAGAAACTAATGAATCTTCTAAGAAATGACAAGTTCCAGATGTACTTTTTCTATCCATTCTACATCCACCAAAGTCAGCATCAGAAAAGCTTTTTAGAACAAAATCATTTCCAGAAGTATAAAATAATCCTAGATCCATGGTTCCCTTAAGGTAGCGAAAAATTCTTTTTACTGCCTTTAAGTGAGATTCCTTAGGATTGGATTGGTATCTTGCACATAAGCATACTGAAAACATTAAGTCTAGTCGACTAGCTGTTAAGTAAAGTAGACTTCCTATCACACCTCTAAAAGATGTTTGATCTACTGGTTTCCCAGCTTCATCATGATATAAAGAGTTTGAGGTACCAATGGGAGTACTTATACTCTTAGTGTTGTCATAACCTTACTTTTTAAGAAGATATTTAATATACTTATGTTGAGATATGTAGGTTCCTTCTAGTTTTTGAGAAATTTGAAAACCAAGGAAAAAAGTTAACTCACCCATCATACTCATTTCAAACTCAGATTTCATTAGACTAGCAAAAGAGTTAGTCAAAGATTGCTGAGTTGAACCAAATATAATGTCATCAACATAAATTTGAATAATCAAAACATTTTTCTTATCTTTCTTTATAAACAAGGTTGGATCTTCATTTCCCTTAACATAGTTATTTTGAAGCAAAAATCCAGTGATTCTATCATACCATGCTCATGGGGCTTGTTTAAGGCCATACAAAGCTTTGGTAAGTCTAAAAACATGATCAGGATGTTCTGTATCTTCAAATCCAGGAGGTTGTTCAACAAAAACTTCCTCTTGAACATAACCGTTAAGAAAATCACATTTCACATCCATTTGGAAAAGTTTGAAATTAAAGAATGCTGCAAAGGCAAGTAGAATACAGATAGATTCAAGTCTAGATACTGGAGCATAGGTTTCTTCATAGTCTATTCCTTCTTGCTGATTATAGCCTTTAGCAACAAGTCTAGCTTTATTTCTTACTATGACTCCATTTTCATCACATTTATTTCTGAAAACCCATTTTACTCCAATAACAGAAGTTTCTTTAGGTCTTTCAACCAAGGTCCAGACTTTATTCCTTTCGAATTCATTTAGTTCATCTTGCATTGCTTTGATCCAATCATCATCACCTAAAGCTTCATCAGTGCTTTTAGGTTCTAATTGGGAAAGAAATGCTAAATGTTCTACTTCATTTCTTAAGGAACTTCTAGTTCTAACAGGTTGATTTACATCACCAATGATGCTCTCACTGGGATGATTCTTAAGAAACCCCTGATTTGGGTTTTGTAAAACCTGTTCATCAACATATGGTAGAAAGTCTTCTGGGGTAAATGTTTCAGAAGAATCTTCTTGAACAATTTCCTTATTAGAAGGTTCTTTTATCAAAGGTTGATAATCAGTTTTTGAAAACACATCTGAAGATGTAGACTGGGATGGTTTAAAAACAAAAGGATCTGACTCATCAAATTTTACATGTACTGTTTCTTCAACAGTGCAAGTATTTTTGTTAAAAACTCTATAAGCCTTAGAGGTTGTGGAATATCCTAAGAAAATCCCTTCATCAGATTTTGGTGCGAATTTATGTAGGTTATCTTTAGTATTCAAAATGAATACTTTGCAACAAAAAACCTTGAAGTAGGATATTCTAGGTTTTCTACCATTCCATAACTCATAAGGAGTTTTATTAAGAAAAGGTCTAACCAAAAATCGATTTATAGTATAGCAAGCAGTACTTACAGCTTCAGCCTAGAAATGTTTAGCAATAGAATATTCACTCAACATGGTTCTAGTTATCTCTTGAAGAATTCTATTTCTTCTTTCAACTACACCATTCTGTTGAGGAGTTCTAGGTGCTGAAAAATTGTGAGTAATACCTTACTACAAAAAGTTTCAAAATCATAATTTTGAAATTCTCCTCCATGATCACTATGAATAGTTTTCAATTGAAGGTTTTTCTCATTTTTAACTTGAGCTCTAAAACTTTTGAAATAGGAAAAAGCTTCAGATTTCTTTGCTAGAAAATAGACCCAAGTAAATCTAGTGTAATCATCAACTAGAACAAACACATAATATTTGCGTCCAGTACTTCCAGTTTGTGTTGGACCAAAAAGATCCATGTGCACTAACTGTAATGCATCGGTTGTTGAGACTTCAACAATTGATTTAAAACTAGATTTATGTTTCTTTCTATATTTACAAGGATCAAAAACTTTAGAAGAATCAAATCTAAGCTCCGGTAGATCCTTAACTAGTTTCTTCTTAGAGAGTTTACATAGGTTTCTAAGGTTACAGTGACCTAGTCTTCTATGCCATAACCAGGAGTGATCTTCCATTGCACTTAGACAAGGTAAATCTTGGCTTCTAAGGTCTTCTAAGTTTAGAGTGTAAACATTCTCTTGCCTCTTGGTTGAGAGGATAAATTATTTCTTAGAATTGTGAACTAAACACTTATCATTCCTAAAATTCACAAGGTAACCTTCATCACATAACTGACTTATGCTAATGAGGTTGTGCTTAAGACCCTTAACAAAAAGAACATTTGAAATCAAGGTTTTACCAAGAAGAACAATATTACCAATACCAACAATCTATCCCTTAGCATTGTCTCCGAAAGTTACCTTTCCTCCTTTCATTTTGATAATCTTTTCAAAATAGCTTTTGTTACCAATCATGTGTCGGGAACATCCACTATCCATGTACCATGTATTGTTGCTGGTACTCTCTTTATTTTCCTGAAATCAAGAAGAAAATTATACTTTCGGAATCCAAACTTGTTTGGATCTGAGATTTCTTGACAATAAAATTTTAGGTATCCACATTTTCTTATAAAAATAAGCTTTATGAAAACCTAAGGATTGGGTTTTGTTTAAGGAAATATTCTTTGCCCAGTGACCACCACATTGACATTTAGTACAAAATGGGGCACTTTGAGGAACAAAATAATTGTTACTAAAAATTGGTTTTGCATGGGTATAACCCAATCCGGATTTATTTCTTAAAGGTCATATTTGAGAATACATTTTATCATAATTTTCCTTACCATGGGTAAAGTTTGATAAACACTTCTTTAAGGAAAAAATTTCGGACTTGAGTTTTACAACCAAGTTTTTATCCTCAAAATCATTATTTTTTGAACTATAGTTAGGCTCGAAAACATTTTTATTAGAAATTACTTTTTCTAATTCTTTAGAAAGTTTGTTCTTCTCAGAACTTACTTCCTCAATATTTTTTGAAATACATTCAAAATTATCATTTTTTCTATCAAGATCTTTAGAAAGATCTGATATATCTTTTGTAAGAATAGAATTCCTAGAGTTTGCCTTATCAAGTTTCTTATTGAGTTTGGAATTCTCAATCTCAAGAAGTTCAGCAAACCTAGAAACTTATTCATTAGTAGGTAAAGTATTTTCTTCATCAGAAGATGATTCTTCATCAGAAGAGTTATAATACTTACTATCATTATAATTTAAAGAAACATTGGTCAAAGATTCATCATTTCGTACCTTAGCCATAAAACAATGATTATCAATAGGTAATCTAGCTATAAGACCAAGATTCTTATGTCCTGAAGATTCATAATCAGAAGATTCATCTGAAGAGTCACCACCACTGGCACTCCAGGTGTCATTAGCTTTCATAACTTTCTTAGCTTTGGCTTTATAATACTTCTTTCTGTTCCTGTCTGAATGTCTTTCCTTCCTTTCTTTCTTTTTGAGCATAGGAAAATCTAGTCTAATATGTCCAGCTCTCTTACATTCATAACAAGTAACTTCTCCATCTTTCTTATCTTTATTGTCCTTTTTCTTATACTTAGATTGAAAATTTCTTTGTCCAGCTATCTTGTTCATTCTTCGACCAAGATTAGCTAGTTCATTTTCAGAGACTTCACTCTCACTAGATTCGGATTGGAAAATAACTTTCTTAGACTTGGATATGGTTACTCTCTCAGGAGTCTTAGCTTTCATTTGATTTGAAGTTGTTGTAAAAGCAACAATACCATTTCCATTCTTCTTCTTTATGTTTTCAGCATCTCTCTTCATTCTTGTTTCATGTTGTAGAAGGGTTCCAAATAGCTCATCAAGAGTAATTTGAGTAACCTTCCTATTCTCATCTATAGTTGTTCTCTTGGACTCCCACTCATTGGGCATAATATCAATTATCTTATCCACAAGAGCTTCATCATCTAAACCTTTCTCTCCCATAGATTGTAGACTGTTAACTATAGTCATAAATCTCTGTTGAACTTTAAGGATAGGTTCTCCATAAGGAAAATTGAAGCCATGATATTCAGCTCTAAGCATAGCTCTTCTAGTCTCAATCAACTTAGAAGTTCCAAAGTGTGTTACCTCTAACTTCATCCATATACAATTAGCTTCTTCACAAGAAGAAATTTGGCTATATATATTTCTAGTCATTGAACATAGTAAAGTATTGCGTACCTTATAGTTGAGTTGATATCCCTGCTTTTCCTGGTTAGTAAAAGTTCTGACTTCCTTGTCAGGAATTTTATAATCACGAGTAAGTATAACAAAGTTATCTACTCCAGTGTTGATAACAAAAGTCTTCATACGATCTCTTCAGTATTTATAATCATTACCATCAAAGATAGGTGGTCTTGTAGGATTCATATTGTCAATTGAACCGACATTGATTCCTGCCATACTTAAAATAACTTTGCACACAAATTTGTTAGTAGCAAAAGTTCGTAACAACAAGTTCGGAATGAGAAAGTTCGGAATGACAAAGTGAGCAAGAAAAACTTATTCGTGAGTATAAGTATTTCAGAGACCTCCTATGATACCAAATGTAAGATTGGTATAGAGTAAGAGGTTTCCAACCTCTGATACCAATTGTAGGATCGAAATAGTGATGTAGATGCTCAATATACAAGAGGGCGGGTGAATTGTATACTTTAAAAATTCCTTTGGAACCTTTAAAGTTGGTTAAGAATAACTATGTTTTCCTTAAGCAAAGGAAAGGGCTAAGTTTAACAAAGTTAAACTAAGCAAATTCACAACACCTCTAACACCGAATGCAAACTTGGAAAGAGATTCCGAAAGTAGGTTCCAGAAATATGGTTCCGGAAATTGAAACTTAACAAAAGATTACAATATGAGATTCTACCTTAAAGCGTATAGAATCTAAATGAACAAGAGTACAAGTAAGGAAGTATAAGAAAGTTATACTTTCCTTATAATACAAAATGCAGCGGAATAAAAACAAGTAGTAGAACTACTAGTAACAAGATATAAGTCTTTTAACCCAAAGAGAAGGGTATCCAACAACCTTGGATAAAGGTCCCCTGATTTATACTTTCAAGCAAGTCTGTCTTACCCACACCAGGGTAAGCCCTCGATACGAAGATCGGAGTCTTTGTCTTGCTTTCCCCGCAAGCCCTCAACTTCAAGGTAGTTGGCAACCTCTGTCTTCCTCAGCAAGGAAGCCCTCGATCTTCAAGGTAGTCGACACCTCTGTCTTCCTATCCCCGGAAGCCCTCGAATGTAATCACCAACATTCAGAGTCGCACGAAGCTTTGAGAGTTAATAAGAGCCTCTCTCTCTAGAAATCACTTCAACAACATGTATGCACAAAATCAAGTTGTTCATCCATCCGTTATGAGCTCTTTCAAATGAGCTCCTATTTATAGGCAAGGTCGGCTCCTTCTCCAACGGTCATATTTTCCTTAAAGATCGGAGGGACCTGTACACGTGTCACTTAGACAACGGTTAGTTTATAACAAAATAGACGACATCGTTTTATAACAAAACAAGTGTAACAGAAAGTACGACATCGTTTTAAATCTAAATCAAAAGTTCGGAATGAAAACTTCGGAGTGAAGGTTCGGAGTGTAAGGAAAAATAATAAAGAGTACTCAAAATATAAAGGCATAAGCAAAATGAAAGTTTGGAGTCTAACCAAAAATAATTTTTCGGAGTCTTAATTAATTCAGAGTGTATAAAACAAAGATGATCAGATTCTGTTTAATAGGTGAATTTGGAATGGGAATTCAGAATGAGAATTTGTCATCAGAATTCGTAATGAGAATTCTTCATCTGAATTCATAATGAGAATTCTTCTTCAGAATTCGTAATGAGAATTCCTCATCAGAATTCGGAATGAGAATTCGTCATCAGAATTCATAATGAGAATTGATCATTAGAATTCGTATTGAGAATTCGTTATCAAACTTCATAAGAATCCGTATCCTGAATCTGGAATAGAACTTAGTCATAGTTCATATCCGGAATTCGGAATGAAACTTCCTTACAGTTCTTATCCAGAAATCGGATCCTAAAACAGAATGCTTCATATCAAAGTTTAAACGATTCCGTGAAAATAGAAATGAATCTGAAACTTATACTTAAGAAAAAAATATGAATGAAAAATATGATAAGGATAATTTTTCTTACAAAAACGATTTTCCTTATAAAAGCAATTTTCCTTAAGAAAGCAATTTTCCTTAAGAAAGTAATATTCCTTAAGAAAGTAATTTTCCTTAAGAAAGTAATTTTCCTTAAGAAAGTAATTTTCCTTAAGAAAGTAATTTTCCTTAAGAAAGTGATTTTCATTAAGATAAGGTGTTTTTGATTTTCAAAACAAGAAGGAATGGAAAATTCATAAGGAAAACCTTATTGACTCAACAATGAGATGCCATTATACCGCGCCGATGAAGACAAACAAGGTCGCGGCGCCGTCACGCCAGCGCACCGGACGGACCAAGGCCGCGGCCTAAGGCCGCAGCAGAGCAGGGAGCGGCAGCCGGTTTCTGGCCGCCGACGTTGGAGCAGGGGGACTGGCCAGCGCCAGTCCAGTGGTGGCAGCAGCCGGCCGGCTGGAGCAGGCTGGCCGGTTAGGGGAGAAGCCGAGGGTCGTAACCCCGACTGGCCAGACAGCAGCGGCCCCCTATATGGGGGCCGCGGTTACGCAACAGGGGGGAAACGCCCCCCCCCCAAACCGCTCGGCCGTTTCGGCCGAGCCACCTAGCCGGGCCGCACCAGCCAGGCCAGGAAATGCCCAAGCGGGCCGGAACCGGACCCGGTTCGGGCCGACCTAGGGGGTCTCAGGCCGGGTCGGTCCGGGCCCGAAACCCCCACTTCCGGACCCCTTTCGGTCTTTTGCCCATAACATGGGCTACGAACCTCCGATCGACGCATCGTCAGCTGCGATGAGTTCCTTGGATCGAGACGATCGTTTTGGTATATTACACTCAAGGTTTCAGAGAACTTTGGGTTCGGCCGGGTTGGTTCGTACACGAAGCCAACAGGGCCCTCAGAGCGGAAACACTTATAACTTGAGTTCTGGACATCCGATTGACGTGTCGTCGACTTTGTTGGGTTCCTCTTAGTAAGACAGACCTTTTGGCTTACTCCGCTCGGGTTTGGACGAAGTTGGTGTACAATTGGGTTGGTTTTGACTTAAAAACCAACCGGGCCCCTAGGACGAAAAAGTCAATAACTCCCAGACCGGGTGATCGATTTCACGCAACATCTGTCGCGTTGAGTTCTTATTGACGATACGGAAATTTTGGATATATCAACTTCGGAATTTGTGTCAGTTGATATATCAGCCCCTCATCTCATGGAGTGGACCCTCCCGAACGAGCTTGCTGTGTGCGAGAACCCTAGAGCTGGCTGCGACTGCAACGACGATGACGACTGTACAGAAATCCTCCGTGGATTCGACGACGAAGACTACAACACTCAGCGATCCTACGTGGGTTAGTGCTACCGATCCTGTGTGGGTCAGCGCTCAGCGGTCCTGTGTGGGCCAGTGCATACCGATCCTGTGTGGGTCAGATCCTATGTGGGTCATTGCGGGGGTTAGTACCTATCGATCCTTTGTGGGTCATTGTGGGGGTTAGTACCTATCGATCCTGTGTGGTTCCAACGGCTTTGATGAATCAGGGGCTACATCTGATCATCTATATCGTCTTACGAAAAAGTATACTTGTGTGAGATGAATCTTGACTTTCAATCATTATCTTCGATATGATTGACTTGCTTTCCTATGTGGATTGTGTTGTGTTATCCTGTGTGGATGTGATCGGACTTGGGCTCGGATGTTGGAGCCGAATGAGAATTGATGACTTGGGTATATGTATGGTCATATACCTAAGTAGTGTCGGATGTTACTTCGTGACTATATCTTTCCTTTGTCGTTTATCTTCTATGGATTCTGGGAGACGTTCAGGGGTCTCGGGGTCCCTACTGAGTAGCGTATACTCACCCCTGCACGGGCTATGCCCACACTATGTTGTGTTGGTTGCAGACGACGGACAACACTGATCGTGGTTGAGGCTTGCGGAGCAGGTCGGTACCTGGAGGTGGACCACTGGGCGGGACGTACTCGGAGTGGACGACTAGACTCGAGGAGCTATGGAGGATATCTGTACCAACCCTTCAGGTGAGACTTCCAGTGGACGGCTCGACGTTGCAGCTTTACATTTCAGTTCCTGTACTCCCCTTTTCAATTGTACTTTACTTTCAGTTTGGGTATGTATTCTGGCCCAGTTACTTTTCCGCACTTACTTTTGTACCCATTTTTATTTAGTGTTTACATCTGCTTGCTTACCCTGAGGTGTTTGTTTACTTTACAAAGGAAATGCCTTCCCTTTTTATCAGTAATTATGCCTTGGTGCTAGTCGCCAGCCCCTGGCCTATGGAAGGCGGACTTGTGGTAGTCACGGCACGGGCCCCGAGGACGGGTCGTGGAAAATTGGTATCAGAGGAGTTCGGTTCTACCGTAGAACTCATGACTCTGATCTTTTTCTATGTGAAGCAATATTGTTAAGAGTATTGAGTGTGGTTTTCAGTCCAGGGAGTCCAGTGTTGGTGCGGCGCCCGACGTATCTGTACACCAGGACCCTGGCTTCTGATTTCCGACTTAGTGCACAAAAAAATTGATTGCATGTGAGTTTTAAAAGTTTTCTTTGTGATTACTTTGTGTCAGCTCACCAGGTATACTGTTTCAACCGCGGGGCACCTGTTTCTTTTTAGGATGGCCCCATGACGGCAGCCAGCTAGGGTTCCAAGCGTTGTGCGGGACGACTTCCCACTGAGTGACGAGGCCTCGGTACATGGACCTTTGATGTCAGAGGCACCGGCGGTACCTCTACCCACCGAGCCACTGATGCTACCAGCCCCATCCGTTGACGGTGCACGTCGCCTTAGTGAACTGCACGAGTTTCAGTGTCAGCGAACGCCTAGGTTCCGCAGGTAGACGAACCCTCAGACAGACGAGGATTGGCTGGAGGTAGTTTTACGAGTTTTCAGGTTAGTGGGGACACTAGCTGACCTCATGGTGATCCTCGTAGCAAGCCTCCTGCACATGGAAGCATGCAGATGGTGGGGCTTGATGCTCAAGGTGCACGATGAGGCGTCTCTCTTCTAGACGGAATTTGAGAGCCTCTTCTGCTCGGAGTTTGTCCCAGCCACCCTCTGTGCGGTGCGCATCCAGGAGCTACTACAGCTGCGGAAGGGAATCTTGTCGGTTTCCCATTACTCGGCGAGATTTAAAGACCTCTCGCGCTATTCGACGGACATGATACGTGACCCATTCTTCTGGGCCCGGACCTTCGAGCAGGGATTGAGGCATGAGATCAGTGCATCACTGATCTCCCTCAGTATTCTGACACAGGCAGGGGTACTGGAGCGAGCCCTTCTCATCGAGATCTTCCTTGCTGAGCCTACATCAACAGCGAGACCTACCGTAGGGCGGCACATAGCGGAGTCTTCTGCAGCTGGTAGTCGATGGATGAAACATGGGTCCAGGTAGACCAGACCCTCAGGTAGATGACCTCAGGACACTGTCTCAAAGGTGCGGGGCACTCAGCGCAGAGCCAGTCTTTCGAGAGGCAGACAGTGCTATGCATGCGGCGGCCAGGGCCACATGGCTCGTGACTGCCCAACCCGCCATATAGAGGAGAAGCAGACGGTTGAGGGACCACCCAGGTAGAGGCATAGGGTCGACTGTGGCGGTCTGCAGGGAGCAGGAGGAAGAGGCAGAGGAGCTGGCCGAGCAGCAGGTGGTGGGCGACGCTTTGAGGCTCTACCACCACCACCACCAGGAGGTCCACCCCGACCACAGGGAGCTGGCGGGAAGAGACAGGCACAACTCTAGGCAGTGGAGGACTACAACCACGGTGCACCCGAGATGATTTGAGGTACTATATGTGTCTATTCCACCCTTGCTGCAGTTCTTATAGACATAGGAGCGAGTCATTCTTTCATAGCCGCTGCCCTTGTTCGGAGCTCTAATATTCCGACGGAGCCATTGGCTCGATCCTTACGGCTAGAGACTTCTACGGGAACAGACTCGACGATTACGCACTGGTGCCGGCAGTGTGAGCTTACTCTAGGAGGTGAGTGCTTCGGCTGGGATCTTCTTGTAGTGGCGTCGAGGCCTTACGACGTCATCTTGGGAATGGATTGGTTATCTACAGTCCATGCTCAGTTTGACTGCATTAGGTGCAAGGTGCGATGTGTACGCACCGACGGGAGTAGGTTCACCTTCACCAGAGAGAAGGGAGCCTTTGCAGCACATGATGGACTCATGCAGAGGAGAGGATAGCCCATCAGTCATCAGTTGGCTAGCCTCATTGTAGGAGTAGTTAACGTGCAGAGTCCAGGTTTTCCTATAGTGGTGGATCAGTATGCGAACATTTTACCCAATTACATCCCAGGGATACCTCCTCGTAGAGAGGTAGACTTTTATATTGACTTGTACCCTAGGACAACCCTGATATCCACCCCAGTATATCAGATGGCCCCCGCTGAGCTTTGAGAGCTACATGTACAGCTGGAGGACTTGCAGGGCAAGGGATTCATCTGACCTAGTGTTTCACCCTAGGCTTCCCCGATATTGTTCGCCAAGAAGGCGGATGGGAGCTTGCGACTTTGTGTCTACTATCGTCGCCTGAACCAGGTGACCGTGAGAAACAAATATCCGCTACCAAGGATTGAAGACCTCTTCGATCAGCTCAAGGGATCACGGTGGTTCTCAAAGATAGACCTCAGGTCAGGCTATCATCAGCTTAGAGTTCGGGATGAGTATGTGCAGAAGACGACCTTCAGATGTCGGTATGGACACTATGAGTTCTTGGTTATGCCATTCGGCATAACCAATGCTCTAGTAGTGTTCATGGGACTCATGAACCGGATATTTCAGCCTTACCTTGATCGATTTGTCATGGTCTTCATCGACGACATATTGATATACTCGACGACTAAGGAGGAGCACGCCTACCACTTGCGGGTTGTACTGGACACACTCCGAGAGCACCATATTTATGGTAAGATCTCGAAGTGTCAGTTCTGGATACGTGAGGTCACTTTCTTGGGACACTTCATCTCTGAGGCGGGAGTTACGGTGGATCCTACGACGATCGAGGCAGTGCTAGCTTGGGAGCCACCTAGGAGCGTGATGGAGGTGCAGAGTTTCTTGGGTCTAGCTGGGTACTACCGGAGATTTGTGCCAGAATTCTCCAGAGTTGTAGCACCACTCTTATCTTTGATGAAGAATGGGAAACAATTTGTGTGGTCAGACAGATGTAAATAGAGCTTCCAGAAGCTGAGACAGAGATTGACCAATGCGCCTATCTTGAGGCTACCGGAGGAGGGAGTTGGGTACGTAGTTTACTGCGATGCATCAGGGACCAGACTCGGATGTGTCCTGATGCAGGAGCGGGCCGTGATCGCCTATGGATCATGTTATTTGAGGCAGCATGAGCAGAACTATGATACCCATGACCTGGAGTTAGCAGAAGTGGTCTTCTCTCTAAAGATGTGGCGACACTATCTGATGGGCGAGTGCTTTACAGTCTATTCTGACTATCAGAGTCTCAGGTGCATCTTCTCGCAGAAGGAACTGAACCTGAGACAGTAGCGATGGCTTGAGTTCCTCCAGGACAATGACTTTGAGATATTCTATACTCTTGGAAGTGGGAACGTAGTAGCTGATGCACTCAGCAGGAGGACATGCATTCAGGTACTTGGGGAGGTGACAGAGCAGTTAGCCGCTTTGCAGATATCCTTCGTGGATAGAGATGGAGCATCCTTTCTTTAGTCACTCACAGTCACGCCTCCACTACTGCAGCAGGTCAGAGAGGCACATCGTGGGGACACCGACTATGAGACGCGGTGTGCGCAGATATCCTCAGGACATGAACCTGATGGTTTCTCTTTAGGAGGAGTGCACATCATCCTTTTCAGAGGACGTACCATGGTACAAGCTACTTTATAGGAGGAGGTGCTGAGGGAGTTCCACACTTCCCCTCTAGCGGTACATCCAGGAGTGGCAAAGATGTACCAGGACCTTAGACAATAACACTAGTGACCGGGTATGAAGAAGGTTGTAGCATAGTTTGTTTCTCGATGCCTCACCTACCAGCAGGTGAAGGCGGAGCACCAGGTACCAGCAGGACTGGTACAACCCTTGGAGGTCCCAGAGTGGAAGTGGGACGGGATATCTATGGACTTCGTGATTGTACTTCCAAGCACTTATAGAGGTCACGACTCCATTTGGGTGATTGTCGACCGACTCACCAAGTCAGCTCACTTCTTACCCATCAGAGAGCAGGGCTCAGTGGAGATCTTGGGACGCCTCTACGTTCAGGAGATTGTACGACTTCATGGTGTGCCATCATATATCGTCTCCGATCGAGATGCTCGCTTTACTTCCCGGCTTTGGAAGGGGTTGCAAGAGGCGTTCGGGACGCAGCTATGTCTGAGCACCGTCTTTCAACCTCAAACGGATGGTCAGACGGAGAAGACCATTTAGACTCTTGAGGACATGCTCCGCGCATGTTTCCTCGACTTTGGTCGCAGCTGGGAGGACCACCTACCCTTTGTGGAGTTCGTGTACAACAAAAGCTACCACTCCACCATCGGGATGGCACCATACGAGGCATTGTACGGCTGACCTTGCAAATCACCTCTGTGCTGGACAGACCCTGGAGAGTCACCACTTGTGAGACCAAAGATGGGACAGGCCATGACGGATAAGGTCCAGGTCATCCAGGAGTGGATGAGGACAGCTCAGAGCCGACAGAAGTCTTATGATGACAGGAGGTGGAGGCCACTAGAGTTCGAGGATGGTGACCACGTCTTCTTGTGGGTCTCACCTCGATGTGGATTACGAAGATTTTTCCGGGGCGAAAAGTTATCTCCACGCTTCATCGGACCATTCCAGGTCCTCAACAGGATTGGCTAGGTGGACTATCGCCTGGCTCTACCACCTCAGTTGCATCGGGTGCACGGCGTCTTTCACGTATCTCAGTTGAGGAGATACATGCATGACCCGGCAACTATCATTGACCATGGGGAGCCGGACATAGATGATGGGGCGACTTTTTCGGAGGTCCCAGTAGAGATCGAGGATCGACAGGAGAGGGTCCTACATGGATGGTCTATTCCTCTAGTGTGCATCAGATGGCAGCACGGGAACCTCCAGGAGAGCACTTGGGAGCGGGAGGCTCAGATGCGTGCTCAGTACCCACATTTGTTTCCCTAGTTCATGATGTATCTTTACGGGGACGTAAAGCCCTGAGGTGGGAGTAATGTAAAGACCCATAAAATCCAAGGAATTTTTTTCCTTAATCTTCTTTGGGATTTTAAAAGAACGCAGTTTCTAACAGCACCTGATTCTGAGGCACGGTGTGCCTGGAATCATTTTCCAAAGTTTATCTTGGGTACGTTCAGTGAATAAACGAGCGGGTTTTCCTAACTTTTGAACCGGTGCTCGGAATCGAATTCCGAGGGCACCGATGGAATCAAAGTGCCAATAATTTCTTAGGAACACCTTTTCCGGAGTTGCGTTTGCTCGGGTGGAGTTTTAATTAATTAGGTTAATTAAAGAATAAAATAAAATATTGTGCAATAAATTTTATTTTTATTCAAGGAAGTGTTAACCTAAGATAAGTGGTTGAGTGGGACCCACATCCTAACTAATCCACTAGGTAGGATATTAGTGAGGTGGGGCCCACATGAGCCCCACCCTTTCAACTTCCTCAACCCCTTTAATTAAGGTAACGCACCCGCACCCCCCTTTTTAAATGAAGTCAACTCATACGTTTAAATAAATATTAAACGCCTCAATTAATTGGGTGGTTTAAAAATTGCAATTAATTAAATTAAATTAATTGATTCAATTTTGAATTTCAAAGACGTTGACTTGTGTGTTAATAAAATAAGACAAGTATTATTTTATTAAGGGGTTCGTTTTGCGTGAAGGCTTGGAAGAATTTGCTCAAGGTCTTGAAGTTCTTCTTCCTTGACGAAGAACGCGAAGAACGTGAAAAACGCCGACCTCCGACGATGGTCGACAAGAACTCCAGATCCTCGAAGATCAACGACGCGACGATGACGAATATTTTCTCCACGATGCCACGATCCTCCTTCCGTGACGCCTTCTTCTGCGGCATGCAATTCCGCGATGAGCCTTCGTTCAACTACGCTCGAGGTAAGGGATTTATTGTTGTTGTTTTGTTCGTGAATTTTCAAACGTTCTTCGTTAATATTAGATACTTGCTATCAATTAATGGGAGGGGGTCAGACCACACAAACACGGCCGACCCTCCTCCCTTAATTCTGTTGCATGACCTTGTTGTGGTTTGGAATGGAGATGGCGTGGTGCCGTCGCACCGCACCGGATCGTGCGGCAAGGATGTGCGGCGCCATCGCGCCACGCCGATGAAGACGAACAAGGTCGCGGCGCCTTCATGCCATACCGGAGAATTGAGAAAACACCGCGGCCGGAGCGGGGCCGCAGAGGAGGGGTGCGGCGCCGTCACGCCAGCGCGCCGGACGGACCCAGACCGCGGCCTTAGGCTGCGGCGGAGCAGGGAGCGACGACTGGTTCCTGGCCGCCAGCGTTGGAGCAGGGGGACTGGCTAGCGCCGGTCCCGTGGTGGAAGCAGCCTGCCGGCCGGAGCGGGCCGACCTGTCAGGGGAGAAGCTAGGGGTCGTAACCCCCGGCTGGCCGGACAGTAGTGGCCCCCACATGGGGGCCGCTGTTACGCAACAGGGGGGCATCACCACCCCCCAAACCGCTCAGCCGTTTTGGCCGAGCCACCGGGCCGCGCCCAAGAGGGCCGGACCCGGACTCAGTTCGGGTCGACCCGGTTCGGGCCACCTAGGGGGTCTCGAGCCGGGTCGGTCTCGGGCCCGAAACCCCCACTTCCGGACCCCTTTCGGTCTTTTGCCCATAACTTGAGCTACGGACCTCCGATCGACACACCATCAGCTGAAATGCGATCCTTGGATTGAGACAGTCATTTCGGTATATTACACTCATGGTTTCGGAGAACTTTGGGTTCGGCTGGGTTGGTTCGTACCCGAAACCAACCGGGCCCTCAGAGCGGAAACGCTTATAACTTGAGTTCCGGACGTCCGATTGACGTGTCGTCGACTTTGTTGGGTTCCTCTTAGTGATATGGACCTTTTGGCGTACTCCGCTCGAGGTTTGGACATAGTTGGAGTATGGTCGGGTTGGTTTTGACTTAAAAAACAACCGGGCCCCTGGGACAAAAAAGCCAATAACTCTCAGACCGGGCGTCCTATTGACACGCCGTCTGTCGCGTTTAGTTCCTGTTGATGATACAGAACTTTTGGATACATCAACTCTGGACTTCGTGTTAGTTGATGTATCAGCCCCTCGGATCATGGAGCGGACCCTCCCGAACGAGCTTGCTGTGTGCGGGAACCCTAGAGCTGGCTGCGACTGCAATGACGATGACGACTGTACAGAAATCCTCTGTGGATTCGACGGGGACGACTACAACACTCAATGATCCTACGTGGGTCAGTGCTACCGATTTTGTGTGGTTCGGATCTTGTGTGGGTCAGCGCTCAGCGGTCCTGTGTGGGCCAGTGCATACCGATCCTGTGTGGGTCAGATCCTGTGTGGGTCATTGCGGGGGTTAGTACCAATCGATCCTTTGTGGGTCATTGCGGGGGTTAGTACCTATCAATCCTGTGTGGGTCCGACGGCTTAGATGAATCAGTGGCTACATCTAATCATATCTATCGTGTTACGAATAAGTATACCTGTGTTAGCTGAATCTTGACTTGCAATCATTATCTTCGATATGATTGACTTGCTTTCCTTTGTGGATTGTGTTGTGCTATCCTATGTCGATGTGATTGAACTTGGGCTCAGATGTTGGAGCCAAACGAGAATTGATGACTTGGGTATATGTATGGGCATATACCTAAGTAGTGTCGGATGTTACTTTGTGACTGTATCTTTCCTTTGTGGTTTATACTCTGTGGATTCTGGGAGTCCTTCGGGGGTCTCAGGGTCCCTACTGAGCAGTGTATACTTACCCCTACATGGGCTATGCCCACACTACGTTGTGTTGGTTGCAGACGACGGACATCGCTGATCATGGTTGAGGCTTGCGGAGCAGGTCGGTACCTGGAGGTGGACCACTGGGCGTGATGTACTCGGAGCGGATGACTGGACTCGAGGAGCTGTGGAAGCTATCTATACCCACCCTTCAGGTGGGACTTCTAGTGGATGGCTCGACGCTGCGGCTTTACTTTTCAGTTGTTGTACTCCCTTTTTTAGTTGTACTTTACTTTTAGTTTGGGTTTGCATTCTTGCCCACTTACTTTTCTGCACTTACTTTTGTACCCAGTTTTACTTAGTGTTTACTTCTTCTTGCTTACTCTGAGGTGTTTGTTTACTTTATAAAGGCAATGCCTTCCATTTTTATCAGGAATTACGCCTTGGTTCTAGTCGCCAGCCCCTGGCCTATGGAAGGCGGGATTGCGGTAGTCACAGCATGGGCCCTGAGGACGGGTCATGACAGTACCCTATTTATCGGAGTAAGACACAATAGATACCCATAATAAATAACAGAGTAAATAACAAATAAAGATAAACAATCATTTTCAACAAGTTCCCAAACAGGGTATAACACAATGAAAAAGTAAATATGTCATGTCATGATAACAATACTATAGTGAGTAGAAACCAAAAATAAATAGAAACAATTGAATCCCCAAAATGGTTCCTGACTCCAAGTCCGGATCCTCAACCATGAACATCCTTATCCCGACTCAACTCCCTAGCAAAGGGTCATTTCCATTTTCCTAACCTGCAATCATGAAATGTTCTCAGGTATGCAATGATGACAAAAACATGGAGGGAGTAAAACTCAGTAGCCCACCGCCAACAATGTATATAAAATATCTAGTCTAAATAGATAATTCAAGAAAGTAAATAAATAAATGAAAATATGTAAAAAATACAACTCAGGGGGCCATTACGTAAGAATAACCACTTATTCCATTTCCCTTTACTATTTCTATTTTGATCAGTTATATCATCTTCACCGTAAAGACCCAAAAATTTTGGGGAATTTTTTTTCTTAAACACATGGGAATTTTACGAGTTTTTAGTTTCTGACGGCGCTTGATTCTGAGGCCCGGTGTGCCTGGAATCATTTTCTAAAGTTTTGTTCATGTACGTTCAGTAAACGTATGTGCATGATTTTATATATTTTGAACCTGTGCTCGGAATTGAAATCCAAGGGCACCATTGAACTCATAGAGCCGATATTCTCTTAAGGAGACCTTTACCGCTGTTGCGTTTTATTGAGGTTAGATGTTAATTTTTGGGGATTCTTAATAATTTACATAAAAATTATGTGGGGAAAAATTTTACTTGACTGGTGGTTAAAACCACCAAGTGGAGGTTAGAGGTGGGGCCCACCACACCCTATCCTCCCTTAGGAGGATATTACTAGGTGGGGCCCACTCTTGTTTGAACCCCCTTTAACCCCCATGTATCTCTCATTTAATTGAGGAGAGTCACTTTAACTTCCAACTCTCCCAATTTAATGTTGAAACTCTCCACCTACCTTGTTTGAATTTTGAATCCATTCCTCAGCATTTAATCAAATGTGTTGTCACAATTAATGAAGGAAAATTCTTGAGTTGTTGTGCCATAAAAATAATAGAGAACTATCTGTATTATTTTTCGCTTAACTTTCTTTGGATAACTCTTGGAATAACACCATTCTATTCAAACAAAGAACACCTCTCATCTCCAAAGAACAACGAGCATCAAGTTCTTCCTTCTTCACCCGGAGCAAGGAAGGGAAGCACCGCCCGCCCACAAAGTACACCGAGGATGTTGACTCGAATCATCTTCACTGAGCTCTACCTCCTCCGATGTTGACGGAACGACGTCCATTTTACGTGATGTTCATCTTCTACAACTCGACAACATTCAACGACAAAATACGAGTTCAGGGGATTTGATTATTTTAATGTATGAATATTACCCTCATTCTTCGATGTTTAATTTGGTTTGACAGTGGCCAATTGTTATCACATAATGCGAAGGGCACGGGCCGTACAAACATGGCCTGATGCCTCTCTGTTAGTTCTTGTTTGATGATGACGGAGTTGGAGCCGAAAGGGCTCAGTTCCGTTGCACCGCACCAGAGAAGAACTGTGACAGATGAAAGAGGAACGACAACTGGGAGGGCCGCAACGGATGAAGAAGCGTGGCGCCGTCACGCCATGCGGAGGAGCCGAAGGTCGTGACCAGGTCAGGCCACGACGTTGGTGGCGCGAGACCTTTTTGGTGCAAGGAGGGCAGCATGACCGCAGTGCTGTCGTGCCGCGGTGGAGGTGCGGAGGCAGCCGACTGAGTCGGCCGCCATAGAGCTGGACCAGCAAGACCAGCCGGGTCCTTCAGCTCCCGAACCGACACGGTGTGCCATTTTTGTTCAAAGAACCAGGGGGCAACCCTTTCCTCATGTGGCCGGCGGGGCCGCCACTGCCGGGCCTCCCTTTGGCCGGGCCACCATGACCAGGATGCCCTTTGGCTGGGCTGCCACGGCTGGGCCGCCCTTTGGCCGGGCCACCCAGGGCCAGGCAGCCCTCGGCCGGACCACCCAAGGTTAGGCTGCCCCTCGACTGGGCCGCCGTCGGCCGGGCCGCCCTCGACCGGGCCGCCGTCGGCCGGTCCACCCTTGACCGGGCCACCCACGGCCGGATCGGCCCTCGGCCGGGCCGCCCTTCGTACAGGTCCCCTCGGGCCGGTCCGCCCTTCGTCCGGGTCCCCTCAGGCCGGGCCGCCCGTCGGGCCGAGTTGTATTTTCAGGTCGGGCCGTCTCCTCGGCTCAGGTAGCTTCCTCAAACCATGTCAGACCCGCGTACCGGGTCAGACCCTAGTTCAGATCAGGTTAGGCCGGGTTAGTCTGACTGGGTCGGACCGGGCCCGGACCCGCTAAGGCCATTTACACCTTTTAGTCGCATCTAGGGATATAGGTGTCCGATTGATGTACCATCTACGATGATGGAATTCTTTGAGCGAGAATATTCATTTGGCATACTTCACTTGAGGTTTGGATGCAGTTGGGGGATGACTGGATTGGTTTGAGCCTGAAAACCAACAGGGCCCCTGGAACGGAAATGCCAATAACTCTCAGACCGGGTGTCCGATTGATGCGTCGTCTATCGCATTAGGTTCATTATGATGACACGGAACTACGGGATACATCAACTCAGGACTTCGTGATAATTTATGTGTCAACACTTGGCTTGAGGAGCGGACCCTCCCGGAATCGAGCGTGCTGTGTGCAGGAACCCTAGGGCTGGCTGCGATGATACTATACCGGATTCCTCCATGGGTTCAACAGCGATGACTACTGTACTAGAATCCTCCATGGGTTTGACAGTGATGACTACTATACTGGGATCCTCCATGGGTCTGACAGTTCTGACTTGTATTTTTATATCCTGTGTGGGTCTGACAGAATAGTTGGTCCTGTATCCTGTGTGGGTACGACAACTTAGCTGGTCCTATATCCTTTGTGGGTCTGACAACTTAGATGAATCAGTGTCTAAATCTGATCATCTCTATCACTCTACAAAAGATGTATAACTGTGTGAGATGAGTCTTGTTTTTCAATCATTTATCATCGAGGTGATTGACCTTACTTCCTTTATGGACTGGGTTGTGCTTGGGCTCGAGATTTGGAGCCAAACTGTGATTGGTAACTTAGGTATATGTATGGGAATATACCTAATTAAGGCTGGTTTATACTTCATGATTGTATCTTTCTACTGTGGTTTATCCTTAGTGGATTATGGGAGACCTTCGGGGGTCTCAGGGTCCCCTATTGAGTATTGTTATACTCACCCCTGCATGGGCTTCACCCGCACATTGTTGTGTACTGTGCATACGACAGAAAATAGTGATCAAGGCGGAGGGTGACAAATGGGAGGCTTCTTGGAGCTGGACTAGACAGGACGTACCTTAGGGATGATTTTATTGATATCTATACCTACCCTTCAGGTAGGATTCCCAGGCAGATGATCCAGGATATTTTTTCCTTTTTTACTTGTACTTGTATTTGTTGTTCAGTTGGGTTTGTATTCTGGCCCACTTACTTTCAGCACACATTTCTTTTCAATTTTATTACTTGTTGCTTCTACTGCTTATCTTCAGACTGGGTGTGTTACAGGTTTAAAGGCAATGCCTTCCCTTTTATCAAGAATTCTCCTTTGGTGCTAGTCGCCAGCCCCTGGCCTATGGAAGGCGGGCTTGGGGTTGTCATGGTACGGGCCCCGAGGACGGGTCGTGACAAATTGGTATCAGAGGAGTTAGTTCTATCGCAGAACTTGGACTCTGATTCATTTAACAGAAATAGTGTTATGTTTTTTGGGTGTGGTTATCAGTTTAGGGAAACCGTTGTTGGTGCGGCAACCGACGTATCCATACACTAGGACTCTGACTTCTGATCTCTAACTCAGTTCACGAAAACACTTATTGCATGTGTGTTTTCTTTGAAAAAGTTTTCTTTGTGATTACTTATTGTTAGCTCACCGGGTATACTGTTTTAACCATGGTACACCTGTTTCTTTTTAGGATGGCACCACAAAGGTATCCAGTTAGGGTTCTGAGTTTCATATGAGATGGTAGCCCACCGAGTGACGAGGCCTCGGTGCAAGTCCCCATCACAGCGGAGGTACCAACGATACCACTACCCACTGGGCCACCGATACCACTAGCTCCAGCAGCAGAGAGTGCACACCGTCTATGTGAATTACACAAGTTATAGCGCTAGAGGCCACCCAGGTTCCAGGGAGAGACAGACCCACAAGAAATTGAGGATTGGATGGAGGCTATCAGGAGAGTTTTCAGATTGGTAGGGACACCTGCTGACCTCATGACGATCCTTCCCACTAGTGTCATGTATGCAGCAGTATACAGATGGTGGAGCCTGATACTCTAGGTGAATGCCGAGGCATCATTACTTTGTACATACTTCGAGAGTCTCTTCTGCTCAGAGTTTGTTCCAGCCACCCTTCATTCGGTGCATATTCAGGAGTTACTTCATCTGAAGCAAGGCAACATGATAGTAGCTCAGTACTCGGCGAGGTTCACCGACCTCTCGCACTACTCCATGGATATGGTACGAGACCTGTTCTTCAGGGACTGGACCTTTAAGAAGGGAATCAGGCATGATATCAGGGATTCAATGAACCCCCTTAGCATACCGATGTAGGCGGGGTGTTGAAGAGAGCCTTTCTAGTGGAGAGTTTTCTCGCTGAGTAGTCACTAGCAGTGAGACCCACCACAGGGATACACGTAGCGGAGTATTATGCAGCCGGCAGTAGACCTATTTCGCAGAAGACCAAGAAGACTAGGCCATCAGGTGGGAGACCCCAGGATACAATTTTGGTTGGGCGGGGGTCACGAGATAGAGTCGGCTATACGAGCAGCAGATAGTGCTATGCATGTGGCGGGCAGGGCCACATGGCTCGTGACTTCCTGACCCTCCATGGAGATGAGTAGCAGACAGTAGAGGGACCTACCAGGAAGAGGCATAGGTTCGACCATGGTGGTCCATCGGGAGCAGGCAGACGTGGTAGAGGAGATGGCTGAGCAGCGGGTGGTGGACGACGTTTTAAGGCTCTACCACCACCACCACCAGGAGGTCCACCCCGACCACAGGGAGCTGGCGGACAGAGGCGGGCTCAGCTCCAGGCAGTCGAGGGCTACGACCATGGCGCACATGAGATGATTTGAGGTACTATCTATGTCTACTCCACCCTTGTTGCAGTACTTATAGACATAGGATCAAGTCATTCTTTTATTGCCACTGCCCTAGTTCGGAGCTCAGAGATTACGACGGAGCCGTTGGCTTGATCCTTACGGCTAGATAATCCTATGGGAGCAGACTCGATGATTATGCCCTAATGTCCGCAGTGTGAGCTTACTCTAGGAGGCGAGAGCTTTGCCTGTGATCTTCTCATAGTGGCGTCGAGTCCTTATGACGTCATCTTGGGTATGGATTAGTTATCCATAGTTCATGCTCAGATTAACTGTATTATGTGAAAAGTGAAGTGTATCCTCACGGATGGGACCAGGTTCACCTTTACAGGTGATAAGGGAGCCTTTTCAGTGCAGGATGGACTTACAGAGAGTAGGGGGAATCCGATCACACATCAGTTGCATAGTCTCATCCTCGGAGCAGTTGATGTGCGGAGTTCGAGTTTTCCTATTATTGTGGATCAGTACGCGGATGTTTTCCCTAAAGCCTTTCTAGGACTACCTCCTCGCAGAGAGGTGGACTTCTATATTGACCTGTACCCCCGGACGACACTAATATATACTACAGCATATCGGATGGCTCCCGTCGAGATTTGTGATCTGCGGGTACAACTGGAGGACTTGTAGGGTAAGGGATTTATCCCACCTAGTGTTTCACCCTGGGAATCTCTGATTTTGTTCTCCAAGAAGGCGAATGGGAGCTTGCGACTGTGTGTTGACTATCGTCACCTAAATCAGGTGACCATGAAGAACAAGTACCCACTCCCAAGGATTGATGACCTCTTTGATCAGCTCAAGGGATCATGATGATTCTCGAAGATAGACCTTAGGTTAGGCTATCACCAGCTTAGAGTTCAAGAGGAGGATGTATAGAAGATGAAATTCAGGTGTCGGTATGGACACTACAAGTTCTTGGTTATGCCCTTTGGTGTAACCAACGCTCCAGAAGTGTTCATGAGTCTCATGAATATGATCTTCCAGCCTTACCTCGATCGGTTTGTTGTAGTCTTCATCGACGACATACTGATCTACTTGACTAATGAGGAGGAGTATCCCTACCATTTGTGGGTAGTATTAGACACACTCCGAGAGCACCAGCTTTATGGTAAGCTCTCGAAGTGCCAGTTTTGGATTCGATAGGTTCACTTCTTGGGACACATCATCTCAGAGGCTGGAGTTGCAGTGGATCCAATGAAGATCGAGGCAGTACATGCTTGGGAGCCACCCAAGATTGTGATGGAGGTATGGAGTTTTCTGGGACTGGCTGGGTACTATCAGAGATTTGTGCCATATTTCTCCATAGTTGCAGCACCTCTTTCAATATTAATGAAGAAGGGGCAACTATTTGTGTGGTCAGAGAGATTCCAGCAGAGCTTTCAGGAGTTGAGGTAGAGGTTGACTAGTGTGCCCATCTTGAGGCTACCAGAGGAGGGTTTTGGGTATGTAGTTTACTACGACGCATCAGGGACCAGACTCGGGTGTGTCCTGATGCTGGAGCGAGTAGTGATCGTGTATGCTTCATGGAAGTTGAGACAACACGAACAGAACTATTCTACCCATGACCTGGAGTTTGCAGCAGTGGTCTTCTCTTTGAAGATTTGGCAGCACTATCTGATGGGAGATCATTTTACAGTCTACTCTGACCACAAGAGTCTCAAGTACATCTTCTTGCAAAAGGACCTGAACCTGAGACCGCGACGATGGCTCGAGTTCCTCTAAGACTATGAATTTAAGATAGTCTATACTCTTCAGAAGGGGAACGTTGTAGTAGATGCTCTTTGCAGGAGATCAGACATTCAACTACTAGGAGAGGCGATAGAGCAGTTAGTCACATTGTAGATATCCTTTGTGGATAGAGATGGATCAGTCTTTCTGCAGTCTCTCATAGTCACTCCTACACTTCTTCAGTGAGTCAGAGAGGCACAGCGTGGGGACGTTGACTGTGAGACATGACGTTCTCAGATATCCATAGGGCAGACACCTGGTGGATTTTATGAAGGTGGGGAGCATGTCATTCCCTTCAAAGGACGTACCATGGTACCAGTTGAACTTCAGAAGGAAGTGTTGAGGGATTTCCACACATCTCCTTTAGCGGTTCATCCAGGAGTGGCGAAGATGTATCAGGACCTCCGATGACAACACTGGTGGCCAGGTATGAAGAAGGCGGTAGCAGAGTTTGTCTCTCGATGCCTCACTTGTCAGCAAGTGAAGGTAGAGCACCAGGTTCCAACAGGCTTGGTTCGACCCTTAGAGGTTCTAGAGTGGAAGTGGGATGGGATATCCATGGATTTCATGACGGGACTTCCACCTACATCCAGAAGACATGACTCTATCTGGGTGATTGTTGACTGAATCACCAAGTAGGACCACTTCCTACTGATCAGAGAACAGGGCTCAGTAGAGAGATTTGGATGCCTCTACATACAAGAGATCATACAGCTTCATGGTGTTCCATCGATGATCGTCTCCGATCGAGATTCTCATTTCACTTCCTGGATATGGAAGGGGTTGCAGGAGTCTTTTGGGATGCATCTTTGCTTGAGCACTGCCTTCCATCTTTAGACCGATGGTTAGACTGAGAGGACCATTCATACTCACAAGGACATGCTCTATGCATGTGTCCTAAACTTTGGTCGTAGCTGGGCAGATCACTTACCCTTTGTAGAGTTTTCTTATAACAACTACCAATCCACCATCAGGATGTCACGTTACGAGGCACTTTACGGCCGACCTTGCAGATCACCTCTGTGCTGGACTGACCTAGGGGAGTCAGCATTTGTAGGACCATAGATAGTGCAGGATATGATGGAAAAGGTGCAGATCATCCAGGAGTGGATGAAGACTGCACAGAGTAGACAGAAGTCATATGCTGATAGGAGATAGAGACCACTAGAGTTCGAGGATGATGACCACGTCTCCCTACGAGTCTCACCTCGATGAGGTATATAGATATTTGTCCGAGGTGGAAAGTTATCTCCACGATTCATTGGACCTTTTCAGGTCCTCCACAGGGTAGGCGAGGTGGCTTACCTCTAATCTCTTCTACCTCAATTGCACCGGGTGCACGACATCTTCCCTGTATCTCAGCTGAGGAGATACGTGCACGACCCATCCCACATTATCAACCACGGAGAGTTGGAAATCGATGATGGGGAGACATTCATAGAGGTTCCAGTGGAGATTGAGGATCGATAGGATCGATTCCTGCATGGACGGTCGATTCCTTTGGTGCGCGTTCGCTGGCAGCACAGGAACCTCCAGGAGAGCGCATCAGAGCAGGAGGCTCAGATGCATGCTCAGTACCCCCATTTGTTTTCCTAGTGTGTGTAAAAGCTTATGAAGACATAAATCCCTAAGGTGGAGAGAATTTAAAGACCCAAAAATCCTGTGGAAATTTTTTTCATAAATACATGGAAATATTACGAGTCTGCAGTTTCTGACGACACTTGATTCGGATGCCCGGTGTGCCCAGAATCAATTTATGACGTTTTGTTTGGGTATATTCAATAAAAATACGTGAAAGATTTTATATCTTTTGAAGAAATGCTCGGAATGGAAATCTGAGGGCACCGTTGAACTCAAAGCGCCGATATTCGCTTATGGAGACCTTTACCGTAGTTGCGTTTTATCGAGGTTGGAAGTTAATTTTTGGGGATTCTTAATAAATAAAATAAAAATTATGTGTGACATAATTTTATTTGATTGGTGGTTAAAACCACAAATTGGAGGTTAGAGGTGGGGCCCAACACACCCTAACCTCTCTTGGGAGGATATAAATAGGTGGGTCCTACTCAAGTTTGAACCCCCTTTAACCCCCATGTAACTCTCATTTAATTGAGGAGAGTCTCTTAAACATCCAACTCTCCCAATTTAATGTCGAAACTCTCCACCTCCCTTGTTTGAATTTTGAATCCATTCCTCCGCATTTAATCAAATGTGTTGTCACAATTAATGAAGGACAATTCTTGAGTTGTTGTGCCATAAAAATAATAGAGAACTATCTCTATTATTTTTGGATTAACTTTCTTTGGAGAACTCATGGAAGAACACTATTCTATTCCAACGAAGAATGCCTCTCATCTCCAAAGAACAATTAGCATCAAGTTCTTCCTTCTTCGGCTGGAGCAAGGAAGGGAAGCACTGCCTCCCATGAAGTACGCTGAGGACATCGACTCGACTCGTCTTCACCGAGCTCTACCTCCTCCGACGTTGATAGAACTATGTCTGTTTTCTACGACGTTAATCTTCCGCGACTCGACAACATTCAACAACAAAATACGAGGTAGGGGGATTTGATTAATTTAATGTATGAATTTTACCCTTGTTCTTCAACAATTAATTTTGGTTTGATAGTGGCCAATTGTTATCACCTAATGCAGAGGGCGCGGGCTGAACAAACACGGCCCGAAACCCCTCCGTTGGTTCTTGTTTGATGACGATGGAGTCAGATCCGAAAGGGCGCAGTGTCGTCGCACCGCGCCGGAGAAGAATCGCGATAGAAGAAAGAGGAACCGCGACTGGGAGGGCCGTGATGGATGAAGAAGCGCGGCACCGTCGCGCCACGCGGTGGAGTCGAAGGCTGCGTCCATGTCGGGCCGCAACGGTGGTGGCGCGCCGCCGTCGCGTCCCGCTATTCCCGAATCGGCGCGGTGCGCCAGTTCCGTTCGACGAACCGGGGGGGGGGGGGACCCCGTCCCTTGCCTGGCCGGCTGAGCTGCCACGAGCCGAACCGCCACGGCCGGGCTTCCCTTTGGTCGGGCTTCCCAAGGCCGGGCCTCCCTTCAGCCGAGCTTCCCTTCGGCCAAGCCTCCCTCTACCGGGCCGCCTGAGGGCGGGCTGCCCCTCTGCCGGGCTGCCCTCGACCAGGCCGCCCTTCGACCGGGTCACCTCGGGCCGAGCTGCCCATCGGTCCCGGCTATCATTTCAGGTCGGGCCGTCTCCTCGGCTCAAGTCGCTTCCTCAGACCTGGTCAGACCTGTGGACTGGGTCAATCCCCAATTCAGACCGGGCCAGGCCGGGTCAGACTGGGTCAGTCCGACTGGGTGGGACCGGACCCGGACCCGCTAAGGTCGTTTACACCTTTTAGCCACTTCTAGGGCTACGAGTGTCCGATTGACGTACCGCCCATGGAGATGGAATTATTGGAGCGGGACGATTCTTTTGGCACAATTAACTTGAAGTTTGGACATAGTTGGGGTACCACCAGATTGGTTGGAGCCTAAAAACCAACTGGACCCCTAGAATAGAAATGACAATAACTCTCAGACCGGGCATTTGATTGATGCACCGTCTGTCACGTTGGGTTCCTTATGATGAGACAGAACTATGAGGTACATCTAATTAGGTCTTCTTGATATTTTATGTATCGACACTCGGCTCACGGAGCGGACCCTCCAGGAATCGAGCGTGTTATGTGCGGGAACCCTAGGGCAGGTTGCGACGATACTGTACCAGAATTCACCATGGGTTCGACAGTGATGACTACTGTACTGGAATACTCTGTGGGTTCAACATCGATGAATACTGTACCAGGATCCTCTGTGGGTCCGATAGTTCTGAATTCTGTTCCTGTATTCTGTGTGGGTCCGACTGAATAGCTGGTCCTGTATCCTGTGTGGGTTTGACAGCTTAGCTGGTCCTGTATCCTGTGTGGGTCTGACAACTTAGATGAATCAGTGACTACATCTGATTATCTCTATCACTGTACAAAATATTTATACCTGTGTGCGATGAGTCTTGTCTTAAAATCATTTATCATTGAGGTGATTGACCTTACTTCCTTTGTGGACTGGGTTGTGCTTGGGCCCAAGAGTTGGAGCTGAACTGTGATTGGTAGCTTAGGTATATGTATGGGCATATACCTAAGTAAGTTTGGTTGATACTTCTTGATTGTATCTTTCTACTTTGGTTTATCCTTAGTGAATTCTGGGAGACTTTCGGGGGTCTCGGGGTCCCCTACTGAGTATTGTTATACTCACCCCTACCCAGGCTTCACCCGCACCTTGTTGTGTACTGTGTAGACGACGAGCATTACTGATCAAGGTAGAGGGTGACAGATGGGAGGCTGATCGGAGCTGGACTAGATGGGACGTACATCAGGGATGAGTTGATCGAGATATGTACCTACCCTTCATGTAGGATTCCTGGGCAGATGATCCAGGAGCTATTTTCCCTTTTTACTTGTACTTGTACTTGTTGTTCAGTTGGTTTTGTATTCTGTCCCACTTACTTTCAGCACACTTTTCTTTTCTATTTTAGTACGTTTTGCTTCTACTGCTTGTGTTCAGATTGGGTGTGTTACAGGTTTAAAGGCAATGACTTCCCTTTTATTGGGAATTCTCCTTTGGTGCTAGTCGCCATCCCCTGGCCTATGGAAGTCGAGCTTGGGGTAGTCACAGAACGGGCCCCGAGGACAGGTCCTGACATTCACTACTAAGTTTATTTTCGATAAATGTTCTAAGGTTTATGAAATTACTTCATTTACACAATTGTCTAAGTAGAAAAATCACTATGCATAAGGGGATATGTCAAATTCCCTATCTCCCTAGGGAAAACTTATTATAAACAAACACATCAATATTACCTTGGATTCTCAGTCAAGGTAGTTTCATCTAATGTAACTGTTAGGGGAATATAGGCTCATTCCAACTCTCTAACCCATGTATTAAAGGGGTGGGTTTAGAGCCTTAGTCCATCCTGACCCATGGGCGTAGAACCTCAAGTCAATACCCCACATACTACCAATCCATGTGCAAATGCTTATTTATCTATTTACCAAATATACTATATCACAATCCATAATAAATAAATAAATGTAACATCCATATTTTATAATTATTCAACATGTATAATTCGCATCAAGACTTAACCCATTAGTATATTTACCAATTACATTGCATAGCGCATTTAACCCATTTCACTTTCTCATGCTTTAACCCATTTAAGTGCATTCAATAATTCCCATACAGTAGCTTACTCAACATAATCATCAATTCTATAATACTAATACATTTAACAAATTTATCAGTTCACAAGAATTTAACCATTTAACAAGTTTACCATTTCATATTCATTAACCTACTTATACATTTCAAGTACATTTCATAAATCAATTAACATAATTTCCTTTATTACAACTATCTCAATTTATGCCACGACAAAAAATCCCTTATAACATTACCAAAACCTACACCCACCATTCATATTCCATTTTTAATTAAATATAATGTACTAACATGTTATTCATGGGATCTACTTTATCACAAATCTATTTCGGTATTGGCACTACCATTTTCTATATTTGGAGTCATTAGCACACCCCATTGGTGGCCCTAAATTGGTTTAGTCAGCCTAAATTTACCCTATGGGGATCATGAAAGGTTAAAATCCCCATTTAAACATCTATTTTTACAAAATATTTCTAAGAACATAAATTCAAGATAAACGTGAAGCAAACAAACAACCATAAAAGAACCAATCAACTTAAAGACTATGGGATATAACTTATATACCACATACATTGAATATGAAGATGAAAAAACCCTCTGACTTAGCCTTAGATCTAGATTCAAGTACCCTTTGAAGCCCCAAACTATAATCCATCTTAAAAATATGATTTTAGGGATTCATAATAAAAAGAAAAAATATACAATCCATAATTCATAAAAGATAATCTAGAGGAAGATTATACTCACCCAAAGCTTCAATTCGAAACCAAAAAAATCTCCAAACAAAACAGAATGGAAGGATAATGATCCCATAAAAGATTGGGGAGTTTGGTTTGTCCATAGGATTGAGAGGAGGAGAATTGGGGAAGAAATAGGGCAAGGGACTTAAAATGACAAGGGTTCGGTACTATAATTTTTCACTTTTTAATGGCTCGGATGGTTTGGTCACACAGTTTTCCAAACCATGCACAAACAGTGAACTTTCCACTATCTGAGAGGGGTTGAGTCACACAGTTACGTGGGGAGACCCTCACAGTTTGAAAATCCATATGCCAACTATGTGGAATGCCTCTTCCTCAGACAACATGTTTTTGTATTTACCCCTGCATGGTTTTACCTAACTGTGCACCCCTTCTCCCGGTTAGAATGGTTTGGGTGCATGGTTATCCTTAATCATGCGCCAACCATGTTACATGCCATGGATGGCCAAATTATTTTTTTATTTCATATCCTAAACCCTCAGAACACCCCTGAACCTCCTCATACACCCAATAAGAATTCAATTAACCAAAATTAAGAGATATAAACCAATATTTAAACAAGAAAATACCTCCATCAAGTCTGAGATCTTCCAAATTTATTAGTTTTACTGATTATAATTGGGTTACAAATTGAAACAATAAAAAACCAATATAAGGAGGAAGTTTATTCTTTGGTGAATGTTTTGTGAGATTCATAATAAAAATAGAGTTTAATAACTTTTAGTATAACAAAATTAGAGTATGTTTCCACAACCCAAGATTGTTCAAAGATGTTTTGGATGAATGTTTAGTTAAAATATTTGAAGTCAAAATTTGGTAATCCATTAAAGATAATTTGTGATAATTAAAGTTTCATAGATATTTAAAAATTCCTTACAACACTCAAGATTTAAGAACATTGATATTATATATCATTTTATAAAAGATAATGTTTCTAGTATAGATGTTATGCTAGAATATATTTCTAAAAAATATCAAATTGCGGTTGTTTTCATGAAGGCTATGTCAAAAGAAAAATTTAATGAATTTAGGTTGGAACTTCCTGTTCAACATACACTCTATAATGGATTCCCCAATAGTTCTTTGGATTATGTTAAAAATTGAGGATAATATAAAACTTTATCCTAAATGGGTGGACTAAGTACATTTCTTAAAAAATTAATATGAAATTTTGGTTATCAAAAAATGAGGGAGAGAAAAGAAAACGAGAGAAGAAAAATTTACATGGATTTTATCTTAACATGGAAACAAACATTCTTATTACCAAGGGATTAAATTCCGTAAAAAAAATTAATTTTCCCAGGATATTAGTTTCAGGACCTTCTCTTTGGGAAAGGATATATTTTCGTAACATTATAAAAAATGAGCTATGGAAGAAGGTTGAGAGATGAAATATGAAGATTTTAAAAAGTTGTTAACAAAATTTTTAAATAAATCCAAAGTGGGAGATTAAAAATACATTTTAATGTTTTTATAACAATGTTTTGTATCTTTTCACCACTAAATTTTTTTAAAGAATGTTTTTTAAAAATAAGAAAAGGATAACTATTGAAAGTTTTTGTTATGAAGTTTCTAGAGAAGAAAAAAATTAGGAAGTTTTTTAAGAAGATTCTTAATTAATTCATTCTATGCTTTTCTAATCTCAATGTTCCTAACATCTTAAAAAATCTCATGATACAATATTTTTATCAAAAGTGGGAGTTGAAGTTTTCTAAATAGAAACTTTTTGGATAGATACTTGTAAAGAAGTATAAAGTTTTATTAGTGGATAGTTTATGATCAAATAAATATTCCAATAATCTAAGAGATGGACAACCTTTATCAGATAGAATTTTCATATAAAGTAGTTTTAAAAAAAATTATCATTACAAAAATGATGATCAGATAGAACAAGGATCAATTTATTTAAAGTCAAGAGAAGTTCAGTTGAGTTTTAGAATAACATTACTGGATGTAAACAATGTGAGTTACTAGATAAGACATTAAGATTGAGTTTTTGTAAGAACATGTGGACATTGGATCTTCCTAGAGTTTGTGTAAAGGGAAATTAGTATATTACACTAAATTTACAGAATAATTATTTCTTGATAATATTTTTTTCTAAAAGATAGAAGTGTTGTTTTTGCTGGGT
Source organism: Viscum album (assembly GCA_963277665.1). Lineage (NCBI taxonomy): Eukaryota > Viridiplantae > Streptophyta > Magnoliopsida > Santalales > Viscaceae > Viscum > Viscum album. The sequence continues at coordinate 688,851,758 of OY728148.1, forward strand.
TTGTAAAAATCATTAGAAATAAAAGGGATATATGAAGTTTTCCATCCAGAATGTTTTGGGAATTTTCAAACCCCATGTTTTTAGAAAACAAAAAAGGATGAAAATGAAATAGTGAAATAGGTATTGAAATTTCTATCAGACAGATGTGGTGCATACGATTGAAGTCTTTAAAAGTTTCAATAATGTTGTCAACCATATTCAATATGGTCAAGAGTAATGGGAAAATATTGATTATTTTTCCAACAAAATTATATAATGTTTTGTGAAGAAGAACATACTAAATGATGAGTACCAGATGAAATTTCATGAGGAAATACATCATATAGAAATTTATGAGAAAGTGGAGTACAAAGTTCAAGTTGATGCAAATTGAAAATATAGAGAAAAATGTTGATTCATCGAATGCAAATTTTATATAGAGGTCATTGATTGACAAAAAACTGTAGAAGGGTGTCCAGAGGAACTCACTGTAGGTAGGATAATTGTTTGTGCATACATGGAAAAGAATTTATAAAAAGAATATATACAAAATTTTAGAATAGGTTGGATGATTAGATAGTGATTTTCTTAAAGAATTTCCAAAAAACATTTTCCAAACATATTTTTTATTAGTTTGACGATGCTGTTCTATTTTTAATTGGTTTATCATCTAGATGGAAAATGTGTAATTTTTAAGATCTCCTTACCATGTGATGATAAGGATGTTTGAGGAAGGATAGAATTTATGTATAATTATTAAAGATTCAGGAAGTTTCTAGAAGATCTATGAAGTATCTAAGAGAAATTCAACTGTGTGAGAAATTCGAAAACTTTTAATTTCAATAAGTGAAAAAATGAAAAGTGTTTCCCACATTTTTTGAATTTTGGATCACCTATAAATAGTATTGAAAATTATATCATACTTGTGATTTTTAATATATATATAAATGAAATTCTATAGAAGTTTTATAAGATTTGAGTTTCTAACTGAGACTAGTTTCTGGTTGATGAATTATAATTTTTTTTTCATAGAATCAAATGGAAAATGTAATTCATAGAATAAAAAAAGTTCTTTTTATAGGATCTCTTATTTTTGGACAGGATGAAATTCAAAAGAAATTTTGATTTTTATCATTTGGTGGGTGTACTATTCTTTAAATAGAGAATCAAAATAAAATTATAAGTGTTATTATACTCCAATGTATTATTTGTAGTATTGGTTAAAGGCCTAATAGTTCCCTTGGGATTTCAATAGAGTTTTAGGAGCACCAGGCTTGGAGAAATCAAAATCTGGAAGAACTAGTTAGTTCCCATGGATTTTCTGAAACTTTGCATCCCATAAGAGGAAACTGTGTGGTCTCTTTAGAATGGATGAGGGTGTCTCACAAATGTCACAAATCATGTTCACCGGGCTACATGACAGTGGGAATTTCTATAGATCTTGGACAGAGGGGACATGCACAGTTTTTGCATAGTTTCTCAAATCATGTGCATGAACCATGTGACCCCCACTTTAGATAGTTGCTCGAGCACCATTGGCGCACTGTTTGGAAAATCGTGCAGCCAAACTGTGAGCCTCATTAAAAGAGTAAAATTACCCTTTTATCCTTGTTTCATTTTATTTTCTCAAACCTTTTTCTTCTCCTCCTCTATATGAAAAAGCCACAAAGATCCTATCCTCCTCCTCCACTAGGTATAAGGATATCTCCAACACATGACCTCCGATTTGAGCACCATCAAGTACATTAGAGAGCCCCCAAGAATTCATCTATTTCATTGATTTCTCTCAAACCAGACCAAATCAAGCCTCAATAATGGAAAAGTAAATAGTCTTTAAAATATGGTATGTGGTCTACAACTTTTCCCTTAATGTCTTAGTGTTTTATATGTTCTTCCATTATGATGCACACCGGTCATTCCATGAGACACATCTTAAATGAAATATTTAATTTTTAGAACCTTATACCTTAAACCTAGTAGTCCTTTTTTATTTAAGTTTACATTTTTTTTGGACATGAACATTAAGATTGAAACACCCTTAAGGTAATTCCCTTGAATTTCTTAATTTAATATATTGTTTTCTAATAAAACCCCTTGATGTGGTGTGTCATTTTCGAAAATAAAATGGGTGGATTAAGTAGAAAGAGGAGGATGTAATAACTCTCAATGTTATACATGGTTTAAAAAACCATTTTTATGTGGTAATGGAATAATTATTATTATTGATCTTGATGATTTTATATGGCATTCGTGCTAGCATGGCCTTCCTCTTACCTTGCATGTATATTGTTATCTGCCAGGGGGAGACCACCTAGATTTAATATATTTATTCAATGCTTGGAATTCATAATGGAGAGGAATACCTAATTAATTAAATATAATTTTTATGGGAATTTCCCCTTTTAGTCTCCACTTATTGGGTTGTGGTATTCTTGAGTTAAAGGCCTATTTTATTTTATAATGGAAATGATTATGGGTTGGACCTACTTCTTGTTAAAAGTTAAATTTTTATACGATTAAATAAATTATTTACACCTTGAGAGATACTCATGTTCATTTTTATGGAATTATAATGTTGGGATCATGGGTTATTGATAATTTATACACTGGGGTGATAAAATTTATATTTGGGATAGGATCCCCATGTGGATTAATTGCCTCTTTATGAGTGATATCGATTTATAGGGGAGAACCTATGGATAAGATCGATGGAAATATGGTTACATCATGACACTAGGGATACTTTGGTCCCTATGTAAGATACTAGGGATGGGATTATAGGGGAAATGTTTTAGCTTATGCTAAGAGTGATACTTGAAATTCCATTTATGGATCACCATTGAAGGACTCCTTTAGATTTGGATAATTTTTATGATCCTAGTGTGATACTTTGGTTCCTTTATGAGGTTCACCTTAGACAGGACTAGGATACCATCAAATTGAATACCAGAGATTCCTTTTTTAATTAAATAAAAAATATGGCTTAAATGTTAAAGGAAAAAAATGTTAAGCTTATATACCAGGGGCGAGTCCACCAATATAAATAAAATTCTTAGGCCTAGTTCAATTATTGATGCTTAATTCATAATGACCCTTAATTCATTCCTCCCATATTAATTCTGTACAAGTTCACCCTTGTTAGAGACATTATAGATTAGGCTGAATCAGGTATGGTCAGACTGATGTTCTTGAGGAACATGATCTAACTTTTTTATGATTATTTATATATTTATATCCAAATTTTTATTATACTTGTAGACTATTGTAATATATAATGATATATTTAATTACACTTTAGACATCATTGGTGGTGGCTTACTAAGTATATTTCACACCCTTATTAGGCCGCCACTACACTAGGTACCCAATAATATCTTTATGTTCATAGGCCCAGGGATTATTTCATTTTCTATGCTGTGTACATGGGAGCTTAAGGGTATAGGACAGAGCTAGTACTCAGTATTCTCATGGAGAATACCCTTGAAGATTTTTATTATTTTTTATCTATGTATTGCAATATATTGTATTAAACTGCTATACTTTTACTAATATAGATATGTAGTTTATCTATACATGTATTCATGGTTATATGTATTTGGAATTTGGAATTTATATTTAGTTTAGTTATTATATTTTTCTTTCATCATTTTATATTCCATATATTCTATTTCCATTATTACAAGATTTATTTATTATTATAGCATTGTGAGCCTCTAATAATGAGGTTATAGTCTCCCTATAGTACCAATATCATAACCTCAATTCTAGTTTCAATCCTTTTTAATATGTGGAGGCACACTTGAGGCCATGTGATGACCGTTTTGGATACTGGTTTTATAGACAAATGGGTTGGGACGTTACAAAGTGGTATCATGGTGGCTCTTTCTTTTCCTTTGTCTTATCGTTATGGGATGGTAAATAAGAGACTGAGAATGTATTGGAACTTGGTAAATATCCATTTATGGGAGTGATCAACCCGCACATGGGAAAATTACAAGTAGCTAGAGATTGGATTCTTTTTTCATGCTTCTTTTTATTAGAGTTGATTATTAGTTCACATTGAGTGATTGGAGTACTTTATGCTTCTTTTTGATTTATGGTATTTGTGGTATTTACCCTTGGCCAGTATGGAAAGGAATTAGAATTACATGAATCATTCAAGGATCATATAGATTCAAATTCCTTTCATATTCAATTACATATAGGTTACATTTCTAGGATATTTGAAAAAATTTGACGTGCGTTGTTTGTTTAGGCAGCATGCTTATTTTGGAAACCATGTTTTATTAACTAGATAACATGTCTGCCTGTATACCATGATTTGTGGTTTATTTAGAATATTTACCTAATTTACATGATTAGTTAATTAGTTTCTATGAGTCCTACTTATTTAGAATTCCTAACTTATTACCATGTTTAGGTGATTACTTTGTGTAGTTTTTCATTATATTCTATGTTTTTATGCTTATTTCTATGTTATAATTGTGTGTAATTATTATGTCTTTTATTCCCAATTATAATTTTATAATACAATTGGTTATTAAAGTTCCAAAATAATCTTGAATAGTTTTTTTCCACATATATTGATTATGACACCTTAACTAACCAATCATGACATGTTGGATCCATGAACCACTAGTTTAATGGGATGAAACATACCAGTGTCAATTAATGGGATCCAAATTATAATCTATAAAATTTATGGTATCTTTGTAAATTGGGAAATGGTTACCCATATAATCAAACCATTATTTATGATATATATATATATATATATATATATCCATAAACTGATGTATAAATATAAAAGATGTTAAATTTTGACTCTAAAATGAATTGGTTTCCTTATAAAGGCATGTAACTCTATCACATATGCATGATTACCCATACGAAACATTTTATAATTCAGAAATGTACCCAAGAAGTCCAGTTGGGGCATTTTTCTTATGATATAGACTTGACTCAACCCAAGTAGGTCAGTCAGGGTTCTTGAATTTATGGGATAAACACATTAAGTTTGTTTTAAAAATATTAATGTTTGAAATGAAAAGGGTGTTTCATTTAGTTAAACCCAAAATAGATTAACATGACCATCATAGGTTTCCTTTCTCTTCTTATGATTTAGTACCTAACCCAATGGGGTAAGCTATACTATATAGGGATGATTATTTAAAGTGTCAGCAACCCTTTATATTGTTTTACATATAAGTGTATGGTGGAATCTCACTTGGCTAGTCCCTATGTTAATTAATAAAAAGGATTTGATCTTATTTTGAGCTATTATTATATGAGGAATTAGTTAATTAAATTTCCAAATTCATCCTAAAGGGTGTATTCCTCTATATATTTTTATTGAAATTTTCTATAACTAAGCCCAGTTGTGATAAACTTATAAATAAATAAATGGATAAAAGTAAATTTATGTGATAAATTGCCTAATCCTGATAATTTTTTCAGTGAAATAAATGATATTTAAAAGGATGTTTAGTATAACTTTCCTGAGTTACTTGTGGATTTTGCTAAATAAAGTACCAATCATGTTTTCCTTATGACCGATACGTGATGTTTTAAAAATTTAGCCTTCACATGTTAAATGATTAAATATAAATCAATATAATGACTTAAAATGGAACCTTAGGTGGTTTTCATAGTAACACCCCAGGTAAATAAAGAATATGACATTTTTATATTTATCCCTATTTGTGAATAAAATGTCTATATTAATTTAAAGGGAACGCTATGCTCGATGGCTTACCCAATACACAACAACGAGTTCCTTTGAAATCTTACGTTGCACTCTAATAATAAAATAATATTATTTTAAATGGTAGTTAACGCCTAGACGTTGTAATGGAGGGAATGAACAGAACTAACTACAAAAAGATTATATATGTTTGTTAAATATTTTTACCCTTTACAATAAATATTAGAGGATTAAAAATGCGAATGAATCCAATTTTAAGTGTAAACATTCTAATATTCTTTAAAAGGTCGATTAACCGCCTTTTGATGGAGAACCCCTTTTAAATCCACTTTTTGACAATTTTATGTTTTATATTTGAAAAATTAAAATTCTTCTTTAAAATCGGGACATCAATATGACAACCCTGCTTTTTATTACAACTTAAGCATGCTTTATTACATAAAACTTCACTTGATACAACAAAGAAGATCGAGAGGTTTAGTGTCTTTGGGGCTTAGGATCATTACATAAAAACTTTAAACTTGAAATACAACATCTTTATTGAAAACATCCTTTACATGACCACTACATTCCTTCGTACTTAGCATTGCATGGGGTAACCTGAGGACATGCATAAGAAAAGGGTGAGATATAAAGCCCAGTAAGGGAGTACACAATGAATAACATGAGGAGTACAATACATGTTAGGCAATAGGAACATCAATAGAGAATTAGAGTAACATTAACATAAAGGCATGATAAAGCATGATAATCATAACATGGAAATGTGGCAACAACACTTAACATTGAATTAGCATGAGCTAAGGCTCATTGCACATGGAGCATGAGTAAACCCTCATTGCACTTGAAGCACGATTAAACCCTCGTTGCACTTGAATTAGCATGATTCAACACTCATTGCACATGACGTATCATGATACTATACTTTACCCAATGCATTTAAGTGCTATAAAGGGCGCACCCTTCTTAAACATTTCATTTCATGCATAAGTGTGCCACATGGATCATAAAACATGGATTCATAAAACATAATCATTTCTTCCACGATAAAGGAATGTGGAATTCATACATGAAACTTTATAATCAATATGTAAATGTGCATAAAGGTGAATACCCTTGATGGAGAAATGGGCATGGCATTCACTACACAAAGACATTGGCTTAGAAAATCGGTGCGATTTCGGCAGCGTAACGGCGTGACATAAGAATTCATAAAAAAGGTTGATGAGAGAGAAAGGGGTTCCTCATCATATTTACATGTAATGGACAGTAAGGATATCAGATATATACATGTCCCAACAATAGAAATGGAATTTAGATTCATGATACAAAAGTATTGCTTGAATGTAAAATAAGAGAGAGAAGTTCCTTTCGGAATTTTGGCATAGTAACGGGTGTACATGGGAGGAATTTAATGAGAGAGAAAGGGTTCTCCCATCATTCAAACAATAAGAGGGCAGTATGGGGGAGGTGCGAAACCATACCCCAACATTCATAATTGAAATAAAAAGGGAAATACAACTTAAAGAAAATTGACAAAAAATGAGAAAGGAAGAAAACCCCTTACTTGGAAGTGTGCTTCCAAAGGCTAGAGAGAGGCTTGTGAGAGGCTTCTTGGGAGCTTGGGGCACCTTGGGAGGATTCTAGAGAGAGTAGGGCAGATGTTGGACGAACTCCAAGGGATTTTAGTGAGGAGGAAGTGGGAACTTGGGTGGGGTTTATATAGGAAAGGTGAGGTAATTCTTTATTATTTAGGTTTGGGACCCCTTATATTAAAATAATCCAAACCACAAACCATCCCATGGTATTTGCCCATGGTTTCTGGAAAAGGAAAGAGGAAAACAATATTTTACAAGGCCAAGGTCCGAACTTATTAAAAAAATTAGGGTTGCTTATGTGGAGGTGAGTCACCCTCCCATGGAAATTAATTTAAAAAGGCAAAGTGTTGAATAAGTCTTGAGGGCTCCATTAATGCTTTGAAAAGTAAGTCAAACAAACCCAAAACCTCATTATTTTAATGATAAAACACATATTGGCCGAACATAAGGATTATGGTATTTTATTACATCACCATTGGGTCATTATGATGTCATAAAACACATTATATATTTTAATGGTATTTAATTTTTACCCAAAAATTTTACTGTCTCAGAAAATTATGAAAAAAATCACCGTTGGATAATTTCGACGTCCTGATTCCAAAAATAATATTTATTTTATCTAAATAATTTACTAAATAAGTGAATTTTCACTTTTAAAATAAAAACCGACATTTATATAAAAAAAAATCCACGGGTTTTGACAAAAATGGCTTTCAAACCTTAATAAAAAAATTTAATTGCATTCATAAAATTATAAGATCATTTATACTTAATAAAAAAAATTAATTTAATATTAATAATAATATTTTATTAAAATAATATTTAATTCAAAAATCCTTTAATTTAATAAAATATAATTCTTAATTAAATAATAACTAAAAACACCATTTGTACTTTAAAAACTAATTACAATGTATCAAAAATGACTAGAAATTATATTCATTATTATATACAAAAAAATAATGTACATGAACATGGTGCTACTTATTTGTTACATAACCCCTTAAAATAGCCGCATAAGACCAAAGGGTAAGGTGCGCGATGGTGACCGACTCTTGGGGCGGCTCGGATAACATAGCTCGAGTGGTAATTTCAATCAACTTCCACTTTTCCCGTAGATGATCACGTTCGAGATTGACTTGATGAAGCTCAGCTTGGGCTTGGTCATGGGAAAAGCCCAAAGACGCCACCTCTTTTCCGAGCTCTGACAAATGGGCTTTGTAAGGGGAAATTCTACTGGATGAGGCCATCGCTTCCTTTGTCTGAGTAGAAATGGGTTCGTTAAAGCCTTATATTTATACTACTTAGATGATCACTGTTCAACGACTAAAAAAGTAACGGTCACAAATCTTAAAGTAAAACTAAAAAAGTTGATATCTTATAAAAACATTTTTCATAAAGAAACATTTAACTAGATCAAGAGGGATTTTCCATTAATGAAACTTTGGGTCGTTACAACATTCCCCCCTTAAGAAATTTCGCCCTCGAAATTTTCCTTTTCCCACACTAAAACAAATGTGGGTAACTTAGCTTCATCATATCCTCCGACTCGCAAGTTGCTTCTTCAAACTTGTGGTTTCTCCACAACACCTTGACGAGGGGCATTGTCTTATTTCGTAGAACTTTTTCTCTACGATCTAAGATCTTCACTAGTTGCTCCTCATAAGAAAGATCGTCTTCTAATTGTACCACCTCGGAAGAGAGTACATGTGAAGGGTCTGGTATGTACTTCCTTAAGAGGGATACATGGAAGACATCATGCACCTTGGCCATAGTAGGTGGAAGTGCTAGTCGATAGGCCACATCCCCAACACGATCAAGAATCTCGAAGGGGCCGATGTACCTTGGACTTAACTTCCCTTTCTTTCCAAACCTCATGACCTTATTCCACGGAGATATGCATAAAAACACCATGTCTCTGACTTTAAACTCAAGGTCTCGTCGACGATTATCTGCATAACTCTTCTGTCGACTCTGGGCTGCCTTGATATGCTACTGAATGGTTTTCACCTTCTCCACCATTTCTTCGACCATTTCTGGTCCAAGCAGCTTACGTTCACCGACCTCATCCCAACATGCCGGTGTTCTACACCTTTTCCCATACATGGCTTCATATGGTGCCATTTGGATGCTCGATTGGAAACTATTATTATAAGAGAACTCAACTAGAGGAAGATGTTGATCCCATCCTCTTTTAAAGTCCATTGAGCACGCTCTAAACATATCCTAAAGTGTTTGAATAGTCCGCTCGGATTGGCCATCAGTTTGAGGATGATAGGCCGTACTGAAGTTCAGTTCAGTATTCAGAGCATGTTGAAGACTCTTCCAAAACATAGAGGTAAATCTTGGATCTCGGTCAGACACAATAGATAGTGGTGCTCCATGCAACAGTACCACTTCCCTGATATATATCCGTGCCAGTTGATCCAAAGAGAAATCCTCTCGAATAGCAATGAAGTGTGCAGTCTTTGTAAGACGATCCACAACAACCCAGATTACATTGTTGCCTTTGGATGTCCTTGGAAGTCCAGTGACGAAGTCCATGGTGATGTTCTCCCATTTCCATTCTGGTATGGGCAATGGTTGCATCATCCCCTTAGACTTCTGCCTCTCTGCCTTCACTTGCTGACACACCAGGCACTTTGATTTATATTCAGCGATCTCCTTCTTCATATTATCCCACCAAAAGTTTTCTCGGAGATCTCGATACATCTTTGTGCTCCCTGGGTGAATAGAGAAATTTGAACTATGTGCATCATCCAAAAGTTCCTTCTTCAGCTCCGAACTTGATGGAACACATAGTCTTTTCCCAAACCGCACAAATCCTTCTTTATTAACATTAAACTCTGAGGATTTTCCCTTTTTGATAGCTTCCACTTTTTCTTGGATTCCTGCATCATCCTTTTGAGCATCCTTTATCCTTTCCAAAAGAGATGGTTGAGCAATCATTTGTGAAAGGATTGATGATGTTCCCTTCTTTATGATTCCCACATCCATCTACATCAAGTCTAAGAAGATTGGATCCTTCTCAATTCTCATCATTGATAGAATAGCTGGATCCTTTCTACTTAGGGCATCCGCCACCTTGTTCGGTTTCCCAGGGTGGTAATGTATTGAACAGTCATAATCCTTGATGAGCTCTATCCATCTTCTCTGGCGCATATTAAGCTCTTTCTGTGTGAATATATATTTAAGACTCTTGTGGTCAGTATATATCTCACATTTCTCTCCATAGAGATAATGCCGCCAGATTTTCAAGGCAAAGATCACCGCCGCCAACTCCAGATCATGCGTTGGATAGTTTCGCTCATGGATTTTCAACTGCCTTGAGGCATAGGATATCACTTTATCATTCTGCATCAGCACACATCCTAAGCCCTTCTTCGAAGCATCACTGAATACCACAAAAAGCTCCCCACTTGTGGGTAAAGTGAGCACGGGCGCAGTGATAAGCCTCCTTTTCAACTCCTTGAAGATTTCTTCGCATTCATCACTCCAAGAAAACTTTACTCCCTTTCGAGTTAGCTTGGTAAGAGGGTTGGACAATCGTGAGAAATTTCTCACAAATCGTCGATAATATCCAGCTAACCCCAAGAAGCTACAGATATCAGTTACCGATGTTGGCCTCGGCCATCCCTCAATTGCATCTGTTTTGGAGGGGTCCACAGATATCCCATTGCTCGTGATGATATGGCCCAAGAATGAGACCTCCTTCAACCAGAACTCACACTTGCTGTACTTGGCATAGAGCTTCTCCTTGCGCAAAGTCTCTAGTACAGTTTTTAAATGCTCCTCATGGTCCCCCTTGGTTTTGGAGTATATTAGAATATCATCTATAAAGACTACCACAAATTTGTCTAGGTAATCTCTAAAGACTCTATTCATCAAGTCCATGAATATTTTTGGAGCATTGGTGAGTCCAAAAGGCATTACTATGGATTCATAGTGCCCGTACCTTGTACGAAAAGCAGTCTTGGGGATATCTTCCTTCTTCACCCTTACTTGATAATATCCCGACCGCAAGTCCACCTTGGAGAAGTATTGTGCTCCAAGAAGCTGATCAAACAAGTCATCGATTCTTGGGAGAGGATACTTGTTCTTTATCGTGATTTTGTTAAGTTCACGATAATCGATGCAAAGCCGCATTGACCCATCCTTCTTCTTGACGAAGAGGACTGGTGCACCCCATGGTGATGCACTTGGGCGTATAAACCCTTTATCCAGATTCTCTTGTAGTTTTTTATTCAGCTCTTTAAGCACAACAACAACCATTCTATATGGAGTCTTGGATATTGGTAGCGCCCCAAGTATAAGTTCAATTGAGAACTCAACATCTCTTCTTGGAGGAAGACCAGGAAGTTCCTCGGGAAATACTTCAGCGAATTCCCTCACAATAGGAATTTCTTCAAGGGTGGTTTCTTCCTTGGACTCAATCATCTGAGCCAGATATGCGTGCTCATAAGGCAGTAATATCCATGCTTGAGATGATGGAGCTAAAGGAGATTCATCTTCCTCCTGACACTTGTAAAGAATCGGGGGTCGATTCTCCATATGGAGTGTGATTTCCCTCTCCCGACAATTTATGTTGGCTCTATATAAGGAAAGTCAATCCATGCCAAGAATTGCATCAAATTCCACCAAAGGGAGTATGACGAGGTTCGCCGGGAAATTCAATCCACAGATTATAACAGGGGAGGTCTTATGCTCATGGGATGCAATGATTTCCCCATTTTCCGTACTCACCGACATATTTACTTCCATTATTTGTGGTGGTGCATGGATTGTTCTACTAAACTTTTGAGATATAAAAGAATGCGTAGAACCTGAATCAAAAAGTACGTTCGCTATTCTTGAATGAATAACCAGCGTACCTGTCACCACTTCGTTGTCGGGGTTCACTTCGGCAGAAGTGATGGCAAAAGTTCTTCCATGCTGTCTTGGAGGTTGCTGGTTGCCTCCGATAACCCTTGGATTAGGGCACTGATTTGCAAAATGACCCGGTTCTTTGCATTTGTAGCATTAAACAACGTGTTGAGGTTCGAATGGAGCATTCCTCTCATCTGTCGTAGCCACGGGTCCTTCTTGCTGACAGTTAACAGCTAGGTGCCCTTCTCTTCCACACTTGAAGCATTTTCTTGTCCCCCTAAGGCAATTTCCAGGGTTCTTCTTTCCACACTTTTGGCAAGTGGGGTGCTGAAATTTCTTAGCGCCGTTGGATTTATCCATCGGACCACCAGCATTGAAGTCCACCTTCCGCTTCTTGTCCCCATGATACCCCTGTGATTCTCCGATCTCCATTTCAACCTTGAGGGCACATCGGACAATTTCCTCATAGCTGTCGAAGTCACGGATCACTAATGCTTTCCGAAAGCTAGGCTTCAGCCCACCAAAGAAGCGGTCAACCTTGCATTCGGGGGTAACGACAAATACGGAAGCGTATCGTGCAAGCCTTGTGATGTTTACCTCGTACGCTCCCACAGATTCCTCATCTTTCTGCTTGAGGGAAAGGAAGTCCCTTTCCATCTTAAGACGGAGGGTGCGCGGAAAATATTTATCGAAAAACATCTTCCGTAATTCCTTCCATTCCAAAGCCTCGATCTGCTCCTCAGGCTTCGTATTTTTGATCAACGTCCACCATTGATCAGCTTCACCCTCCATACAATAAGCCACCAGGAGAACCTTCTCTTTTTCAGAGCATTGGAGGATGGAGAATATCTTTTCAATGGAGTTGATCCATTGTTCAGCGATCGTGGGATCGGATGATCCACTAAAAGTAGGAGGCCTTTGTCTCATGAAGATTTCAATAGTGACTTGTTCTTTCTTAAGGGGGGTTGAACGTTCCTCTTGACCAGTGTTTCTATTCAAAACTTGAGTTAGCTGAGAGAGAAGCGTGACAAAGTTCGCGATTCCTGCTCCTATTGGATTGGGCATCTCATAAGTACAATCATCACACTGATCTTCACAACGGTTGTTAGCCTGAGTTCTCCTATTACCGGCCATTGGATGGAATAAAAGGAAAGGTAGGGGTAACACATAAAGGGTAATCCAAAGACAAAAGTTGATGACTTATAAGTAAACTTTAATCTCTTTAACTCATGAGTCTATAGGATTCAATCCAGGCTTTTCATGATCTTCCTTCTAAAATATATTCTTAGGGGAATTTTTCCCTTAATAAGGGTTCATACTAAGATTGTGAATTTATCAAAACATATCCCCCGGGAGTGTCGTAACCAAGAGTGCAGCAAGGCCCGTTGTCGTGCACCAGTTCCTGTTCGAGTCTAGCTCAAAGCGGTGTTTTCGGGTTTTACCCCTAGGATACATCTGTGCCAGAGCCGCCTCTACCTGCTCGTATCCAGACAGGGATGTATTTGTTTGATAAAACACTTACTTTGTATTTACCAAAACATAGGGATGTTATTATTATGCTTAGTCTTGTATCTAAGGCTTTACTAGGGTTTCCTAATCCCAAAAATAACTAAACCTATCCTCTGATACCAACTATGACAACCCTACTTTTTATTACAACTTAAGCATGCTTTATTACATAAAACTTCACTTGATACAACAAAGAAGATCGAGAGATTTAGTGTCTTTGGGGATTAGGATCATTACATAAAAACTTTAAACTTGAAATACAACATCTTTATTGAAAAATTCCTTTACATGACCACTACATTCCTTCGTACTTAGCATTGCATGGGGTAATCTGAGGACATGCATAAGAAAAGGGTGAGCTATAAAGCCCAGTAAGGGAGTACACAATGAATAACATGAGGAGTACAATACATGTTAGGCAATAGGAACATCAATAGAGCATTAGAGTAACATTAACATAAAGGCATGATAAAGCATGATAATCATAACATGGAAATGTGGCAACAACACTTAACATTGAATTAGCAGGAGCCAAGGCTCATTGCACATGGAGCATGAGTAAACCCTCATTGCACTTGAAGCACGAGTAAACCCTCGTTGCACTTGAATTAGCATGAGTCAACACTCATTTCACATGACGTATCATGATACTATACTTTACCCAATGCATTGGAGCGCTATAAAGGGCGCACCCTTCTTAAACATTTCATTTCATGCATAAGTGTGCCACATGGATCATAAAACATGGATTCATAAAACATAATCATTTCTTACACGATAAAGGAATGTGGAATTCATACATGAAAATTTATAATCAATATGTAAATGTGCATAAAGGTGAATACCCTTGATGGAGAAATGGGCATGGCATTCACTACACAAAGACATTGGCTTAGAAAATCGGTGCGATTTCGGCAGCGTAACGGCGTGACATAAGAATTCATAAAAAAGGTTGATGAGAGAGAAAGGGGTTACTCATCATATTTACATGTAATGGACAGTAAGGAGATCAGATATATACATGTCCCAACAATAGAAATGGAATTTAGATTCATGATACAAAAGTATTGCTTGAATGTAAAATAAGAGAGAGAAGTTCCTTTCGGAATTTCGGCATAGTAACGGGTGTACATGGGAGGCATTTAATGAGAGAGAAAGGGTTCTCCCATCATTCAAACAATAAGAGGGCAGTATTGGGGATGTGCTAAACCATACCCCAACATTCATAATTGAAATAAAAAGGGAAATACAACTTAAAGAAAATTGACAAAAAATGAGAAAGGAAGAAAACCCCTTACTTGGAAGTGTGCTTCCAAAGGCTAGAGAGAGGCTTGTGAGAGGCTTCTTGGGAGCTTGGGGCACCTTGGGAGGATTCTAGAGAGAGTAGGGCAGAGTTTGGACGAACTCCAAGGGATTTTAGTGAGGAGGAAGTGGGAGCTTGGGTGGGGTTTATATAGGAAAGGTGGGGGAATTCTTTATTATTTAGGTTTGGGACCCCTTATATTAAATTAATCCAAACCACAAACCATCCCATGGTATTTGCCCATGGTTTCTGAAAAAGGAAAGAGGAAAACAATATTTTACAAGGCCAAGGTCCGAACTTATTAAAAAAATTAGGGTTGCTTATGTGGAGGTGAGTCACCCTCCCATGGAAATTAATTTAAAAAGGCAAAGTGTTGAATAAGTCTTGAGGGCTCCATTAATGCTTCGAAAAGTAAGTCAAACAAACCCAAAACCTCATTATTTTAATGATAAAACACATATTGGCCGAACATAAGGATTATGGTATTTTATTACATCACCATTGGGTCATTATGATGTCATAAAATACATTATATATTTAAATGGTATTTAATTTTTACCCAAAAATTTGACTGTCTCAGAAAATTATGAAAAAAATCACCGTTGGATAATTTCGACGTCCTGATTCCAAAAATAATATTTATTTTATCTAAATAATTTTCTAAATAAGTGAATTTTCACTTTTAAAATAAAAACTGACATTTATTTAAAAAAAATCCACGGGTTTTGACAGAAATGGCATTCAAACCTTAATAAAAAATTTTAATTGCATTCATAAAATTATAAGATCATTTATACTTAATAAAAAAAAATAATTTAATATTAATAATAATATTTTATTAAAATAATATTTAATTCAAAAATCCTTTAATTTAATAAAATATAATTCTTAATTAAATAATAACTAAAAACACCATTTGTACTTTAAAAACTAATTACAATGTATCAAAAATGAATAGAAATTATATTCATTATTATATACAAAAAAAATAATGTACATGAACATGGTGCTAATTATTTGTTACATAACCCCTTAAAATAGCCGCATAAGACCTAAGGGTAAGGTGCGCGATGGTGACAAACTCTTGGGGCGGCTCGGATAACATAGCTCGAGTGGTAATTTCAATCAACTTCCAATTTTCCCGTAGACGATCACGTTCGAGCTTGACTTGATGAAGCTCAGCTTGGGCTTGGTCAAGGGAAAAGCCCAAAGACGCCACCTCTTTTCCGAGCTCTAACAAATGGGCTTCGTAAGGGGCAATTCTACTGGATGAGGCCATCGCTTCCTTTGTCTGAGTAGAAATGGGTTTGTTAAAGCCTTATATTTATACTACTCAGATGATCACTGTTCAACGGCTAAAAAAGTAACGGTAACAAATCTTAAATTAAAACTAAAAAAGTTGATATCTTATAAAAACATTTTTCATAAATAAACATTTAACTGGATCAAGAGGTATTTTACATTAATGAAACTTTGGGTCGTTACAATCAAAATTTACTTTGTGTAAATTTTTGGTATCTTTCCGATAAAGTTCATTTTTTAATGAATAGTGAAAAATGATGTATTTTAATTCAAAACCTCTTTTTAATATAATTTATTTATATGATTATATTATCTTTTTAATTGGTTTAAAAGTGAAATTATAATATATTTTTACCATTTAATCCAATAGTGGTCGTTAGAATTAATTTCATCTTGAAATTGGACTTAAACTAGTGTCAATCTTTTGATACTTATTGTTTCATAAAAACACGCTATTTGCTATGACAACAGGAATTAATTATTAAATTAATTAATGTAACTTATATGTTTTGAATTTTGTAAAATAGACATCATTTTTGAATTCGGAATATCAAATATATCCTAGGGTGAATTTTTGGTATTTTTCTGAAAAACTTCAATTTTTGATGAATAGTGAAACCACTAAGTGGTAGTTAAAGAAACTGATTTTTTGTTTAAATGAAACTTTGCCACCTCTGTGTTTTGAATTTCAAAAATCTGACATACATGGTTGTCATTAAGAAGTAAAATGTGGTTCAATGGGATTAAAATAATTTTTTGGTGAATAGTAACTTTTATGTTTTTAATCGCGATTAGAGGTAATTAGTGTAATTTAAGGTAAAAATAATGTTTTAATAATATGAAATGAACTTGACACATGTCCTACCCTCATTGTATGTGTCATGGCCGACCAAGACAATCCATGGGTAAACTTGGGGACCCCATGGAGCCACTTTGGTTAGAAAATGACATAAATACCCTTTTATTTAAAGTTAAACTTAAAATGTCACAAACATGAGATGTTTTACTAAAACAATTTTTATATGGGGTTATAAAAGTCATATTTTTGACTATAAATAATCATTGGAAATCTAAAAATCTTTCCCACATCATGATATTTTTTTTATAATTTTTAGACATTAAATAATTTAAATTATTTATGACATTTTGATGATGCAACAATTACCTCATTAATAAGGGATTTAAATAAAATGAAAAGATAATGTTAAAACTATAACTTACACTTTTCAAAGACCTATTGGATGAGTATATTTCGAAACCTTACCACCTTATCCTCGAAATAAATTAATGTGGGACCTTTAAAATCCGAAAATCATTTGAAAATAAAGTAACATTTTGTAAGTTTCCAAGAGTGCCCCTCCTCTCCTCTTATAAAAGGCCCCCACCTCTACCACCTTACACACACCTCTAAAGACTTTGGATCGGAAAAATCCTGCCCATTTCATCTCTCCACATCCCTCTATTCATCATTGAAGCCTCACTTTGGGCATAATTCTTTCCAAGGAAGCCTTTGAGCTCAAATCAAAGGAAGTTACCCAATTTAAAGGTAATGTCTTCCCTTGTGTTCTTTTGTTTTATTTTCCTTCTCCAACCCCCTAAACTCTTTTTATTCTTTTATTTTGTAACAAAAACAGTATATTAAATATACTATGATGTTGTTATGTGAATTATTTGAGCTACACTTACACACACCTTCGTCTAATGGCTAAAGAACATACTGTTTCTGTGGATGGTGAATTACTGCCTCACGAAACGATGATTGTTAAATATTCTTTTAACACCTTAAAAGGTGGCCATTAAGATGTAAATATATTTATATATGATATATAATATGTTTATGTTTTCCTTAAGCTTATGTATTTTTCATTTATGGCATACCTTTATGGTTTCCATTATGGGTAAACGCGATATCTTCATTTTAGGAAGTGCGGACTACTGCCCCCTCAAAGTGATTTGATTCGTTAATGCCATATGTGGGACGTATAAAGGATGGAATTAATGGTATTACATATTTTATCCTACTGGAATTATAATATAACTTTATATCATTATTATTACATTCCATTAAATACAAAAAAAGAAATGAAAGTAGTGTTCATGCGTACGTACGGCTTACCGTCTCCATGAACGGTACATTTCATTTCTTATCTCCGAATGTTATGAACTATTATAAGTACATATATATAATGGATATATATGTAATATATTACATCTAAATTATGGATATCATTCTGGAATTATAATATATATATATCTCTAATTTTGTTTTAATTCCATTTATATGACAAAAAATGAAAGTAGCGTTCATGCGTACGTACGGCCTACCGTCTCCATGAATGGTGCTTTTAATTTTTTTTATCTCCAAATGCTATGGAATAGTATAAAATGAATATATACTGGATATATATGATATTTAAAAAATAAATACTATTCTGGAGATGATGTACCTATAACTACATGGAAATTTTTTTTCCAACAAGTTCAATTTTTACTCATGTACTGAACATCGAAAAAAACGTCTGATATGAACTCACTTTATTAACCTATTATTATAACATTATAATATGTGATATGAACTGAATAATAATATTTAAAGGAGGTACTTAAGAAATTATAAATTGACCAAATTTTATTATTAATGAGATTAAAGAACGATCGAGTCATGTCGGACACGAGGTAAGGGATCCGACCCCTCTGTTTCTTTTAAAGTACACTCTTTTATGTCAGTCCTTTTAAGCTCATATTTCTTATGATCGGGATGTTATTTTATATTAATATTACTTTACTTTTTATGTTCATATGATGAGAGACACTATTTTCTCTCATCAATCCATTTTGGATGTTTTGATTGGCGCCGTTAGGCTACCGAATTTTCGTAAGGGAATCCTACCTCTCTCTTTCTTTGCAAGTACTCTCTTTTATGTAATTTCTTTTATGATCCATGTTCTTATGTTAGAGAATGTTATTTTATATTCCTATTTATGTACTTTTTATGTTAATGTGATGAGAGATCCTATTTGATCTCATCAATCCATTTTTGGACGTTTTATGTGGCGCAGTTAGGCTGTCGAATTTTCATAAGGGGATTTTCATCTCACTTATGGTTCCCGTGAGAATCATGCTACATTGGACACTATTTACTTTTTTTTGTGGTGTATGTACTGCCCATTATTTTACTATTAGTATAATATACACTCATTTATGGGTAGTTACATCTTCATTGTATGACCCATCTTTCATGGGGTGTACTTTTCGAATGTTGCCCAAATCGGTAAGGGAACCTTTCACCCTCCTCTTTTTAAAAGACTTCTTTTGTTATGCCTTTTAATTCACATACTATTAAGTTGGGATATGTTATTATATATCCTTACTGATGTAAATTTTATGTCCAAGTTATGAGATAACCTTTTTATCTCTCATCAACTCATTTTCTGAATTTTAAAGTGACGTCGTTAGGCTGTCGAATTTTACCAAGGGAACTTCTTAACCCAATTTCGATTTCTTTGGGTTCACCATGTAGTTATTAAATATGTCCTCCTTTGAATATGTGTGAATTACCTTTTATTGTTTTATAGTTAATATCCACTTATATTGGGTGTATTTATATTTGTCACACATAATTATGAGATTGATTTATCCTTAATTTAATGGTACCTTCTTTACAGGGGATTTCATCTCATTTTACATTTCTATTGAGACTTCATTGTTGTTATGCACCAATTCACTCTTATATGGTGTATATACTGTCCTTTGGAATATTATATCACGAATTACTCTATTCTCATGATATTATAAAGTTCTAATTAAATGTTATTCCTCAATTATTGTATTCAAGTGTCTCTCATTTTGATAAAAACCCTTTAACTAAAATATTGTTTTAAATGTTTTAATGATTTATTCTTATAAATATTTCTCATTAATATCCATGTTTTCAAAATGGTTTCAAGGATTTATTTATGTGGATATTAATGGTGTAAAATTTTAAAAGCTTCAAAGTGGTATGGGACACTTTGATTAAAAAATCTCTTTATTAAATGTTTTAAATGGGTTTGAAAATGTTTTCTTTAGAATGGATTCAATATCTTAAAATTTTATATTGTTATTGAAATGTGGGAAAGTTATCATTCCTTTATGCTTAAGTTATGTGCGATAATTATGTTATGGTTCTTGGGCATTTTTTATGAAGACTGGTGGTTCCGTGACAAACTAAGGGCGGGTGAGCCCGATATAGCTCTCCAATGCATTGGGTAATGCGAAGGGGTTAAACGTTATGGTTTCTCCAAAAAGATTTAGGGAATATACTGTGATGGGTATTCCAAACATAATGAAGAGGGTTATTCCCTACGTAAGAATGTTATGAATACCTCAAGTTACCTTTATGTATTATGATTTCTATGATTTATTCATGATTTAATGAGGTATGTTAAAGTGCTTATGTTTTACGGGTAAAGTATGATTTCATTCTTATGTATATATGTACTCATGTTTCCTTTCCATACTTTTTATAACCCTTACTGAGCTTTTCATGCTCATCCCAAGTTTTTAAAATGTTTTCAGAGGTCAAGGGATTCGTACATGATATGATGATAGTGTCAAGGAAGGGTCAAGAAATAATCCATGTTTTATTTTAAATATGTTTCCATTGATGGGAAAATGAATACTATCTTTTATGTAACCACTTTGTTTAAATGTGGAATGTAATGCTAGTTTTATGATCTAATTCTCTAAAACTCTAAACCTAAAAATATCCTCAATGTGTAATCTTGTATTAACTCAAGATTAAGTAAGGTTTAAGGCTGGGGCCTTATAGTTGGTATCAGAGGTCGGTTTAGATAACTTTAGAGGTTAGGGTATTCTTTAAGCATATGTGACATTACCATAATGGTTAGGATTTTAGAAAGAGTCTTAGTTTTTAGATAAAGTGAATGAGTAAGTATATCTTCCTCATTAGTACATGATGGTTTTGTTGATATACTCACACTGACATTTCTGTTTTTAGTGAATGGATGGATCTAGCAGGCACCAAAGTGACAATAGGTTTGGAGGAAACTATGGTGGTTCTCTGATTAAGAGACTGGATGAAATGGGGGATTCAATGAGGAAACTCGTGGTTGTTCTAAACCAACTATCAAGGAGTCATGATCAACCACTTGAACCTTGGTATGTTCTGTAATCCATCATGTACGAGATGACCAATCGATGTGGTAGTTTAGGTAATAATTATAAAGGTAACCATTAGGGTTTATATGATCCTTACTTTTGAGGTTATTATGGGTTATTATATGTTATGATGGAAAATTAAAGGCATGAGATAAACTTGAGGTTAAAATATGTTATGATTATTTTTGAAGATTTTATCTCGTTTTGGGGAATTTTTTATGAATTATATAGTTTTAGAAAAAGGGAAACACGCAGACCGTGCGATAACCCGTCACGTCGGACAAAGCTGCAGGAATCGATCCCACAACCAAAGTGCGACTGGTATTTTTCGCCTACCACTGGAATACGTGAAGTACCTGGTTGGTTTGACTAATTCTTTTTAGTTAGATTATTTTAGGAATCAAGAGTAAGTTTATTTTGGGTTATCTATGGAAATGATTAACCTATCATGGAGGATATGTGATTAGGTTAATTACTTTTCAATATTAGAATTTAAGAGAAATTGATGTTATTTGGAGATAAAAGTTAATTTGTACCTTGGAAGACTATGTGATTAAATCCTTAAAATATTTGGGTTTCAATCTTAGTTTGGTTTAATTTGAAGAATTTTATGGACAATTGTTTATCGAATGGTCTTCATTGAACTTTGGTTTTTTGGGACAAATTTTGGAGATTAAGAATAGATTTTCTTTTTATAAAGGATTATATTTTTGTGGATTCTATGACCTCATACTAACAATTTTGGTTTTATATTTTGTCTAAAGACATGGGAAATATATAGTTCTCTTTTTTGGATTAGGTGATTCTCATGAAGTTGATTATAGTACTCTTAATGTGAACAAGTCTTCCTAAATACTCGTCTTTTGGAGAAAATATGAGTTTGATTAAGGAATCTAGTAAAATTTGAAAGTCTACGTGACAAGTATGTATGTTTCATTATGATTTAGTTAAGCTCAAAAATAAATTCCTCAATGAAGAGTAACTTAAAATAAAAATGTTGTCTGTTAACTTTTCCTACTGGGGAATCGAATACCGTTTAACCCATCACAAGTTTGTGATTTTCTTATGGTTAACCTTCTCCTAGACATGTTTACTATCACTCTCCCTCAGAACATGACCCTTTGTTTTTTCTTCCATGTCCATATTTTCATACTTGGAATCGTAGTATGGGTTAACTCGGGTGACATTTTTACTTCTCTCCCATTCTTTTAAAGTGATTGTTTTACCGACTCTTGTTCCGATGTGAGACTTTCAAGGATAATTCTGAGCCCAATTTTGAAATTGTGTGGACGCAATTCCCAAAAGGGGGGAAGAATGTAACACCCCAGGTATATAAATAATATTACATTTTTATATTTATCCCTATTTGTGAATAAAATTTCAATATTAATTTAAAGGGAACGCTATGCTCGATGGCTTACCCAATACACAACAACGAGTTCCTTTGAAATCTTACGTTGCACTCTAATAATAAAATAATATTATTTTAAATGGTAGTTAACGCCTAGCTGTTGTAATGGCGGGAATGAACATAACTAACTACAAAATTATTATATATGTTTGTCAAATATTTTAACTCTTTACAATAAATGTTAGAGGATTAAAAATGCGAATGAATCCAATTTTAAGCGTAAACATTCTAATATTCTTTAAAAGGTCGATTAACCGCCTTTTGATGGAGAACCACTTTTAAATACACTTTTTGACAATTTTATGTGTTATATTTGACAAAATAAAATCCTTTTTTAGAATCGGGACATCAAAATTTACTTTGTGTAGATTTTTGGTATCTTTCCGATAAAGTTCATTTTTTAATGAATAGTAAAAAATGTTGTATTTTAATTCAAAACCTCTTTTTAATCTAATTTATTTATATGATTATATTATCTTTTGAATTGGTTTCAAAGTGAAATTATAATATATTTTTACCATTTAATCCAATAGTGGTCGTTAGAATTAATTTCATCTTGAAATTGGACATAAACTAGTGTCAATCTTTTGATACTTATTGTTTCATAAAAACACGCTATTTGCTCTGACAGCGGGAATTAATTATTAAATTAATTAATGTAACTTATATGTTTTGAATTTTAAAAATATACATAATTTTTGAATTCTGAATATCAAATATAGGCTAGGGTGAAGTTTTGGTATTTTTCTGAAAAACTTCAATTTTTGATGAATAGTGAAACCACTAAGTGGTAGTTAAAGAAACTGATTTTTCGTTTAAATGAAACTTTTCCACCTCTGTGTTTTTAATTTCAAAAATCCTACATACATGGTTTTCATTAAGAAGTAAAA
The DNA here is from genome assembly GCA_963277665.1 of Viscum album. NCBI lineage: Eukaryota > Viridiplantae > Streptophyta > Magnoliopsida > Santalales > Viscaceae > Viscum > Viscum album. The sequence goes on from OY728148.1 coordinate 688,875,483, forward strand.
TGTGGTTCAATGGGATTAAAATAATTTTTTTTGTGAATAGTAACTTTTATGTTTTTAATCGCGATTAGAGGTAATTAGTGTAATTTAAGGTAAAAATAATGTTTTAATAATATGAAATGAACTTGAAACATGTCCTACCCTCATTTTATGTGTCATGGACGACCAAGAAAATCCATGGGTCAACTTGGGGACCCCATGGAGCCACTTTGGTTGGAAAATGACAAAAATACCTTTTTATTTAAAGTTTAAATTAAAATGTCACAAACATGAGATGTTTTACTAAAATAATTTTTATATGGGGTTATAAAAGTCATATTTTTGACTATAAATATTCATTAGAAAGATAAAAAGCTTTCCCAAATCATGATATATTTTTTTATATTTTTTAGACATTAAATAATTTAAATTATTTATGACATCTTGATGATGCAGCAATTACCTCATTAATAAGGGATTTAAATAAAATGAAACGATAATGTTAAAACTATAACTTACATTTCTCAAAGACCTATTGGATGAGTATATTTAGAACCCTTAAAACCTTATCCTCGAAATAAATCAATGTGGGACCTTTAAAATCCGAAAATCATTTGCAAATAAAGTAACATTTTGTACCTTTCAAAGAGTGCCCCACCTCTCCTCTTATAAAAGGCCCCACCTCTACCACCTTACACAAACCTCTCAAGCCTTTGGCTCGCCCAAACCCTGCCCATTTCATCTCTCCACCTCCCTCTATTCATCATTGAAGCCTCACTCTGGGTATAATCCTTTCCAAGGAAGCCTTTGAGCTCAAATCAAAGGAAGTTACCCGATTTAAAGGTAATGTCTTCCCTTGTGTTCTTTTGTTTTATTCTGCTTCTCCAACCCCCTGAACTCTTTTTGTTCATTTATTTTGTAAAAACACAAGTAACTTCAATATACTATAATGTTGTTATGTGAAGGATTCTATCTACACTTACACACACCTTCGTAAAATGGTTAAATAACATACTGTTTCTGTGGATGGCGAATTACTGCCTCATGAAACGATGATTGTTCAATATTCTTTTAACACCTTACAAGGTGGAAATTAAGATGTCCCTATATATATATGTGATATATAATATGTTTATGTTTTCCTTAAGCTTATTTATGTTTCATTTATGGCATACCTTTATGGTTTCCATTATGGGTAAACGCGATATCTTCATTTTAGAAAGTGCGGACTACCACCCCCTCAAAGTGATTTGATTCGTTAATGCCATATGTGGGACATATAAAGGATGGAATTAATGGTATTACATATGTTATCATACTAGAATTATAATATACCTTTATATAATTATTATTTCATTCCATTAAATACAAAAAAAAAAGAAATGAAAGTAGCGTTCATGCGTATGTACGGCTTACTGTCTCCATGAACGGTACATTTCATTTCTTATCTCCGAATGTTATGAACTATTATAAGTACATATATATAATGGATATATATGTAATATATTACATCTAAATTATGGATATCATCCTGTAATTATAATATATATATCTCTCATTTTGTTTTAATTCCATTTATATGACAAAAAATGAAAGTAGCGTTCATGCATACGTACGACCTACCGTCTCCATGAACGGTGATTTTAATTTTTTATCTCCAAATGATATGTAATAGTATAAAATGAATATATACTACATATTTATGATATCTAAAACATAAATACTATTCTGGAGATGATGTACCTATAACTACATGGAAAATTCTTTTCCAATAAGTTCAATTTTTACTCATGTACTAAACATCGACAAAAACGTCTGATATGAACTCACATTATTAACCAATTATTATAACATTATAATATGTGATATGAACTGAATAATAATATTTATAGGAGGTCCTTAAGCAATTATAAATTGACCAAATTTTATTATTCCAGATATTAAAGAACAATCGAGTCATGTCGGACACGAGGAAAGGGATCCGACCCCTCTGTTTCTTTTAAAGTACACTCTTTTATGTCATTCATTTAAGCTCATATTTCTTATGATTGGGATGTTATTTTTTATTAATATTACTGTACTTTTTATGTTCATATGATTAGAGACCCTATTTTATCTCATCAATCCATTTTGGAAGTTTTGATTGGCGCCGTTAGGCTGCTAAATTTTCGTAAGGGAATCCTACCTCTCTCTTTCTTTGCAAGTACTCTCTTTTATGTCATTTATTTTATGCTCCATGTTCTTATGTTATAGGATGTTCTTTTATATTCCTCTTTATTTACTTTTTATTTTCATGTTATTAGAGACCCTATTTGATCTCATCAATCCATTTTCGGAAGTTTTATGTGGCGCTGTTAGGCTGCCGAATTTTCATAAGGGGATTTAATCTCACTTTTGGTTCCCGTGAGATTCATGCTACATTGGACATTATTTCCTTTTTGTGTGGTGTATGTACTGCCCATTATTTTACTATTAGTGTAATATAATCTCATTTATGTGTAGTTACATCTTCATTGTATGACCCTTCTTTCATGGGGTGTACTTTTCAAATGTTACCCAAATCGGTAAGGGAACCTTTCACCCTTCTCTTTTTAAAATACTTCTTTTGTTATGTCTTTTCATTCATAAAATATTAAGTTGGGATATGTTCTTCTATATCCTTACTGATTTAAATTTTATTTCCAAGTGATAAGATACCATTTTTATCTCTCATCAAGTCATTTTCTGAATTTTAAAGTGACGCCGTTAGGCTGTCGAATTTTACCAAGGGAACTTCTTAACCCAATTTCAATTTCTTTGGGTTCAACATGTAGTTATTGAATATGTCCTCCTTTGAATATGTGTGAATGACCTTTTATTGTTTTACACTTAATATCCACTTCTATTTGGTGTATTTATATTTGTCACACATAATTATGACATTGATTTATCCTTAATTTAAGGGTACCTTCTTTACAGGGGATTTCATCTCATCTTACATTTCTATTGAGACTTCATTGTTGTTATGCACCAATTCACTCTTATATGGTATAGATACTATCCTTTGGAATATAATATCATGAATTCATTTATTCTCATGATATTATAAAGTTCTGATTAAATGTTATTCCTCAATTATTGTATTCAAGTGTCTCTCATTTTGATAAAAACCGTTTAACTAAAATATTGTTTTAAATGTTTTAATGATTTATTCTTATAAATATTTCTCATTAATATCCATGTTTTTAAAATGGTTTCAAGGATTTATTTATGTGGATATTAATGGTGTAAAATGTTAAAAGCTTCAAAGTCGTATGGGACACTTTGATTAAAAAATATCTTTATTAAATGTTTTAAATGGGTTTGAAAATGTTTTCTTTAGAATGGATTCAATATCTTAAAATGTTATATTGTTATTGAAATTTGGTAACGTTATCATTCCTTTATTCTTAAGTTATGTGCGATAATTATGTTATGGTTCTTGGGCATTGTTTATGAAGACGGGTGGTTCCGTGATAAACTAAGTGCGGGTGAGCCTGATATAGCTCTCCAATGCATTGGGTAACATGAAGGGGTTAAAAGTTAAGGTTTCTTTAAAGAGATTTAGGGAATATACTGTGATGGGTATTCCAAATGTAACCAAGAGGGTTACTCCCTACATAAGAATGCTATGAATGCCTCAAGTTACCTTTATGTCTTATGATTTCTATGATTTATTCATGATTTAATGAGGTATGTTAAAGTGCTTATGCTTTATGGGTAAAGAATGATTTCATTCTTATGTATATATGTACTCATGTTTCCTTTCCATAATTTTTATAACCCTTATTGAGCTTTTTATGCTCATCCCAAGTTTTCTAAATGTTTTCATAGGTCAAGGGATTGGTACATGATATGATGATAGTGTCAAGGAAGTGTCAAGAAAGAATCCATGTTTTATTTTAAATATGTTTCCGTTGATGGGAAAATGAATACTATCTTTTATGTAACCACTTTGTTTAAATGTGGAATGTAATGCAAGTTGTATGATCTAAGTCTCTAAAACTCTAAACTTAAAAAGATCCTCAATGTGTAATCTTGTATTAACTCAAAATTAAGTAAGGTTTAAGGCTGGGGCCTTATATTCATAGTCTAAACATCATGTAAGGGTAGTTAAGTGTTATTTGACCTTACCTTAGAATGTGATCATAAGAATTACCTATAGGCCTTTTATGTCATATCTTGAATCCAAATGATAGGCCCTTAATCCTAGTGTATCTTCATGTGGGTCCTCCTTATAAGGTTAGAGTTTTTCCATTTTTTGAGGGGCTATCCTGAGGTAAGTAGCTCCCGCATAACCCCAAATCCTCCTGGAGTCTTGGTGAACCATTTTAGACTTGTGGATTATTCAAGTTCCATTTGTTTTGTGTAGGACTCTTAGTTTCTAAAATTACATCTTTGTATGGACTAGTGGTTATATAATCATTTAACTCTTTCTATAGAAATGAACACCATGTAATGATTGTTTTTAGTAGGTTAGACATGCCTAGGGCATGGTTGACCATTTAGTTATCCATGTAACATTTTTTCCTCATTTTTAGTGATGGACAACTTAATACGTCATCATCCAGGTAAATAGTCATATCAGTAAATATGTAACTAGGTTGAAACTCTTTTATAACCTATTAGATACTGGGATGCACTGGGTAATAGGTCATACAAGTGTTTTTAGCATGGTTAGCAGGCCAGATACCATGTAATACTCGTTTTTAGGTCATATTAGATACCATGTAATGCTTGTTTTTAGCAAGTAGACATGCCTAGGGAATGGTTGACCATTTAGTTGTCCATGTAACATCTTTTCCTCATTCTCAATGATGGATGAATCTATACATAATCATCTAGGTTAATAGTCATATCAGGAAATATAAATCTGCGTTGAAACTCTTGTATTACCTATTAGATACTGGGATGTATAGGGTAATAATCCTACAGACAGTATTGAGGATGATCTATTTTGATGGTGAAACATGTTGGTGTTATGAGTTGATGTAAATGGTACCATAGAGTTTTAAAAAATGGTACAATGAACCATTTGAGTTTGGTGGTAATTGTTTAAGGATTGTCCTATCACACTTTGATTATTGGTCATTTTTGGTGTAGAGTGACCTAGGTGTTAAAGGAAATATAACTCATCCCAATGTTTGAGATGATGTTCCAAAGAGCATCAAGAGTTTGTCATGCTAGTCAGACATTTGTATTTAATACCTAATGCTATGTCACACATTAATGCAACTCAGGGGGAGTGTCACGCGTACATCAAAAGTAAATCTGACTCAATGTTATTTTACGTAGCTATTTTTCTTTCTATTTGGTTTAACACTTGCTAAAGTATGTTTTCCATGTCTAAAACACATAAAAAGTAATTGATGGAGAATTTTATCTGGGATGATATCCCTTTCTCAGTAAATGATGACTCGGAGACTCCTAAGGTGGGGAGCATCATGCCGAACATGTTGTAATGTTTACTCATAAGTAGAAGGGACACAACCAAGAAATACTATTTGGAAATGTTCAATGTTTATTTTGAATTCCCTTGATATCAGTGAGTTTAAAATAATGTCAGTCCTTATGAGGCATCAGGATGATACATCGGTGGCTGTTTATGCAACCATTGGAAACATCGATAGGAATGTTGGACTTTACTGTTTATGCTTGGTTGATTACAAGATTCATTAGGTGATAAAGGCATTTTGGTTGGCTAATGGTGATTATGTTTTAGTAGGTGAAGTAGAGATTCTTCCTAAATAAGTTTACTATTAATGGTTTGACTGCTCATCCTTCCTATAGATGGATTTGAGGTTTTGACACTGTATTGAGCACTTCGTTCTTAATATAGAGGAAGTGTCTTAGATCCTTTATGGTAAATTACTCAAATCTTCTTAGTGTTCTATAAACTTAATGATGATCATGTATCCTATCATGAAATCATTCTAGGTACACTAAGAGAGCCTTAGTTATGCACTGTTCTAAATTAAAGTGTCCATCTATTCGATAAATAGACTCTATAGAAGTTGTGATCCAGAAGCATGGTAGGTTGAGGAGCGTGGTATCCTTGAGTAATACCATGATTCCCTTTTAGTAATTACTTGGATGGAAAAATGGACACCATCCAACCCTTTTACATGAATTCCATGAGTATGTCTCTTTGGACTTAGTCAGTGTCCTTGTTAGGTGGATGTTTGGATTTATACTGACATATCAAATGTAAACATCAAAGTATGGTTTTCCTAAAATGAGATCCTTGGACCAATTTAATGATCTAGAGGCTACCCTAAACTTCATTTTGGGTCAAATGGAATGTTTTAAAGGATAATTATCCTAGTGTATCAGATCAGGTTTTCGTCATGGTCATGCTAGGTCATGATAATATTAATGGGCATTCTGGCTAAAGAGGTTACAAAAATCCACTTACGAGATTCAGTGAGTGTGCTCAGAGAAAATCTTGAGGTGCCTTAACCTAAAGGCATCAGGTCTAGTTTTTAGAAAGTTCTAACCATTTAAGATGAGTGTTCTTAAGGTAGTCGACTAGAGTCGATTTTAATTGATACCTCTCTCTTGTGATATGTGGTCAGTGATGAACCGTTTTGGCATGTTGTTGGGATGAGACGAGTGCAATGCAGGTCGACCAAGGATTTTACTGATAATATGATTTGACCTACCTAAATGAGGTTGATAGGGATTCAACAATTTTTTCAAGATGAGAATCATACCATGAGCATTTTTAGAATGCTATGGGAATGTTTAAATAGGAAACATCGATGATGAGAAGTACTATAGATCGAGTTTGGACATTAAATACTATAACCTATGGTGTGGAGATCCACAGGATGGGTGGTTGAAGAGATGATATATTGATTGTATATCAAGATAGAAGGGTTTAGGTAATTTATATATTGATGACTTGTTCAGAGTGTGAACATTGGACCGAGGTTCAATAGTTTGTACACCATGTGTAATAGAAATTCTTAGAGATCATTGGACATTTAAAAATGGAATGTGGTCATTTGAATGAGAATTCATAAACTGTGTAGGTAAATAGTTACTTCCCTTGTTTCCAAAATGCTTTTCAAGGATTATACGTTTTAATATGGGGAGATTTTAGCATCCCATGTTTTTGGAATAGGTAAAATTGCAATAGAATTTTTAGTTTTATCATTTAACGGATGGGAAATTCATTAAACTGAGATTCAAAATAAAATTTTAATAGCTAGAAAACTCAAATGTGTTTTTCTAGACTTGGTTAAAAGAACGAGAAATCCCATGGGAGTCCCATCATGTTTTGTTAGCATCAGTATTAGAAAACTAAAAATTAGAAAGAAATGGTATGGGTACACAATTTCTCTAAAACCGTGTGGCCCACCAGAGGAAACAATGTGGCCTGTTTAGAAGGGATGAAGGTGTCACATGGTTTTTTAAAATAGTGTGCACTTAGATCCAAAAACATGTTCATTGGTATAGATCATGTATAGAGAATAAATTCACAGTTTGGGAATGGTTTCCAAAAATCATGCACAAGAACCATGCGACCCCCCTACTTAAACAGTAGATCAAGCATAATTGGCACATGGTTTGGATAACCATACGGCCAATCCATACACCTACTTAAAGTGGGTAAAATTACCATTTTAACCTATTGAATTATTTATTTTCCCCCTCTCCATTACTTCTCATCCTCTATATGTAACATCCCACTGAGATCCTCTCCTCCACCTCCTCTAAGTATGAGGATATCTCTCTCATCCAACCTCTAATTCGAGCACTATCAAGTGCGTTGGAGAGCCCTTGGGAATTCATCTGATTTATTTGATTTATATAAAACTAGAATGAATAAATACATTATATTTGACAACTAAATCATCCTTGGGATATGTTAGGTGGTATATACATTTTCCCTTAAATTATTAGTGTTTTATAAATTCCTCCAATTTTTCGTGCACCGATCTTTCCATTTGATGCCTCTTAAGTGAAATATTTAATTTATTGAACCTAATACCTTGAATATAGCTTTACTTGTGTATTTTAATTTTAAATTATTGTTGGTCATGAAATTCTAGGTTAAATTGACCTTAATGGCGCACCCATTAATGTTTTATATTAATAAACATTTTTTTAATAAAACCCCTCAATGAAGTAAACTTTATTCAAAAATATTATGAGTGTGGAGGATATAATATTTATCTATGATATCCCTTAGTGACCAAACCATAATTTAATTTGTGATATACTAATTCTTATGGATTGATATTGATTAATTTATATGTCATGAATGCTAGCATGTTCTACCTCTCAACTTTCATGTATGGTGTTATCTGCCACGTGCATGCCACATGGCCTTAATGTATTTAATTAGTACTTAGAATTCCTTAATAATTGAGAGGAAAAACTAATTAATTAGATTTCATGTTTATAGGAATGAAATCCCTGTAGTTTCCTCCTAATGGGTTGTGGCATGATTGAGTTCAAGGTATCTTTCTTTTTATTATTGGGATGACTATGGGTTGGCCCTCCTTCTTGATAAAAGTTAAATGTTTAGTTAATTAAATAAATTGTTTACATATTGAGTGATAGTCAGGGTTACTTTTTACGAAATTACATGGATGTTCTCATTGTTTTTTATACTTTATACATTGGGAGTGATACAAGTTATATATTGGATGGGCTCCTTGTGTGGGTTACTTACCTTCATATGAGTGATACCAGTTCCGAGGTGAGATCCCATGGACATGCTTGGCAGAAAAATAGTTACACCATACCATGAGTTATACTCAAAACCCTTTATGAGATACCAAATATAGGCTCATAGGGAACATGTTTTACCTTATTATAAGAGTGATACTTTGGATTCTATTTATAGATCACCATGTATGGACTCTTTCGGCTTTGGATAATTGTTACGCTCCTAGTTTGATACTTGGGTTCCATTATGTGGTTTTCCTTGGATGGACCTAGAATTCCATAAAATTGTATATAATATATGACTATTTTAATTAAATTCTAAATGATGACTTAAATGTTAAAGACTAAATTTTTTTAGCTTATATTGCAGGGGTGCTCCACCAATCCAAATCATATGCTTGGGATCAGTCCAATTCTTGATGCTTAATTCATAATGAAAATTTATTTATTGATCCCGTATCACTTCTATATAGCTTCATCTCAGTCACATAAATTCTGACTTAGGATGAAGAAGGTATGTTTAGATAGTTGTCCTTAAAGAAGATGAGACAACTTGTTATTCTTATTTATTAATTTATTTCCACATTTTTATTATACTTGCACATTGTTGTAATTTATAATCATGGAATGGATTATGCTTTAGACACTATTGGTGGTATCCTACTGTGTATATATCACACCCTGATTGAGCCTATATTACATTGGGCACCCAAGAAGATCTTCGCGTTTTCATGCAGATAGATTATTTATTTTTTCTTTATAGTGTACATTGGATCTTAGGAGCATAGGACTAAGAAAGTACTCTAGATGATCATGGAGATATCCCTTAGTGATTTTTATTCTTTTATTTATCCATGTTCTACATTTTATTTTGTAGAAATGATGTACTTTTACTGGTGTAGATATACATTTCATCTGGACATGCATGAATGGTTATATGTACTTGGTGTCAACCATTTATATTTATTTGTATTATTATATTTTCTATCTACTGTTTCATCTTCAATATATTATATTTCTATTATTTATAGAATTATTTATTATTATACCTTTTTAAAAATCTGACCATGAAGCTATAATCTCCCCACCATACCAAAATCGGGCCCTCGCAACTAGTCGGCAGCCTCTGGCGTACATGGAGGTATTCTTGAGTCCAAGTGGTGATTGGTATGGATACAAATTTCATAGTTAGTTAGGCCGATACATTAAATTTTTTAGGAAATTTTGTGGTGTAGTGGTTTTTAATTAGATATAGCAAAATTTAGAAAAGGCATAGATTTGTGTGAGGTGAAATAGATGGAGAATACTAAATAAAGATAGGAACACCAAACGTTTAATTACCAGATAAAGTAAATCCAACAAAGTTTCTATACGAACCTATTGGGTTATATTTTTCGAAGTTTTATATACTTTTTTGATCAGGTTTTGTAAGAAAAAAATTTATAAACTAATGGGAGTCAGTATAATCATACATATTACAAGATAGAAGGATTCTAATGAGAGGTAGATCAAAGTATTATTTACCATTTTCAAATGTATAAAATACATGGATCTATGGGAGTGTCCATGGAAAGGATGTTGGTTCTCACACTGAGGATGAACCACTTATATTTTGTGTGCCTTTTTTACTTTCCCACATTTTCATAATTTTGATATTGTTGTGAAAGTTTATAAGGAAAATAAATCTAACAAGATATAGGGGTTAAATTTCATATATTCGGGAATTTTTAAAAATCTCACCACTAAATCAAACATATCTTCTAAGGGGTTTAATGATCCTTAGGAACTTCAAAAATGAATTTTTTTATATAAATAACTTATATACATATGTTGATTTAATATTATTCCTTTTGGTCTATGAGCTATGTGAAAAAAAGAAATAATTTATGCTCAGCTATCATGCTTATCTAAAATTAACTTTTCATAATTTTTGAAAAACCATTTGCAAGTGTTTTTTTAGGTTAAACAAAAAATGATGTCATCAAAATTTATTTATATAATGATGGTGTCTTTAAAATCATTATTAATACAAAGAGTAGAATATTTCATTAAATTAACAAAATTGTTTTGAAGTAAATATCTATATAATCAGTCATACCTGGATCTTAGGGATTATTTAAGTACATAAAGTTCCTTAGTATGTCTAAATAGATATTCCATAAATTTTATAATTTCAAAACTATGAGGTTTTTCTTTATAAACTGCCTTATAAACTAATCCATTAAGGGAGTAACTCTTTACATCCATTTAAAATAGAGTAAAATTAAGGTGATTCATGAGAGATAGTAGTGCTTGGATAGATTCGAGTCTAGATATTATAGAAAAATTATCTCCATAATCTATACCATCTTCTTTGTAGTTACCCTTAACAACTAGTATGTACATATTCGTAACAAAATACAACTTTCATCAAATTTATTTTAAAATTTCCACTTGACTCCTATAACTATAAGATATCTAAGGAATTCAACTAATTCCTAAACATTATTATATTTGAACTGATTAAGCTATTATTGCATAAAACTATATAACTCTCATCAACCAATGCATCATATTCCATTTTAGGTTTAAATTGTGATAGAAATGAAATATTGAAACAATTAGTTCTTAAGAAACTTTTAGTTCTAATTGGTTGATCTACATCACCAATGATATTATCACTAGGAAGATTCATTAAGATTGTTTGGTTTATAGGTAGAAATGAATGTTGTTCCTCATTGGTTTATGGATTAAATTCCATTAAGATAACTTTTGTTAGTCCATATTCCATTGGTTGAGATTTCATCATGTTATGTTTTGATGGATGTGGTTTGATTTATGGTAATAAAACTATAGGGATTTCAAAAATACATTCTGGATAAGTATCTTCCAGACATTTAAACTTCATAAAAGGATCTCTTTCATCAAACATAAAATTTTAAATTTCTTAAATAGTTTGTGTTTGGTTATTAAAAACTCGATAAGCCTTACTAGTGACAGAGGAGATAAAAAAATTCCTTCATCATCATTTGGGTCAAATTTATGAAGATGACTTTCATAATCAAAGATAATACTTTACATATAAATAATTTTATTTAGATACTTTTAGCCACCCTACCATTCCAAAATTCATAAGAAATGTCACCTAAATCTAAATGTATAAAAACTATATTTACAACATAACGAGCTATAATCATGGATTCCACTAAAAAATACGTTTCAAATTAATATTCACACTACATAGATCAAGTAATTTCTTGAATATTTATATTTATTTGTTTAACCACACCAGTTTATTATAGAGTTTTTGGTACTGAGAAATTGTGAGTAATACCCCTTACATTAAAATAGTTTCAAATGTAGAATTTACAAATTCTACACCATGACCACTCCAGATAATGAAAAGTGGTAGGTTTTTATTATTTTGAACAGGATAAAAAAATCCTTTAAAAACCTATAGTGATTCTATTTTATGTCCTATAAAATAGGTCTAAGTATGCCTAGGGTAATCATAAATTAAGACATACATGTACTGTTTTCCCATAGTACTCGCAATTTGTGTAGGTCAAAAAGGTACCTCTATACTAAAAATTACAATTTGAAAGCCGAGACTTCACTAGTAGGTTTAAATCTTGACATGTGTTGATTTCCATATTGGAAAGGTTCACAGACTCTGTAGATTTAAGCTTATATTTCATAAGTTTTCTCACTAGTACTTTACTAGAAATCTTAGCTAAGGTTGAAACATTGAAGTGTCGTAACCTCTTATGCCAACGCCATGAAGAATACCTAACCACACTAATACAAGGTAAATTCTAGAAACTATGGTATTATAAGTTAATAGTGTAAACATTATCATTCCCATCAATAAATAAAACGTTGAATCCTTCCGAACTTGTGATCGTACATTTATCATTCCCAATGTTCACAATGTAATATTTAACACATAATTGGAATATATTGACAAGGTTATGATTAATTCAAAAACTATAAATTAGATTCAAAATTAATGTTTTACCATGAAAATAAATATATCACATATTGATAATTTGACTATACTTATTGTCTCAAAAGGTAAATTTTCCTCCCTACACTTTCTATAAGTTATAGAAATTGGGCATGTCATAAGTTACATACTAATAAGAACCACTATCTATGTACAAAGTGTTTTAAATTCAGATACTTAGCCTATCAACCTAAAATAAATCAAAACCAAGAGTTTGATACGCAAAATTTATTAGGTTAAGAAATATTTCCAAAAGGAATATTATGAAATCCCAAATTTTGAACCCTATTGTATCGAATGGTCACTAGTTCAATAGAAATAAAAGCCTTATGAGTTCTAAAGTATTGATCTTTTTTTAATGAATAATGTTTTTTTCAATGAAACCCTCTTTTAAATTTAGAGAAATAGGGTACATTTTTTAGAACAAAATATTTTTATTAGAAATATGACTTTCTGGTAGTAAAACTTATTCTAAAAGATATATGATTAGGGTTTTACTATCATAAGAGAATATCAAAGTTCTACCTAATGGTAGTAAAATTTTATATAATATTCATTAGTCTAAAAATTTATATTTTAATTTAACAACTAATTTTTTTATCATTGTTAGTTAAAAAACATTAGATTTAACATTTTACTCATAAATAAGATTATAAATTTTAGAAGTAAGATTATAAATCCAATCATTAACTTTTAAAAAATACACATTAGATGGATCATGTTATTTATTTTTTTTATTTTTATTCTATGTGAAAGTCAAATATCTCGGTATTTTTTAAAATGATGAAATATATTCCTCATATTTTTATGAAGTTGAAATATTTTCATTATTTGAATTTAAATAAAAATTTACATCAATGGGTAAATGTGAAAGTGAATTAGTATTTATCTTCCCCTTAAAGCATAGATCATTCCAAGCATTATTTTCATAAAAATTGATTATCTTATTACTATCATCACTCTATAAATCACTACTATTTTCAAATGAAAGATCCTTACTAGCACACCATGTAATGTTAGTTGATCTAAAATATATTATATCTATCCTATTTAATAATTTCCCATCCTTATTATTATTATTCATCCTTAGACTATCAAGTTGGATATAACCTAGTTTTATTCACTCATAACAAAAAGTGTCCAAAGATTCATTATTCTCATAGTTTTATTTTATGTTCTTCTAATAATCATACCATAAGTTCTTCTTTATAGTATTATTGTTTATATTCCTCCTAAGCTATGAAATATCCTTTTTATACATTCTAAATTTCTAACATCTAAATGGTATTTAGATTCCTTATTCATATTAGTAGGTTTTAACATATCATCACTGGAAACTAAATCATCAAACTTCTTTGTGAATGAAACTCCATTATTTTTTTCCATCTCAAAATTTCACTTAATCCAATTATCAAAAATTATGAGATCCCTAATAAGGAAATAAAGACCAATATTTTTCATATTTATAGTATCATTCATCGGTTTATTCTTTGATTCTAATTACTTTCTAAGGATTTCAATAATATTTTTGATAAGATGATCATTTTTTATTTTTCTTTTATATAAGTGATTATATCTCATTAAAAACCATAATAAAACATTGGTTTATTTACAGCACAGATTAACTTGGTAGAAAGTAAAATTCTTAATAATTTACTCACAAAATTTCCCATCGAGTCTCAAGAGATTTAATTATTTCAAAGTGAGTAATTTCTAGTTTTCACTAAATTCTAATTTTTATCTCACATGAAGAAATATGAATATATATATTTCTCGTAATTGATAAAAGTAGAGTATTTTAAATGTTTTAATTATCATGATTCTCTAATTTTTATTCTTTAGTAAACCATAAAATTTGCTTCTCTGGAATTCTATAAATTTTGGTCATCATCAAAAAAATGATCCACACCAAATTTTTTTAAAAATGTTTTAATACTATCATGATAACGTTCATAGCCTAAAACATTAATGATTGGTGGTGCAATATGATTTTGAATCTCAATAGTTCTAATTTAATGGCATGTCATATAAATATATGTAGATTTTTACTCTTCTACATGTTTGTGTACAGAAAATTATAAATTTTGATGAATAAAAAAATAATAAAAACCAATAAGTTAACTCAAATGTAGATTCTATCTCAGATATCGAGTGACTAGCTCTAATATCAAATTTTATTCAATATATAAATGAAATAGAAGATATATGAGGGGGTGGGGTGAATTTTAGTCAAAAGTAAACTTACCATTTCTATTTCCACTCAGGTATTTAGTTGGTAAATAATTTAAATTTCCAATAAAATTAGATTATCTTAGTAAGAATTTTAAATTAACAAAAATCGATATATTATACTTAATCGATTAAAAAAATTATATACATTTGAAAATAAACTATTAAACAATAGAAAATTAACCAATAAAACAATTATGCACAATTGAAAATAAAAAAAACATTTGAAAACCAATTATTGGAGTACCATATTACAATATAAAAACCATAAAAGAATATTATTACAAAGGTAATTCCAATCAATATAATTCTTCTCATTAGACCAAAGGACCATGTGGATTGGTAGACTATATCCATGGGATCTAAAAGTTCCCAAAACACTAGAACTTTATTTATATATCTCTGATCGAAACATAAAATTAATCACCAATACTTTTTTTATAAGAAGTCAATATTAGGTAGCTCTATCCATGATCTCATCATCAATGTTCTTGATACAAAACAAGTCTAATCACTCAAAACTTCATTAAAAAAATGTCCATCAGATGTAATCTCCTAGCCATGAATCCTCATTGATCATAGTTATTGATAACATAATATTATTCTTAAAATTATCATTACACATGAAGATTATAAAGTTAATTATTAGAATACGAAATCCTAGACCCTTATAATGAAATTCTTCACAATGGTATCTATAAGCTCCCAAAGAAAAAGATTAAAAATTTAAGCAATCATAGATAATTAGATGATGCATACCTTCCCTTGTAATATTTTTTTTTGAAAATATTAATATCATATGTTAAATCAATTACTCACTAAATTTAGAGAATATATTGTAAGAAACTCTAATGGTTATATTTTTAGTTATTTAGTTTCAGTTTCAATAACATTGATAGGTATAACATCTATAAATGAATGTGACTTTAACTTCTAATGAGACATATTAGAATGACATCAGAACATTCAAAAATCCTTTACTAAGTTTTGATAATTTAATAAAAATATTTAGTTCATCATAAATTAACTGAATCAGAAATTAATTATATAAAAAGGGAATTAAACAAAAAATTCAAGTTATATCAATAAATAAAATAAAGTGCATTGTGATTTTCATAACAATGTAAGTATAAGAATCATTTGTGTGGTGAAACATATATGTGAATTTATAAATTAAATGACTTAAAATATATATTTAATTTTAATATATTCCCAAGATATTTGAGCTTTATATTTTTAGAAAATTCTTATCAAACATTAACTAACAAAACATATGACTTTTTTAATTAAGGGACAATTTTACGATAATAAAATTAATTTCTTTATCCATAATAAGTTTTTAATATCATCAAATATTTATCCACACATTTTAATCTTCTATAAGTTTCATACTTTTAATATCTTTATAACTTGGGTAATTGAAGAAAGGTGTGATCTTAGAAGCTCAGTAAGGGTAAACATAAGTGATAATAATCATGAATCTAAAGTGAGATTAATATGATCATGTGGATATAATTAGGACACACTAGAAATTTATGCCAAATAATTCATAGCTCATAAATCATGGAATAACATAATAATACATCATAAAAATGAAACATATCATAGAAACAAGGTATACCTATGAAATAAAGAACATCTATAATCATATAAATCATAAAATAGTTGATCAAGTATCAGAAACTATATCCCTTAGTTAATCAGGATTTACTCACATATTTACCGTGGTGAATCAAGATTTACTCATCCATTTTCCATTTTAGATTGAGTATTAATACTCATTTCACCATTATATCATGATATTTAATGATTTGACCAATTCATTATAGGGATATATAGGTACCATCTATCACATAAATATTAACTATACACATGTTTTCTATAAAAAGATCTAACCATCACATCACTAAAACCTAAGAATAAGAATGGGTTTCATAAATCATTACAATGAAGATAAATCAATTTTTATAGCTTAAAGATTTCATGGAAATAAAATGGGTATCATTCAATATATCTTGAAGAACCTTTGAAAATAAAATGAGTTTCATATCATTTTCAAATGGATTCATATAAAGAAATATTTCATAATTATATCAATAATCATAACATGATAAATCCATGGAAAATAAAATGGTATCTATTGAAATCAAGTAACTTTAGAGATAAATACTATTAAATCAATATAATAAATCATATGCTATTTAAATAATATAGATAAAGGGTATATGGGTATGATAATAATTTTCCCCAATAAATAGATCTATGATATCTTGGTGAAAACCCTTAAATCAAAATAATAAAAAATAGGGTATACACAAAGGGGAGGCATTGGAATAAAAATTATTGTCACAAACTGAAAATTATTAAGAAATACAAGGGAAGTGAAAAATCATTTCTCCAAAATAGAAGTACATTAAATAATACATCTTGGTAAATAAGGTGTATGGTTACATTTCTTAAACATCCTTGACCAAGCATAAGATATGTTAAAGGACAATGAATTGGATGAAAAATAATTTTAAGTATTTTTAAAAAACAAAATTTAGAAATAATAAATATACTTAATCTTTTGAAATTATTTTAATAGATTTTTTTTGTAAATATAAGAGAAAATTAATTTTCTTTTAGATACAATAAAAACATATAGATAAAATTTCTAATAAAATGAAAAATTTGGAAAAAATATGTGTTGCCATGAAAAAAGTTAAAAGAGACCATTTTAAACATATTCATAAAATGATGAATTTATGGGACACTTTCAAAAATTATTTTCAAAAAGTTTAATTTAAAACTTTGAAAAACATTTACCTTTAAAAAAACTGAAAAACACGATTCCTTAAAAATCATTAATATTATAAAACAAAATGCATGGATGAAAATATATTGAAAAGCCTTTGTTTGGAAAACCACAATATAAAAAGAGAATTATAAATTAAATTTTAAAATGGGTAAAGATAATTATTATATAAATATAAAATAATAAAAATTATATTTCCAAAAAAGAGATGATATCATTGGTGGGAAGGAAAATTGGTCTTGAAATAATGATCCAATTAAGATATATAGGTTCATTCTTGATAAATAAAGGATTTTAGGTGAGAAAAAAATTAAGAATATTTGAATCAAAATAGAAATTATACCCATAAATATGAAAAAGAATTTCATATAAAATTTAAAATCAATTATTAAATAGAATATTGAAGGTTGAAGTTCAAAATAAACCTTATAACTCAATGAAATATATTTGAGTTACCAAAGTCCCTTACAAATGGCATAGTTCATGAAGTAAGAAACATTTGAAAAATGGGTTTATATAGTAGAAATGTAAATATTAATTATTTATGAGAAAATACCATATAATACAATCATATCATATAGTTACCATCTTATTTGAAAAATGTTCAAGAAGAAAAATTATAACTCGAAGAATGAGAATTGAGTTAACCAAAACCCTTACAACTTGAGGATCATTTAAATAAAATTCTACTAAAAGAGAGATATTTAAATTAAACTTAAATTAAAATGACTAAAAATTATATCATGATATAATATATCAATTAGGGATCGTTTAAATCATATATAATAAATTAGGTTTATAATAGAAAACATGTCTCAAAGAGAGGAATTTGAGATGAAAATCATTACCTTGGTCATGATTCATTTCATACTTGCACCAAATGTCATAAATTATTAAATTATGTATATTAATTACATACCTAATAAAATTACTAAAAAATATAATAATTTATTATACTCTTTTATAATCATTCCGGACACACACACACACACACACCCATATATTAGTTAATTTTTACCTATTTTCTAACATCAAATGTTTATAATTTTAATGGTTTATACTAGTTGCATTTGTAAAGTGTAAATATTTATTATTAATTAAAATTTAATACTTAAAATATAATTAAATATATTATAATGTATTATTTACAATTATTTATTAATCTTAAATTAACTTTTATGAGTGCTTTAGTCTTTATCCTAGAAGATGAAATCAACAAAAAATATATTTTGGTGATTTGTATCCCACAAAGGGTGTTTTATTAGTTAATGAATTAATAATGATATAAAACATAATGAACTAAAAAAATATTTATTTAAAAATTTGTATCATATTATAGCATCAATTATTTTTTTATAATCATCCATGATATAATTTCATACCATTGTTTTAGTAGGTAGTCAAACCGACTCAGACATGAATATACCATGATTAATGGATGATTATGAGGTGATTTAGTTACAATAGAATTATAAAATTAGAACAATGATACTATATAATGTATATAAATGTGATATATAATAATTAGAACATAAATATAAGAATTAATGGATATAAAACAAATACATAGTATGAACAAATTATTTTTCCTCTTAATTTGTTTGTTTAAAATGGTTGATTATATAATCATTATTTATTATTCCTATCATTAATATGTTACTACATTTTTAATAATATAAATTAATAATTATATATAAATAATATTAATAATTTAAAATCATTCATAAATCTATCCATAAACGATTTTAATGAAAAATAGAACACATCTATAGAGGTGATAATCTGCTCATACATAGGGATAATGTATTCATTTTCCTTAAGATGGGAAAGAGTTATATAGATTATAATTTAAGAATATTAATAAATTTATATTTATCATAATTAAATATTAGATTATATTTTTTTAATCATCCATGTTATGTTTTGAAGAAAAATGAACAGGTTACTTCGTGGAGGTAATAGTCCACACACACACACATAATTCATGTTTTCATTTTTTATAATGGAAAAAAGGAAAGGTGATTAATGATTATAAAATAATTATAATAACAAATAAATATAATATTTATTCTTAAGTTATCATTTTAATATAGTGTAATTTAAATTTAAGAATAAGGAGTGCACAAAAAGAAATAGAAATGAGAAATAGAGGTTGAGAACTTATACCTCACTTCTTGGGTTATCTCCTTTTTAAAGGGGAGTAAGCCCTTAAGAGATGGTATTTTGAGAAGAAAATTACCCCTTTAAGATAGATAGGAATTTTAGGAGAGATTTTTGCATATTTTAGGATAAAATAAGCGGGTTGTGTTGTGAGATGAATTGAGGAGAGGAGTACACCTTTGATAAGTGAGAAAGGATAGATTTCTTTGTAAATACCCAAAAAATCTCAATAACGACAAGTCAATATTAAAGAAAATGGACCCAAAATTGAGAAATAATAGTTTTGGGAATATATAAGGTTAATAAAATCCTAAAAAAATTAATTAAAAGCATGTTTTTAATATGTTAGACCCTTTATCTCTTTGGTTTATCATTTTTAACATTTTTGGTTTTGACCATGATAAATAGTTTTTACCTATGTAATTTATCCTTTATTATTAGAAATAAAATGATCCTTATTATATAACTTTGAAATAATGATTAAAATTTTTAGATACATTTCATTTGATTCAATTTTAAAATACTAAATGTATATTGTATTAAATACACTTTTTTTTGAAAAATATAACTTATGTTATAAAATGCCAAATATGGGTTTCTAAATAGAAAAACAAAATTTTTTAAAACTATAAATTAAATTTTAAAATATAAATTTGTTCATATAAAAATGTTTCATTAATTTATACTTAAAACTTATATACTAATAATTATATAAAAGTAATTTTATTTGTCAATACAGTATTTTCACTATTGACCAAAAAATCAATATTTTTTTAAAAACTACCATAAATTAACCCAAAACTAATTTTGAAATTATAAATTCAAAATTTAATTTTTATTATCAAATATAAATTACAAAATTTACATATTTATTTATTGAAATAAAAATTCAATGTATAAAGGAAAACTATTTTTATTAAAAAATATCTTTTTAAACTTTAAGTTTCTTTAATATTATTTCATTGAAATTTAAAAATAATTGAATATTTAACCAATAGATTAAAAATATAAATATTAAATATTATAATAAAATTTTAAATATTATCAATTTAATTTATTAAGGTAGTATACTATAATGATTTTTTAAATGGTTCTTTGAAAGGTATCATTTTTAAAATATTAATTAAAGAGAATAATAATATATAATTATTTTAAATAGTTATTATCATTTTATCTACTAGTGATTAAATTATTCATGTAATTTTAATATTTAATAGTTATTTTAATTAGGGTTTGTTTCAGTTCCATGTTACGTGTTACACAGGACATCGAAGATAATATTAATTTAAAGTGTCCAAAATCTCAGGGTGTTATAATTTGACTCAACAATTTTTTCATTTTATTTATATTATCATTATCTATAGAATAAGTGTTGAATATTATATTTTTAATTTTTATCATTTTGATGATCCTTTCTAGTAAAAAATAAATTTTATAAATCATATACGGGGAGTATGGATTGATTATTATATAAGTTTAATTTAGTTTTAGTTTATCTCACTATATTTATAATGTAGATTTTCTATTTTAACTATGATATTGTAATATTGATTTAATGCTTACAAAATTGGGTTATAAAATGTTATTATAGAATTTTACAAGATATTTTATTACTAGAATTTAATATTGGTTTTTTTAGTTTTCTTGTATTACAAGTTTGAGTATTTTATTTTTAAATAATTTTTTTAAAGATATATTAATTTTTATATCTGATTTTTATAACTAATGTGAAAAATATATCCTTCATCAGTTCTTTTTTAATTAACCTAGTAAGTTCATAAAATTTTTATTTTAGGTAGGTTTTTAACGTTATTTATAATAATAATTAAAGTAGAGGATATTTTTAACATCAGTTAAAATAACCAATGTAAAAACATTTTTACAATGTTGCTGATAAAGAAATTTCTTATCAATTAATGTTGAAAATAAAAAAAACAAAAACAAAAGCCCTTTTACATACCGGTGTTGTAACTGGAATGGAAATCCATATTTGTTTTCTTATAATAACATGCAACCCAAGTCGGCCTAAAATATCTCTATTTGTAAATAATCACAATCTATGACCTTCTGATTGTCCTGAAATACTTTTTAGAGTCTTCAATATAAAGGTTGATCATTTGATGACTGGTTTAAGAGAAGAGTATTTATTTAATTTTTTTGGTCTGGTATACCTATTAAACCTATCCATATTAATTACCTGTATGCAAATAAATCTGTAAGCTTATTTATTTTCAACCTTTCTTCAAAAATTCCACTTTGATGAAATTGTTTATACATCTAATTTCTAGCAATGAGGTTTTTTTTTGTGTTTATATATTTATTTCAATAACATTGAGAATATAATTTCCTTTATTATGGATATTAATAAAATTTTATATAATAAAATTCCCAGTAAAAATGATCATACATAAATATATGTAGAAATAAAGAGTTTCATAGTTCATGTTTTGTGTGGAAACAATAATCACAATCACCATGCATGGAAAATAGAATATGTTAAATTTTTTACCCAAAAAAATGTTTGCACGTACAAATATAAATAATGATGGAATTTTTGTTTATGGATAAAGAGTTACTATTAATTCAATATGAAATAATGGTGTTCAACTATATAATTGGTATGTTGTACCATAAAATTTACATTTTTTGTAAAAATATCTAGATTATATTAATAAAGAGATTCATAATAAATACCATTCAATCAAGTATTTTTTTAAATATATAATGTAAATGATCATGTGACTTATATTATTTAGGAATATGATAATACTCATAAAAATGACAACCACATGGATGAGATTAATATGTAATATTAATCATGATATATATCATTTTGTGAGGCTTATTGGAGAATATATAGTTATAATCTCCATTATATATTTACTCATGTTTAAATATTAAATTTCCATTTACTGGGTGAAAAAATTATTACTTACAGTGATTATCATAACATTGAGAAAATTTTTATGAATAACATAGAAGAAACCTTATAATTTTCTATGAAGATGTTATTATTTTCAATCAAGTTTGTTTAAATATTTCTGAGTATTATGTCAGTTTTTAGTTATAGAGATTTTTTTTGAAGTTGATACATAGATGTTTAATTTACACAAGACTTAATATATTGAGAATTATGCAAAATAAATATTTAATAATGTTGAGGAATATTTGATAAGAGGATGCGGTGTGGATTTTTGAGGACTTTGAATCCCATACTTAGTTATTTTATAATTTTGGGAGTTTGAGTGTACAAAATGTAACACATAGAAATTATAAAAGAATAAAATCTAATATGATAGATTATTATACATGAAACACCAAGATTAAATAACCCATGAAATATATTACTTAAAATCTAATATCTTTGATAGCTTACAAAACATGGAAACCCAAGTTTAAATGAACCATAATATAAAATAACATTATGACCTAGCTATGATATTGGAGGGTATTAATAGTAATAACTAAATTATTATAATATATTATTTACACATGTAAAAAATTCATTGGTTATCCATAATTATAAATAAAATAAGAATCATTTAAAAGAAAAAGTAATGTTTTCTAAAAAACTGTATTTTTTACTAAAAGAATTTTTAGTCATGCTTTGTGTACATAATTTAAAATTATTTTTTACCACTTATAAAACATTTTGAAGATAAAATGAACTTATTTTTTAAAATCATCATATAAAAATTATCTTAGGGTGAAGTTTTTGTATTTTTCTGAAATGTTTCATTTTTTCGATGAATAGTGAAAAATATTGATTTTTAATAAAAAATTCCTTTTTGTTTAAATAATTCAAAAGGTTAAATTAAATTTAAAACAAGTTTTTAAGTAAAATGAGATCAATTATATATCTTTTAATCCAAATTATATCATTGGAATCATTTTCATATTGATTTTTTAAAAAACATTGTAATCTTTTGAACATTTTCTCTTTGAAAATCCGCTTTCTCATCACGTCTACATAATTAACATTAAATTAAAATTTTATTCTTATGTGAATGAAATTAATAATAATGAATTGAATATTTGGAATAATAATAATTTATATTATCTAATAATTTCAACTACATTTTTATCCATAATAAATAGTAAAAATAGTAAAATATATTTATCATGATTAAGGTAAAAATGGGTTTACTGGGGGTTAATATAAGAAAAGAAGGGTTAGAATGACCAAAAAACTTTCCAAAAAATATTTTATGGAGTTATTTATACCTTATAAAGTCTAAAATTCTAATATATTCTTACTTGGAAGCGTTTTTCAATGAATAACTTTATTATTTTGGATTCTTTTTTGAAATTTAAAAGTAATTTCCAAGTGAGTTCGCTTTCCCTATTTATAAAAGGGCACTCACCCCTTATCTTATACAAAAATATAAAGCCATTTTATTGAAAAAAACTAAAAAAATAACTTACCAACATTATTATACATATTTTATAGCTACTTGTCTTCAAAAAATAGAAACCCTAGGTTTTTTAAGAGGTGATCCAAAGGATGTTTCTCTTAGAGAAGGTAATTATCTTAACAAAATTATTTCATTTTATTTCTAAATTTTCCACATTAATTTATATATTAACACTTAAAATATAACAAAAATCTCATATCACATATCATTATATGTAATTATGTTTATTACATGACATTTATCCCTAGTATCATCCATCAGAAGGGAAATGAAATCATCAATCGTGTCTATGGCGAACTACCACCTCACGAACCAATGTAATTTATTTCCGATCACTACCATTAAAGGATGCATATAATTATGGATTTAAATTTTTTTTAGGATATTTATGATATTATTATATTTATTTAATTTTAATATCTCATATACCTTCTTACTTTCCATGACTTTTAAATTATGATAACATCGCTCATGTGTACGGTAGACTACTGCCTCACGAAGTGATGTAATTCGTTTTCACTTATTATTTAAATGGAAAATATTAAGTATGAATTTAATAAAAATACGTGATATGTAATATATGATATTTAATATATAAGATTAATATATCACCCACTTCTTTACCCTTCCACCATTAAGAAAATGATAATGTTGCTTATGCATATATACAACCTACCATGTTCATGAAGCGATGTGATCCATTCACTATGTTTAAATTTAAATAATGATTCTACAAATTTATATAATAAAAAATTTATATTTATAACATTAATATGTTTTTAAAAATTATGGATCTATATCATAAACCCAAGAACCATAACTTTCTTGAAAAAGCATGAATGTGAAAATAAAGAAATAAACACGTGAAATACTGAAAATAATGAAATATTATTAATGAATGGGTGATAAGATGTTATAAAAAAATAATATATGACATTATAAATATTAATATGCTTCTTCTATAAGTTAATAACATGTTCAAAAGTACTATACAAGAAGTTAGGGCATATTAAACCAAAAGTAAGTGTGAGGTAAGGGACTTCATCTCAATTTCCCTTCATTGAGGCATATTGAAATGTTATGCACCTAATTTATTTTATATGGCATATATTATGCCCTTTTTACATGTAATATCTAGAATCCTTAAAAATTCATTGTATCTTAATTTTCAATTTGAGTTATTTTATTCAAGGGTGTTTGACTTAAAACTTTCCAAGTGGTAAAAAATTTCATAATTCAATTTCTTTTCATTGGGTTATATTACTTCTTTATCATCTTTGATATTATAAGATTTGGTGTGTAATGAATTTTGATTATCTTATCTTTTATTTAAACTTTTATTATGTTTATTTACATTTTATATAAAAAATATATTCATTTATTAATTCTCACTTCACCATCATGATCATTATAAGAGTTTATTTCACAATTACATTCTAATCAGGTTTGTTTATTCGTGAATTTCTGTTAAAGAAAATTGTTTTATCATTATCCAAAAAACCCATTTAATTTTATTATAATATGGTTATTAATTATATTTTCATATAATTGTACCATTTTTCTTACTCTTTGGTACTTAAAATAATTGATAAAATGTTTTTAAGAAAGTTTGAATTAATTTTTCTCTTCGCTCAAAAATATATTTTCTTCCAAAACCAAGATTTCCATAAAAAATTCCAAAATATTATTTACCTTATCCAAATGATTTATTAAATAAATTTTTTACCCATTTTAATTTTTTTCATTTTTTTAAAGGTGTCTTCATGTATTTTTTGAAACATGACTCATTTTCCTTTTACTAAAATTGTGAAAGAAATATCTCTTTTAATTTACTTTACATGTATCAATTTTACATCCATTAAGACCACTAAATGTTTTAAAACATCCTTTATAATTTTAAAAGGTTATTTTTAATGAAATATATTTTCATTTTTTTGTATTTTTATTTTCAAAATGATTTTCAAAGTAAAAATTTTATTTTCTTTATGAACTTTTTAATGATATTTCTATCATATTTTAATTAATCAATGACAAAAACCCTTTATTATAATTTTTATCCACTAGGGATATGTTTTTTTATTTCACAATTATTTTTTAATTGGATGGTTTATGATAATTCTGACCAAATTAAGTATTAACATTCACTTTCTTGATTTATTTTTTAGTAATGAACTTTCATTTGAAATATTAAGTCTCTTGTGATCATTGTAAAATTCAATAATCTTAAATATCCATATTTATTGTATTATGGATATGATTATTTCATAAATTGTAAATCATTTTTACATAATATTTTTCTTTTAAACATCAATATGATTTTTATCATGAATATTCTTATTTTCTAAATCAGATATAATTTTTATATATAGTGTTTACATTGAAATTTATTTGATTAATCGGGAAATATTGATAAATATATATTCTTTACTAAATATGTATATCTTTTGATAAGGAATATTTATTTATGAATTAAATCAATCATTAGACATATGGGCAGTTATTTGTCCCTACAGTGATAGGTGGCCCCAAGAATTATATAGACCCTCAATGCATTAGTAGTGCCATGAGGAGAATCAGTAAGCAAACATTAAACATGTTTCTACCTATAGTTTTGAACCATATTGTGAAATGTATTGATGGAAGAGGTATCATGTGCTTGAGAACAATATGTAAAATAATTAATAATTTCCTTAATTGATTATTTAGTTATTATTATCCATGGTATTTTCACAATGATATTCTCTACAGATGCATTTCATTCTTAGTTTATTGAATAAATGGAATGTGTTTTTAGTTATTTACCTTGTCATATTGATTATGGATTATCCATTTATGATAGTAATGTTATTTATTAAATGGAATGTGTTTTAATTTATTTAACTTTCCATATTTATTATTCTAGTGAAAATATTTAAATGGCATGTGTGTTCAGTTATTTACCTATATATGATTATGATTATCAATTCATGCTAGCTTCCACTATAATTAACCATTATTGATTATTTAATATCACCCTTATTTTTTTCCTTTCCTATGAATCTATAAAGTATATTATGATTTATATTCAATGATATTCTACAAGAATAATGATATTCTAAAAAAATGTTGTAATTTGAGTTTTCAAATGTAGAATGGGAATCATGTATGTATCTAGATTACCAAGAATACTAAACTATTTGGTTCTTTTGGATGCACACAGAAAGTGAATATTTTTATAAAAGAAGAGAATGGTACACCAGGGCATCAGGAGGGTCTATAAAAATGGAGGCCCAGATCATCACCCATGGAAATGTCCACACCCCCAGGGTTAAGGGAACCAAAATTATAAAACAACATGAGGGGGACCTCCTGGAAAGCCTTTGAAGCCAAAAAATTAGTAACTTGATTGGCTTCTCACCACGTATGTGAAAGCTCAATGTCACGGGGGAGATAATATTTTATTTCTAGATCAAATATGTGATGTACAATGGAGTGGGAGTGAGGCCTTTGAGACAATTTCATATAATCTTTGAGTCTGTATCAATTGCCAATAAAACAATCTGCTTAGAGGAGCATAAAACCAGGCCACTAAGCAAGGCCTCTGCTTCATCCCGCATTGAGTTGCCTGCCCCGTAAAAAGAGTTGAAATGAAGAAACACCAAACCCATTTGGTCACGGACCACACCACCACCACGCATGATCCCTTTTCTATAAGAGCCATTGATATTTAATTTAAGCCCGAGAGTGGGGGGCATCCATTTCACCCAAGGGCCCGCTGATTGGGGACTGGGAGTAGTAGAACCTTGCCTTCAGGTCCTGAAGTTCCTGAGAGAAGGGTCACCCTCCCATTGATCCTTTATGCTGGCTTGGTATTCCACTAGGAATTTAGTTCTCACCATTAGTCCAATGTCATAGGAAAGGTCTTTATGGAGGGAGTGGTTCCTCAGCTCCCATATACACCAGTAGCCTGCAGCGAGCAGGAGGGCCCGTGCTCGCGCCTCCTGGTTATTACCATTTGACCCGCTGAACCACTGCTACAAAAAATCCTCAGTTGAATTATCCACCAAGTTAAGTCCCAAATACTCACCCAAAATTCTCCACACCTTCCCAGCCCACACACTTTGGAAGAAGTGGTGGGGTAAAGTTTCCTCCTTTAGATACTTGTAGCAGGAGAACTAGAAGGCCAAGCGGATCCCTTTACTTTTTATTGCTACATCAGTGGGTAGAGAATCTTTAAGAATCCTCCAAATAAGGAAGTTGAATTTCATATGGATGGTTTTACACCATATATTATCACCCCATATATCACTGACCTGATGTGGATAGGTTTCCTATCAATAGGATTTAGCCGAGAAAGCACACAACGTAGCTCTAGTGAAGCTGCAAACCTCAGGGGTGTCCTCTATTCTGATGCCACCAAAGTCCTTCCTTTGGGTGGGATCCATAATAGTTTGAATAAAAAAAAGAAAGGATTAGGACTTCTTGAATGTGATGTCTAGGAGGGGGAAACCGGGATAACTTAAAACCTCACCCACCCAGTTGAAATCCTAAAAGTTGAAGTCTCCACGACCAGCAATCCAACAAGAGTGACCAAGAAAAACCAAAAAATGGACATGCAGGGACTTCTATAAGGAGGAGGGGTTAACCCTTTCCATTCTCAGATCTCTTCCTTATTTTCCCTTAGTAAAATAGCTCCATAAGGAATGGACCTCTATAAACTCCCAAGGATGTTTACCTTGGAGGTGATACACAGTCTCCATCACATTTCGAACATTGATACCTCCCTTGTCCACCAGTCTCACAGGTTTCTTCTAGGAAGCCCAATGGAACCTTACATCACCTTGTGAATACCAAATGAAGTCACTTAGGAGTATTTTGATAGATTTTAGGACTGTTGTTGGAACTTTGATCATAGAGAGAGTGTTTATTGTAATAGAAGTCATCACACAGTTCATAAGAGTGATCGTACCTCCAAAAGAAAGAACCGATTCTTCCAGTTATTAATCCTATTGGTGATATTATTAACCATAAAATCAAATTACTTACTCTGGATCTGGACTAGGGAAATTGGATCACCGAGGTAATCCATAGGGAATTCCTTATTCTGAATTCCCAACATGGAAACAATCCTATCCCTACATCTGTGAGAGAAATCAGGGGGAAGGAACACATTAATTTTTCTTTTATTAATGACTTGTCCACTCCATCTCATATACTATTCCATTATATTATTGAAATATATGATATAAGAGATGCATCCTTTAATAAAAAATAGCATGTCATCGGTGAAGAGAAGATGAGAGCCCCCTTGGTGAGGCCCATAACGGAAGGGTTTGATGATGCTACGATGGAGGGAGGAGCCAACCAATTTATTGAGAGAATCATAGGCCAATATAAAGATGTTGTGAGAGAGGGGGTCCCCATGTCTTATCCCATTACTGGATTTCAGAAAGCCACATTACCTCCCCATGAAGGTAATATTAAACCCAATAAAGATGTAACATCATAAAAGAAAGTCGACGATCCATTCTAAGAACCCCAATCTTCACATAACCTTGATGATGAAGCTCCATTTGAGGCAATCATAGGCCTTGTCAATATCCAGCTTTACAAAAATGTCGTTTCGAACCACCTTCTTCTTAATATCTCCAACCATCTATCGATAAATTCCCATTAAACCTTGGATAGACTGACTTTGAATATATGCATGTTTCTCTTTAGATATCCATGAATGGATAAAAAGGGAGAGTCTTATATTGATGGTAGAGGTAAAGATATTGTAGGTCATGTTACACTAGATGATGAGCTTGCAATGATAGATTGAACAAGGATTATTCACCTTATGGATGAGGACCATAGTGGTAACACATGAAACCCAAGGGAGGGGACCACCCTGGAAAAAATGTGTGAAAGATATCATGATTATGCATAATTGGTAATCTTGAAATATTATAAACAACCCATACCTTAACTAATTCCAGAAATCTCTAAAGAAGATAATGATGGAGTTCTCTAAGAGATAAAGTGGTGGAGAACATGGATGAAAGAAGTTTCTATTTTATTCTTGTCGGAAATGTGGAAAGTGTCACCAAGGAAAGTATATCATTGGAATGCGAAAATGTTTTACTTATGGAAAATAAGAGAATAAATCAATGAATTTCCAAGGAGAAATAAAGATTATGATGGAGTGAAATAGATTTCATCATAAGGATCCTTTTATAATTTTTTGTCATAAATTTGGGGATCCTAATAATTATTCAAGTAAATTAACTACTTGAATAGTAAACCCCTAGACCCATGAAAGACCTATGTTGAAATAAAACAGATAAAGTATTTATGTATTGGGAATTAAGAAATAAATTGTAGAATTATTTTTACCAATGAAATTTTTGGTTATACAAGTCATTTAATATCCCAAGATTATGTTAAATTTTAGAATAATATATGTCTTCATTAACTTAATAATTATGGATACGATAAAGGTTTTATGAGTTTAATGTTGATCATAAGTTCAAATTCTTAAACACCTATTTTGAAAATTTTTGTGGTAGTAAAATAACATGATTGAGGATATTATTTGAGAACAATTATTGGGAAAAAGTATTTGGTTTAGTATATGAAAAATTTATTTGAGGAAGAATGCCTCTATATTTTAAAATAAAGATTAAAGAAATTAGTAAACTTTAAGGTTCATCTTATCTTTGATGTTATAGAAATTATAGTTCATTAAAACTCGAGAACATTATAGGAATTATATTAATATGTCTTTAGAAAAGGACAAATTTCATATTGGTTGACAACCCATTACATCCCCAAAAGGCCGCAGGTCTTAGATCCATAATCGAAGTACAATAAAGGTTTAACAACTACCAACAAAATACATGATGTTTTGGGTAATATTTCATTGTTTTTTAATTAAACTATATGATGAATAAATATTAATGATGAACCAGTGGTGTTACTATTCAAGTCTAGACATTAATAACTTTTTATGTCCATATTGGTTTTGGAAAATAGTTAGGGATAAACAAAATTTTTTTTAACTATTTTATAGATCTCGTAATCCATTAAAAGTAACTTTTAGTGCATTAAGTATAAAAAAATTCATTTTTGGATATTCATTTATTAGAGTAAGTGATGAATTAGAAATTGATCAAAGGAAAAACAAAAGATTAAATTGTGATTATGAAATAAAAATTTATCAAGTAATTATATTTTCTTATATTTTTAGATAGTAAAATAATACCTCAACATTAGGAAAAGAATATTGAAACAAATATTTTGTCCTATTACCTTCATATTAGATAAATAAAATTGTCTTTTAAATCATCACATATTAATGGTTTTGAGTTCCTTAACATTCCTTTTATCATTTGGTTTCTTGTTATCAATAAAATCTATCATTCACTATAATTATTTACACTTTTCTTCCTTGTCCATATAATCACTTACCACAAATTTTCTCTTACTTATAAAACTAATTATGTGTTATTGCATATGAAATTTTTTACTTCCATTTATATCTTATTAAGAGGATGTTTTGTTAACCCTTTTTATGATGTGGGTTTTCAATAAATGAATTTTAAAATATCAAACCCCTAATTTTTGAGCACAAGATCAAGTTGATATGATAGAATTTATTTAAGGTGGGGATAAAATAACACCTTGAAATTATAAAAGAATAAAATTTTATTTGATAGAATATTAAACACACAACACTAAGCATAAACAACCCATGAAATATATTTCTTTAAATTTAATCTCTTTGATAGTTTTTATAACACGCAACCCCAAGTCTGAATGAACCATAATATAGTATAGAGTTATTACCGAGCAATTAAATAGGTGTATATAAAAATGTGAAAAATAAATTACAAAAAATTATATAGTTTACACATGTAAAAAATTCATTGGTTATATATTTATTAGAAATAAAATAACAATTTTAAAATAAAAATAAATGTTTTCTGAAAAACTATATTTTTTTTCTGAAAGACGAATTAGTTGCCCTTTGTGCATATAATATAAATTTTATAATAGCTTTAAAAAATTTATTTGATAAAATGAACTTAATTTTTGAAATAATAATATCAAAATTAGCATATGGTGAATTTTTGGGATCTTTCTAAATTGTTTTATTTTCCATTAATAGAGAAAAACAGTGATTTTTATCAAAAACTACCTTATCATTTAAATAATTTACCAGGTTAAATTACAATTAATTTTTTTTAAAAGTAAAATTAGTTTAATTATATATTTATAAATAAAATTTAGGTCATTTTAATAATTTTAATATTTAATTTTGATATAAAAACGTTTTAAACGTTTGATAATTTTCTCTTCAAAAACCCTTAGTGTCATCATGTATGTGGGATTAATTCAAAAGGAAATTTTGACTCTTCTGTGAATGGAATTCGAAAAAATTGAATAAATATTTTGAATAAATACAATTTATATTATATAATAATTAAAAATTAATTTTTTTCCATAATAAATATTAAAAACATTAAAAATTATTAATTGCTGTTAAGGTAAAGATGGGTTTACCAGGGGTTAAACAAAGATTATAAGTGTTAAAATGACCTACCAACTTGTAAAAATCATATTTTATTGAAATATTTATACCTTATCCTATCCTAAATTCTAACCTAAAGTTATCTTGAAGATTTTTTCATATAAAATACTATATCATTTTGGATTCTTTTGGGAAATTTCTATGTAATTTCCCAGAGTGTTCCCTTTTTCCACTTATAAAAGGGCACTCACTAACTTCACTTATACAAACCTATAAAGAAATTTTTATAGACCAAAACATACAAACATACCTATAAAAAATCCTTATAAACATTTTAGAGATTTATTTATTTGAAAAAGAACAACCTTGGTGTCTTAAAGATTAGATCATAAGGAGGTTTCTTTTAGAGAAGGTAATTGTCTTAACAAATCTTTTTCGTTTCCTTTATTAATTTTTTACATTAAGTTATGTATTAAAAATTGAAATATAATAAAAATAATATCTACCATATAATTATATGTTATTATGTTTATTTAATAATATTTATGAACCTCCTCCTTTATCAAATGGGAAATAAAATCATCAATCATGTGTATGGCATACCACCACCGCGCAAACTGATGTAAATCATTTTTCATCACTATATTTCAAGGTAGGATATAATGATATATTTAAAAAATTTATATGATATTTTTTATATAAATATTATTTTTTAATTATAATATCATATATATCTTCTTATTTTCCATGCCTTTTAAATTATGATAATGTCACTCATGTGTACGACAGACTACCGCCTTGTGAACTGATGCGATTAATTTTTCACTTAGGATTTACACAGAAAGTAGTAAAGATAAATTTAATAAATATATGTGATATATGTTAGATTAAATTGATTCATTAATATTAATATTTACCCAATTACTTACCCTTTTACCCATTTAAGAAATGATATTATCACCCGTGTGTATGCATGACCTATTGTATCCATGAAGCGTTGGGACCAGTTCTCTATGTTTCAATTTAAATAATTTTTATAAAAAAGTATATAATGAAAAATGATATATTTAAAATTAATATGATTTTCTTAAATTACATATCTATATCGTATACCCAATAACCAAAACATCCTTGAAATAACATGAATGAGAAAACAATGCAATTAACACCCGAAACAACGAAAATAATGAAATATTATTAACAAATAGGAAATAAGATGTTATAAAATGATAATATATGATATTATAAATATAAATATTAATATTTTATAAGTTTATAACATGTTTAAAACCACTATACATGAGTTTATGGCACATTCAAACAAAAGGAAGTGTGAGGTAAGGGACTTCATGTCAACTTCCCTTCATTGAGGCATATTGAAATGGTATACACCTAATTTATTTTATATTGTGTATATACTACAAATTTGAAATATAATATCATGAATCATTGATAATTCATAATATTTTAATTTTCAATTTGAATTATTTCATCCAATGTTATTTTAATTAAAAGTTACCAAGTGGTAAAGAATTTCATAACTCAATTTCTCTTCATTGGGTTATATTACTTCTTCATCATCTTTGAAATTATAATATTATTTTTAATGAGTTTTGATTATATTATGTTTTATATCAACTTATTTTATGTGTATTTCCATTTAATACACATAATAAATTCATTTATTAATTATCAATTCAACGTCAATATCATTCTAGGGGTTTATTTCAAAATCTCATTCTAATCGAGAATGTTTATTCTAGAATTTCAATTGAAGGAAATTATTTGATAACTATATAATAAATCCATTTAATTTTACTCTATTATGGTTATTCATGATATTTTCTAGTAATATTACCATTTTCCCACTAGTTAGTACTTAAGAAAATTAAGATTTTTTTTATGAAAATCAGACTTTATGTCACTCTACGGTTGGAAATCCATTTTCATCCAAAAACATGTTTTATAAAAATATTATCAAAAATGTTTTAAACTTTTAGAAATGATTTATTATAGAATTTTTTATCCATTTTTGTTTTTTTGAAATGAATCTTCATGTTTTTTTAAAATAAGGCCAATTCTTATTTGATAAAAAAATGTGAAATGAATCTTTTTTAACATGATTAGCATGTACAAAATTTATTTAATCCATAATAATCATTTTTTTTAAAATTCCATTATAATTATAAATTTTTATTTTAAAAGAAATTTTTTTTAAAAATGTTTTGTTAAATATTAGTTTTAAAAATATTTTCTAATTAAAATGGTTATTTTCCTCAAGAATGTATTTAATTAAATTTTTATATAATTTATATTTATTAAGAACATAAACCCTTTATTTTACATATGATACACTGGGGATATTTTTTATTGATATCATCCTTATTATTTATTTGGATGGGTTATGATCATTTTACCAAATAAAGTATTCACATTAACTTTTTTGATTCATTTTTTGAAGTCATTAACCTTCCTTCAAAACATCCACTATGTTATGATCATTGCCCAATTTATTTCACATAAATATCCATATTCCTTTTATCAGGGATATGATTATTAGATTAATTTTATGTCATTTTTATATTCCATGTTTTTATTAAATATCCTTATTATTTCTATCATGGATATGATTATTTCCTAAATCTTATACCATTTTTATACATGGTGTTTACTTTAAAAATTATTTGATTAATTGGGAAATATTGATAACACCATATTATTTAATCAAAAAAATATTTTTCTGATATGGAATATTTATTCATTAATTAAATATATCATTTTATATATTCAGAATTATTTCGACCTGCAGTGATGGGTGGAGGCTGAAATTATATAGCCCCTCGATAAATTGGTAGTCTCATAAGATGAATCAGTAAGATAGAATTAAACTGTTTTCTACTTGTAGTTTTAAAAAATCTTGTGAAAGGTCTTGATAATATTGGTATCATATTCCTAAGAACATGATATCCAATAATTAAATATTTCCTTCATTGAGAATTTAGTTATTATTATCCATGATATTTTTGGATTGATATTACCTCTATATGCATTTCACTATCAGTTTATTGATTAAATGAAATGTATTTTTTATTTATTTACCTTACCATAATGATTATTCCTTATCCAGTTATGATATTACTGTTATTGACTATATTTAATATGTTTTTAATTATTTACCTCTCCATATTTAATATTCTACTCAAATTATATAAGTGGAATGTGTGTTCAGTTATTTACCTTTCCATGATTATGATTATTGATTCATGATAGATTATATTGTACTTAAACATTATTGAGTATTTAAGATCAACCTTATTTTCTTTCATTTTACAAGAATCCATTAATTTTACAATGATCGATATACAAGGATATGCTAGAAGGAATTATGATATTCTTAAAAAAATGTTGTAATTTGTGTTTTCAAATGCAATATATGAATCATGTATGTATTGAGTTTACTAATATTACTAAACTATTAGGTACTTAGGGATGAAATTCATTGTACCTTATAAAAATATAATAAAGTAAGACATTAAATCTAGGTTTATAGAGTCTGGGTTGTTACACTAAAAAATTGGGCCAAGTCTCAGCTAGGCCACCAAAGAATCTAAGTATGAAATATAGCCAAGCTTGAGGGAATCCATTATAAGATTAGATGAGGTAATGAGGATCATGGGTGAAATAGGAAACAAACATAGTAGACATGTATATTAGAGAGCATGTAGGTTGACATATGTGTCGATGGATTGGTGTCGAGACTCTCACATTTGGAGTGGAATGAGATGCAGTATGTATGCATCAAAACCATACATGATTTAATTATCGACTAATGACACAAGAGTGTTTTTTAAGAATCACCAGAATGAAAAATCACTCAATTTGGGATCCTTTTAAAAAATATAATGCACTATTTCACCACTTAATGTTTCAAACATAATGTGGGTCTCATGAATTAAATGACACCACTATAATTTGCTTCATTTTTATCATCCTTCCATAGGGTATATCAATCACTCCAAAGTTATTACACTAAAAATATCATGACAAAGTTTCTATATTCATTATGAGATAAAAAAATGGATGATATGCACCATTAAATCCCAATAGAAGTTCAAGAAAGATAAAATGAGGTTGATGATGTGTTTTTACATGAACAAAGAGCTTCATAGTGGATAAATCGATGAAAAAAAGAATCTAGATTCATGATTTTGATACATGTATGTAGTTTCACATGAAAGGATGTGAGTTTCTTATTAAAAATGAAATGTTGTGGATTCTTTTCTAAAAAAGATACATATAATGTTTTTTATGAAAAGGATTTACCCCATGAATTTCACCATAAAGTGGTGTAGTCTAAGTGAAATGAGGATATCAAGAGTTTCAAATATACTTAAGGGATCTTGAATCAATATATATTTTGGAATCAAAGGAAATGAATAGAGTCTATAAATATCATGTTCACACCAATAATTGTTTTGGAATGTTTCTTTTAGAGATATCTATTTTTTCAAAGGTTAGATATTTATCTCTTTAGATTTTATGAAGAATTGAGTTTGAAAAACATTAGCTTACATGAAGAAGATAAGAGGAACCCACACGCTTTTTTGTATGAAGGAGAAAATGAACCCACAAGCCATAATTTCTATGAAAAGAAGAATTTGAAGGGAACACATACTAAGAGTTATAGTATGTGAAGTATTAATTTTGAGCACCACTATCCATTCATAAAGAATTTATCGTATGTTAATTTCTATTTTTTAAAAACACATATTAAATGATTTACTATGTGAAGTGGATGTTTCAGGAATACACTATGCAAATGGAGTGCTACGTGAAGTGAATATCTATGAGAATGTACTATACAGAGTGAAATGTGTTATTATCCCATGAATATAGTACTGTATGAGGAATAATTAATGTTGATAATAAATAAATACACCAAAGTAAATTCAGGAAGACCAGTGGTGTTGATTTTGTTTATGACTCTTTAAGATTCTTAAATAAGTGAGAAAATGTTATTTTGTTCATCTTAAAGGCTAAAGGAAAAATATCTTTATAATGAATCATTGGAGAAACAAGGATTCAGAAGTGATACTTCATGTTTTATCTCAAATAATTTTTTATCAATTAGTGAGAAGATATCGTTCTAATGAGAATTTGGAAAGCATAGTGTGACTATATACTATTGAATATTGTATAGTGTAACCACTTGTGATTATAGTAGAGAATCTATGATTGAGGCATCTAAAAAACACATCAATGAGTAGGCTATCATTGAGACCAAACCTTGTAAAAATAATGTGTCCATTTACTATTCATATATTCCTTTATTTGAGCAAGGTTAAGTAATGATATAAGAGTTGAATGGCTCCTAATAGATTAACAATGATTAATTTTAAATAAAGAGAAATTTTTAAGAAACACCACTAATTCAAACCCCAACCTCTTTTAATGGTTCAACACTTACCTTGGTTTTTGAAATATATCTTCTCAAAAAATGATCACATATTAGTGTGAAGAAGATTTACTATATCATAAAGAAATGAATCTTACTAAATAAAATGTTTTTCATTAATATTTTTCTACAAATAATTAAATTCAAATGGTATCCATGAAATAGAAGCTTTGAAATTGGAAAATTATATTATGTACCTAGCATACTTGGGTATCTCTATTATCTAGAGAAATAATAATTAATAAGGTTAAAGACTCTAAATTTTATTAAATCTATTGATCCTAAACCATACAATGCACCATAAAAATAAACAGGCTTGCAACATGTTTGGTTTAATTTAAGATGAAAATGAGTTTATTAAAGATATTAAAGAGGTTTATTTCTGGACTATGGTATATTCATTGCAAATATTGTTTTCCCACATACTCTTATCCAACACTATTTCTCAATATTTTCATGTTTGTAGTAAAAAATTGAGATATTATTTGTGAGGATATTGTCTATATGTAATGAAAATGGTTTTAAATAAATGATATCCCTTAAACTATAATAACCATATTATAAAGTTTAATTTATTCCTTTTTTATTATTTTCATTACAAGTTGTATTTATTACTATATAATAAATAATAATTCCCCTATGTTCAACTCTATTATTATTCTTAATATGTTTCACTTATTTCTAACATTTTTATGTAATTCACTAATATAACATCATTTTACTACTAAATAGGTTTTTCCAAACTCATTTTTCCTCATTTATCACTGTAGATACATAAGTTACTATAATCCATAATAGTCTAGTTAATTTATATTTTGAGGTTGTTATATTTTATTCAAAAATAATTATAGTAATTACTATTTTAGCACCATTGAAACATTCACATCACTGATAAATATAATAGTATATTTACATTTGTGACCACCTTTTGAATTTCCTACAAATTCATTATACAATACTATTTTACTTTATATTTTATATCATCTGAACTAAATTTATGAAAAAACGTAAAAATATAAAATTACATTATTAAATAATTTATTTCCAAATATAATGGTTTTTTATAATTTGAAAAGTTTTTTTGATGTGGATTTTTTCATAAAAATAATACTATGACTATTGTTTATATTTATGATGATAAAATTTAATCATTAATATATAACCGCAGAAATGTGTACTTTCTTACTAAATATAATAATACTTTTATACATTTAAAAGACATTTTGATTTTAAGTTTTTATCCAACAAATATGTTGTCTTTATTATTCACCATTACTTAAAACAGATTTACAAATTTTATATACCACCAATGTGACATATTCTTCACTTTCTCAATATATCAATATATTTATTTATATAAATACAT
The DNA here is from genome assembly GCA_963277665.1 of Viscum album. Classification (NCBI taxonomy): domain Eukaryota; kingdom Viridiplantae; phylum Streptophyta; class Magnoliopsida; order Santalales; family Viscaceae; genus Viscum; species Viscum album. The sequence goes on from OY728148.1 coordinate 688,915,057, forward strand.
TTTATGGGGCTATTATTTTTATAAAATGTAATACTATGTTTATACTTTCATATTCAGTAATATAGTACTATAATGTTTTTTTATAAAAACCAAATATGTACTAATAAACATATCTATTTTAATATATTATATTTAACACTCATCAATGAAAAAAATCAAATTTATGATTTACCACAAATTGAAAACATCTTATTCTATAATAGAAACTCATCGAACTGTTATCCTCCAACAAAATTTTTCAATTTATTACTTATAAATCATAAAAATAGATTAGTTATAGAAGAAATAAATTATTAACTATATTACCTCAATGATGAATTCAAATTTTTATGTATCAAACTTCATGCTGAACATAAACATGCATTGATAACCATTGTATCATCCACAACTACTCCTACAAGAGTTTTTGTTCTTCCATCATAGGTATGGATAGATAGGAAAATCCTTCATATTGAGAATATTAATTTCAATAATATGTTAAAAATTTCATATTGTAATTTTAGTAACTTTAAGTGGAACTGAATTACAATTCTTACAAGGTGGGAGAACAACTAATTCAAGATTTAATATTCTAGTATGTGCTATTGAAGATTAAACTTTCAATATCTAAAAATGTATTGATCTATCATTACTTTTATCAAGATATAAAATTATTATATAGGATGAGGAATAAATGATAGATAAATATTATCTTGAATATATTGATCATTTATTGAGCAACATAATGTCAAAAAAATACTAAAATTAAATTAATTTACCTTTTGGTGGAAAATCAACTGTTTTTTGTGGAGGCCTTAAAACTGATCTTACATGTTATACTAGGTGTCAATAGAAGTCAAATAATATTTATATGTATTAAATAATCTTATATTTGGAACCATTTTTATATCCTTACATTTACCAAAAAGTAATGTTTACATTGTAATAAAATAAATGTTGATTTACTTGAATTAAACGAATTTGCAGATTGGATATTAAAAATTAGTGATTGTAAAATTGATGTAGAATTTGATGATGAGAAGAGAATAATAGTTATATAATATTGTCACATTACACCATTTGATAGTATAATTAATGTAAATTTTAAGTACACATACTCATATTTATTTTATAACTTCAATAATTTAGAATACTTTGAAAGAGAATTCTATCTTAGCTCAAACTCATAATATTATTGATGAGGTCAAAAAATATATATTATCTTATATATATATAAGGAATATAAGGTTTATCTCAATTTAGATCTAGTTTTCAAGCTAGTTTTAATATAGGCTGGCCAGAGAACATATATACACTTTTAAATTGTATTAATATCTGAGGTTCGAATCCTTATAAAATTACACTGAAATTAAAATAAAAATGAAGCTGAACATAAATATAGATTAATTTATTTGGATTATATAATAGAAATATCTTAATTATTATAAATTTTAGATACCATGTTATTAGATCTCAAATATTAATTAGAACTCACATTGGATAAAATTAATTTATTTCAAGGATTAGTATGATACATTCATATTCAAAATAGATATTTATGATTCAAAAAAGGAAATATCCTTTAAAAACTTTTTATGAAATAAATATTAATAAAAGTTATGTAAAATCCATTCTTTCTGCTAGGTTATATCTAATAAATTTCTTTTTTCTTTCATTCATAATTATATCTTGTTGTCTCTAGAGTTTTAGGCAATGAAGATTTAAAAATTTTGATTCATGAAAGTGATCATAAATTTTTGATGTAGAATCCCCAAATAAAGTAATCCAAACATGATGTATACTTTATTACATTTTCATAAGAAATAAGGATCACAACACCATGGATTGATCAGTTCATTAGTCTTGATGAACCAGATAGATTCATGATTCACAATTTACATTGGAAATATAAAATACAAAGAACAATAAAAATTCTCACATCCTTGATATTATTCATAAAATAATTCTTCATATCTTGGGGAAATTAGAATAGATAAAGGGTGAGTTTAGATGATTATTAATGGTTATATAAAGTAGAATAAATCATGAGTGAATAAGACACAATCACCATGTAATGGTAACTAAATTAAAACACATTCCTTTTAATCAATAACATGAGCATGAAATGTATCCATGGATAATATCAGTGAAGTAATATCATGGATAATAATAAATAAATTATCAATGAAGGAAATGTTTAATTTTGGATGTAATGATCTCATAAATCATGATATCATTACCCTTAAGGACTTGTTCCAAGATATTTATTTGATGGGTAGGTATACACTAAAAAACCCATTTAATATACTTATTCAACTAGGCTGTCTCATGAGTTTTTTTGATGCATCAGTGGGTTATCTATAACCAAGACCATCTGGTCACTGAATTCCCAATGCATTCCTCATATATTAAATCATAATTTTAATTCATAAAAAATATACCTTATCAATAAATATCCATATTGTGTAAATAATGTGAAATATTAATATTTTCCCAGTCAATCATAGTAAAACACTATATATAGATATGTGATATGGTTTAGAAAATTATAATATCCATGAATACAAAGAATATGGATATTTAATAAAAATTTAATTTCTAATGTAAAATGATCGCAATAAAGTGATTGTATAAAGAGGAAATTAATGAACAAAACATTAATAAGGGAGAAAATATGATATTCAAATCATAAAAAATATTAGTTTTATAGTAAAATCAAGTATTTGAAAAAATTGGAGAAAAATTAAAATAATATTTCATTTAATATTTTTTTATTGGTAAAACCATAGAAAAATTATATAAGAATATAAAAAATAGTAAAAATGTTATGGTGGTGAGAAAATCGATTAACACTACATACATTAAAAAGAACATTCCTTTTTAATTTTTGTAAGAGGAAGTTCAAAATGAATCGTTAAAAAAACATTATAAATATTCCTTTTAATAATTTTAATATATAAACGATAAAATTAAATTCCATTAATAAATATATATTTTTTTGTAAATAAAAAGTAATTTTGTAAAATAATTTTGAAAAACAAGCATATGGAAGAAAAATATAACCGATAAAAAAGAGAAAAAACATCATTTTTATTTTGAAAATTTATTTCATTAACTCAATTTAAAAAGAGAGGAAAATTTGGAAGAAAAAATTTAAAACTATTAAATATACCCAGGATAAGAAAATAAATGTATATTTTTAAAGAGATATTATAATATTCTTTCAATGAAAACAATAGATATAAGAAAATGAGTTTATAAAATAAATTATTTCTAATTTGATAATATATAAACTGTAAAACCTTGAAGAAGAAAACATGAATTTAATATAAAATCATAATGAGTAAACATATATTAATTTTAAATATATAAAATGAGTAGTGTATACACCACATAAAAAATAAACAGGTGCATAATATCAAATATGTCTTAATGGAGTGAAAATTAAGGCAAAATCCCTTACCTCAAGTTTGAATTACTTTGAATGTGATCAGAATTCCTATATAATAAATTATAATTTATTATTATTCTATAAAATACTCATATACATACTTATAATATCATATGTGATTAATTTATAACATCTTATCACCTTCTTGTTAATAATATTTTATTACCATAATTATTTTGGGTGTTAAATGCTTCATTTTTCATAAGAATTTGGTTTAGTAGTTTTGATCTTTCTACTTTGATTATGGTTACATCATATCCATAAATTTAAAAATTATATATAATTTATATATATTAATTATATATATATAAATTTATATTCATTCATAAAATGTAGATATAGAAAAATGAATTACATTGTTCATTGTGATGGTAAGATGTACATATGCATGAACGTTATTTTAAATATTCAATGGATGAAAAAAAGAAAGTAAAATAATAATTCACCTTTTAGAATAATTATTATATTATATATATATCATATAAATTCATTAAATATATCCTTATTACCAACTATTTAATTTTAAAACAAAAAAAATCACATTGCTTCATAGAGGTGGTAGTCTACACGTACGCACATGCAACACTATCATTTTCTAACAGTTTGGAAGGTCAGAAGGTTGATATTATATTATAATTAAAAAATAATAATTATTTCATAAATATCATATATATTCATTAGATAATTTTTTTTAACCATCTAAGTAAGGTGGCGATGCATAAAATTACATAACTACGTGGAGAGGGTAAGTTGTATATACGCATGGGTGATGTTTTTGATTTCTATAGGATATAAAATAGGTGGAAAATGGTTATAACATATAATTATATCAATTATACTATATTAATTATTTTAGGATGGGTGAAATATATTTAGAAAGAATTATAAAATAAATAAAATCAAAAGTATTCACTTAAGAGTTATACCTCTTTGTTGAGAAACCACTTTTGTCCTACAACTTAAGCCTTAAAAGGATGGTCTTTTATATATTCCAAAGGCTCTATGATGTGGTGATTGAATATATTAAGGAATTATGGTTTATTTTTTCTAATATATAAGGTTCATCAAGTGTATATAATAGAGGAGAGGTGGTATCCTTTTATAGGGGAGGGAAAGGGCACACTTGGAATTAATAAATAGATTAAATAATATATACATAAAAAGCATGTAAAATGGGACAAAGGAACCAAATATTAAAATATAATATGTGATATGGTCTAAATAAACTGAAAAAATCACACTTGGGAATGTATTGGATACATTTTTTGTGTTATCTTCTAGTTAAATCACTTTAATCCCATTTTGACCTTAACAAAGATAATTTTAATTTCTACAATGATAACTTAATTATATTGTCACAATAAAAGGTCCCTACTAGAAAAATTTGGAAATGAAGATTAAAAAATAGGAATCCATTTCATTAGATTTAAATTCTATAGGAGAGATAAATTACTTTTAATTTAAGAACACAAAACACATGAAAAATATTTTTAAAGAAAATACCTAATTTAAGAGTTAAAATAATCTCAACTTGATGTAAAGTAATAAATTTTTTCCATAAAATTTTATTGATCAAATAATAAAACAATAAATTTCTATAAAATTTTCTGAAAACCCAAAACCAAATTTAATCTTCCAACATTACAATAATTGCAAAAACTAAAAAACAGTTTTAAATTTGAATAGAATATAACATATCTTTAACAAAATTCAATATTGGGTTACCAAATTAAAAATAATGTTTCTAAATACATTATTTAAATCCTTAAATATATATTTGTTAGAAAAAACTCCTCCATAAGTATAAAGGAAACTTTTAAATACATTCTACTGTTTTACCCCATAGTTTGAACCTATTGTTACCTCTTTTAATGAGGAGATGAATCTTTACTATCATTACTATTCCAAAAAAAATTAAACCTATTAAATTATATTAATTATAATGATTAAAATATGGAATAAATTTTATAAAATTCAATTCATTTAATGGAAAAAATTTTATTTAAAATTAAACTCGTAAATCTTGATAAAAAATGGGTTTTCAAGAAAATGAATTTTTTAAACAAAATATGATCTTATATTAAATTTATGACTAGTAATAATCATTATATGAATTCAAATTAATATATATAATATAAATTTAATTTAAATAATTTTTATTTAGGGGTTATTTAAAATAAATAAAATGGAGAAACATTATGCACTTTAAAACAATTTTTTACAAAAATGCATTTAAAGCATAAAAATTGACTTATACCAAGATCATGTAAAATAAAGATCCTAATGAAATTAATTAGATTATTATAAATAAAATGGATATTATATCACTTTAAAATTAAATCCAAAATAGAAATGTATTTTCAAAATTACTTTATTTAAAGGAAAGAAAATATATTTTACAAAAATTAGTATTTTTAAGAATTCACTAAAAAATTAATATTTTTAGAAAAATCCCAAAAACTTATAATGAAGATAATACTAACATTATGATTTTAATAAATGAAAAAAATATACCATAATAATATTTCATTATTTTTTTATGTTTATTTAAAATCAGTGTTATATATATAGAAAGTTATCAAAGAAATAATATTTATTTAAAGAGGAATATATTATAATATTTTGGGGTGTTACATTTTACCCCCTTATAATAATTTATCCCTCAAAATTGTGTCATGAAAATCGAAACAACTGAGGATACTTTTTCCCCAAAACATCCTTAGGTTTCCATGTAGCTTCATTAATTTTATTATTTCACCACAAAACATTTATTAGGTATGTGGTCTTGCTTCCCAAAACTTTATTTCTAGGATCTATATTACTTATAGTTTATTCCCCATAAGATAGATCTTTCTCCAATGGAATAAAGTCTATTATCAATATACATGAAGTATCAAGGATGTACTTTATCAGGGGAGATACATTGATGACATGATTTGTTTGAGAGAGATTCAGTGAAAGCTCCAAGCGATATTCTATCATCTTGAAATGATCAAGAATTTCAAATGGGACCGATATATCATGGGAGTAGTATTTAAATATTTACAAATATCATAACCTTATTCCAATGAGATAATATTTGTAATAAATTTTCACCAATTTCAAATTCTAGATCTCATCAATGTTTTTAAGTATATTTTTTTTTCAACAATGAGATTCCCTTATGTACTATCGAGTGGATCTAACTTTATCTGCAATTTCATTATCTAGATCCTGTACCAATATATTTTCTCCAACTTCATCATAAAACATTATACTTCTTCACATCGTTTCATAAAGGAATTCACAAGGATTAATCTGAATGCTTGAGTGAAATCTATTTTTGTAAAAACATTCTACAAAGGGAAGGTGTTGATTTAAAATAACTTTTTAACCCTATAGATAAAGATCGAAAAATTTCTTCTAGAGTTTGAAAGGTCATATTGCACTAAACACCTATTATAGGATAATAAAAAATGATCATAATTAACTCTATTTCCATATCCTACTAAATCATTCTTTAGAAATTCCAGAAAAACATTGCATACCAATCAAATACAATTGAGAGCGGTACTCTACAAAATCTCAAATATTCCTTAATATATAATCAAGTAAGCCGATCAAGTGATAAATATTATCTAATAGTGACAAAATGTTCTGATTTTATATGATAAACAACTATAAACCAAATAGTATTATTCCCTTTAAATTTTTTTAGGAGTACAAAAATGAAATCCATGTAAATTTTTTCCCATTTCCATTTTGGTATAGGTAAATATGTTAACATCCCCATAGAATTATATGTTCTATCCTTATATTACTGGCATAATAGGCATCACATATCATTTAATATCCCTCTTCATGTTATCCCACTAGATATACAATTTCATATCTCTATATATATTCATAATTATGGATGAATATAGAATGGTGAAATATTATCTTTATCTAATAGATCCTTCAATTATAGTATTAACAAGAGACATACTCAATTCCTGAACCTTATCATTATAGCATGAACATGGTTGAACTTAGGAACATTACTCACCTTCTTCTTTAATTCCATGTCTTCCATATGTTCCTTATTAATCCTCTCACGAATAGGTATAAAAACCCATACGATAGAAGTAATTTCCATTAGGAATTCATGTTCATCTTCTCACTAACCATCTATCATAGGTTTATTTATATTATCAAATTCAACTTCCCTTCATTGAAAATTGATATGGGATATATATTGATAGATCCAATCCATGCTAAAAATTATGCAAAATTCAACTAGAGGAAGAATAATAAGATTTTCAGGAAGCATATTCCCAAAAAATTATATAGTAGGTGAGATATTAAATTCAGATGCAATCATCCTACCATTAGTAGTTTTTAATACCAACTTAATATCTAATCATTGAGGTTTGTGATGCATTACAATTAGAAAATTATTAAGATATAAAAGAGTGGGTAAAACTAGAATCAAATAAAAAAATTTACTTTTAGAGTGGATAATAAGTATACCTTTCACAACATTTCATAGAATTTCTACCTTTTATATAATAATTCTATATAAATAGGCTTATCCCCTTTTATTTTTTATTGAAAGTTCCTTTAACACTTGAGGAACTAGTTTTAATAATCCCACATCTCTTTATAGGTGAAGCACTATATAACAAAGTTTCTTTATCTTCCATAAATTCATTATCTTGATGACCCATATCTCAAAAATTGTTACAAAATCCCATTCACTTCAATAACTTTCCCCAGATTCTTCTTTCCAAAATTTTTACATAATGAAAATTACTTCATTCCCTTCTTATTCCTTCATGTGATCTCTTTTTCTTATTGTTCAATAAAAATTTTCTTCTCTTTATTTCCCTTGAAAATACATGATCAATAAAATTATTTCTCGATATTTATAAAACTTCATACTGTATCACCATAAGATGAAAATGTTTGAGAAACTAGTTCCCTTTAGTGGCTTATCTTAAGTCCATCAAAGAAATGGTCAATCTCTCTTTTTTGGATTATGTACGTAGTCTAAATAATTTCTGTAACATCCTGAATTTTATATGAGGTAAATATCCTTTATTTTTCATTTTTATCTTCATTTTCATTCTAATTCTTCTGATTAAATGATTAAGGAAGAGTTTGAGACTGCCCGAGTATTATTCTGAGCTCAGATCTACGATTTTTGGAGAAGCAGTATGAAGTGAACTATTGATGTCCAGTTAGTAGTAACCATTCGGCTCAATTTTGTGACCCATATATAAGGGAGAATAGTTTGAAAAACTATGTGAGGTAGGATTCATGACCATGTGAAAAACTAAATACCTTTAATAGAGTTGAAACACATTGTTATTGCACAATTTGTTTAACATTGAGCCTGACCGTGTGAGGGGATATCTCTTTTCGATATTTTTAGTGAATGATTGAGGAAAAAATTTTCCTACCATGTGCAAAAACCCTGAAGCTATTAAAATTTTGGTGAAATAAAACAAAAAACCCTTATTTTTTTACTTCATTCTCTAACAGAATCCCCCTGTTTGAAGAGATCTCCCATGGAATCCTTCTAGTATTTGAGGCCTTTTCCTCACTAGGACTCCGATTAGAAAACTACTAATCTCATTGGATAACTCTCCATATGTTCTTGGATCCATTGTCTTATATTACTTGTTTATATCCTAATATTTTGTGTGGTCTTTAAGTAAAATATTTTTACCTATTTTCAAGGAATTTATATTGTGTTCTAGCCCAAATTGAATGTTGTACTGGACAAGGGTATGTATAACTCTATAAGTTAGTTGGTATATAAATTTCTATCAGTTCTCATAATTTATATTTGTTCTCATAGTGCTACGCATTGGTTCCACCCATTATTTTCCCCTAAAATTAATATTCCTTAATTTTAGTTACCGGATCTTACACCAAGAATTTCTAATAGTTTCCCCTTTTATCGTTTGAGATCAATGATCTCAATGTGATCCACCCCTTGGGTGGGCCAAGAAACTACCTATGTGACCCGTTGCATATTATGTAACTAAAAATATTATATAAATGTTTGTTTTAACTTACTCAAGTGTTTTTAATTAATTTAAATGGAAATACTAATTGTTTATTAATTGGAAAATTTCGTTTTACTTGGATCTTATTAATTTACAATGAAATGTTAAATGGTATAAAAATTTATTTGATCCTTTTCGTAAGAATGAAAGGGTAATGGATTAAATTAAATGGAAATGGTAAACTATAATGGATACCACATTTCCTATGATTATTTTATAAGTATAAGGTACCTATTATTATTATGACCCCTTCTCTTGTTAAAGGAGTGGTCAGACTTGATCTGACCTTGGATTCCTAAAGGAAGGCCTTGAGAACTTAGTGGATGCCACCCTGAATCAATAGTCTATATTCTAAGAGATATACTGACATTTTAATGTAGTTAATTTCTTATTAGTATATGAATGAATTGGTGTATTACATATGATTAACTCGATTCATATCTATAAATTTGAATTCATTGGATACACTCCTTATATTCAACTAAGCTCTTCTGATAAGAGGTGACTAGGATTATTCCCTTGGGCCCCAGTCATACTTAGCCTAAGATTTATTGTTGATGTTCTCTATGGACTTAGTTATACTTATTTATAGTGTAATTACTCAGGTGTACCCATTTTGATTATACTTAAACCCCTATAGATAGGCTAAAAGGTTTATTATTGTGAGAAATCCCAAAATTATATGGCCAAGGGAACCATGGTTTCACCCTAGGTCATATCCTCCTATTATCACTATACAGAAGCTTTGATTACACCTTAGGTCCCAACTTATGTATCACATACACTTGGAAACCATGGTTATATCTATTAGACTCTGACCATTTACAGGTCCCCTATTGAGACACTTCCTGTTAGGCCAAAGTAGGTATGGTCGGCCAAGCTTCCCATGGGGAGGTGATCCCAACACAATTATTGTCTCATAAATTTTAATCCATTGATTATTATCATACCGTCATACTCTTATATTTATATTTATATAATGGACTTGTTAATGATGGACCACTTAGTATATTTCCCACCTTTTTTGGCCTCCAATTGGTATATAAAAAGACTTCATGGATGCATGTAAGTACAAGGGTAAACAAGTAATCACAGATGATTGATTTTCATTTAGTATGGGTAATGGATCAATGGACCGAGCTTAGGCTTATGATGCTATTGGAGACAGTTTTTGGTCTTTTTTTCTTTTTTCATATTTTTATTATACATATATCTCATGAATTGTATGCCTGTCTTTTTTTATTACATCATGACATTGAAATCATTTTTTATATAGTGTTGATTAATATTGTTCAGTTGATTATATTATATGGATATTTATTTCTTATAATACTTTAGTTGACCATTATTATGTTTTTAATGTTATGGTTATTAGTGGTTATCTATTTCATCAGTTTATATATTTATTATTACTCCATTGTGCTACACTCTGGACATAGGGCATAGTCTCCCCATGAGCATCCCAAGGCCCTTGCTACTAGCAGTTGACATCTAGACTATAGGGAGGCATATTTAAGGCCATTTCGCCACTAGTTTAGCTACTATTTTCGATTGATCTGGGTTAGGATGTTTAAAAGTGGTATCAAAGACTCTTTTAAGTTTTGTATTATTATTTAGGTTTGGTAGATAAGAGACTAGAAAATTGTTTTAATTTTGAAATGAGCCTGTTTATTGGAGTAGCTAACACCTGTATGGGAAAAAATACAAATTTTTTATGATGATATTTAGATGTTCAAAATTATACCTATTTCAATTGTGCTAATTTCCCCATTGGGTGATATGTATAAATTTTTGGATTTTATTACCATTGTGTATTTTATCCTTACCCTTGGCCTGATATGGAATAGAGTTAGTGTTTTATGAATTATTATAGTCTCTTTAAGATTAACATATCATTCATATGCCATGCCATATTTATTTTACTGCATCCATTTCCTACATCATGTTCTAGTTTCATGATTGTTATATATGATATCTAACTAATGTTTCCTATGGGTATACAATAATTGGGTTAATTATAATATGCACATCAACATAAATAGTGTTTTCTTATATATCTTGATGGTGGCACCTTAACTAGAAAATTATATTGAGTTTGAGATGTGGACCACTGGTCACACAATCTAAAATGTTATTTTGTTACAATTAAATGGATTCTAATTTTAATTTAAATAGAGTGTCTGCATTTAAAAATTAGAAATGGTGATCCATATAATTTAATAATAAAAAATCATGGTTTTAGTTACATGAAATACCATTTTCAACTTATAAAGAGTAAGACATTATAAATTAGAAAATTTTTATCTAAATGGACCTTGATATATGAAGATAGATATAATTAGGAACTATTGTATTATAAATTTAAATAAAAATATTTTTTATTAAATAGTGTTTCTAATTACAGACTAAAAATGTTATTTTCCTCTGTAACATGAAATTGAAAAACAATATATCAGAAACCCTAATTTGAAACATAGAACTTGACCCAGACATGACATTAGAAGTGGGTAGTAGGTAGTGTCCCTTTTGATTAATCATGGTTTTATATAGCACGAAGACATTTCTTTAAGATAATGGAGAGGGGATTCCATCTTATATAAGTAGGGTTATACCTATACTATTCTTATATCAGTGTTCCCGATCATTATAAAATCTATTTTGTGGCATGTGATTAGAATTTGTAGAATTATACCACCACGATTTCCTCAAGTCAAGTGTGAAGAATTTTGAAATGGCCACAATCATAAGGTGGTGGGACCTAACCTTCTAGTAGTTCCAGTCATGATACTCCTAGTTATTCCTAACTTTCAAACCAATTCCAAGTTTTGATAGGGTTTTCTATAGATTATACTGACTATGTAGGGATCCTTGTGACATAGCCATAAATGGAAGATCTTACCTAGGAATTATAGTAGAAACATATGCCCACATTTTTAGGGGATAGAGCCCCATAAGATAATGAGACATGTCTAGAGGCCACACTATCCATATTCGAGAATATGGAGATGCCTCCAGATAAGAGGGTCAATCTCAACCCTTATATTATTCATGGTTCTTCCAAGTGATGGTGGGATGATATGAATTAGGTAGATCATCATCAAGATATAGTTTGGAGATATTTCCAAGCAGCCTTCTATGACTATTCCTTTTCAGTGACACTAATGTCTAATAGAGTTAGGAAATTCCTAAGAATATAGAAATTATCCTTGTTTTTATGGATTATTTATCTCTATTTATTGAGATTCCACATTTTTCACCATCTATCACTTCTATGGAAATTTATAGAGCGATAAATTTTGAAGATAAGATCATGTACGCTATCTGGTTTTAAGTAACTGTTTTTCTTTTGACTATAATATTAGGAATTGTGAATTAATCATTTATTAATGAGAATAGTTTTAGGGTTGCTGTCAGTATAAGAAAAAATGTCTCATCACCGAGTTAGGGTAGTAGTTTATCCAGTGGAAGGAAATTTCATCTAGATGGTTCTCGATAGAGTAGTGGAAGCTAGAGTATCCACACAGTTATTTATATGATATTCCATCCATGTGGATAGTTGGTTCATGAAAATCCTTAGTGAAACTGAGAAATAGATGAGTACGTAGATTGGGGTATAATGGAGAGTCTTTATATGTTTTTTAGTGTTTTTCACATATTACTTATGGACGAGGATCCTCAACAGCTTTGCCTTCTAGAACAGGATCGATAGCTCCATGCTAGGCTAGAAGCTAGACTACCACTTACCATATAGGATGAGGAGGTAAATGTGGTTAAGGAGGCCAGACCTAGGATACACAAATCTAGATGAGTGGACCTACTCTAGGTAGGTAGGTTTCATCTTAGGTACATGGATCAATTTAGTTATATTCTTAACATCCTATACCTTAGGATAAGGGTTCTAGACTATCTATAGTATGATATACAATCTTGGCAGCCTCTAAATTTGTATTCTCCAAGTTTGATATATGTGATTCACATTATTTTATCTCCATGAATATTGTGGGAAAACTTAAGACAAAGATTTAGATTTTTTTTGGAATTATGAAACTTGATAATCCATTAGGAATTCAATCAGAAGTGTGAACAAGTGTAAGGGATGTCCCCTAGAGGTAGGTGGTTTTCATTTCATATGAGATATATTCATCCTCGAGATGAAATGATTTGATATAATTCTATTGATTAAATTGTTGGATTCTTATCATGACTAGTTGGATTGTTATCACTAGAGTGTGTTATTTACAACACTATAGGGTAAAATTTATATTCAAAAGGGTGAATGGGATATCCAAAAAGATTAGGATGGAATCAAGAAACTCGGTTTGTGTAGACTCACAGTTCATATCACTAGCCTTTATATGGATGATTAGGGAAAAAATAAGTATTATTCTCTTCATATAGTAAATCATTTCAAGAATATATTCCCTAAATAATTTTCTGGACTACATTCAAAGAGAGAGAGAGAGTTAGTTCTAGGAGTATAATCAGTATCCATTCCTCCTTATAGGATGGATACTACTATGTTTTAGGTGATCCATTGGAATATAGAAGAATTGGAAGCTAATTGTTTCCTAATAACCAAAATTTGTCCTTGGGGTTCACCTATGATTTTCACCATGTAGGTGGATGGGTCCCTCAGGCTTTTTGTGGATTACCATCTGTTGAACCCACTTACAGTTAAGAACCGGTATCCACAACCTTGTACTAATGACCTATTCTATTAGATCTGAGGAGTGAGGGTTTTCTCAAAGATCAATTTGAGGTCTAGATATCATCAGTTAAGAGTTATTACTTTATATATACCTCATATAATGTTTTGAATCATGTATGTCTATTATGATTATCTGGTTATGCCATTAGGTTTGATAAACACACTCAATGTTCTTATGGATTTGATGAATCTAGTTTTCCACCTATGTCAAGATTAATTTGCGGTAGTCTTCATGGGTGACATAATAGTGTAGTCTCTCAATATAAATATTAATATCCAATATCTTGATATCATTTTGAGTACACTGATAGGGCACCAATTATTTTCTAAGCTCACCAAATTCCACTTTTGGATTGAAAAGGTCCACATCCTAGGTCACATTATCTATGAGAGAGGAGTTTTAGTCGACCCAAAGAAGGTGAGTGCTATGGTTTCCTAGGAGAAGACCAAGAACTTCATTTACCTATGAAGTTTCTTAGGGATGAGTGGCTATTTCAACCACTTCATTCAAGACTCTTCATATAGTGAATTGACCACAGTAATCTTGGATCTAGTGCATTACTTTTTTACATTATAATAAATACAATATTTTAATCACAAATTACTAATAATTTTAGTTGTTTTGGAAACAAAATATATACATGATTCCCTTTTTTACATTGGGAAAATAAAATAAACCACAATACATATGAAATTATAATATTCTAAATACTTGAAAATGCATTCAAATATCTCTTATTTATAACTCAGAGAAAGGAAACAAAATAAAGTTGAGATTAAAATATCAGTAAGGGTTAAGTATAGAGGAAGCTATCATGAATCAATTAAATTAAATCAACATGGAAAGTTAAATAATTAATATCACATGACATTCAAATAATTAGAACACAATCTATTTAATCAATATTATGAAAATAAAATAAATCCATAGATCTTTACATACTAACAATGCTGTGGATAATAACTAAAATTGATTTTGAATAAATGAAATGATTTAATATTGGGATTCAAGTATCTTGAAAATGAACCACTATACTGTCAAGATATATTCTCAAGATGGTTAAACGACTCTAATTTGGCCAACTAATTCATCCCATGAGAATAATGATGCATCGAGGGGCTATATATAATGGGGACCCACCCATGTATACTAGTCCTAAACATTACACATATATTAAATAATTTATTTAATTAATAAATAATATTTTTTATCATCAAATATCTATATTGAATAAAATATACAAATTTATCAATATTTTCAAAGTTAATCAAATAATATTCAAAGTAAAATATATATGTAAATATGGTATACAATTTAGAAAATAATCATATCCATTATATAGGAATATGGATATCACAAATAAGTATAATTTCCAATGAATATTGATTATGTGAAATTGATTTCTTTAAGATAAAGTTAACAATGACAAAAGAAAGTGAGATGGTAAGATATCGATTACCAGTTAAGAATTTTTAAGTAAAAACCCTTGGAATGATATAATTCATAGTAAAAATTTACATACCATGAATATAAAAGTATTCATGATATAATATATCAAAAGGGGTAATAGATACACCACCCAAAATAATTACATGGTGAAAATGGTGTATGCCTCATGAAAAAACAAGTGAGATATGAATCCATTACCTTAAGTATGACTTGACACATGTGTCATTATATTCCCAAATAATAAACTTATGTTAATTATTTACTTCATTTATAACCATTTTCATGTTTATTATATCTCTTATTTCACTTATTATAATGTTTTATACAACTAATTAAATAATTAAGTTTACATTGGGTGTTTTGACCAAATTTGGTTCATGTGTCAAAAATGAATTTGGCAGGTCTACTATGGTAAAAGGGGTAATTATATAGACATATCAGAAATAATAATAATGAAATAATTATCATATTTATACATAAATTATACTTCTAAAACCAATCGTGAATTATAGTTATGAAAATGAATCAATGCGACAATCATGGAGACGGTAGGCCATACAAACACATGAGTAACATTTCCATTTTTTAATGATCATTATGGAAAGTAGGTAAGTAAAATTTATATTTACATAATGATAATTATATCATAAATAGTATGTTATTTAATAATATAAACTTATATATATAATGATTGTGATTTAAAAGGAATCACATCGCTTTGAGGAGGTGGTAGTCCACATGTCCACGAACGACGATATCACTTTTTTTAGTGAAAAGGGATAATAAAGAAAAAGATATATTATATTTCTTTAAGGTAATTATGTAATTAATATATTATTTATTTTATTTATGTCACATATTTTTAATTATATCCATCCTTGATACATTCTATGTAAATGTGAACATATCACATCGCTTTAAGGAGACGATAGTCCACATGTCCACAAACGATGTTATCATATTTCCACAAAATAGAAAGCATGAAGGTATGTGTTATGTAAAAATTATAGAAGTATAAATAGAAAAATCATATATACATAATATAAAAATAGCATGTACATCATAATTCAGGACCATTAGTGGTGTTAAAGGAAAAACGAATGACCTCGTTATGTGAGGCGACAGTCCACTATACATATGAAGGATAAATTCATTACCCTTTAGATAAAAGTCTGTGTAGGTGTAGGTTGAGCCCCTAAATTAAAAACATATTAGTATATTGAAGATAAAAATTTTATTATATAATCAAGGAACAAAAATAATTGACTGGTTTCAGAAAGAAATAATACAAAAGTGATCATTGAGAATGTTATCTTTTTTTTTGTGTAACTATTTTTGGTTTTCACTAAAGGAATTCCTTATATTACTTTTTTACCAAAGTGAGGATTTTTTGTTTCAGGGAGGGATTTTGGGGAGATATTTTTATAGGTTTTTTTATGATCTATATGACTTTATAGGTGTGATTAAGTGGGAGGGGTGAGTGATTTTTTATTGTGGAGGGGGAGTGACATTCTTGTAAATATAAAAAGGTAAGACATATTGGGAGATCTCCCTTACCTCATGTGCCTCCAAAAATTAATAATAATGTATTAAAGTGAATTTAAGTTTCATAAAAACATACAACACACCATAATAAGTTAATTTTTATAATTTTGTTCCTTAACTTCCATGTTTTCCCTTTATTACCATTTTTGTTTTTATTAAGATAACTAGTTTTCTATCTAATGTAATTTTACCATTAAGACTAAATTATAGTTATATTTATTAGAAAATATAGATTTACTAAATTATAAATATAATATAAAATTTTAAAAATAAAAATCCAATGTGTGTTGGGAATTAATTTTAAAACAAGCTCATGTAATGCTCAAAAACACCGCTTTATCCTGAACCGTGCTAAAAATAGTTTTACTAAATATGTGTCAATATGTTAATTATAAAAGATAAATTAGTCTATTAATGGAACATATTTTATATTTACTAAAACTTAAAAATAACTTCTAGGAATATATGATATTTATTAATTTTAAATAATTTAATAAAATATAATCTATTATAAAATATCATTAATGTCAATTTTAACGTTATTTATTAAATTTTAATTAAAAAATTACAAAAAATATTGGAATTAAAATATACTAAGTTAAACTCTATGTAAAATGATATATTAATCTAAAACAGTAATGTATCATAATAACTCATTAAATTTACTTTGCTTTTAATGTTGTAAGCATCATTTATTTTGTTTAATTATTAACTAAATACTCATTGTGCTGACATTCTTAAGAGTTTAATATAATTATATCATCTATAAAAATAAAATTAAAATAATAATGATAATAAAAAATAATTTAAATTTCAGAAAAATGTATAGAATTGAAACTACATAGCTTCTTCCATACTTTAGAGATTTATAGGAATTAAAATCAAGGAAGATGCATTTTTTGTATTTTTCTTTCCTAACTTATTATATGGGTCAATTTAATAAAATGTGTCCCAGTAACTCATAAAATTAAAACCAAGAGATTATATAGTCTATATATGGGCAATAAATTTATTTTGGAAAAGTTTATAGGTCATTTTTTCTCTTACGTTTTACGTTTAGTCCCTTATTAAGCTTAATTTTACCTTAATCGCTGTGATTAATTTTAATCACTTTCAATAATATTTTAGGCAAAAAATTAAGTTGATATTATTAATCTATAAATATTATAATTATTATAATTGTGTTTATCAGTTTTTCCAAATTCAATTCACAACCGCAAAAAATTAAATTTAAAGCTAGTCCCACAGATGTGGCGAGAAGACGAGTTTTTAAAGTTAAAATGTTGAAAAGTTAATTAAGTTTTTATATATAAATTATATATAAAAATGTTCCCAATGACCTAAATTGGATTAATATATGTATAATTTATCTATTGATTCTTTAAAACAAGTATAATATGTAATTTAATATTAATAATTATTTAATCCAAAATGTAATTTTTAACTAAAATGAAGTGATTATCACTATTCATCAAAAAATAAATCATTTCAAAGAAAAAAAATAAAAAATCACCCTAAGATAATTTTTACATTATGTATTAAAAAATTAGGATTATTTTAGAAAATAAAATTTATAAAAGTTTCAAAATGTAGTTTTAAAATAGGTGTGCTTTTAAAAGTTGGTAATACTGGATCTTGCATGTAACACAAACTGACTTGGTGTTGTGTGTAGCGTAAGCTTAGCATGGTGTGGCATATAAATAAAGCTATAAAAAATTAATTTTATTCTAAAATTAAAATATTTTAAAATCTTGGGGTGTTACATTCTCTCCACCTAAATTTAATTGCATCCTCATAATTCAAACTCCATCATGGTAATCTAGGGTTTGATATTTGAAAATATTATTTTTGAAAAACCCAAATCATAAATAGGGTTAATAAGATATATTATTAATAATATGGAAATGGAAATGGGAAGGTCATAAGAGAAATAAGCCTTATTATTGGAGAACAATAGTGAAAACTTGGACATTGAAGATAAATCTAACTATGAAGTTCAGATAGAGACTAATATACAACATGTTCATGAGAAATTTGTTTACCATAAAAACATAAAAAAGTGGTGTGAATAAAGTCATTGATATCATAAAAAATTATGATAATATTAAAACACTTTTTTTCAAGACCTTTTTCTTAGATATTAGAAATTATTTTAGTCTATAAAATTATAACTTAATATACATTTCTATAAACACAATATTTTCCATTGATTGTGCCTTGAACTATTTATAGTTCATCTTTTAGCATAATAAGCTCTATAGAGTGAAGTAATATATTAGCCTCTAAAACCCTATACAAATATTAACATAAATCATTTCATAAATGGTCAAAAATTCCAAAAGATTATGATCTAACACTTTATAATAACTTCCAAGGTAGTTAGTAGTACCCAATTTAATTTATCCATATGAATCAGATCATTGTAAAAATTACATTATATCAAAATTAAGAACATATTAAGGCTTATATTTCCCTTAACCATGTGTTCAAAAAGTTCAATTTTCTACTAAATCACATTTCTTAGTTATCAGTACCCATCCTCACAAGATTTTTATTCCTTAATGAAAAATTACTAAAGCAAAATCCTTATATATTTTCTGATAATTATAACTATGATATCATTAATACCATACGTTTAAATATTTTTTCAAGGATCTAAATAAAGGAGAAAATTAATCATTTCAATTAAGCTATATCAATAGCATAAGATTTACCTTGACCGCTTAGCTACTTCTGAGGTATATTCCATTGATTCTTGGGGAATTCGTTTTCATAGTGCCACATCTCCTTGAAGTTTTAACACTTAATAATATTATTTTTAATCTTAAATTTTCTTTATTTAGTATGTCAGACCTTATATCAACAATTCACATTTCCTTTAGGCATTTATTAGGGTGATTCTTTCCATAATTATCACATTTGGGAAAATCCATATTTCCATTATTCCCTTTATCTATATTTTTCTCTTATATACTCTTATCTTATTGGTTTACCTTAATATGTAAGATCTTGATAATTATTTCTCTATTTTTATGGAACATAAAACTATTTCATCATATGAAGGAAAAGCAAGAGTCATCATCACCCTTCAGAGACTTGGATTAATTCCTTCAAATAAACGTTCAATTTTTCATTCCATTTTGTGAATGAAATCCATAACATACCTTACTAACCCTATAAAGGAAGATTCATACTCCACAACAGTTTCTTCATCATTTTTCCTTAAACTAATGAACTTTATTTTTATCTCAGTTTTTTTCAAATGTGGGAAATATTTTTCAAAGAATGTGTCCTTAAAATATTTCTATTCTATGAGTTCTATTTCTTCTTCCTCTATAGTGTTCTGGATTGACAACCACCATTGATCAACATCACAATTGATAAAACACACTACAAGTGTAACCTTTTCATTTTCACAACATTCAAATTCCATAAATATCTTCTCTAAATAATTAATCCATTACTTATATACCATTGGATCAGTAATCCAACTAAACTAAGGGGGACTATGTTGTAAAATGTGATCCAATATAGAAGAATATCATTATGGAATATGTTACTTTATCTTTGATAGGTTATTTGTAATAACCTATTTATGATACCATAATATATTCATAATATGCTTAGTTATAATTCTAGCTAAATCTAATTCCTCAGTAGGGAAACCTCTATATTTTCCATGAGTATTTACACATTTATTCCTTCCAGGATCCATTTCTAAACAATGTAATACACTATATTAAATCATAACATTATAAAACATAACTTATAATCCAAAAAAATAGAGAGATACATAACATAAATTTAAAAAATTATGTGAATTTAATCTCAAAATAATAAACAAGTTTTTTGGTATATTATTATATAATTATCCTTAACATATATCATAGGGTTATTTTCCCTAATCTATATTTCCTAAACTCAGTTTCCATAGTTTTTACTAAACGTTCTCTAATACCTACTATAGTGACCCGACCCCAGTAATCCCAGAGCTGATGAATTAATTTATTAAATTGGTATAGATATAAGATTTAAATCACAAATGATCTATTAGTTTAGTATTTTTGGAAACCAGATACTTATATGATACCAATTTTACATTGGGAAAAGAAAATAAATCATAATATATAACAAATGCTAAAAAACTGTATCCTTGAAAACTCATTCAAATATCTCTTCCTCATAACATGAGGAAAGGAAATAAAATAAGGGTGATATAAAATTCTTAGTAAGGGTTAACTATAGTAGAATATATCATGAATTAATAAATTTAAATTAACATTAAAATGTAAATAACTGCAAACACATGCCATTTAAATAATTTGATAAGGTATAAACAATATGGCTAAGTAAATAACTAAATAAATTTCATATAATCAATAGTATAAAAATGAAATGCATATATATATATTTTGTCATAGTTAAAATCCTCTGGTTAATAACTGAAATGAATTATTAATTAAGGCAATTATTTAATATTGAATTTCATGTATTTGGAACGTGAACCATTATACCGTAAAGATCTATTCTCAAGATAGTTTGATCTACTCTGATTTGACCAACTAATTCATCCCATGAGACTAAAATGAATCAAGGGGATATCTGTAACTAGGCCTAACCAATTCTTCCAATACAAAGAATTCCTCATATATTTAATAATTTATTTAATTAGTAATTTTTTTCTTATCATCAAATATCCATATTGAATAAAAGATACATATTTATCTATATTTCCCAACATAATCGAATAAATTTCAAATAAAAAACCATATGTAAATAAGTTATATGGTTTAGGGAATAATCATATCCATTATAAAATAATATGTATATCACAAATAAGTATAACTTTCAAAGAGAAATGATTATTAGAAAGTTATTTCTTAAAGATAAAGTTAACAATCACAAAAGAAAGTGAGATTGTAAGATAACTTTTACTAGTTGGTAATTTTCAAGTTAAAAACCCTTAGATAAGATAATTAAAAGTAAAAATTTAAATAAAATAAAGATAAAATCATTCATGATATAATATATCAAAATAGGATGTATATACATAACTCAAAATAAGTATTTGTTGAAAATGGTGTATGCCACATAGAAAGAAAATTGATACTAGAATCCCTTACCTTGAGTCTATCTTATCATGTGTGTGTTTCTCTTCCTGAATAATAAAATTATGTTAATTATTTACTTTATTTAGAACCTTTTTCATGTTTATTATTAATTTTATTTCACTTATTACAATTTTGTATACAACTACTTAAACAATTAAATTTAGGTAAGGTGTTTTGAAAAAATATGGTTCATGTGTCAAAAACGACTTTAGCATGTCAAACATGGTCAATAGAGTCATTATATAAAAATATACATAATAGTAAAAATGAAATAATTATCATATTCATATATCATTTATACTTTTAAAACCTATCATTATATATGTTTTGGAAAAATTAATCAACCTTACAACCATGGATACAATAGGTCGTACGTACACATGAGTGACATTACCATTTTTCAAGGATCATTATGGAAAGAAAGTAAGTGAAATTTTATCTTTAAATAATGATAATTACATCATAAATAACTTTTTTAATCATATATACTAATATGTTTAATTCTTTTGACTTAAAAGGAATCATATCACGTCGAGGAGGCGGTAGTCCACACATCCACGAACGACGTTATCACATTTTTTAGTGTGTGAAAAGGGTAATAAAGAAAATTATATATTATATTTCCAGAAATATAATTATGTAATTAATATCTTATATATTTTTCTTTCACATATATTTAATTATTACCATCCTTAATATATTCCATGTAATGTGGGAATATATCAAAACTGTTTAAGGATAAGCTACTCCACACGTCTACAAACAATGTTATCATATTTTCAAAAAATGGAAATAATGGAGTCCTGTGTTATATAAAAATTCCATAAGTATTAATAAAAAATAAATATCATTGATATCATATAAAAATAGTGTTTCCATCATAATTCCCTATAATTAGAGGCTGTAAATGAAAAATGAACAACATCGTTACGCGAGGCTGTAGTCCGTCGTACACACGAATAGTAAATTCGTTACCCATTTGATAGAAGTGTGTTTATGTGAAATTAAAGAAATTAACTAAACAAAATATAATTATATTTTGGATACCAATTTTATTATATATCATGTAATAAAAGTAATTGAATGGTTTTAGAATGAAATAAAACAAAAGTGATCGTTGAAGAATGTTACCTCTTTTTTCGGGTAACACATTTTGGTTTTCATAAAAGGACTTCCTTGGATTGATTTATGCCAAACATTAGGCTTCTATGTCGAGGGGAGGGATTTTGGGGACCTATTTTTTCGGGTTTAGGATGATCCAAATGGATTTATAAGTGTAATTAAATGGAAGGGGTTAGTGTATTTTATAGTGTAGGTGGAGTGAAATCCTTAAAAATATAAAAAAGTAAGCACTATTGGGAGGTCTCCCTTACCTCATGTGCCAAAAAAATTGGAAAATAATGGATAAAATTGAAATTATGGTCGATATAAACCTCCACCACACAAAAATAAATGATTTTTTATAATTTTTTTCCTTGACATCTAAGTTTCCTAATTTTTACCATTTTGGTTTTTATTAAAATAACTAGTTTTATAGCTTATGTAATTTAACCATTAAGAATAAATTAAAGTGAGATATAATATAAAATATAGAAAAAAAATTATAAATATTGTATATATTTTAAAAAGTAAAAAACAATGTTTTTTGAAAATTAAATTTAAAACAAGAACATGTAACGCACAAAATAATACTTTAACGCGAACCATGCTACCAATGTTTTTACTATCTATGGGTAAATATGTAAATTATATAATATTAATTTCTCCATTACTAGACTATTTTCTTTATTTATTAAGTCTTAAAAACAACTTGTACGAATATAGGTTTTTTATTCATTTTAGTTCATTTAATAAAATATGATTTATTATAAAATAACAGTATTGGAAATTTTGACATTATTTATTTAATTTTAATTTAAAAATATAAAAACAATATTGGAATTAAAATTTATTAAGTTCAATGCTTTTTACCATGATATATTCGTCTAAAAAAACAATTTAACATAATAAATCATTAAATTTACATTATCTGTAATGTTTTTAGAATCATTTATTTTATTTAATTATTAACTAAATTTTCACTGTACTGGTGTTTCTTAAGTATTTAATGTAATTATATCATCTCTAAAAATTAAAGAAAAATTATCATGATATTAAAAACTCATTTACCTTTCAAAATAATTTTTATAACCTAAACTATGGAGTTTCTTCCATACTTCAAAGCATTATAGTAATTAAAAGAAAGAAAGGTATATATATATGTATATATATATTTATTTTTCTTTACTAATTATATGAGGCACTTTCATGAACATGTGTCCCAATAACTCATAAAATTTAAAACAAGATAGGATATGGTTGAAATATTGGAAGAAAATGGTTTTTTAAAAATTTTTCTAGGTTATTTTGGTCCTTAATATTAAGGTTTAGTCCATTGTTAAGATTAGTTCTACCTTAATCACTGTAATTAATTTTGATCACTTTCACTATTGTTTTTAGTAAAAAATTATTTTGATATTATTATACTATAAATATTATACTGACTAAAATTTTTTATATTCATTTTTACAAATTCAGTTTACATAAGTGGAAAAATAAAATTTAAAGATAATCCCATAAACATGGCAAGAAAGCAAGATTCTAAAGCGAAAATGTTCAAAAGTTCATTAAGGTTTTACATCTAAATTAAATATAAAAATGATCCCAATAAACTTTATAGGATTAATATATTTTTAATTTATCTATTTTGACTTTAAAACAAATTTTAAATATAATTTAACATTAATAATCATTTAAATGGAAAGGTAGTTTTCAACTAAAATGCAATATTTTTCACTATTCATGAAAAAATTTAGCTTTACAGAAAGAATACAAAAAATTAACCTTAAGATAATTTTGAATTTTCTTATTAAAAAATAAAGATTATTTTAACAAATAAAATTTATAAAAGTTTTAAAATTTAGTTTTAAAATAGGTATGCCATTAAAAATCAGTAAAACTCAGTCTTGCATGTAACAGAAGATAACTTAGTATTTTGTGTAGCGTAGTCTTTACAAGGTGTTGCATATAAATAAATATGGGAAAACATTAATTTTATTTTAAAATGAATTTCTTAATGTATAGGGGTGTTAAATTCCATGCCTATAAGCACCACTTATGGGTTTGAAAAAGAAGGGATAGGAATTCATATGGCCTAAAGCCTACAAGATGACCCTTAAATAATTTTAAGGGAGATTGAATTTAGGAAAAATCATTATTTTTCAAGAGTTGGGTAGAATTTATACAGTTTATTGTGACAAATCATGTATTTTTATTGGAGTATTCATGATGCAGGATGATAATGTCTTAGTGCATGGGTCACATCAACTGAGGCATCATGAGTGTAATTACCTGAAACATGACCCCGAGGTAGTAGTTGGATTTCACACCTTGAATTGTTAAAGGAAATATATGACAGGATGGTGTTTTTGGGGGTATAAATATCGAAAAATCCTCTCATCAATATTCACACATCATGACATAAATCTCAGATGGAGAAGGTGGGTTGAATACCTACAATCGTTCAATTTGGAGATCGCTTATATGTCTAGGAAGGTAAATTCTCTAACTGATTCTTCAAGACAGAGGACTTATATATATGATTTTTTGGAGGCAAGTAGTGAGTTGAAGTTGATGACCATATTTTTGGATATTCACTTAGAGGTCCAAGAGAATCACAGTCAGCCCATACTTATAGCTTTAGTAGTGGCTTATTCATTTCTAGACTAAGTGAAGATTGAGTAGCTTTCTGATCCTAAGGGCTTAGTCATATGGGATAGAATTTCAGGTGGGGATCTACCACATGGATGGATCATTGATGAGGACAAGATATTGTGAATCTATGAATGATTTTTAGTTCTTGGAGACATTTTAGAGGAATTAATGTGGGAATATAATGCTTCTAGTTGGGTGGTATACCCTTGGATTACAATGATGTGCTGAGACTTACAATGGTAATATTGGTGGTTGGGGTTGAAAATATTGATAATGGGGTTTTTCACTCAGCATTACACATTTCAATAGTTAAAGGAAGAACAAAAATGATTAGCTATGATTTCATAGTCATTTCCCATTCTTAAGTAGAAATGGGATGACGTCACCATAGAATTTGTGATGGGATTGTTGAGATTACCTTAAGGCAGTGATGCTATGTGGGTGATTGTCAATAGACTTACGAAGTCCAATCAACTTTTACTCATAAGGGAGGCCTTTTTCAGTAATTAAACTCATTAGAATTTATATCTAAGAGATTATATGACTTTATGGAGTTCCATAGACTATCATATTAGATATAAATGCTCTCTTTATGTTGTAATTATTACAAGGTTTATAGAAGGAACTAGGTTCACATGTACTTTTTAGTATAGCCTATCACCTACAGACCAATGGGTATCTTGAGAACACTATTCATGTGATGGAGGAAATTATGAGAGAATACATCCTTAATTTTTGAAATACCTAGGAGAACACATAAATCTAGTAGATTTTTCTTATATTAAAATCTTTTAGGTAACTATATAGATGGATCCTTATGAGGCTGTATATGGTAGGTTGTTCTGTTCACCCCTATGCTTTTTAGAGGTAGGTGATGAAGTTCTACTAGGATCTCATCTCGTTCTAGAGAATTTAGAGTAGGTATACCATATTAGGAAGCATATGGACACAACTTTGTTTAGGCAGTAGTCTTATGATATACATTACTAACAACCCCTTGATTCAAGGTCATGGATTGGGTTTTATTTCATGTTTTACCTAGACTAGGGCACATATTAATTAAGAGACAAGTAAATTTATCTCTATGATTCTCCAGACCCTTATAGATTTTGGTAGGTTCAGATCAGTGGCTTATCATATAACACTCCCTTAGAGATACAAGTTGGATAATAATATATGAGCTTTATATCTTGTGAAAGCTATTCTTACCGGGGGAGGGGGTGAATTTTAGTTTTAAAAATTAGTTTACAAGAATGAAATTAAACAAAACCTAAAAAAATCATTAAGAAAAATATATAACTAAAACCTCATTTAGATGAAAACAATTCTCTGAATCGTAATTAGATACAATATGATTAAATACAAGTAACATAATTAGTATCACAATAGATTTTATTTATAAAAGTATGAATCATGATTATAGCTAATACAATAATGAAAATACAATATAGTAAGTTCAATATGATTATCTATTTTACTATTTAATATTCACAATATAAAATAAACTTCTAAGTAACAAGAAATAACTATTAAAAAGTAAGAATGAATTACATCAATTAAAAGAATAATCTATTTTAACATTAAGAGTAAGGTAGTCACTAACACTAACTAAAGGTATCCCTTATTTTATACTTACAAGAAATTATATCTTTCCTTAGAAAAGAAATTCATAGATACTAAGATTGGAATCTCTATCTTCCTATCCCTAGAATCCCTTGATACAAAGATCATATTTTCTATTTCTACCTATCCTCGGTAGCCCCTCATCTGATGGAACAAATTCTCTATCTTCCTATCCACAAAATCCATAGATAAATATGATGATTAGATGTAGTTTAAAATTTTAAAAATGTTCTTATGGAGACAACATGACAAGGTTTACTTATAAAAACTATCTCTAATTAATTACAAGAGACTGAGAATATTCTGTTCACACTATGTAAGCTTTAGAAAAATCAAGAGAGAAAATGTAACCAACAATAACCAGCTTCAAACTATTCAAATGATGGGGTATTTATATGAAACCTCTCCAATGATCATATTGATCTCCCAATAGTCACATTTATCTGAGTTTTTTACAAAAACTTGGAATCCTGGAACATGAAAAATCATTATGATTTGGCATAATTGAATGTCTAACATCGTATTGATTTACACCATTATAGTGTAAAACAATTCCTCAAATTAGAAACAAGTATTCCAAATATGATTATAAATGTTAAGTTTTTTTGAATTATTTATATAATAATGTCATTAAAATAACCTTTATGATAATCAATATGGTGTATATCGGTACTGGTATCAGTTTGATGCTTTAAGACTTTATAAGTGTGATAGATGAGACAACAATTCTATCACCTGATCCAACAATGGTGAGTCCTATTAATCATATATATACTCATTATAATAATCATAATGAATAATGTATAGTTTATATTCATAATAATTAAAAACTTATTATAATTATTATAACAAGATATTTTTTTATAAAAACACATTCTAAAACAATTTGGTCAAAATAAGTTAGTAAAAAATGTTGTCAAGAAAGAGTTTGTGATTTCAAAAACTAATGGAATTAAAAATTAAGAAGTATAACTTTTGAATAAAAAATATCCCCATTTTTGAAATAATAATCCCCAAAAAATAAATGAAAAATATCTAGAAAAACTTACATCCCATTTATTTTAATTACTTCCTATTCAGAATTATTCTTTAATCATTAACCCCCCTAAGTTTATCCATCATCTTAATATGATGGAAAATATGAAGTTGAATAAAATTAATTCCTCCTTAGGATAAAATATCCCCTAAGTATTATATTTTATCCCTTAGTAAACAATTATCCCCCTTTTTATGAAAAACTTCATTTAATAATAGTTTCTCTTCTTTTAAGAGTTTCTCACCCATATAATGATTTCTCCCCCTTAATAAATACTTTTCCCCTTTGTGATTTACAAAAATAAGGGGGAAAGTACTGAGTTTCTTGAAATGTTAGAGAATGGAAAAAAATATATGAAACTATAAAATTAATTAACTAAACATCCATGAAAATATGAAAGAACATTTAGAGAAATAATAATGGGGTGAAAAAAAATCATTAAAATATTACAAATGATTCAAATGTTTTTCAAAAAACAAATACAAAGAGAGTTAAAAAAAATATTTCATTAAAAGAGTTTTCATGAAATAATTTATCTCATAAAACTATTTCTGACCCTCCTTCTATTTTTCTATTCTTTTATCATGCATCAAAACCTTCTCAGTCAGTTCTTTATTCCCATTATTAAACATGATGATTTTCTCTTGAGAATATTTGAGTCTTGACAACTCTAACTTATAGTACTGTATCTTCCCATTAAAATATTTTATTTTCTTAGTCTCATAAAAATTTTTATCTCCAAAACTTTTCAAAAACTTCACCATATCAGAAATTTACTTTTAAACTGATTATATCATTCAAAAGATTCATTTAAAATCTTCTTTAGATATTCAAAAATATAATAATATAACTCGATATCAGAATCAACTTGATGTGACCCTATCAATATTTGATTATAATACACACTATGAGTTAGAGAACATTCTTTTTGAACTTTCAACTAAGACTTAAGTCAAACTATTTTCTCTATTAACATCATGATTAAATCCAATTTCCTTTCATACTCTACATAATTAACTACCACTGGTATTTGAGATTTTTAAAATAGGGGATTTTCCCTTTAAGCCTTTTTAAATCAATTAAAATATAATACACTCTATCAAATTCAATAAACTCTGTTGAATTTGATTGCTCAAGTTGAATCTTTGGAGGTTTCATATGGATTGTTCCTATTTTCACTTATTTCCCTTTTCATTTTTCTTTAAATGTGACTTCCTTATCATATTTTTTAGAAAATTTACCCCAAATTCCTCATCGTATTAAAATTCAAGGATCTCATCATCTTTTTCAGCTTGAAAATTTTCATTAGTTTTTGTCTTTGAATTTTGATCACCTTCTTTCTTAGATAAAGATTTAGCTTTATCTTTTGACGATTATTTTTCTGAACTTTCAAACTTTTCTTATTTATTGTAATTATTGGGTAAATATTATGATGATGCATTCAATAATTGTTCTAATCGAGTTTTTTTTCATTTTCATAATTTTATACATTATCATACTCTACATTATCTTCATCTTCATCATCTTCCTCATTCTCATCATAATCATCTTCTTATTTAAAAAATTCTTCAACTACATTATATTCACTTTTTTCACTCCCTTTTTATTCTTTCCCATGTTTATCAACTCCTTATACCTCTTCATCAAGTGATTTTTCAAACTCTTTTTGAAAATGACTATCATTTATGATGCTAGCTTTTCCCACTAGATCCAATTCCAATTGATTTTCTTGAATCACTAGCATCGATTCTTCAAGAATCATTTTAGCCTTTCCTTTATCTTCGATAGAGGAAACATCACCATGAACAAATTATATTTATTTTAATGATAATATGACATCTAGTTTTTTTATTAGTCTAAGAAGATTGTAAAAAAAATTCCTAGAATCTATCTTAACACCCATTAAAATAATTTCTCATAGTTGAGCCTAAAAAAATATTTTCTTTTGATTTATTTTCTTATATTATTTCTATAACGTATTAGAAACATAAATATTTAAAGATATAGTTTTTTATGGGCCATGTTTTATTTGAGGATCACTAGTTTTCTACTCATCCTTCATCATCATACTCTCTTCATAAACATTATATGGGACTTTCTTTTTTTTAGTTTTATTCTTTGGTGGGGATATTTCAATTATTATTTTATTCTTCTTCTTTTCACCTTTCTCTTCCTTCCATGATGGCTCTCCTTATGAAGAAAAACTGATAAAATTCTTGAAAAACTTCTTTGATTAACTATAATATATAAATATCATTGAATTTATCATATCATCACTGATGAACAAAATTTTCTCCCTCATCAGATTCTATTTATTCTATATCTTGAAAAACATCATGCACTCAACCATGAGTTTAATAAACAATTTTGGGAACATGATGATCTGACATTTTATAAAATCTATCTTGACATTTTTGATTTTATGAAAGATGAATCTAAAAAGATTTATCTTCTTCATGTTGATGAGGAAATCCAATATGAAAAATCAAAAAATTTTAGAGTATCACGATCCCTTTTTATTAGTATTATAAAACCTTACATACAAAGGGTTACATCTCCATTATTCATATTTAGTTTCAAAACCATCCTGATTTTTTATAACGATCAAATAATGAATGTTTTCCTTCATCCAATTAAAGGTTTCAAGATCATCAAGAATTGTTTGTGATGGAAAAAAGATTCTTCTAATGATGAAATTACTATTATGCATAAAGCTTTCTTATAAAACATATTATAACCTTTTAAATAAATTGAAAAATAATGTTTTTATTTTTCTTTATCCTTGAAAAACATTACTGAAGCATTAACACCATGATCAATATACAGATAAAAAAGAAAATCCTTTTCTAGTTTTTCTACTTTGACCGATTCCCAACCTTGAAATTTAATAATATTTTTTAAATTAGAAAAATATATTTCATAAAAAGATATTTCAAATAAAAATTTCTTGGATATAAACCATTTATTTTAATATTTAACAGAATCCGTCATATTTAGAACTAAAACTAACGAATCTTTCATAAATAAAACTTTTTGGACTGGAGATTTTTGGAGGTGCGATAAGTTGAGGGAAAAGTTCTGAGATAACAGATGTGGGATGTGGGTTCACCCCTATTTATATAGGCTCTCGAGTGTTGTTTCATCTTCTATAATAGCTTCAATGTTTGAGATGAAAAATAATCTGATATTATGGTTGATAATCATCGAAAGAAAGATTTAAAATATTTTTTAACACTTTAGGATATTATTTTTTTGTCATATTGATATAGAATACTATTGTTTTAAATTATGTAAAAAACAAGTATTTTATAAAACTTAAATAAATAAAATAACAATTAATCATAATTCCATAGTGTAAAAGTTAAAAAGAAAAAAGAAGTACCTTTTAGAGTGAATAAAATCAAAAGTACAAATAAACTATAATTTTTTATATATACTAAGTATATTATGATAATTTTTACAATAAAGTATTGAAAAAAATGTTTTTAATATAAAACTTAATAAAATATTTTAATAAATACTAATTAAAATGTTTTCATTAAGAAAACTAATTTTAATAGCAATATTAGAGAAAATTAATATGATGTTTTTTCAAATATGAATTTTTTTAAACAAAAACCGAGTGTAGAAAAATTTATAATGTTTTCATAGTCTATAAATAATTTTTAGGATTCTAACTCTAAAAGTTTTTATAAAGATATATGTGTCCAAAAATTCATTTTGAATTTTTTTTATGAATACTTAATTTTTTTAGAAAACTTAATTATTTTGAAAAAAAAACAACATATTTACTCCCCTATGAAATTGAGTAACTTAATGTAAGGATATGGGTAAAAAATATGTATATGTGAATTATTACTTTATGTTGATTATTCCTAAGTTATATTTAATCTATTAAAATCTATTGGAAGGTAAAGGTTTTGTAAAAATTTCTGCAAGTTTATCTTGTGTTATGATAAATTATAAAATTTTATTTCTTTTAAGTGTTTGATCCTGAAGGAAATGGTGTATTATATCTATGTTTTTAGCATGTGTGTGATATTCAAGATTTTTAATTAATTTAATGAAACTTTTTTTTTATCAAAAAGTATTTGAGTTTTTGTAAAACTCGTGCCATTGTTAGTGAGAGTGTGTATTGCATCCACAAAACATGATTGCAACAACTCATAACTACCATGTATTTGAATTTAGAAGTGGAAGGTGATACTGAGTGTTGTTTCTTAGAAGACAATGAAACTAAATACTCTCATAAGAAATTACATGTTCCAAAAGTACTTTTCCTATCCAATCTACAACCACCAAATTCATCATCTAAAAAAATTTAGTTTGAAAACATTTCCTAATTAATAGAAATGTACTAAATCCAAATACCCCTTAAGAGAATGAAAAATTAATTTTAATGATTTTAAATTGTATTATTTTATATCTTCTTGATATTTTGCATACAGGGATATAAAAATATTAAATCTAGATGACTAGCCATTAATTAAAGTAAACTTACAATCATACCTCTAAAATTATTTTGATAAAATCATTTCCCAACTTCATCAAGATCTTATGTATTTTAAGTACCAATGGGAGTACTAATACTTTTATAATTACCATATCCAAATTTATTAATAATTTATTTTATACACTTATATTGAGATATAAAAGTTCCTTCTAGTTTTTGTGAAATTTGAAAACCCATTAAATATGTTAACTGACCCATCATACTTATTTAAAACTCAAATTTCATAAGATCCAAAAAGGAATCTGTTAAAGATTTTTCAGTGGATCCAAATATAATTTCATAAATATAGATTTTTAACATCACAATATTTTTGTTAAATTATTTTATAAAAAGTTTTGGATCCAAATATCCCTTAACAGAGTGGTTTTGTTTCCCAAATCATGTTAATCTTTCATACAAGGATCTAGGAGCTTCTTTAAGTTCATATAAAGGGTTAGTAAGTTTATAAATGTATTTAGGGTGTTTTATATTTTCAAAATGAGGGGGTTTTTAACTATAAAATTCCTCTTGAACAATCTATTAATAAAAACAAACTTCAAATCCATTTGAAAACATTTGAAATTAAAGCATGTTATAATGGATAATAGTATATAAATAGATTTAATTAAATCTATAGGTACATATGTTTCTTCATAATTTATGACTTATTGTTGATTATAATCATTAAAAATAAGACCTTCATTATTTCTAACCATTATTCCATTTTCACCACATTTTTTCTAAAGACCCATTATTCTAAAATTATAGATGTTTCTTTAGGTCATTAAACTAAAGTCCAGAATTTTTCCCTTTCAAATTCATTGATATTGTCTTATATTTCCTCAATCTAATCTTAACCACATAAAGACTCATTAGGATTATTAAGTTCAAATTAGGATAAGGAATATAGATGTTCAATTTCATTTCTTAAGGAACTTCTAAACCTAACATGTTGATTTACAACTCCAATGATACTATCAATAGGATAATTCCTTAGAAACAACAAACTTCATGGATTTTAAAAAGTTTGTTCTTAAACATAAGGTAGAAAATATTCTTAAGCAATAAAATCAAAAAATAATTTCTTGATTTACAACCATATGAGCAGAGGTTTCTAGTAATGGTTGAAAACCAGTTTTTGAATTCAGATCCGAAGATGTTGATTGGGATTGTTTGAAAAAAATGATAGTTTTAATCAACTTTTACATGCACAATTTCCTCAAAAGTACAATTTTTTTTGTTAAAAACTCTATATTCCTTAGAAGTAGTTGAATAACCTAAAAATATTACTTCATCAAATTTGAGTGAAAATTTATGCAAGTTATATTTTTTTATTCTGGATTAATACATTGCAACCAAAATCTCTAAAGTAAGAAACTTCTGGTTTTCTACTTGTCCACAAATCATAAGGAGTTTTATTAAGAAAAGTTCTAATAAAAAATTTATTTATAGTATAATATTTAGTACTAACTATTTTATCCCATAAATTTTTAGCAATTGAGTTTTCACTCAACATGGTTCTAGTTATATCTTGAAAAATTCTATTTTTTCTTTCAACAACACTATTCTGATGAGGGGTTCTATTAGCGAAAAAGTTATGATCTATACCTTCCTTACTACAAAATTTTCAAAATCTGAATTTACAAATTCTCCAACATGATCACTATGAGTAGTTAACAAGGGAAATTTTCTCTCATTTTTAACTTTGGTTACAAAGTTTTAAAAAACAAAGAACTTCTTCTTTCTTCGAGAGAAAATAAACCCATGTGTATCTAGTATAATTATAAACCAAAAAATATGCATACTATTTTCCACCAATACTACCAGTTTGTGTTGGAAGAAATAATTCAATGTTCACTGAGTATTAATCATCATAATTTGAGACTTCACTAATATATTTAAAACATAAAGTATGTTACTTATCGTATTGACAAGGGTCACTAACTTTTAAAGAATCAAACCTAAGTTCTAGTATGATCTTAAAAAGTATTTTCTTAGTAAAAATAGATAAGTTTCTTAATTTAAAGAATCATAACCTTCTATTCCATATCCAAGATTGATCTTCCATTTCACCAAGGCAAGTTATGTCCTAGATCCTAAGGTAATCCAAGTTAATAGTGTAAACATTATCATACCAATTTGAAAAAAGAAAAATTCATCCTTGGAACTATGTACAAAACTCTTATCATTCCTAAGTCTCACAAGGTAACCATCATCACATAATTGAATTATCAATATAAGGTTGTTCTTCAGACCTTTAAAAAAATAATTTGATATTAACTCTTTACCAAGAAGAAGAATAATTCATATTCCTATTATCTCCCATTAAGAATTATCTCTGAAAGTAAATTTTCAACATTTCATTTTGATAATATTCTAGAAGAGGACATTATTTTGAGTCAAGTTTCTTGAAAATCGACTATCCATGTACCATATTTTTCGGTACTATATTTGTTTTCTTGAAAACAAAAATATTGTATTTTCAGCACCCAAACCTTCTTAGGTATGGTAATGTTAAAACATAAAAATTTAGGAA
The DNA here is from genome assembly GCA_963277665.1 of Viscum album. Lineage (NCBI taxonomy): Eukaryota > Viridiplantae > Streptophyta > Magnoliopsida > Santalales > Viscaceae > Viscum > Viscum album. Next base: position 688,950,776 of record OY728148.1, read on the forward strand.
TCCACTTTTTTAAAAAATATTCTTTTTTAAAAACCAGGGATTGAAATTTGTTTAATGAAAAATTATTCTTCCAATGACCACCACATTGAAATTTAGTAGAAAATGATCATTTTTAGAAACAAAGAAATTATTTCTAAAAATAGGGTTTTTAAAAGTATTGTCACATGTGAATTTATTTTTAAGTATTTTCCCTTTTTTAGTCTATCTTTTTCCTTATGTTCTATTTTAAATTTTAATGAAAAATGGAGGTTTTTGGGTGGGTAAACCCAGGCACACAGGTGGTGCCCAGTTAGTGTAAATCATACACCCAACCTAAGGTAACCGTGTAGTAGAAGGAAAAACCTACCACATGGACATGAAGCTCAGCCCAAGTAGTTGTGCGCTATGGAAAGAGAGGGCACACAGTGACCACCTAGTTTATTAAATCGTGTGGCCAAACCATGTGCGCAACCTAGAAAATTTAAAATATTTTTATTCCAAGTTTTCCTTTTTTGGATTCAACCCCTCCTCTGCCCATTTTATTCCCCACTCAAGATTTTCATCCATATGAGGCCTATAATCTCCCCTGATCACCCTAGGTCACCCATTTTAACGGGGATTTGGTAGGGGAGACTCAAGGTTATTCAAGTAAGTGATTTCCCCCTTCCTTATTCCTTCTTTTTAGGGTTCCTCCTCTCTTTCTCGGGGTTCAATTTTTTCAATAGCTAGGGTTTCTTTACTATGGTTTAGTTTTGAGTTCTTAGGGTTGATCACTTGGATTAGGGATCATTTTTTCTTGATTGTGGTTTAGTTGTATATTTAAAATGATTTTTGAGAATTTTAACATCAAAGTTAGGTGGTTACATATGTAAACATTATTTGGTGAATTTATTTTTCTTGCAAGTTTAATTTAGAATTTTCCTTGTCCATTGTGTGTGGTGTGAAAGTGGTTTTCAAATGGATTAAGTGTGTGTTTGATTTTAAAGTTGGCACTTTTACTTGAAATTGGGTGTTATCTATGTGAAAAATATTATTGTGTCACTTGGCATGATTTTATAAATTGTGAAATTGGTATATTATATTATATAATGGATAAAAAACTTATTTCGGTATGGAATTCATATATGGATGATTTTAAAAAAGAACTTTAGGTTCATTTTTGGGTGAAAAATCCTCATGGTGTTCTTGAAGATTATTTTATAAATTTTCTGAACGGTTTGTTGAGTTGTATAAGCGGTGATAATCATGTTTGGAAAATTTTTTGGTGTGTGTATGATTTTAAAATGGAATTTGGATATGCATGTTGCATTATGTGATATGTGAAACTTGTTTGAGCACAAAAAGGGAAGCCCAAGTATCTAGGTGGGTGGACTAGGACTAGTATGAAAATGATTCAGAAGAGGATATGTATTGGTTTCAATTATAAGTATTGATGATTAAAACTATAAATATATATGGAAAATGATTTGAGACAACTAGAAATTTGGATATTTCTTTTCTCTAGTGTCTCGTGCATGATAAAGCTATTTTTCATGGTTTCTATACCACATTTGACTAAGATACATGGTACCTAGGGTCACACGACTAGCTATAGACTAGGGGTAATTCACGTTATTAGTGAACATTGGATAAATTTAACTTCACATTGGACTACTATAGAGTTGGTTATAAAATTTCTGAATAAATTATGTTCTCTTTAAAAAAATTCATTAAAATTGGCTTTCATTTAAAGCTTTTTTTTCATAAAATTGTTATTAGCATTTACCTTGTGTAAAATTTTATAAGCTATTTACTTTTAGTTCATGGAATATTTTCTTGGAGGGAATCCTATTGGGCTTAGGCTCACACCCTACTTACACATTTGGGTGTAAGTATACTTGGTAATGTTTGACACATGTAGGGCCAAGGATTTTGGTGAGGGCGGTTTGGGTTGCTAGCTATATTATTGGTATGGTGTTGTGGAGGTGCATTGAGGGAGATACCCCATTAATTTTGGTGGTTTATGTGTTGGGATTGATGTACCTTTTTTTGTGACCTTTTTGGATGCTAGTTTAAAACCACGTAATTCAATTCAGAAAAATTATTTAAGGCTTGTTTGGTTAAATTTTCAAATTCATTTTATTAAAGTTTTCTGGTTTTTTATCCTTATAAATTTGGGTAAATATTCCCCAAGTTTTTTTTATGATACCCGGGCACTTGTGCCAGCCTATGGGGATTAAGAACACTATTCGGGATATGCCATGGACCGGTTAGGGAGCTAGTTCGGATGATGAACCATCTTGGTTTGTGAAAAAATGGTATCAGAGTAGGTTATATCATTGGTTCATTTTATTCAGGATGAGTTGGGTTAGATAGGAGCTAGGAATATCAGGGCTCAGAGTTCTGGTTATGAGTAGGGTGCCTGGCAATCACACCTCATGATAGACCATGAGTCTTCATGGGATGTTGGTACTTTTCTTTGAATTCTCTTCCAGGTGTGATGTGTGGGCAATAAAATGCACATGGACACTGGGTGTGGGTGATGTGGTTTGGTCATTTTATTATTGTATAATGTTTAATTAATTTACATTTGATGTTATTTATGAAATTTTCCACACTATTGTACTAATGTTTTCTATTGTGGACGTTTCTTCTTTTAGCAGCATGCCTCCCTAAAGCGATCCCTTGAAAACACGGGGGGAATCCATAGAGAGTTCTCCAACACCACTTGATCAAAGGTTGGTGGAAGCTATGGTCTGGGATATTCGGGCTCTAGGATAGGGAGTGGCTCCTTCTATCACTCCAATTAGAGATGTTTAATATGGTACTAAAAAAGACTAATATCAGAAGATTCTAAAGAACAAGCCTCCTACTTTTCAAGGAAATTCTAAGCTGTAGGAAGTAGAGGAGTAGTTCGAGAGGATCAAGAGGATGTATGAATTTCTTGAAACCCCTATGAAAGTAAATGTCAAATGTTATTAGTTCTTGTTAGGGGTTCCCATACAATAGTGGTGGGAATCAGTGATTTAGACTAGGAAGTATGAGCAGATGGGTTGGAAGGATTTCAAGACTATCTCCAAAAAGTAGTATTTTCTCGAGGTATTGGCCTATGCCAGATCCTAGGAGTTCATGGATATTTCCTAAGGAGATTGGTCAGTGATGGAATACGCTAACCATTTTGCTGAGCTAGGGTGGTATGCACATGATATTTTTACTAATGAATATACGAAATCTCATATGTTTGAGAAGGGGCTGCGATCTGGTCTTCTTATTTAAGCTAGTAACCTATGCTGTGGTAGTTGATCATTCTTGCATGGCTAAGATTAATTAGAAAGGAATTTTTGGGTTTTCTAGAGTGGTGTCATCTGTGGGAAGGGGAAGATCCTTATAAAAAATAGGAAGCGAGATGAAAATGGGAAGAAGGAAGGTGGTAATTCCGGACATCCTTCCAAGGAGTTTTCTTTTATAGCTTCTGATGCATGATCTGTTGTGTGCCATTAGTGTGGGAGGGTATGGTACAATCAAACACCTTGCATATATCATCCTAGGAATTTTTATTAGTGTGTATTTATGGGGAACTTATAATGTTTATGAAAGGTAATGTGCCCATACCATAGTGGGGGAGGATCTGTGGCTTCTAGGGGAGTGTCTATTCAGTCAGAGCTGACCAAGACGGTGGGTTCTTAGTTTGGTGGTCATGGAGGCAAGATTGGATCGTCTTCAGGGAAGATCCAGTTTAGGGTAGATCTGTAGGTGAGCGGTCGTTCTTATAAAGAGACCAAACATATTCATGTTGCAGACCAATGACTAGATGGATATGATGTAGAGCCCTCAACGGTTCAAGGTACCGTTTAGATTTCATCTACAACATGAGTTATATTATTTGTTATTGGTGTATATATTTATTTTATCTCTACCACTATTATGGATCTGTTGAACTTTCCAACCAATATTATGTATTCTCTAATGGAATTAGTAATGTCATTGGGTAGGAAGAAGAAATAAGGTATCAGGTGTCCATCTTATGCATTCTCCATATTAGGGGTTAAGAGGGAGTGGCATTTCTTAGTCTTGGACATTGACCGATTTGATGTGATCCTTGGAATGGATTGGATGGTGAGCTTCCAAGAACATATCGATTGTTATAGTTAGTGGGTGAGTTTCATGGAACCTGATGGGAGTCATCAAGAATTTCTTGGGGAATTGGATCCTCGGTCCTGTCATGTGGGACCTATACTCCAAGAGTTGGGAAATCATATATTTTAATTATCTTCGTTTACACTAGAGGACGATGGGGGTGCTCTTAAGGGTGTACTACCTTGAGTAGTGTATGAGTTCCCTGAGGTATTTCTGGATTACGTTTTAGGATTACCCCTAGAGAGGGATGCAGAGTTATCAATTGATTTGGTACTGGAAAAATAACCGTTATCACTTCCCTCATATTTCATGTCCCCCATCGAGTTGAGGGAATTAAAGATACAAATGGACGATTTGGAATCCAAAGGGTTTATTCACCCGAGAATCTCTCCTTGGTCCACTCCTATTTTATTAACAAAGAATATTGATGAATCCCTCTAGTTGTGCATTGATTACTGAAAGATGAATAAGGTAACAATTAAGAATAAACACCCCTTTCTCTAAATTTATGAATTTTTTGATCAACTTTATGGTTCAAAGTGGTTTTCAAAGATAGATCTATGTTTAGGTTATCGCCAAGTCTGGGTAAGATAGGCAGACATCCTGAAGATGCCTTTTTCAAGCAGGTAGATCCAATTTTTGTATTTGGTCATGCCTTTCAGTTTGACTAATGCCCCAATAGTTTTTATAGAACTCATGTATAGGGTGTTCTACCAGTATCTCAACTCTTTCTTTGTGGTATTTGTGGATGACATCATAATTTATTCTGGATCTGAGGAGTTTCATGAGTATCAATTTTGTATTGTTTTGGGTACTCTGTGGGACCACCGCCTATATGAAAATATTTAAAAGTTAACCTTCTCGATCCGAGAGGTAATGTTTCAGGGTAATGTGATTTCAGAGTTGGGTGTTTCAATGGATCCCGAGAATATCAGCTTCATTATTTAAATGGAGAATCCAAAGAATGTGTTAATAATAAAGAGTTTTCTCAGCCCAGTAGGTTATGATAGATTGTTTGTTCAGGATTTCTCTTAGTTTTCCTCATCCATGACCGCACTCACTTAGGAAGGGGTGATATTTGAGTGGATCCCAGAGTGTCAGGAATCCTTTGAGGATCTGAAGTGGAAGTTTACTACTACACTTGTATTGATCATTCCAGATCCTAGTTAGTCCTACATGGTTTATTATGATGTTTCATGTATGGGTCTTGTGTGTGTGCTTATACAGGGTGATCACATTGTGGCGTGTGGATCCCACCAACTCTGACCGCCTGAAAAGAACTACATGAACCATGACTTGGAATTGTTAGTGGTTATGCATGCCCTGAAGACTTGGTTCCATTATCTTTTTGGGGATAAATTTGAGGTCTACTCTTATCATAAATATACAACCTACATTTTCTCCCAAAAATAATTGAACTTGAGACATCGTCATTGAATCAATTATTTTTAGGTATTCAACTTTGATATTATCTATACCCTAGGTAAGGGTAATGATGTGGCCGACGCCTTGAGCATAAAAGTGCCAGTGCAGGATCTGAGGTAGTATAGTGATGAGTGGACTCTGATGGGGATATTTTCCCAAATGAATTTGAAGACCAAGGATCCCAATGGGGGTCCATTCTTGGTGAGAATTTAGTTAACTTTTTTACCTTATGAAGTTGATTTAGAGGGAACAAGCTAGTGACGTGCTACACCAGCAATCTATGAAGTTTCTTCATGGTGGGATCCATCTTTTGATTGGTCTTCGTCTCCCGATGGAGTCAGCTTCTTTAAGGTCCATTCAGTGGTGCCACTATCCTTGAGAAAGGTGATGATGTTGGATAACCAGTAATATTAGTGGTCAATTCAACCCAGGGTGAACAAGATGTATTATGATGTTCGTCAGAATTTTATGGTGGCCAAGAATGAGGCGGTACATAGTGGATTTTGTATCGAGGTGTTAAACATGTCAACAGGTAGAGGCGTAGAATCAAAGGCCCCTCGGTTTTCTTTAGTCGTTGCCCATTCCTAACTATAAGTGGGATGAGGTTTCTATGGATATTATTTATGTATTGATATATACACCTCGGAGAAAGAACTCTATTTTGGTGGTGATTTATCGTTTTCCCAAATTATCCCATTTCATTCAGATCAAAGATACATATAAAGGGAATGAGATGAGTTGACTATAAATGCAAGAGGTGGAAAGTCTTCATGGGGTTCCATCATCTTTTGTTTTAGATGGATATCCCCATTTTACCTCCCAATTCTAGGAATGACTTCAAAAGGCATTGAGGTCATAGATTCAGATGAGTACGGATTACCATCACCACATGGATGGTCAGACATAGTGGTAAAATTTTATTTTGGAGGACATGCTTCGCACTTGTGTTTTATATTTCATAGGATCATGAGATACCCATATGGGATCAGTCAAGTTTTATTATAATAATTGTTACCAATATTAGATTTGAATAGTTCTGTTTGAAGTTCTTTATGTCTGACCTATTTGTTATCCTCTATGTTTGGATGAGGAATGTGAGACCTCCCTTTTGGGACTAAACCTTGTATAGGAGACTTTTAAGAAAGTAAAGTAGATTAAGAAGCAGCTATTGAAATATCAGAGTCTCTAAAAATATTATGCTAATTATAGGCTTCAAGATATTGAGTTTTCCATGGGGGATCAAGTATTCTATAATGTGGCCTCTCACTTGGGTCATCGCTGTTTGGGGAAGTAGGGAAAGCTAACTCCAAGGTATGTCAGCCCTTTTGAAATCAAAGAGTGGATTGGAAAGGTGGAATATAGGTTATCGTTTTCTTCTTATTTGACGCGTTTCATGTCTCCCAACTAAAGAAATATAACCAAGACCCATACCATGTTCTGAATTGAGAGGTGTTGGAAATAGACCCCGATTTATCAGTGTTTGAGATGCCAGTGTGAATAATGGATTCCCTAGAAAAGGTGCTTTGGGGAATGTCTTTTCCATTAGTCCATTTCTTTTGGTAGCATGGGAATATTGTGCATGAGACTTGGGAGTAGAAGCCTTGGGTTAAGAAAGTGTATCCGTTCTTATTTCCTGATCAAGCTTTGAGGTGACTTTCTCTGGGCGGAATGTTTTCATGGTGGGGAGAATTGTCACATCTATGCCTTTATTTTCATGTATTTTTACATTTTTATTTTTGGTCTATATTTTTTCCTAGGTCCTATTCTAAATTTTGGAGAGAAATAGGGGTTTTTGGGTGGGCAGACCTAGGATCACAGTTGGCACACAGTTAGTATAAAATGTGTGCCCAACCCAGGTAATAGTACGGTAGAAGGTAGAACCTATCGCATGGTCGTGCGCCTTGGCCTAGGTAACTGTTCTCTCTATATAGATCATTCACATGATTTCCAAATTGTTTATTAAATTGTGCATCCAAACTGTGCACCAAACCTATAAAACTAAAATATTTTTATTCCAAGTTTTCCCTTTTCACATTTAACCCCTCCTCTACCAATTTTCTTCCCCACTCAGTATTTTCAGCTATAGGAGATCTCTAAGATCCTCCAAGCACCCTTAGGCACCCATTTTGAAGGGGTTTTGGTAGGGGAAACTAGAAGGTTCTTCAAGTAAGTTATTTTCCCTCTTCTTTCTTCCTTATTTCTTGGGATTTTCCTCTCTTTATTAAGGTTCCGTGTTTTAAGTAGATAGGTTTTTCCCTAGGGATTAATTTTTATTTTTTGGGTTTGATCTATTAGATTAGTGTTTGTTTTCACTTTCTTGTGGTGTGGTTGAATATTTGAAATGATTTTGGGAATTTTAACATCATAGGTAGTTGTTTACATATGTAAACATTATTTTGTGAATTTATTTTTCTTGCATGTTTAATTTAACATGTTCCTTATTCATTGTCTGTGGTGAGAAAGTGGTTCTCAAAAGGATTAAGTGTGTGTTTGATTTTAAAGTGGAATTTTTACATGAAATTGGGTGTTTTTCATCTACAAACTCTTTTTGTGTAACTTGGAATGATTTTATAAATTATTAAATTGGTTTATTATATTATGTAAGGGATGAAAAACATATTTTGGTATAGATTTGATGTGAAGTTGATTTTAAAAGTGGGCAGGAAGTGCAATTTTTTGGTGAAAAATCCTTGTGGTGTTCTTGAAAATTATTTCATAAATTTTCTAAAGGGTTTACTGAGTTTTATAAGTTCTGAAAATCAAGTTTGGGAAATTTTTTATGGTGTGTATGATTTTAAAATGGAATTTGGATGTTCAAGTGGTGTTATGTGATATGTGAAACTTATTTGAGCATGAAAAGGGATGCCTAGGTATCTTGGTGGGTGGACTTAGACTAGTGTTCTAGTAATTCATAAGAGGCTGTGTCCTGGTTTCACTTAAAGGGGTTGATGATGAAAACACTAAATATATATTTAAAATTATTTGAGACCACTAGAACTTTTTATATTTCTTCTCTCTAGTGGACCATGCACGAGAAAGTAGTTTTGCATGGTTCCAATAACACATTTCACTATGATACAAGGTACCTAGGGACCCACTACTATCTAGTGCCTAGGGGTAGTTCCCATGATTACTGATCATTATCTAAATTTCACTTACCATCGGCATATGGTAGTGTTTGTTATATATTTTAAAAGCAAGTGTGTTCTCTCTAAATTTTTTTTATTTAAATTGGTTTTTTATTTAAACCTATTTTTCTTAAAATTATTACTAGCATTTACCTTGTGTATAATCTTGCATGTTATTTACCTTATTATGTTTAGTGCATGAAATATTTTCTTGGGTGGAATCATATTAGAATTATGATCACACCATACTTACATCTTCTGGTGTAAGTAGACTTGATAATGTTTGACACCAGTAAGGGAAAGGCTTTTGGTGACAATAGTTTGGGTTTCAAGATTCATTTTTGGTGCGGTGTTATGGAGGTTGATTGAGGGCAATTCCCCCATTCCTTGCAGTGTTTTTTGAGTTAGACTTTATATACCTTTTTTGTGCCCTTTTTGGATGCTCGTTTAAAACCTTATAATTAAATTAGGAAAATTTGTTCAAGGCATGTTTGTTTAAATTTTCAAATTCAGTTTATTAAATGTTTTTGGTTGTTTTATGCTTATAAATTTGGGTAAATCATTTTTGAGCTTTATTTATGACACCCATGAAATTGTGCTAGCCCATCGGAATCATGAAAGCCCTTTGGGCCATGCCACAGACTATATTAGGTGCTGGTTCATATGATAACTCGACATAGTTCGTGACAAGTATAACCCATTCTAGAACCATTACCATGAGGTTATATTCTTCTATACGTTTTATAAAAACATTTATTTTCAGTTGTAAAGATCGATAAAATTTCTCTCAAACCTAGTATTCCATATTTTAGTTTTACAAATAAATATTTATCACTAGAAGTATTATTTTTAAAAGGAATTTTCGTTTCTCCAACATATTTATCATAAATTATTTTTTCTAAATCTTTAGAAATAGTTGTTTAGAATTGGTTTTATTAATATATTTTGAAATATCTGATATTTCATTTAATAAAATATTTATTCTCGAATCAGCCTTAACAAGTTTTTCAATACCATTATCAGGTGTTTTTAAAATTTTACAATTTTCATTTTCAAGAAATTTAGAAAAAAATGAGACTTTATTATAAGAAGGAAATTAATTATCTTCTACTGAGGAAGATTCATCATCATAATATATTAAATCCATATCATTGGGATAATTATCACTTAATTACATATTGATAAGGTTCTCAGTAGTTCGTACCTTTGCATGAACATTGATTTACTTTTGGTATATTTCCATAAAGAACTATATTCCTCTAACCAGAACATTAATTATCTATATAATTCTAAGAATAATCACCACCAATGGCACTCCATGGGCTAGTATACTTTAGCACATTCTTTCCTTCAAATTTATAATACCTTTTTCTATTTCCTTCAAAAAATTTCTCTTTTCAATCTTTCCTCTTCAAATTTGGACAATCTAGTCCGATGTGTCAATATTTATTGCATTCGTAACAAATAACATCATTTTTCTTATATCTTCTATCCTTATTACCTTTCTTCTATTAGTATTGAAAATCATTCATAATGACTATTTAATCATCCTTCCATCCATGTTTGTTAATTCATTTTTAGAATGTTTATAAACACTTGAATCAGATTGAATAATAAATTTTATATTTCTTAAACTTTTGATAACTTTATTAGTAGATTGAACTTTGGGAGGTAATTTAGTAATAGTAAAATCTAATAATCCATTTTTTTTATATTTTTAACAACTCTTTTTAATCATCCCTTATACTGCATACATGTTCTAATAAGCTCCTCAAGAGTAAGAATTTTATATTCATTATCTTATCGACATCAGTTCTCTATGACTCCCAATCATTAGGCATTATATCTATTATCTTAACAAAAATTATCTCATTATAAAGACCTTTATCACCAATAGATAGTAATCTATTAATAATATTCATGAACCTCCGATGCATATTTTCAACAAATTCACCTGGTAAGAAGTCAAAGGATTGATATTCTTTTATTAACATAGATCTTTGAGTTTCAACTACATTAGATGTTCCAAAATGTGTAACCTCATGATTTTTCCAAATACTACTGGTATCTTCACAAGAAGAAATTTGACTATAAATGCTTATAGTCATAGAACACAATAAATTATACATTACTCTATCATTAAACTAATATTCTTGTTTTTCAAAATTTGTAAATGTAGTTACTTCCTTATCAAGAATCCTATAGTTTCTAATAATCATGAAAAAATTATCAAATCCTCTGTTAATAACAAAGAGTTTCATCATATAATTCTAGTAATCATAATTAGAACTATAAAAAATAGAAGGTATATTAGGATTTAAGTTATCTATAGATATGACATTCATTCCTACATTCTTAAAAAAAGATATATTCTTTTCCACAAAACAAATTAATGTAACAAAAGTTTTTTAAATATAATTTTTATATCAAAACGTTACATAAATTTAAAATGATATAATATTTAAAACAAAAAATGAATCCAATTTATGGATAAAAAAGTAACAAAGATCTGCACTTGGCCCTGGTAATATTTGTTAGATCATAGTATATGAGCTTTATAGATTCTAAAATATATTCTTATAAGTGGGGGGTGTGAATTGTAGTTTTAAAACATATTTTAAAATAATTAAACCAAAAAAACCCAAAAACCAATTTAAGTAAAATGTTGGACTTGACCCTCATTCCGGTGAGAACATTCACCAAATCATAATAAAATAAATTACAATTAAATCAGAGTAACATAATCAGTATCACAACAGATCCGATTAATCAGAGTATGAATCATAATTATAGTTAATATGATAATACAAATAGAATATAGTAATTTTAATATTATTATAAAATTTATACTATTTAATATGTATAGATAAAAATAAAATTGTAAGAAAAAATCAGTATCTATCATAAAGTAATAATGAATTACAAACACTAAAAAAATAATCTATTTTAACCTTAAGAGTAAGGTAGTCACTAACCATGACTAATTGTATACCTTGTATTATAACTACAAGAAAGTATATCTTTCCTTAGAAAGGAAATACCTCAATACAAATATTAGAATTTATGTGTTCCTATACTCACAAGACCTCGATACAAAATCAAATTTTCTCCCTCTACCTATCTTAAATAGCCCTCGATATGATGGATATAATTATATATCTTATGATACCCATAAGCGCTCGATCAAAATGATGATTGTATATAGTTTAAAATTAAAATAATTTTCTTAAGGAGACAACCTAATAAGTTTTTTTAGAATAACTCTCTCTAAAGAGTTACATGATATTAGGAATAAGATTTTCACTCCATGTAAGCTTTAGAAAAATCGAGAGAGAAAATGTAACCAATTATCAGAAGCTTCATACACTTCAAATGACTGTGTATTTATAGGAAAACTCTCTAATGGTCATATTGATATCCCAATAGCCATATTTCTCCAATTATTTCACAACTTCTTGATAACTTGGAACTTGACATCTCATTATGTTCTAGAATAACTAAACATCTGATGTCATATTGATTTACACCATTATAGTGTAAAAATATTTCCTTACATTAGAAAATATTCTTATGAATATGATTCTAAAATTTAAGTCATACTGATGGACTTACTTAATAATTTCATTATGGTAGTCTTTATGAGTATCAATCTGATGTTTATCAGTACTGATATTAGCCTGATGTTGTAAGACTTTATCAGTATGATAGACCAGATACAAATTCAAATACCTAATCTGATAATGGTGAGTCTGATTAGTCAAACATATACTAATTACGATAATTATAATAAATAATGTATAGTTTATATTGGTAATACTTAATAACTTATTCTATGTATGGTAAAAATATATGTTTTCTACAAAAACATTCTAATACACTTTAGACATAAGAAGTTAGTAAAACATGTTTTTAAGAAAGATTTTGTGATTTACCAAACTAATGTAATGGAAAAGTAAAAAGAATAACTTATGAATAAACAATACAGAGCTATGAACACTGTATTTCTTATTTCTCACTTATATATCTATCATTTCAATTCATCCCATGTTCTCTAGCTTAAAGAGATCGATTTATACATCACTTATTCTTTTGTAGATTACCTAGTTATAATATTGATCAAAGCACAAAGGCACTCCAAGGTAGTTTATTCCCTTTAGTAAGGGTACTATGGAAGCATAAACACATTTAGGATGATACTTGGGAGTGGTAGAATAATGTACATGCTCAATGGATGGAAATTTTCTTATATTTTTATCAAAATTCCCTCAAAGAAACTCGAGGATAAGTTATCTTATAGTGGGGAGGTTGTAACATCCTAAATTTTTGATGAGGTATGAATCCTTTAAGTTTCTGTTTGAATATTACCTTTTAAACTTATTCTAGGGATTAAATGATTAAGCAAGTGTTCATGAGTGTCTGAGGCATGTTTGGATCCGAAAGCTCCAGGTTTTTTGGAGAAGAAATATAAAGTGAACGGTTGGAGAAACATTATTAGTAACTATGTGGCACAATAGTGAGACCCATATATAAGGGACCATGGTTTTAAAAATACGTTGAGGGAGGATACATACCCATGAAAAAAACTAAAGCCCTTTAACAGATCTAAAATGAATGGTTATTTCACAGTTTGTCTAATTGTGTGCTAAACCATGAAAGGGGGTACCACTCTTGGGCACTACTGGCGCACTGTTGGGGCATGGTTTGGCCAACCATGTGGCCAAACCATGAACCTCATAAAATTTGGGTGAAATGATATTTTTTCTCTTATTCCTTCATAAAAATAAAAAACCTCTTTTTTTTCTTCATTCTTCAGCAACCTCCTCCTTTGTAAAGAGCCCTCCTATGGAATCCTCTATGGATTTGAGGTTTCTTTATCATCCAAACCCCAATCAAACATCAATTTCTCTTATTGGATCCCTCTAGATAGGTATTTGGATTCATTGTATTATTTTATTTTTTATCTCACAATCCATTATGTGATATTCAATCAAACTCTTTTCCCCTAGCTTAAGGGCATTTTTTTGGTTTTTTTGATTTCTTCTATTCTATCCCAAATTGGAAGCTGATACTAGTTGAGATTTCTATTAACTCTATAAGGTAGGTGGTTTATAACTTTCCTTAAAGTATCATCATTTATATTTATTACAATAGTTGAATATGTTGGTTTCACCCATGATTTTCTCTAAATATCAATATTCCCTAATTTTAGTTACCTAATTTTACACCTAAACATCCTAATAGTTTTTTCTCATATCATTGGAGATCAATGATATCAATGTGATACACACATTGGGTGTTCCATGTACATTCCAATGTAACCCCTTATATATTATTTAATATAAACACAAATCAACATGTTTGGTTTGGATTCCTCATGTGTTTTTAATTAATTTAAATGGATATATGAATTTTTTATTTACAAGTAAAGTATGTTTCACTTGGATTTTATTTATTTCCAGAGATATGTTAAATGGTATGAAACATCCTTTTACCTTTTTAATTATGAATTTAAGGGTAATGAATTATATTAAATGGAAATGGTAAACTACAATGGATAACACATGGAATTTTATTATTTTATTAGTGTAAGGTTCCTATTATTATTATGGAACTTTTCCCATTAAAGGAGTGTCCAGACTTGATCAATCCTTGGATTCTTAAGGGAACACCTTGAACACTCCAAAGACACAACCCTAATTCATTGGTCTGGTTGAGGATGAGGATAACCACCTTTGAATGTGGTTATTATCTTATTGTTATGTGAATTCCTCAATGTAGTATCATAAATTCATTCGATTTATATTTGGAAATTAGAATTCTTTTGATACACTTATTGGATTTAGCTGATGTACCTAGACAGAAGGTGTCTTGGATCCTTACCTTGTCCCCCTATCATTCATATATTGGGATTTATTGGGTAGGATCTCCATGCTCTAAGTTAGGCTTATTTACAATGGAATACCTCAGGTGTACCCCCTTGGATTACAATTATGCCGTTATAACTAGGCTACATTATTTATTTATGTGATCTAGACAAACCTTCTAAGGTCAAAGATGCCTTGGTTTCAACCTGGAATAGTAGTTCCATTAAAACATGGATGATTCTATAACATGAAGCGATCCAACATAGGAGAATCACACTATGAAAAAATTGGACAATTCATATAGGAAAGGTTATTCTTCATAACCTGAGTCAGCTACCAAAATATGGAAATGATATGCTCAGATATAACACTAGTAGTATTGGCTTGCTTAGTAGATAAATCCATGCACTGAATATGGTTGTTGATTCCATTTCTTACTTTAGAATCCATAAATAGATAATGACATACATCGAGTTATCTCATAATCATCATGAATATTGATTAATAAAATAAAAATCACTATAACTGTAAAATTTCTCAAATATTAGAAGAAATTATCATAATTCTCATGTTAGATATGTTCATTTAAAATTTAGTTCCAAAGGATTCTACTAAACCAGTACTAATGAAAATAGTAGAATAATCATCTCTAATAACCCATATTCGGTGTCTACATTATTACATTGGAATAAAATATGAGGATAAAATCACTAAGGATTTATTAGTTTATTAATTTTCAATAACTAGATACATACTTGATTACCTTATTACATTGAAAATATAAAATACATAGTATAAGAAACATTATAACATTTCTTGATATTATTTATGATATCCTTCCTCATATCCCAGGAAAGGAAAAAAAATGGTGATATCAGATGCATAATAAGGGTTATGTACAATAAAATCTATCATATGTTAATAAGGGAGAATCAACAAGGAAAGGTAAATAATAAAAAACACATTCCATTTAATTAATAACCTGATTAGAAAATTAATCCATATATAATACCAATGTAATACTCTCATCGAAAATAATAACTAAATTCTAAATGAAAAAAATTATTATTGGTGGAATTAATGATATCATATTTTAGTATATCTTTACTATTAAGGCCATATTCTAAGACATCATAATCGATGGGTAAGTATACAACAAAAACCCAATTTAATAAAATTGTCCATCTGGTTTGTCTCACGAGACATGTTGATGCATCGAGGGCATATCTATAACCAGAAAACACCCATAATTTCATTTCTAGTGAATTAATTATATATTTAATTATCTACTTAATTTATAAACAATATTCATTATCCACAAATATCCATATTGAGTAAATAATACAAAATATTTATATTTCCCCTATGAATCATAGTAAAACACCATATATAAATATGATATACAATTTAGGCGATAAAAATATCAATGTATATGAATAATATGGATACTTAATAGAAATTTAATGTATAATTATAAATAATCACAATCAATTGAATGTTTTAAGATAAATTTAATGAACAACAAATAATTAGAGATAAATGATGATCTTTAATTCATCAGAAATATTAGTTTTGTAGTAAAATAAATTATTTTTGAATATAAAATGGAAAAATTAATATAATATTTCATTAATGTTTTTATCATTTTAAAACCATGGAAAACATATAGAAGAATATAAAAGAGAGTATAAAACTTATGGGGGTGGGAAAATCTGTTAACATCATACATGTTAAAAAAACATTCCTTTTGATTTTTTTGTAAAAGAATGTAAAAAATGACCCTTCATAAAAAATTGAAAGATTAATTTTAAACTTTTTAAAATGTCAAGGATAATATAAAACTACCTTAATAAATCATTTGAGTAAATAAAAAGTACATTTTTTAAATAATTTTTCAAAATATGGATATCAAATAAAAATAAACCTAATCAAAAAGAGAAATAAAATTAGTTGTTATTTTAATTTTTTTGACTGATTAAAGTGAAAGAAGATGGAAATTTATAATAAAAAATGCAAACATCCTAAATATTCAAAGGATATTAAAATAGATGTAGTTTTTTAAGGATAAATTATAAAATTCCTTCAACGAAAATAAGAGAAATCCCAAAAAAATGAGTTTGTAAAATAAATTCTTACCTATTTGGCAGACTTTAAATTTTAATACCTTGAAAGAGTAAAGATGAATTGAAAATTAAATAATCATGAATAAATATATATTTATATTAAATATATCAATTGGGTGGTATGTACACCACATAATAAATATGTGCAAAATATACAATATATCTAAATTAAGTGGAAATTTAGATGAAATCCCTTACCTCAAGTTTGATTTTCTTCTAAAGCGATCGAAACTACTATATAATAAATTTTAATTTATCATAATTATATAATAGGATAATTTAAATACCTATAATATCATATATTATCCATTAATAACATCTTATAACCTATTTTTTAATAACTTTCTATTATTATCATTGTTTCAAGTGTTAACAACTTCATTTTTCATGAGAATTTTGGTTTGGTAGTTCTGTTCCTTATACTTTGATTATGGTTCTATAATCACCAAAATTTTAATAATTATATAAATATAATATAAATATAATATATATATAAATATATATATTTAGAGTCACCTATAAATGGTAGATATAGATGAATAATTTACATTATTCATGGAGATGATATGTTTTATCTGTGCATAAATGATATTTTCACTATTTGAAGGATTGAACAAAAGAATAGTAAATAATAATTCAACATTAAATAATAATTCTTATATCATATATATTCATTAAATAAATCCTTATTATCATCCATGTAAATTGGAAATGAAAAATGAATCACATCGGTCTGTATAAGTGGTAGTCCACACATACACATGAGCAACGTTATTATTTTTCAATGGATTAGAAGGTAATACGGTAGATATGATATTATAATTAAAAAATAATATTTATATAATAAAAATCATATAAATTCATTAATTGCATATTTATAACTATCCAAGTAAATTGGTGATGAAACATGAATTACACAGCTAGGTGGGGATGGTAAACTGTGCGTACGCATGGGCGATGCTTTTAGTTTCTATAGGATATAAAATAGGTGAAAAAATATTGTACAATAATAATAAAAAATATATGTTTATTTATGATAATTTATTAATTATTTTAGAATGGGTAAAATATATTTATAATAATTATAAGAAGAAATAAAATCAAAAGAAATCAGTTAACAGTTATACCTCTTCATTCAGAAACCTCTTTTAAATTACCTATTAATCCTTGAAAGAAATATATTTTGGAAATAAAATATGCTCTAGGACATGGGAAAGGAACTTAATAAGGTATTATGATAGATATTTTTTGAGATATATGGCTCATGAGGTATGTATAACAGAGGATAGGTGGTATCCTTTTATATGAGAGGGAAAATACACATTTGGAATTACATAAAATGTTAAATAATATATATATATATATATATATCATAATCATGTCATGTAGAACCAAGGTACACAAAATTCAAAGTTAATACGTGATAAGGTGTAAATAAAATCAACCAATCACATTTCTGATAGTGTTGGAAACATTTTAAGCATTATCTTATAGTTAAATCACTTTAAACTCTTTTTAACCTTAACCATGGCAATTTAACTTTTTACCATGATAAATTAATTATAGGAAAAAAAATAAAAGGGTAATTCTAAAAATACTGGGAATTATGATTCAAAATTTATAATAAATTTTATTATATTTAATTTCTATAGGGGTAATAAATTACTTTCAATATATTAATACAAAATAAATGAAAAATAATTTTCCTAGAAAATATCTGATTTAGGAGTAAAAATATTTTCAACTTGAAATAAAGTAATAAATAGGTTTCCATGAAATTTACTGGTGAAATAATAAAATAATAATTTATTTATACTTTTTGATCATGTAAAAATATAAATAAATTCTCCAACAATTCCATTAATGGAAAATACTAAAAAATAGTTTTTAATTTGAAAAATATATTACTTATCCTTCACAAATGTCAATCTTTGTTTCCAAAATTAAAAATAATTTTCTAAAATACAATATTTAACTTATTAAAATTATAATTGGTAAAAAAACTCATTTAATAGTATATATTCATGTTTCAAACAAATTTTAATGTTTTACCCCATAGTTTTAACCTAATTTTACATCTTTTACTGAGGTGAAAAATATTTACCTTGGTCACTATTCATAATGAACAAAAAAATTAAACCTATTAAATTATATTAATTATTATGATTCAAAAAATTGACTAAATTTTATTAAATTCAATTCATATATGTTTTATAATTTAATTTAAGGATTAACCTATAAAACATGATCAAAAATGATTTTTTATAAAAATACCTTTTTCAAGGAAAATATGATCTAATATTAACTCTATGACTAATAATCATGATTATATGAATATATATATATATATTACATTAATTTAAATTAGTTCTCATTATGGGTTAATTAATTTGATTAAAATTTAAAAACATTATAAACTTTAAAATAGTTTTCCGAAAAATTGAGTTTTTAGGCATACAAATTTGACTTATTCCAAAATAATGTAAAATAATAATCCTAATGGAATTAATTAGATTAATTTAAATAAAATTTATATTATATAACATTAATACCAAATTAAAAATATTATAAGGATTTTATATTACTTGATTTAATGGAAAGAAATGAAAGGTTAACAAAAATTAGTAATTTTTACTATTGAATAAAAAATAAATCTTTTTATAAAAATACCATAAAAAATTTACATAATATAATATTGACACAATGATTCCAAAAATTATAGAAATATCTAATAATAATATTTTAATAGGATTTCTTGGTTCATTTATACTCAGTGTATTGTGTAAAGAAAGGTACCAAAGAAATTAAATTTTCCTAAAGAGAGTTATATCATAAAATATATGTGTGTTACACTTGATTTGTGTCAATAATATTGTGTACAATGATATTTGTGATAAATTAAACAGGTTATAACATTATGAACCATTTATTATAACATTAATTTTTTCTAAATAAATTTATTTCTAAATTATTTACTATGGTATTATATTTGTTACATCTCACCTATCTTCCTTCCAGATTTTACAACTCTTTAAAAATGGCCCCATGTTTTACTATCCTCCATTAGATTACAATTGAATAAGACGAACTAATCACAATCCAATTCATAACTCTTAATCTATGGTACACTAAATCTTTAAAGTATTCATAAAACATAGTTATCAGATACTTAATTCTAATTAATGAGAATCTAAGTATCGTTTTCCTACTTGCACAATAATTTAATTATTATTAATTTTAATATTGTTTTATATATCACATATTTTACATATAAAAACTGAAATTATTTCATTTTTCATCCTAATATATATATATCATTATATTTTAAAACACAACATATTATTATTATAATATGATATATATTTTATTTCTTAATCATGCACCCATGTTATTAAATTGGGACTTTAAAAAATGTATCAGTTATATTATGTTTTAATTATTATTCATATTCTACATCTATAATTTTAATGGTATTTTTTATTCTTATTACAATATAAATGCATTAAAATTTCAATACATCTTGTAATGAACTGGCCCATGTTGACCTGACCTGTTACCCAATACATCACACCACATGGCCCAAAGCATGTTCTTGATCTCCATGAGACCGAGACAAGAAAAAGTGTATCAAACATAATTCATTGGGAATTATTTCACCCCCATAATCCAAATAAATAATACATGTATTCCACCTACAATTTCAGCATGACCTATATAAAGATTGGATTCACCTAAAGAAAAAAATAAATGCATTTCTAATATAAATAAATAAAAATATATTATATCAAATAAAAAATAATCCAAAACCATAACTCATAACCAACATATCATACTCATAAATAAAATGATAACCAAAATCCATAAAAAAAATATTCAAAAACAAGAACAAAGATTAAGTGTTTAATATAAGAAAACCCAAAATTATTAAAGATCCAAAAATGATTTACATGATCCCAACACTACTCATAACCCACAGTCACCTCCATCACTAGATCATGGAAGGATAAAGAGCCTCGAGAGTATCTATAAAACATAATTGGTCTCTTTAATTTACATATATTCTATTAAAAGATGCCTACATATGCCTAAATTCATATGTAAGGTGTGAGAAAAATTACCATTATGATATTACCATGAATTTATATAATGACTATCACTATGCATTCCATTAGTACTATTTTGAAAACAATAGTTTGAAAACAATATCTTTTAAGACATGTCAAATATATATTTGGTTTTATAAAAAATTTCCATGTTTGAAAACAAGAGGAATACGGTAAACATAACTAAAAATGAGGGTAATAATACATACATGATATCATAATATTAACTAATAAATGAGTAAAAAAAATAACACAAACACTATAGGATTAGCTTATGGATCTAAGGAGACAAAGACTTTCCCCAGGAACTTTATCCAATATAAAATAACCTAGTCAACCTGCCTTAGAGATCAATTGTCTACATGGAGAAAAATTCCATCCCAATATCCCACTCAGTCTAACTGGGCCACTAACCATAGTTAGTTGCACAATCTACACTAGGGGTTGTAGCCATATAGGTTACTAACTCACACATGGTAATATATGTGATTCTAATGATAAAAAATACAAATAATATTTGTAAATAATCTAAATAACAAGAGAATAAAAAATATAAGGTAAATTACATTTTAAACCCCTTTTAAGAATTCATTTGAAACCACTTTTCATCTTTGATACAATTCATCAAACGCTTTCAGGGTATATAGTTAATTTTCAAGGAAATCTATTCAAAAATTCCTTTAAACCCAAAACACTCCAAAAATCACAATAAAAAATATATCATCAGTAAATACCTCATAAAAATTATAATTAATAAATTTAATCCAAAGAAAAATTAATAATTAAGAGTATTCCATGGGAAGTTCCCATTTGGTAGAGACCCCTACCAAACATATGAATAAAATGCATCTATTATACTAGAAAGCACTAAAATTGGGAATAGAGAATCCCTAAAATCCTAAAACATAAATACATTTCACTAAAATTCGACTTATAACCCTAGATTTATCCCCTATGGTCTTCTTGTGCTTGAAAATTCTAAAGAATTTAAAAATAATGGGACAAAAGTTGAATAGAGGAGGAAACCAAAAGAAATCGAATCTTACATCAAGAGAAATCACCAAGAATCAAGGGAGAAAACCAAGTTGTAAAGATTATAAGAGAATACATGATAATGAGAGGTATTATCATATGAGTGTGAGGAAGCAGAAATAAAATATGGTTATAATATATAAGGGATGTTTGGCCATTTTTAAATTTTTAAGGAAATATTGTAGAAAAAATGGTTTGGCTACAATATTATCAAATATGTGAACCAACAATGATATTAATCTCCCCTTTAAAGAATAGACTACACAGTTCTACTAGATATTTTTCATGGTTCAATAAACTATCCAATAACCATGAAAAATGTCTCTAGACACCCTATCTCTCCTATTATTGCATTATGAACACAACAACTACGAACCATGCATCAAATATGTGCACTAAAATACTTGTAAAAAAATAAATATTTTTGACCTATGAATCTTGAAAACTACAAAGGTAATTGATATAAAAATAAAAAATAAAAATAAACAATATATGTAACCTAGAAATTGTCATAATTCTACCCACTATGCTACTTTCCCCTAGAAAGTCCTTCTAGTTCAGATTCTATGAAAAGGTGATAACTCTACCCCATCACTAATTATTCATGATCCCATAAATTGTGGATATATCATACTCACTTAAATATCACATAGACTAAAGGAATCAATTTGCCATGAAAAACTTTATTATGATTATCCAAGATATGAACATGTTTCCCAATAACAAAGGTATTGGCCTGCACCTCTAGATCCTCCCATGCAATCACATGGTATGGGGCTAGATGATATTTATTTTATTGAGATACATAGAAAACATCATGTATAGATGTAATATGGGATGTAAAGTCTAACCAATACACAACCCTTCCAAATTGATCTATAACCTCAAACAACCTGACATATTGTTCTGCCAACTTCCCCTATCTTCCGAACTTGCGGTCCCCCAACTGAGGAGAAACCATCAGAAACACATGATACCTAATTAGAGACTTTATTATATGGAATCAAAGATAAAAATATTATTTATAAGGTCTCTAATTTGTTTTCAAACCTTTTCAGATCAACTTTAGTGTCTTAATAACCTCCGGAATGATGCTCAACCACAATAATGAGTACTTGCCCAAATCCATCCAATAGATAGAAGACTGACATGTTAAAACATATATATATTTAAAGGGATACATATTTATTGACAATTGAAACCCATTTTATAAGAAAATTCAACCAATAAAAGATACTTATCCCAAGATCCACCAAATTCAAGAACACACACTCAAAGCATATCCTTGAGGTTCTAGAGAGTCCTATTAGTCTGAATAACCATCTGCGGGTGATATGTTATTCTCATCTTCATCCAAGAATCCATCACTCCAGTAATAATTCTCTAAAACCATGAAGTTAAATGAGGTCATCAATTAGGTATAATTGATTAATAAACACCATAGAGTCTCATGATATCTCAAATATACAAGTGTTCAAGCTTTATCTATTCCAGAATTGGTAATAGAAGTGATAACATAGTTAACCAATCAATAAATAAAAAAACTGAATCATTACCATTTAGATTATGAGAAAATATTATTTTGAAATGAATAGAAATATAATCCCACTTCCACATTAGAATGGGAATGGACTACAATAATCATGTTAGATACCCATGCCCGACATTGATTATCTGATAGGTAAGATAATGAGATACAAATATTAAAACCAGTTGTCTCATATCATGTTGTTAATGAATAGAATACTCAATTTCCTTATAAGACTTTGAAATATATTAAGGTACATGTTTGGAGCTAGGCACCGAGATGAAACATGATTTTAATGTCCGATGAGCCCAAAATTAATTTTACAAAAATATTAAATTTATTTTATATCATGTGCGGGAAATTTTTCTAGAAATAGTAGAATATATGTTGAATATAGTCTCATATTGTAAATTTGAGACAATAGTTGAATTCAAAGTGTGGGATTTACCCTAGCCGTGAACTAAAGTTGATTAGCATTGAACGTTCGAATGAGTCAGCTATTGGCGAGTGTGTTTAAATTAAAATAAATGATTAATTTATTTATTTTAATTTAAATGATATAAATATAATCCTATATAAATAAATAATTATGAAATTTCACTAGGGTTATTTTAATAACCCATAATGGTTTTTAAGAGGAGCTATAATGACCTTTATTGGTAGATCGAGATCATATGATGATCAGTGATCAGATCGAGGTGAATCAATAGGTAGTAGATCATCCAAATCACTAGTTAGCACATTTATCACCAAATATTGATCCAATATTGAGGTAAGAATCATCAATTATGGTTTCTTACCTTTTGATAAAAACTATTAAGCATGAATTTTATCTTCTTATCTCTTGCTGAAAATTGTACGCCCTTCACATGAGCCCATTTATCAAATAAATTTTTTTAATCAATTTATTGTCCTTATTATTCCATGCTATCACCTTGGTTTACCCAATTCTATTTTTTTGGTCTGTGAACTTTTAGATTACAAGGTTTATGACCCTTGTTATGGTTATTTTCCACCATTGTTCTTCTCATTCTCTGTTGTTAGCCAATGGGGTCATGATTTGACTTTTACAAGACGGATTGAGTGTGATCTAACCCTTAGAACCATGGAATAATCTTTTGAAAATAAAATATTGGCTATTTGAGGATTGATAAAGATAGATAAGTAGATGTGGGTGATGAATATTATAGATCTTGGATCTGGTACTAATCGCTAATGACAGGAGGCACGTCGGGCATCATGTAAGAATTACACAGATCAACAAAATCCGATTTTGGGCCATTAGTTGGCTAGAATCTATGGATTAAGGTGATCCCAATTTATTTCATGTTAAAAAAAACTATGAAAAACTATATTTTTAAAACATGGTAAGAAACTATAGTTTCTACAAAGAAAGAAACTACACAGTGTGTAACCTCATAAACACACATCGTGTATCCCCACCCATCTGTGATGACCAATATTTTAGTAATGATATAGATAAAATACCATGTGGATGGTACAAATGTCCTATGACCCACCCTAGTTAGGCATGTCGTATACTAGCTACACTCATCTAGGACCCTATGTGGGAGGATATGTCGTGTAGCATAGGAGTACACAAACATGGTCCAAAGGAAAAATGCACAACCAGGATCACACAGATTGGCCCCAAGAGGTTGAGACACACTATGTATTACCCTTATATTCCAAGTAAAAATATGTGTCCAATGGTCCATGTGTTATCAAGGACATGAACATGAGGAAAGGTGAGGTTACACGCTATGTGGACCCCCTTACATGCCATATAAAAATTTCTAAAACTTTTACCTCTCACATCTCCTTCATTTTAAGTCATATTTTGGGCCTTGAGTAGCCCATCCAGAGTGTTTTTTTGAATTGAATGTGATGATATCCCTAATAGTGTATTTTGAGATATGATGGTAGATGTTCTAATAATGATGCTTCTTTATGCGATGTTAGATGATGACAGTAATTATGGAAGATCATCATAGAGTTTAGATATAGAGGCAGAACTACCCTATCACACTCGGCATGGGTACTATATCTATGGGGATGATACTCCCCTATTTTACAAGGGAATAGGTCCTCCATACTCATTATAATGATTTAGAGGTAGCACTCCCTTGTTACACTAGGGAATGATTTCTCTATCCACAAAGATGGTAATCCCATATCATATAAGGGAATGAGTCCTCCATAATCAGGTATAGATATAGAGGCAGAACTACCATATCACACTAGGGTTCGAGTGCTCTATCCATGAAGATGGTACACTCCTTCCACACTTGGGCACGGGTCCTCCATACTCATTATAGGAACCCCCAGTGAACAAGGCATGAGTCCCCTATCCATGGAGATAGTACTCCCCTATCACACCAGGTCATGTGTCCTCCATATTCTATGCATAGGTATAAAGATGATAATTCCATATTATACAAAGTTATGGGCCCTCCTCATGTCTTCTTTGGAGTTACAAGCGAGATGATGGGAATCGATGATAGAACTGTGTAACTGTTGGAAAAATCATCATCTTGGGATGGGTTGTGAGATGGATATCCCCTTTCTCCCTCATGTGGGTTTTTTATATGAGAATATATCCTTCTTATTGGGTTTAATTTCCCTCTTACCTAGGTTGAGTTAATTACTTCTACCAGGTATTATATTTCTCCATCTTCTGTTTTAAGGCATCATATTGGGTATGTATATACTCACCCCTATATGGTCTTTGACCACACATGTTGTGTCTTATGCAGATGATAAACAAGTTAGTAGTGGCATTGGTGGAGCTTAGGGATACATGAGTGTGGTTGACCGTGTACAGTGGACAGGGCTTGGAGATCAATACTAGGGCTCACTCATCTTTCTTTCTTTTCCAGTAATTTTCATGTTGAGACATTTTTCCTTACTAGGTGTGTATTTTCCCTTTACATTTCAGATTATGCTGTCCAACTCTTTTATATTCCCTAGAGCTTATTGTATTCATGTTTTTTATTCTAGATGTTACAATATTTTACTATTATTCCTGTGTACTTCCTTATGAAGATGGTTGAGTGCCTACATATAGGAAATTTATTAAATGGACTCCCATTTCATTTATGTCTTTCAGATCTTGTCTCCTTTCCTTGGCCTATGAAGGCGGGCTTCGGGTAGTTGCGGCTCGTCCATCCATTGGCCAGGTGGGCCTTGGTGGGTCGGGTCACAATAGATTGGTATCAAAGGTGGTTCAACCTTAGTACTATTTTTTTGGAGTTGTTCCCCTTTATGATGTTTGGTTGGTAACTTGGGGAAACAATGTCAAATTGATTAATGTGTGGATTTTAGGATAGAGAACTCAATGTTAGTGTGATGATTGATATATCCATTCAGCAGGACTCTGACTATCTACTTATTGACTCAACATAATGATACATTGGTTACAGGGAACATTGGTACATGCATCATATAGGATTGGGTCCTTTGATTTTCTATCATGAGTTAGATCCTCATATTTCTATGCTCATATGGACATGATATATTGTGATTGATTTTCAGGATGAATCCATGAAGGAAACCATCTTGGTTACCAATTAATTATCATGATGATGATCTAATGGGTTTTGGGGACTCAGTTTAGAGGCCATCCCATGAGATATTTCCCTTAGGTTGGTAGGTAGTAGAACCCCCACCTGTCGGGAAAAAAATTACACCAACAGAGTAGGATGATTATGCGTGAATTCATAGCAAAATCCATGAGTTCCAGTTCTAGAGGTCACTAAGGTTCCACGGTGATCCAGATCTGTAGGAATTGGAGGGTTTTCCAGAGTCGATGATCTGATTTTTCAGACTTGTTCATACCCAAAAAAATCAAATGTTTGTGTTGGAAACCAATCCTTTCCAGTGATAATCTAGATGATGGTGGTTCATAGATACACAGACACATGATGAGTCATCAATCTCATGTTCCAAATTCCTTTAACTATTTAGTGAGAAGTACTACCCATTGTGCTTGCGTTTAGTTCAGATTCAAGAGTTGTTAGAGCTATACTAGGGAAGGATGATAGTTTCAGAGTATACAAAGAGGTTAATTAACCTTATGTGGTATTTCCTTAACATGATATAGGATGGATACTTCTGGGCATGAAAGTTCAAGCTGGTTCTCCATAGAGTCATACATGCCATTATGGTACCGTAGTGTATTACTACATATGATGGAGTGCTAGAAAGGGCATTGGTGATGGAGATATTTCTATATGAGGGAACCATGAATCTAGTTCCATTAGTAGGAATCATAGGGAAAATTCATTTTAAGTGTATAGAAGATGATAGGTGTTGAGGCACAAGAGGAATACATTTTCTCATACTTAGGCATGTGGTCATGTGGCTTGTGGAAAATATATGGGACTTGGGTATCCCAGAGAGGGGTGATGCTATATATGTGATGGGTGAGGTCACATGACAATTCTTTTCCTAACCGGATGTGTTTTTGAGGGAAGGAAAACATCAGATGGATCACCATGGTAGTGGCAATTCCATTATCAGAGTTCTCCCAAGCATGACCAAGGAATCCCTTAGGGAGGAAGGGCTGAAAGAAGAGTATGTGGGGATCCTAAAGGAGTATCTTTTGGTGTTGGATTATTTTATGAGCTACTTTCACCACCACCACCAATAGGAGGCCCACTCTAGTCTTATGGAGCTAGAAGTTGTGGTTATGGGTATCTGTATTCCATGAAGGCTTACAATTCGACAACTCATGAGATAATTAAAGGTATGTTATGTGTTTATTATACTAATGATCCAATACTATTAGACGTAGGTGCAAGTCATTAATTCATATCCCTATTCTTAACATGAGATTTCTATCTCCCAGTTGAGACTTTATACTAATGACTTTGGCTTTAAGTTTCTATAGGGAATGCTTCTTCGATATCACTTATCTGCTGATAGTGAGAGCTATCAATTGGTGAAGAGGGTTTCTTATAAGACCTCTTGGTCATCAAAATGAAACCAAATGATGTCATATTGGGAATGAAAGAGTTTTCCAAATTATGATCCTAGAACAACTATCACAATAGATAAGTCAGATATCTTTCCATTGATAGGACATGATTCTCCTTTGTGGGTGTGAGATATCTCATTGTGGAGTGAGTTAGTCTTGTCAGGAGGAAGATAAAACCCATCACCCATCAGATAGAAAGTTTATCCCTTGGTGAAATTGTCACAACCCGACCCTTCCTGGGCTCGAGCCGCAACTACCCCATGCCCGCCTCCATAGGCAAGGGGCTGGCGACAACCGCCGAAGGCTAAACAACTTGGGGAGGCCTTTGCATGAGTACCTGTACACACACACACACGCAGCCCACTCAATGCATAAGTGCATAGTAAAAGGAAAAGTAAAGTACCAACTAATATAAATAAAACACAAAGTGAATCGACCTCTAAACAGTACAAAGCGTGTGATGAAGGTAAATTGAAAATAAAAGGGAAAAAACACACGCCCAACTAGAAAAGTGACACAACCTGGCAATAGGTAAACAAAATTAAAACAGTTGGGATAGTCCCACACCTAGAACCTGACAACTACCACTGCACGCGGTCCAAGCTCCCAAACTCCTAAGCTCCTCTGACGTCCCGACCAACCTGTCCGTCGTCTGCAATGACACACCAAGTGCGGGAAAAGCCCAAGCAGGGGTGAGTATAAAAATACTCAGTAGGATGCCCCGAAGGATTGAGGGAGAAACAAAGGAGGTACTGAAGAGGTGAGCAGTAGATCTAACAGGGAAAAGTAAAGGAGTACAACAGAGAGTGAAATAAAGAGTACAGCTCAACCCAACAAGATGAAAGAAGTAGACTCATCCAAACACAAGGAGATAGAAGCGGTGGGAAGATGAACATCTCGTCGAGTCTTTGCTACCTATAGTAGGAGAGTAGACACATCCAACCATGAGATGCTAGACATAGAAAGCACGTGGAATACCCCGTGGGTCTTCGCTTTTCCTGGAAGGAGAGTAACCAAAACCCAAGGAGTGGGTACTGGAATAAGGTATATAAATATCTATATGCTCAAACAAGAAGCCCAAACAAGATCGTAAGGGGATATCCATCCCATAGCTCAGCCCATGAAAGTGAGTAGCCACCAGTCCCAGAAGTAAACACCATCAATGCCCAGTATCCCGCACGTCTGCCCCGAACTGCAAGTCAAGGGGCTCAAATCACCGCACCTTGACACTATCCTCTTTGGGCAGCATTGACTCAATCGCACGGTTTTATGTCGTGTCTCAAGGACACGTCTCAGTGGGGAAAACGCCCCTCATACTTGAGAGTTCTGGGTAACATCAAACCACACCTCTTCACTGACCCGCAGTCGAGAGGTCTCCTCAAAGTCGATAGGTGACTCCCGGCCTAGCCCTGCTGGAGGGTAATCCCTGGAAGTCGATGGGTTCCCACTGGAGCAAGATCCGACAAGAGTCGATAGGTACCACACTGCCTAGTCCCGTAAAAGGGTAATCCACTGGAGGGAGACTCGGATAAAGTCATTGATGAGTCCCAATGCCCAGTCCCGTAAAATGGTACTCCACTGGAGGGAGGCTCGGAACCGTCATCAGGGACCACTTTCCAGCTTAGCTGGAGGTAAACCCGGAATCAGGGACCACTTCCCAGCCCAGTAGGAGGTACACCCGACATCTAGAACCACTTCCCATCCCAGTTCGAGGTATACCCGGAACCGCTCTGGCCATCCATGCTGGATGGTACTACTTGGTGAACACTGTTGTACTGGACATCCCTGCTGGATGGTAACCCACTGGACATCCCTGCTGGATGGTACCACACTGGCCAGCCCTGCTGGAAACAACCTCCTGGGTAGAGGATGGGTGCTCGCGTAATGTGTTGGTCACACCAAATCCACAAGAACTCTACCAGGGAACACGAAGCAACTCTGCCAACCAAACGATTGAGAATAGCACCCGGGGAAAACCACTCAACCCTGCTGGTCGAAAATATCATGAACAGGACTAGGGGGAATCCCACTCAACCCTACTGGTCGAAACCATCGTGAACAGGACTAGGGGGAATCCCACTCAACCATGCTGGTCAAACAAATGAGAACAGAACCAGGGGAAAGACTCAACCCTACTGGTCAAACAATATGAGAACAAAACTAGGGGGAAACTCAACCTTACTGGTCAAACAAACGAGAACAGAACCAGGGGAAAAAACTCAACTCTGCTGGTCAAACAAACAATAATAGAACCTGGGGGAAACTCAACCCTACTGATCATAAAAACGATAATAGAACCAGGGGGAAACTCAACCCTGCTGGTCAAACAAATGAGAACATAATGACCCTCTAAGTCGCGAGAGTTCAAGGGTACACAAATCAAAACACGTCACGCACATGGGGCCCACACGACGTGTGGCCCCAATTCAACTCCAACCAAGCGCACAAATGTTCTCAGGTACAAACAACCACATGTACCTCCAAGCGTTTCTGTATACTCCTAGAGTGTACCACATTTCCAGCCCAAAGGCTATCATGCACATGGCACCCAACGTCAATGCGAAGGGCGTAAATGCAAAAAATTCAACTTTCCACCTCATCGGCCCAGGCACAACCAAATACATCTCTTCATGCATTACTTCACTCACACAGGAGTGCATGCGATCACATGCCAAGGGTCCTCTATAAAAATTGTAGGATAAACCACCACCGGTACACCCATCATATTTCCACATTTAATAAGATTACAAAAGAGGCTCCGCTCATGGGAACTGACTAACCCATTTTAATCCTCCCAAAAAAACACGTGAGATAGAGTAGCTACTCGCCTAAAACAGATATCCGACATAAAAGTCATCTAACACGGCTTTATGCCCGAACGACATCCCGTGGTCCCGAGCCTCGGTCCCGAAAACAGTCAGGCGCATCACACCATTGTGATCCCCTCGTGAAAACACATCAAAAGGACTTCTCACTTGAGTGGAATAGATATCTGGAGAAAAAGATGTGTTTCGCCGTACCGCACACAAGAGGTGCTGCGTGGGACCTGCATCCAAGTCCTGAAGCGCAACGAATGGATCACACCGTTGCGATCCTTTAGAAAAAGTACAGAAGGTGGACTATTCACTTTTCAAAACGGACACCTAGTGATAAAGCTGGAAATCACCACCAACTCCCAAAATGGCCCTCACGGGGACCTGCACTAGCATGCGGAATTAAAGTGGGCAGATTGCTCCAATGCAATGCCCTCAGAAAAACACTTATAATTGACTGATCGCACGCCCGAAATGGACGTTTGATGAAAAAGTTACAAAATGCTGCTCACAGCTTAAAAGACGAGCTGTGTGGCCCATGCCTCAACTCCAACTTCAACGCCCGAAACCACATTGGCAATCTATGCCTCAATGCCAGGGTCACAACGCCACTGACAGCGCTCAAATCGGACGTCAGATGTGTCCGTGCCGCCCAAAACAAAACCCCCCCGAAAAAATGCCAAACTTCTTAAAGTCATGTCACACCACCAAGGCCCCCATTTCGGGAGTTAAAAACCCCTGAAACTATCTCAAAAAGTTCGTCTCAATTTGAGGGACGCATCACCGCAGACGGTTCTCAAATCGGATGCCCTGCAGATGATTTATGATATATAAATCATTTTTTCATAATAATAATAATATTATTATTATTATTATAAACCTTTATATATTTATATATGTATATATATATATATTTCAAAATGAGACCTGCCAACTGGCCGGCCTCAGCGCGTCACCCAGCAGGACCCGCCGATCGCGGGTCCTCGTCTCCCAGCAGACCGGCCAAGCAGCTGGTCTTCCTCAGCACGCCAGCAGGACCCGCGGGTCCTGCTTCCTCCGCACGCCCGAGGCCATGCCTTAGGCTCCCCCTCGACCGCGGTGGCGGGTTCCCCTTGTAGGAAGGGGCTCGACACCTCCGCTGTCCACTGTCGCCCTCGGCGAGGCCCGCTCGCCCGGCCGCTCGACTCCGGCCGCCTCGCCTTCGCCGACACCCGCAGCTCACCCGACTGCTATCCCAATCAAGCCAAGCCACCCACTCGCCGAGCTATCGTTCCAGCCTACTGCCACTGCCTGAGAGCCCGCTGGAACACCTACCGGAACCCCCAAAGCCAGCCGAAGAAGCTCTAAAAGCACCGAAAAACACCAAAACCCGCAATCTTCGGCAGACGTTTGCGAGCTCCTCGGAACTCAGATTTACAAACCGAAATAGGAAATGGAATGCTCAGAAAAAGTAATATGCATACATGGGATTTATTCTAAGATAAAACAACAATTAGAAACTACAATTTAGGTTCAATGGAGATATTTTAAATTAAAAACGAAATGAAGATCTCATACCTCGTGGGCGTAACCTGAAGCTTCGCAGCGATATGCCAGCTACCGCACATGGAGAGGAGGAGGTGATGGAGGAGAGATTCTTGAGGGGATCTCCTTGGTTGAGCTACTTCCTCCACCAGAGAAAATCAAGAGGGGAAAGAGGGGTGGGGGTTAGGTTTAAGTAGAGAAAAATTAATTAAAAAGTTTTAATTAATTTGACCTCCAAATTAACCCACACCCGAAACTCTTGGCGGGGTCAATATTAAGCCTCCTATATGGTAAAAAACACCTCCTGAGCACAATGGAGGTCTCATAATTTTAATCTGAGACCCCGTTAAAAAGTTATTAAACTCAACGCCCGAGGCCGCCAAATTAGAAAAATGCCCCTGGTGGCATTTTTCACAGAAGGCCCGCACCTGTGAAAGTTACAACCCCTCTAGGGTAAACGGTATGCTCGGGATTCAACGGTGCCCTCAGGTTTACCATAAAATCTTTAGTTTAAGAGATACTTGAGTTAATCCATTAAACAAATAAATTAATTATTTAAATTATCCGTTTAACGTTCCGCTAACAGGAGAGGGGTCCCAAAGTCCCACGCCGACATGTTTCATGTTGTTACTAGGGTAAAACACCATTTAGGACCCATCCTTGCACTCATATTTCTGATCTGGATCACCGTTTAGGAGTTATCCCTTTTATTTGGCGTTCCCAGTGTGAACGCACTGAAAATTTAATTTCGGCCACACCGGGGCTCAGAATCGCATGTCGTCTGAAGACGATGCTCTGGAATAACATCAAGAATATTTAAAAGTCTTTTATAGAAAAAACAGAGTTCTTACATCATTACCTCATTCAAGTTTTTCATCCCGGAAAAGAAAAACCAGGGAACAAATCAGGGTACTAAGCCCACACCTGGCTCTCCCATACCCTGAAGATCTTTTGCACAACCCTACGTCACCGCACATAGACCAAAGGGTTTGATCCGTTCACGCGAGGTCTGACCTTGTCGATGACGTGCATAGGAGCATGCGCACTTCTTCTCGGGTGAGTCACGCGGGAGATGCTATGAACCCAAACCAGCCTTTGGGGTTAAGGCAAAGTGGCAGGGAACCTCACCATCCCCTTGAATGGTCTCAAATGACACGAAGGATCTCAAGGGTATCTCACCTCCCCAGTCGAACCCCCACGTCGTATGCCGCGAAGGAAATCACCGCTTGGACCTGGGACAAAGCCCGGTGATTCCCTACTTCAGAAAATCCATATGGTGAAACACCCAAGGATATCTAGTCACACATGATCTCACAGTTGATGTCCCATGACCCAGACTCTCTTAAACACTCAGAGAGTGAAGGAGTCGACACCATTAAATAAAGAAAAAGGTCCCACGCCTTTTTACCTTACCAACACAGGGTTACACCGATGCCCCGTGCCACCCTGGTAACCACTCAAACAAGGAGTAGGGAGAAAAGAATTTCACACACAGAGCCTAACAATTCTACTACAAAAAGTAGAAGAGCTATAGAGCATACCTATTATCACCTCAAGTTCTGTAGGATCATTGAAATCCAAATCTTGCGACTGTCCGCGGTCCCAACTGTCAACTCTCGGAGCCTGACGTGGATCACCTAGTGGTGATGGGAAGACCTCGTAAAGTTGTCCCCCACTACCAGATCCTCCTGATCCTCTACTAGAACCACCTCTCAGGGAGATACTCCGATCACTGCGCTTACTCTACCGCGGTGGTGAACCTGATGCCTGCCTGATGTTCTCATCATGCCTGGTCGGGCAATCTCATGCCAAGTGCCCTTGCTCGTCGCAAGCATAGCATCGCTGCTCTCCGAGCTGCCCTGGTGCCCTCCGGCACCACTGTGGTGTATGACCACACCCCTGAGTCCAGTTATCAGAAATCCACCTGTGTCAAGGTTCTGTCAGCTAACACTTGCTAGCTGCGATAGACGTCTCAGCTCTGCCAAGCCTACTGCCACCACCAACTGTTTATCATGACAGGAAGCTCTCTGTCACCAGCGCCTGCTCTAGCACCCATACATAAGTGGGAATGCCCAAGGGTACTATGATAGCACGAATCTCTCGGAAGAGACCCTGCTCAAACACCCACGCTCAGAAGTTATCTTCTTGGAATAAGTCTGGGTAAAAGCGTGCACGGTCTGCAAAACTAGCCGCATACTCGGCCACCGTCATCCATCCCAACTGAAACTGCATGAGCTCCTAAATCTGAACGAACCGTAACCAGGAAGGAAAAAATCTACATGAAACAACAAATAAAAGTCACCCCATGAAAGTGATGACTTGTCAACAAACTGAGTCACCAGACTCCACCAACGCCAAGCTGCTATGCAGAAAAGGTTGGCGACCAAATCCACCATAAGATCTTCCAGTGTCTACACAAGCCTGAAAAGTTGAACCACTGTCTCTATCCAAACCTCTACTACTTGAGGGTATGGCTCACCACCGAACCTCAGCGGTATTTGCCGCTGAAACTCACGGTGCGCACTCTACCTGCGCTCAAACATAGTCTGCTCTGCTGAAGCTGTCTACTTCTCAACAGGTGGGGGTGCTGCTACCGGCCCACTCGGAGAAAGGGGCTCACATGATGGGTCATGGAATGAGGCCTCATAGCTCACATGGTCTTCGTCACATACCAAAGCTGGTATCCTGGCTAGCTATCCTCACAGAGACATCCTGAATGTTATCAAGGAGTGCTGTGATCAGATGAGCATATATGTATATTAACAGTAACAACAATGGGGAGCTGACTCAAGAAGGATAGTCAAAGAATCAATCCTATGTGATGTACAAACCAATTTTTCCTGAAACAAGTGTCTCAGCATGCCGAGTTGACTAGTGGGTATCAGGGTCCTGGTGAATGGATACGTCGGCTGCTGCACCATCACTGGACTCCTTGGCCCGAGAGCCGCTCTTGAGACACTTTAACATTGTTTCCCTAGATCCCAACAAATTCCTTTTTAGGGACATCCAAACAACATCCCAAGGAATGAAGCACCTTTGATACCACTTTTTCACGACCCAAACCTTCCCTGGATCAAGCCGCAACTACCCTAAGCCTGCCTCTATAGGCCAGGGGCTGGAGACAAGCGTCGAAGGCTAAACAACTCAGGGAGGCCTTTACCTGAGTACCGGTACACACACACACACATCCCACTCAATTCAGAAGTGAAGAGTAAATGGAAAAGTAAAGTAACAACTACTATAAATAAACCAAAAAGTGCATCAACCTCTAAACAGTACAAAAGAGTGCTGAAGGTAAACTAAAAAGAAAAGGGGCAACACATGTTCCCGACCAGAAAAGTGCCACAACCCGGCAACATGTAAACAAAAGTGAAA
The DNA here is from genome assembly GCA_963277665.1 of Viscum album. Classification (NCBI taxonomy): domain Eukaryota; kingdom Viridiplantae; phylum Streptophyta; class Magnoliopsida; order Santalales; family Viscaceae; genus Viscum; species Viscum album. Next base: position 688,986,764 of record OY728148.1, read on the forward strand.
TAGCTGGGAGATTCCCACACCTAGAACCTGACAACGACCACCACACACGGTCCAAGCTCCCGAACTCCTAAGCTCCTCTGACGTCACGGCCAACCTGTCCGTCATCTTCAAGGGACCACCAAGTGCGGGAAAATCCCAAGCAGGGGTGAGTATAAAAATACTCACTAGGATTCCCCGAAGGCTCGAGGGATCATAAAAGGAGGTACTGAAGAGGTGAACAGAAGATAAAATAGGGAAAATTAAAGGTTTACAACAGAGAGTGCAATAAAGAGTACAACTCAAACCAACAAGAGGAAGGAAGTGGACTCGTCCAAACACAAGGAGCTAGAAGTGGTGAGAAGATGAACTTCTCGTCGAGTCTTCGCTACCTATAACAGGAGAGTAGACTCATCCAATCACGAGAAGCTAGACACAGAAAGCACGTGGCATACCTGGCATGTCTTCACCTCTCCTGGAAGGAGAGTAACCAAAACCCAAGGAGTGGGTACTGGAACAAGGTATATACATATCCATATGCTCAAACAAGAAGCCTAAACAAGATTGTAAAGGGATCTCCACCCCGTAGCTCAGCCAAAGAAAGTGTGTATCCAACAATACCAGAAGTAAACACCATCGATGCCCAGTATCCCGCACGTCTTCCCTGAACTTCAAGTCAGGGTGCTCAAATCACCACACCTAGACACTATCCACTTTGGGCGTCACTGACTCACCTGCACAGTTTTAGGTCACGTCTCAAGGATGCATCTTGGTGGGGAAAACTCCCCTCATACTTGAGAGTTCTAGGGAACATCAAACCACACCTCATCACTGCCACACAGTCGAGAGGTCTCTTCAAATTCGACCGGCGACTCCCTGCCTAGCCCCACTAGAGGGTAATCCTTTGAAGTCGACGGGTTCCCACTGGAGGGAGACCCAAAAAGAGTCGACGGGTGCCACACTACCTAGTCCTATAAAAGGGTAATCCACTAGAGGGATACCCAGTTAAAGTCATCGACGAGTCCAATTCTTAGTCCCGTAAAAGGTTACTTTACTAGAGAGAGGCTCGGAACTGTCATCAGGGACCACTTTCCAGCCTAGTTGAAGGTAAGACTGGCATCAGGGACCACTTCCCAGCCCCGCTGGAGGTAAACCCGGAACCGCTCGGGCCATCCCTGCTAGATGGTACTGATCAGTGAACACCGCTGTACTGGTCATCCCTGCTGGATGGTAACCCACTGGCCATCCCTGTTGGATGGTACCGCTCTAGCCAGCCCTACTGGAAGCAACCTCCTGGGTAGAGGATCGATGCCCATGTAATGTGTTGGTCACACCGAATCCACACAAAATCTACCAGGGAACTCGAAGCAACTCTGCCGGCCAAACCATCAAGAATAGAACCAGGGGGAAACCACTCAACCCTGCTGGTTGAAACCATAGTGAATAGGACAAGGGGGAAACACACTCAACCCTGCTAGTCGAAACCATCGTAAACAGGACCAGGGGGAAACCCACTCAACCCTGCTGGTCAAAAAACGATAATAAAACCTGGGGAAAAACTCAACCCTACTGGTCAAACAATATGAGAACAGAACCAGGGGAAACTCAACCCTGCTGGTCAAACAAACGAGAAAAAAACCATGGGGAAAAACTCAACCCTACTGGTCAAACAAACGAGAACAGAACTAGGGGAAACTCAACCCTGCTGGTCAAACAAACAAGAACAGAACTAGGGGGAAACTCAACCCTGCTAGTCAAACAAATGAGAACAGAAGGACCCTCTACGTCGCGAGAGGTCAAGGGTACGCAAAGCAGAACATGACATGCACATGGGGCCCGCACGACGTGTGTCCCCAAGTCAACTCCAACCAAAAGCACAAACATTCTCAGGTACAAACAACCACATGTACCTCCAAGAATTCCTGTATACTCCCAGAGTATACCACGTTTCCAACCCAAAGGATATCGTGAACATGGAACCCAACATCAACAGGATGGGCATAAACATAACAACTTCAACTTTCCACCTCATCGGCCCAGGCACAGCCAACTACATCTCTTCAAGAATTACTTAACTCACACAAAAGTGCATGCGATCACACGCCAAGGGTCTGCTACAAACACAGTAGGACAAACCACCACCGGTACACCCTTCATATTTCCACATTTAATAATACCACGAAAGAGGCTCCGCTCATGAAAACTAATTACCCCATTGTAATCGTCATAGAAAAACACGTGAGATAGACTAGCTACTCAACTCAAATGGATATCCGGCGTAAAAGTCATCTAACACCAATTTACGCCCGAACGACGTCCCGGGGTCCTGATACTCGGCCCCGAAAACAGTCAGGCACATCACACCATTGCGATCCCCTTGGGAAAACACATAAAAAGGACTTCTCACGTATGTGGAATGAATATCCGGAGAAAAAGATGTGTTTAACCATACCGCACACGAGCGGTGCTGCAAGGGACCCGTATCCCGGTCCCGAAGCTCAATGAACGGGTTGCACAGTTGCGATCCTCTCGAAAAAGTACACAAGGGGGAATATTCACTTTTCTAAAATGGACACCCAGTGATAAAGCTAGAAATCACCGCCAACTCACAAAATGACCCTCGCAGGGCCCGCACCAGCGTGTGGAATTAAAGCGGGCAGATTGCGCCAATGCAATGCCCTTGAAAAACACTCAGAATCAACTGCTCACACGCCCAAAACGGACGTCCGATGAAAAATTTAAAAAATGCTGCTCCCAGCTTAAAAGCCCGGCCATGGACCCATGCATCAACTCCGGCTTCAACACCCAAAACCACACTGGTAATCTCTTCCTCAACTCCAGGGTCACAACGCCACTGACGACACTCAAATCGGACGACGGATGTGTCCACGCCGCCCAAAACAAAACCCCTGAAAAAATGACAAACTACTTAAAGGCATGTCGAACCACCGAAGCCCCCGTTTTGGGAGTTAAAAACCCCCAAAACCATCTCAAAATGTTCGTCTCAATTTAAGGGACGCTTCGCCATAGACACTGCCCAAATCGGACACCCTGCAGATGATTTATGATATAAAAATCATTTTTTCATAATAATAATAATAATAATATAATTATTATTATAAAAATTGTATATTTATATATATATTTTAAAACTAGACCGGCCAACTGGCCGGTCTTAGCGTGTGGCCCAGCAGGACCTGCCAATCGCAGGTCCTTGTCTCCCTGCAGACAGGCCAAGCGGCCGATCTTCCTCAGCACGCCAGTAGGACCCATGGGTCCTGCTTCCTCCGTACGCCCGAGGCCATGCCTCGGGCTCCCCCTTGACCAAGATGGCCGGATCCCCTTGCAGGCAGGAGCCCGGTGCCTCCGCTGTCCACCGTCACCCTCGGCGAGGCACGCTCGCCCGACCACTCGTCTCCGGCTGCCTCGCCTTCACCGAGGCCCCCAGCTCACTCGGCCGCTGTCCTAATCAATCCAAGCTGCCCGCTCACCGAACCACTGTGTAGGCCTGCTACCAACACCTGAGAGCCTACCGGACCACCTACCAGAACCCCCAACGCCGGACGGAGAAGCTCCAAAACTGCAGGAAAACACCAAAAACCGCAATCTTCGGCGGACGTTTGCAAGCTCCTCAGAACTTGGATTTACAAACCGAAACAGGCGATGGAATGATCGAAAAAAGTACAACACATAAATTGGATTTGTTCGAAGATCAAACAAAATTTAGACGCTACAATTTAGGTTCAAAAAAGATATTTGAAATTAAAAATGAAATGAAGATCTTCTACCACGTGTGCGTATCCCGAAGCATCGTAGCGATCCGCCACCTACCGCACTTGGAGAGGAGGCAATGGAGGAGAGCTTCTTGAGGGGATCTCCTTGGTCGATCTCCTTCCTCTACCAGAGAAAATCAGAAGGGGAAAGTGGGGGGGTTAAGTTTAAGTAGAGAAAAATTGATTAAAATGTTTTAATTAATTTAACCTCCAAATTAACCCGCACCCGAAACTCTTGGCGGGGTCAGGATTAAACCTCCCCTAGGTTAAAAACCACCTCCCAAGCACAAAAGTTGTCTCAGAATTTCAATCCAAGATACCGTTCAAAAGTTATTAAACTCAACGCCCGAGGTCACCAAATTACGAAAATGCCCCTGGTGGCATTTTTCACAGAAAGCCCGCGCCTGCGAAAGTTACACCCCCTCTAGAGTAAATGACACACTCCAGACTCAATGGTGCCCTAGATTTTACCATCCTAGCTTCCGTTCAAAATATACTTGAGTTAATCCATTAAACGAATAAACTAATTATTTAAATTATTCATTTAACGTTCCGCTAACGGGCGAGGGGTACCAACGTCCCGTGTTGACATATTTTATGTCATTCCTAAGGTAAACACCACATTTTAGACCCATCCATGACACAGATTCCTGATCCGGATAATCGTTTAGGAGTTATCCCTTTTATTTGGTGTTCCCAGTGTGAACGCACTGAAAATTTAATTCCGACTACACCGGGGCTCGGAATCGCACGCTGTCTGAAGGCGTTACTCTAGAATAACACCAAGAATATTCCAAAGTTGTTTATAGAAAAAATCGGGTTCTTATAGAAATGGTATCTTCAGACATCTAGTTTTTTTTAGTCTTGGATGATTATATTGATGTCTTTGCTGAGGAAATTTCCGGACAACCTCTTAGGCAGTAGATGTAATTATTTATCAACTTACATCTTGGGACCGAATTGATATCTTTTGAGGCATATCATATTTCCACTATAGAGATCCAAGAGATAAGGGTGCAGTTGGAGGACATTTAATGGAAGGGTTTTATTAGACCCACTATTTCCCCTCGGGACAAATCTATTTTTTTTGTGGAAAGGTGGATTAGTGATTAGGGATTTTTTTATTACTGTTTCCTAAAATTGGACATGATAAAAAACAAGTACACCTTTCTGAAGTTTTATGACATCTTTAATCAGTTGTGAGGCATGAGATAGTTCGCAAATATCAATATTAGGTCCAACTACCACCAGTTGAGGGTTTGGGATAATGATATTCTGAAGTTACGATTCCAATGTTGTTACAAATATTATGAGTTCATAGTGATGCCTTTTGGTGGGAAGAATTTCCTCGTTGTGATTATGGATATAACGAACTGGATTTTTAGCCATACTTAAAACAATTTGTGGTTAACTTATTTGATGACATAATCATCTAATCTATATCATAGGAAGACCATGTAGTGTTCTTGAGGATTACCCTAGACATGCTTCAGGATTAAAAACATTATGGTAATCTTTTAATGTTTTAGTTCTAGATCCATGAGGTCTGAATTCCGAGGCACGTGATTTATGAGCATAGATTAACTATGGAACCGATGGAGGTTGATGCAGTTCTTTATTGGGATCCAACCAAGAGTGTGTTAGAGGTACATATTTTTCTTATCTAGGTGAGTTACTAAAAAATGTTCATTGTGATCTTCTATAGGATTTTAGCCTCTATGACCACTTTGACATAGAAAGGGAATCTTTTTACCTAGAATGAGCTGTGTCAGTGAGAAATTGAGGAGTTGAGGAAGTGGATGAATAGTAATTCTACTATGAGACTACTAAAGTAGGTCATAGAGTATGTTGTGTATTTCATTACCTCTAGATCTAAGTTCAACTACATGTTGATGAATAGGTTGACAGTGATTACATATGGTTGAGGTAGTGGATACCCCATGAGAAGAACTACGTAACTCATGAACTGGTGTTGGAAGTGAAATTATTCTCTCTAAGTATGTCGAGGCTCTGTATTTTTGGATATCAATTTGTTGTTTACTTAGACAATCATAGTCTCAAATATGTATTCATACAGAGAGATCCAAACACGATAAAAGGAAATAGTTGGAGTTCTTGTAATACTATGACTTTGAGATAGTCTATATTCATGGGAAGGGAAAAATTGTGGTAGATTCCCTTAGCTAGAAGTCTCATTATTAGTTGGTGGAGGAGGTTTTTGAGTAGTTGGATTCCTTTTAACCGACCTTGGTAGAGGAGAGAGGTGTAACTTATCTTCCGTCAATGATGTTGAATCCACCGCATCATCATCATGTGAGGGAGACTTAGTGAGGAGATTTTGACTATGAAATCCTACAAGACCAAATATCCTTAGGAGATTCACCATATATATTCTCTAAAGGAGGGAATCATGTCATCATTTTACAGGTACCTACTTTGGTTTGAGTCATGTTGAAGTGGAGGTTACGAGGGAGTTTCACACTTCTCCTTTAGCTATACATCCCAATGTAGGGAAAGTGTATAAGGACCTTTAATGATAGTTTTTCTGGGATAACATGAGGATAAGCATTTCAGAGTTCATCTCTATGTGTCTCACATGTTAGCAGGTGAAGGATGAGCACAATGTTTTGATAATTTTTTATATCGCCTTGAGATCATAGAGTGGAAATGTGATAGCATATCCATATACTTTGTAATAGGGTTTCTGTGAACCACATGAGTCTATGATTCCATCTAGGTGATAGTTTTCTAACTTAATAATTTAGTTCAGTTCCTTCTATCATGGATCATAGTTTAGTAGAGAATTTGGATAAGTTTTATGTGTAGGAAATAATACTACTCCATGGGGTTCCCTCAATGATTATCTTTGACCGTGATGCATAGTTCACATCATGATGGGGGAGAGGCATGAATGTGGCATTCAACTCCTAGTTGAGGATGAGTATAATTTTTTACCCCTAGATGAGTGGGTATAATGATCAAAATATCTATGTTTTAGAGGATATATCATGGGTTTGAATGATAGAATTCGGATTCAATTGGGAGGATCACTTGCCTTTGTTAGAGTTTTCTTATAATCATTTCTATCACTCTACTGTTAGTGTGGCACCTTTTGAGGTTCAGTATGGAAGACTCTGTAGGTAACCCTAATGTTGGGATATGATCAGTGAGGTCTCTCTTATTGTATTATAGATGGTGCAGGTGATGATGAAGATGTTTTAGGTGAACCATGAGTGGATTAAGAAAACCCATAGCTGATATACATCTTTTAAAGATCAACATTATAAGACATTGGAGCTCAATTAGGGAGACCACATTTTCTTTATAGTCTCCCACAATGAGGATAAATAAGATTCATCTATATTGGAATTCTATCTATGAGGTTCATCAGGCTATTCAAGATCTAATAGAGGGTTGGAAAGATTTCTTACTATCTTTTTTCACCTCAATAGTTGGATCGACTACATGACATATTCTATGTCATAGTTGAGGAGATATACAAATGATACTATACATGTTATTGATTAGGATGAACTAGAAATAGATGATGTAACCACCTTCATGGATTACTCTATAGGGATCTAGGATCGACATGAGAGCATCTTGCATGGACATACCATTCCCTTGTTTTGTGTACTCTGGCAGTATGGGAGCATGATGGAGATCCCCTGAGAGTGGGAGAGCCATATGTAAGCTTTGTATGAAATACTTTTTTCTTAGTTTTTAATTTTCAAGGATGAAAATATGTTAATGAGGGAATAATATAGAGGCTATTCTTTTTCCTTGTAAGACATTGAAATATATTAAGGAATATTTTTAGAGCCATGTTCGGAGACAAAAAGAGATTCCAAGGCCTAATGATCCAGATATTAAATTTATAAAAATATTAAATATATTTTGTATCACACATGTGAAAATTTTCATAAATAATGTAATATCCTCTCAAAAATGTCTTGTATTGGATATCTAATATCATGGTTGAATTTGGAGCATGTAATTTATCCTAGGTGCGACCTAATGATGGTTGGTGACAGACGTTCAGATGAAGAATCCAATTGCGAGTGATTTTAAATTAAAATAAATGATTAATTTTTTTATTTTAATTTTCATGACCTAAATAAAATCCTTTATAAATATGTCATTTTGAAATTTCACCATGGTTATTCATATAACCCAGGGAGGTTTTTGAAGGGACCATTAATGAACTTCATTAACGGATCAAGATCATATGATCACTAATGATCAGATTGAGGTGAATTAATAGAAAAAAAATAATTATTATTGTTGGAGAACTCATTATTCACCATCAAATGATCCAATATTTACATAGGACTCATTAATTATGATTTTAAGCCTATTTATTAAATTTATTAAACATTAATTCAATCGTATTATCTCTTGTTGGAAATTTCAAACTCTTTGCCTGATCCCCTATGTCGAATTAAATAGTTTAGTCAATTTATTATCCTTCTTATTCCGTGATATTAGCTGAGTTTCCCCACTCAGAATTCATTGGATGAGAATTCTGGGCTAATGATTTCGGCACCCTTATTATGGTGATTTCCCCCCATTGTTCTTTATGTTATTCATTATGGGTCTATAAGGTCAGAGTTCCACTTTTTTGGGTGAGTTCAAGTGAGATCAAACCCCCAGATTTGTGAAAGATTTATATGCGATGAAAAGATTAGTTATTTTAGGATGGATAAACATGGATAATGGGATGTGAGTGATAAATCCAATGGATTTTGGATTTTGGAATTAGCGGTAGCAATGAGAGGTTCATTGGGTGGTGTGCAGGCTTCATGTGGATCAATGAAATCTGATTTCCATCCTTAAGATGGCCAGAATCGATGGAAATAGGTGAATCTATTTGATCTTAGGTTGTAAAAAGGTGTAAACCACAATGAAAAAATATTATATAGAGAATGTAGGATGAAACCATAGTTTCTACAAAAACCTATCTACATGATGTGTATTCTGATAAACAATCATCGTGTATCCCCACCAAGATATGGTGGCTAGGGTTTTGGGAAATATAAGGATCACATGCCATGTAGATGGGAAACATGCTATGTGAGACTCCTCAGGTTTCCAGGCTATGTGGCAGTTATACATGCCAAGGACCCTAAGTGAGAGGACACACTGTGTACTCCAGGAGTATATGTACATGACCTGAAGGATACAAGAAGTTACAGGAGCATGCAGTTCATCCTGAGGAGGTAAAAACACACCATTTAGTACCTTTACATGCCATGTACCACTATATATCTAGTGAGATATGTGTTGGAAAGGAAACATATAAGAGGCAAGTGGAGGTCACACACCTTGTGGACCAACTTACACATCATTTAGTTCTTTTTGAAACTTATACATATCATATCTCCATCAGTGTAACTCATATTTTGGAACATTATTAGCCTATTACGAGTGCCTTTCCACATAGAATTTTATGTTTGACTTCATATTGGATTTTCAGATACAACATGAGATTTTCCAAGCATGGGATTTATTTAGGTGACACTCGATGGTGACATTGATTAGGAATTATCATCACAGAGTTTAGATACAGAGGCAACACTCCCCTATCAGACCATAACACAACTCCTATATCCAAAAAGATGGTACTCCTATATCATTCCAATGTTCATGTCCTCTATACTTGTTGTACATATTCAAATGTGACACCCCCTATCACACCAGGGTGTATGTACTCTATCAAAAAATAAGGTACTCCCCTATTATACCAGGGAATGGGTCCTCCAATCCCATTATACAGATACATATTTGAAACTCCCCTATCACACAAGGGAATGAGTTCTCTATCAAAAGAGATGGAACTCCTTATTCACACCAGGGCACGGGTCCTCCATAATAATTGTACAAATATAGAGGCGACACTCCCCTATCACACCAGGGTGCATGTACTCCATATTTTTTACAAAATTATAGTGATGGTACTTCCCTATCATACTAAGTCATGAGTTCTCCTCATGAATATTCTAGACATACATGAAATATGATAGGAATCTATGATGGACCTTTGAAGATATTGGAAGAATCATTTTCCTAGGATGGTTTGTGAGATAGAGATCCCCTTTCTCTCTCATATGATTTTCCTATATAATCATACATCCTTATTATTATGTTTTGTTTACATATTTATTGGGTTGATATGGTTACTTCTATAGTGTCTTATATTTCTCCCCCTTCAGTTTTTTTGGGAGTTTGACTGCGTATGTATATACCCACCCATGCATGAGATTTTCCTGCATGTGTCATGTATTATGTAGATTGAGGATAGGTTGATGATGGCATTGACTGAGCTTAGGGATAATTTGGTAAATTTGAATGAGTATGGTGATTGGGTATTGGAATTAAAGAGTGGAGGTCTCTTGGATTTCTTTATTTTCCAGTTATTGTTAGGTTATGACATATTTTCTGGATGGGAATGCATTTTTTCCTTTAATTTTCATATTATTCTTTCATACTCTTTTTTATTCCCTTGAGGCTATTACATGCATTATTTTAACTATATATGGTAAAATATTTAATTATTATTCCTTTATATTTCATCATGGAGATGGTTGGGTGCGTGCATACAAGAACTTTTGGAAAAGGTAACCCATTTTAGTGATGCATTTCAGTGCTTATCTCCATTCCCAACCAATGGAGGTGGGATTGGGGTAGTTGTGTCATGGAATTTTGTCAGCTAGGTGGGCCTCAATGGTTGTGGTCATGATGGGTAATACCATCAACTAAAATTATAAAACATATTGGTAACCTTAGGATGGGAAAACCAACTCGACTAGTATCAACCCTCCATCAACTCCTGCCTCATATCCAATAGAACAAAAAACCTCTTTAGAAATAAAATGGGGCTGTTTAGAGAGAAAGAAAAATAAACTAAGGTCTCCCCAATATCTAAAATTATTTTAAAACACTATAAATCACAATCCATTTCCTAATCAATCCAAATCTGACCATCTATGGATGTCATGGACTAAAAAAAGGAAAATCACATGCTCTCATTCCTCTACCACATCTTGTCACATCATAGTAAGTATTCTCATCATGTACCACTCATCCTCTGATTATAACACTACTTGTGTCAATAGTTTCCCAATCAAGTAGTCGACCACCACAATCCCCTTTCTGGGTTTGTATGCTATATAAAAACCGAGATTCTAATGATAATATAACTTTTGAATCTACCAATGATTCATATATCTTTAGGTGAAGATTTACTTCAAACTGTTATGGTCTAAATATAGAATAAATCAATCCCTAAAATGATCATATCTCCATATTTTCAAGAAATTTATCATGACTACTAACTTTATGTTGATAGTTAAGAAATTATTCTTATGTGGTAATTAGAGGAAGGATCTATTTTCCACCAATGGTCAAGCTGTATCAACAGATAACCAAATCCCATGCTGTAGAATAAAAATAAACAATATAACCCATATTCATATTAGGGAGAATCTGAACTTTATCTGAAGTCAGTTCTCACTTTAAACTACTCTAAATACCTCCAAAAATTCCAATCCCAATCAATCATGACCCAATTTTGAGTCAAGGATGTCAAGTTTGAATCCATCATGGAGAATTACTTAATGAAATGCCTATATTATCAGACAAACCTTGGAATCTATTGATATTGAATACATTCTCGAGATGGTACCAAGACACCACTATTTGGATCTTCTTATGATCCACCGAGATGCCTTTTTAAACAGTATATAACCCCTGAATCTGAAATTCTAAATCAAGAAATATCATTTTGATAACATTACATACAAGTGATTATCCCTCATGTTTTCTATGAAAATTACTAGATACTCTCCATTTTCCTAAATATAATTAAAGTACCCTAGGATTCCATATAAAAACACAACCATGAAGACATCCATAAAACAATAGAAGATTCAATTCATAAATGACATAAAAACCACTAAATCATTAGTAAGGACCAATAAAATAGCAAAATCATAACAGTGGCCATACATTCTCTTGAATGTTGTATTAGAGATTCTTACATATAAATCCCTCAACTAGTGATATCCCAATATTAGATAGATATTTGAAAAACAAGAGGATCCCTTGAGATGATAAAAGAGACCATAAATTCTAGGAAATAAGTATTTATTATATATGGACAAATGATTGAGATTTTTGTAATCAATGAAAATCTAGAGGTTGTCATTTTACTTCTTCGAAAAGAGAATCAATGATTACCATGATACATAATTGGTTGAATAAATCTATTTCCTTAAAGATCCCCTAAATGGGATTTAAAATTTTTATGGTGGTGGGATCCATTTGGTATGATGATATGAAAATTTGGCTCATCCTAAGAAGTAAGTTGATAGAAAACTTTACCTTCCTATAAGGAAAAATCCCAAAAATTCCTCTTGAAATATATATGGATATATTTCCACCACTGATGGAAGATCACTGGTTGATATCTATTTCTCAACATTGAATAGAATACTAAAAATTAGTATAACATCTACCCAATATCTAGAACAATAGGTCCTTCTCTCCCTATCCTAGGGTCTCACTCACCCTAATAGAAACGAGTGTTCCAATAAAGAGAGAGGAACTAAAATTCGTGGTGATAAAAATAAATCTAGTACTTGAAACTGATCATTTAGTTCATGTCAATAATAAGACAGATGGATAAGAACCAAAAAATCCAATAGAATCCCAATATTTTAAATAACCACCAAATAATCTAGAAAAAATAATCCTAGATTCTTCTTCTTTTGAAATGGAGTGGAAAGATCTAACAAAAAATGAATCAACCCTAATCATAATCCTAAAGAATTATTCAAAGTTTATGATGTACAGGAAAGAAATGCCTATATAAAACCACTCCAAAGACATGGAATGAGAAATAAACATCATTTATCTAATGGTAGTTGGACCAATATTTCTCCTATGAAACATGTTTAGTTATATATAAATTTCTAGATTAATAACCAACCTATGTATTCTTTGTTAGATGAGGGTCCCCATTTTTATGAGGATGGGGTCCTACACCCTTAGATGCATTAGAGAGAAACTGAGAACTCATGGAGATAGAAGATATTACTATAATTCCCTAAGGTGATCCTCTTTAGAAACCATGAAGATTGATTAGACACCCACACTAGTGAAAATACCTAGGTGTCTCTTGGAATTCTGGTTTTGATTATCCTTCCCCGTAATTATAATCATACTGTTTGTGGTGATGCCCTTGGGATTCAGCATTATAGACCACACTAACTCTCTATTGCCTTTTTTTGGAGTGAATAGTGATTTTTGAGTGATTTAGTAAGCTATGAATCAATTTATGTCAATATGTATTGGAAAATAAGAATATCTTGTATATTTATAGGAGATCCCAAGCTTGGTAATGTGTGATGTCTTAAAGAAGATCAATCCTAGAGAAGTTCAAAGGACATATATTATATCTTTCATTAAGTGGATTTAACTATGATGATTATCGAGATGTTCTTTAATTCCAAACACTCGTGTCAATGGTGACATATTGGTTTCAACATGATGAAGAAGTGAAATTAAAAAAGGACCTGAAATATATTTTTTATTGCATGAGGATTTTTATGAAGACCACAAAAATATTTATTTTCCTAAAGATTATCACATTTGTTTTGGAAGTTTTTTAATGGTTATGAAAAATGATATATATATATATATATTCATAATAGATTATTTTTAAATTGATATTTGGGTTCAATTATTAAATTTGTACTAGGTAATTATACTAAGTATTTTATATGGGTGTTAAATAACAAATTTGATAGCCATAGATAACTTTCTAGTCTAGATCAATCCCACACATATGGGAGTAGGCTCAACCATGTAGAAGATACAAATAAGATATCCAATATTGATAGGAGTTATGAGTCGAAATGAATAGTTCCCACAAGGAGTGCACACTAGTTCATACACAACATACTCATAAGGCACACAAAAGGGTGCCCGAGGGACCATCCAAGTGTGTGGCATGGCCCATGTGGGCATGTTTCAAAGGTGTTCAGGGTTCCAAACTCATGAAAGATCAAGAACTTACTGATAAGTGATTATATATATAGCTGTGTTTAACTGAACAAAAGTTCAATGTTGTATGATTTGATCAAACATGAGGTTTCCCTGGTTTTTCTGAGCTCATTATTTTGAGTTGATCATACACTCAATTATATTGCATCTATATTATGATGTGTAAGCATGTAGTTTTAAAAAATATAGATTATGTCATTGAAGAATCAAATATTTCAAGAGATATTCATGCATGAGATGATTCATGTGTTATGATCACATGTATGTGGGGTCTAGCATTGCAATTGAAGAAATTAGTTATGTGAATATTCCATGATTCTTAGTGTTGTGTGATATTGAAAAAAAGGAAACATTAGTTTTAAATTTTGAGATACAACCAAGATATTCAACCCTTTGAATGTATCCTTACATGAAATTTTAATTGGATATATTTATAAGGAGTCTTGACTTGAAATTAAATATAGAGGAGGGTCAGTGGTTTAACATCTATAAATACCAAGGTATTGAGATGAGTTAATGCTGTTGTGTTTTTTAGAGAGATATATTTTTTTCTGAATAACAAAGTATTTGATTTAGCCTTTGCAAATAATCTTATGTGAAGAATATTTCCTATAAAATCTCTTTCACAAATAAATTTTTTTTGATGAACTTTCAAGTTTTCTATGACACCGAACTCAAATTTTCATTAGTTTATAAATAATAGAACAATGCACTTTTATTTATGTAAAGAAGAATAAGAACATGAAGAAGTGATCATTCACATAATCTAATCTACATGAAGAAGATTTTAGCATTGTATAATTAAAATTACATAAATAAAAAGGTAGTAGACTCACATATATAAAATTATTTAAAGTGGTTTGAAAAAAATAATACTATGTATTCTTTTATGTGATGTAGAAGTGATATATAGCATATTGGGTTCTAGTTTACATGATGACGATGGACATAGTATGAGGTTGGGTAATAAGAATTCATAAGAACATAAAATATTAATTATAATACATTGTGTATGATCTAGTATTTTCATGATATTCCCATGTAGTAACTTCATGAAGACAAAACCACATACAATATTTATTCCATCATAATTTAATGAGGCTAGGACTTCATCAGAAGATGGAAAAATAAATTTCTAAATCACTTCATTGAATGAGAATCTAATACTAGACTTTTTTTTCATATTTCTATCATCAAAATTTAAAGACAGAAGAACATTTTTTAATCAGACTGTTATTTATTGATCATCATTTGGGTCAAAAGAATACGATATTTTAGTATATAGTAATATTTACATGATTGAGACTAAAGAAGAGAAAGAGGTTTTCCAGTTATCAATTTACTACTATTCATTCTAAAATACTTGAGATAGCCCACAAAGTACTATATACATGGAATCATTTGATTGTTTCATTTGTGATATATCCATTAGATTGTTGTCAAGAAGAGGAAACGTAATATATATTTTCATGGATATGAAGACTACTAGAAAAGTTGGTGTCTAATGATAATTGTACTTCTTTTTTGATCACTTCACATGGAGTAGGCTGATATCATATAGATTATAATCCAAATATTTATCCTTCATTGTACCTTTTTAGTGCCAGGAAAATGTGAACAAGTCCATACCCTTTCTTGTGATTTTATTTATAATAAATGGAAAGTTGTGTGTGAGTGAGATAATGACCATTGTATATTAGGGATGTATTCATTCACATTATAGGTGGACCTTGATAAAAATTCCTAGTGGTCCTTATTTTTAATATTTTATTTATATGCTTGAAAACCACAGGTCAATAATATAATATAATCACTCATCTAATTAGTGGAAGAGTTATTAAAAGGGATAAAAATTTTAAAGTGGTAAAAATTTATCCCACACTTATTAAACCCCCTTTTACCATGGTCATCAAAAAGTGTTCATAACTATTGCTATCAGAGGGAGGTGTCACAATTTTAATTGGATTTCATAATTTAAACCTTGTTGAAGATTTTATTTCTCTTTTAAAATAGTAATGGAGTGAAATCTTGGAGTATTTGTATCTACTATATATCATAACTCTATCTCAGTTACGACCTTGAAAAATAGAAAGAAAAAATAATCTATAAATATACATAGGAAACCCCTCTTATAGGATGATGAATTAGTTCCCAATTCCTTATTTTTGAGAAAGAAAAGTTGTGCATGAGTGTCAAAGATCTGGTAGTTTTTTCTACTACCAAGTAAATGGAAAACAGTTCTACCTTATATGATTATGAATAGATATTAAAAACATTTTCTCTAATATTTTCCAATAAAAGTAAAAAGAACTAGTGGTGATGACCATTCCTCATACTATAATTATTGAATAGATTTAATGAAGAGCCTATAATATAATATTATTTGTCTTGAAGAAGAATCTAATAAGAGAGAGTGTTCATTAGAATAAAGGGTGATGTAATGTCTTGATCTCACAAAATAAGGTAATATAAAGTTTAAAAACAATAGTTCATGAAGAATCATGTTCTAGAGTTGGGAAGGATTGGTTTGAAGCAATACAGAAGAAAGATACAACTATTGAGAGACTTAAAGATAAGTTCAACACATTAGAATAAAACCAGAAGAACATATATGATGTCAAAAATTCTCAACTTGAGATCAAATAAAATAAGATCATGGTTCCTAACACTTTCCTATAAAATAA
Organism: Viscum album; assembly: GCA_963277665.1. Taxonomy (NCBI): domain Eukaryota; kingdom Viridiplantae; phylum Streptophyta; class Magnoliopsida; order Santalales; family Viscaceae; genus Viscum; species Viscum album. Next base: position 689,003,262 of record OY728148.1, read on the forward strand.
AAATAAAATTCATTATGATGAAATTGAAAATATCAATAAAGTGTGTGAAGGGTGATGTAAGTTAGTCAAGGATGATAAATTCATTCTAAATATAAAATTATTTGAGCTTGAAGTGAAATTTATAAATTCTATATATTATCTAGTTGAGTCTTCACAATAAGCTAAAATAAGAGTTTTTATTACAGGAGTTTAAGCCAAAAAAAAATCTATAGAATATTCTTATCCAAAAATAAATGTATATTATGGGAAGAATATATTTAAATAAATCAATTTTCAATCTCAATACATCTCAAATAAAAAGGTTCCATCGATCTTTGATTATAATATTTGTAACAATCATGGTTTTGTATATGGGGAATGTTGAAAAAAAAAATTGTGAAAAAGTAGACGAATAAAGGAAAAAATAGACCCTCACTACATTTTTGGTGAAGAAAAATAAGTGGAAAATATGTTTTCCCCCAAAATAATCCCCTTATAATAATGAAAATAAATGAAAATACTAATATTTGTTGGTTACTGTTGGAGCTATGACAAATTTTAGCACATGGGATATGATTGTTGGTATAATGGGTTAGTACCTAATAATAAAATCATTCCTACGTCAATGGGAAGAAACTATTTGCTAAATAAAATTCCATAGAAGTAAGGAAAGATGATTACTATTATAAGAATATTTGAATGTTTGATGAATCTATGCGGGATTTTCAACGGTAGTGGTCTTAGTGATGAGGCATGAAAATAAAAATCATTTAAGCATGGAACTAATACAATTCAGAATAATATATAATATAAGGTGGATAATAGTGGGAAGTCAACCTTGGGAAAAAACTATAAGAAAACTCTTTTTAATAAGTCGACAAAGATGAGAGATATCTCAACCTTGGGTTAAAATAAGAAGTAGAATGATTCTAAAAAAACAAATAGGATCAATAAGGGTGTTACACTAAATAAAATAAGATGATTCTTTTGTTTAAGAAGAGTGTGATGACCAAACATTTTATAAATTAAATTCTCTTCTAAGTGAATAAATTCATTATTATGTAATATAATTATGGAAAATATATGCGCAACTTTAGTTATTTTGGAACAAGATAGTCTGTAGAATTTATAAATCATTAATAATATTAACCATTTATAATATATCTATTGTGTAGGGACCATTAATATTATTATATATCAAGGGTTATGATAAAGTCTAATTCACACAGATGAAAAAAGAAATGGCCATGACTAGTAGGATTGTACCCAATAATGCACATCTATCTGAGATTTTGAGGGAGTGGAATCATTGAGATTTTTTATTGAACAATACAAAGATAAGATTGAAAAATTAAAGCTTGATCAAAACCATTTAACGGATAATTTCTAGCTTATAAAGATTATATCCCAAACATTGTTCACTGATCCACCCTAAGAAAGCACCACCATCACAAACCTTACCTGTTGGGCATGAATTGGTGTAATAAAGGGTGATGAATATTGAACCTATTAATATGAATTTTTATATTTTATTTCTAATAAAATAATGATTATATTTATCCCTTTTTATTATCACTTTATATATGATGATATAATGAGTTTGATAAATATTATATTCTTAAAAGAAGAAATCAATATTGTAATTTTGGGAAATATATAGTTTAAATTAAGTGTCACTTTTTTATACTCAATAACTTTTTAAATACAAGTTATTTTAATAAAATATTCTTATTAAATAATAATTATTTAAATATAAATTTTAATATAATTTAATGAAGCCCATTGTATTTTTTATAAGGGTTAGAAATTGATTATTATTTTAAAAAGTAGTATTTTCTAGTAAATAGTTATTTTTATTTAAAAGTGTAAATTATCATATTATAAAAATTATTTTGTAAAAATAAATATTTTTTTTGAAATTTCTACATCAAAAATATCTCATAGTGATTTTTCATAATTTTCAGAGACAATTATATTTTAGGAAAAAATTAAACACAATATAAATATAAAGTTTGTATTATGATGTTATAATAGCACAAAAGTGATGTAATAAATGATATAAAAGGTATCTATGACAAAATATATATTTATCACATAAAATAATTAATTTATTAAGTTGTTTAATTAATTTTATAATCCTTTAATGAATCCCCCATCACCTATATTATATTTTATGTTTTTAAGATCAATTATTTAAGAACATGACTCACATCCCCATAACCAGTGGAATTATTTTAATATGTTAGGTTTTAGGAATTATAAAAAATTGAAAAATAATATTTTTTTGGTAGAATAAATAGGAAAAAACATGAAAAGGTTTGAGGTTTTTATTATTTTTTCATTTAGATTCTAAATCCTATGTTTAAAAATTAATAATGAATTCCTCTCCCCTTTTCTATAAATACCCACCCAACCTCTCATTCCTCTTCACTAAAAACCCATTAAACATGATTATATTATATCTATCTATATATAAATCTATCAAAATTTGTTACCAAGCTCTTAATAAGATTCTATAAATCTTTTTGAAGTGCTCTCCTGAGGTAAGATATTCTCTTATCATCCGATTTATTCGAGCACATTCATTGTATTATGTAATTTAATTTCCAATTTTTCATGTTATAATATATTTTTACCCATAAATTTTACTATAATAATTTTTATTATGTAATTATAGACCATACATCAATATCATTAATCCTTTCCATGAATCATTATGTACACCAGTGAAGCTACCAAAATTATATTTTGATTTTCCATGAAAAATATTTTTATAATGAATACCCAACCCCATTTCAACTCAAGGGAATTCCACTAGATGTAACCATCCTTAATTTATTTGGGACATACATTTATATAACCTTAAATCAATATTTTTGGGATTAAAATGATGAAAGGAATCCTTATTTTTCATGATCTATGCAGCACACTAATGCATGTACATAATATGAATGTGATGGGTGGACCTAGAATTATATAGTCCTCCAATGCATTGGGTAATGATTTTATCTCATGATATTACATTTAAGATGTATAATATGTTATCATAATAACACTATTTTATTATTTCTTGGTGTTTACCCTTGACTTATTCTTATGATGTCATGTTTTATATTATTGAAAAATTCATATGTTGCCTTTATGTTATAATCTTATATTATGCTCTAATGTTCTTGTTTATGCTTCTCACCCCTTTTATGACACCTTGATATTTTTATTGACTAACATGTATTAAATTCTTCATGCTATGATTTGATTATTCCTTTACTAGGATTTATATGTATCCCATTTATTATTTACATCCCTAGGTTATACCGTGCAGTTTTAAAAGAGAGATATATTTTTAAGATCATGTTATCGAGTTTTTAAATAATGTTATTTTAACTATGTTTCAAGTTATTATGATATTTATCTAATTACCCAAAATATACTAGGCCTCATGATATTTTGGGATTTTATTAAGGGTATATTTAGGTAATAAATCATGAATTAAGGTACATAAAGGATATGGGTTTTCATAGTTAGTATTAGAGAAAGGTCTAGTTATTTTGAGGGATTTGGATTAGATAAATTTATTAAAATCCATAGGGATAAGACTAAACCTAGGAAACCGTATTGAAATTATGGTAAAGTATAGAGTATGTTTTTTCCAATAAATAAAACCCCAGTCTGGATATTACAAATGGATGTGGATCTGGAATATTTGTATTTAGGGGTAATAACCCTTAAAAGAGTGCATTGGGTATTTAATAGATCATCAAATAGTGCATGAAAAAGAGACCTTGATACACACCTAGTTTGAAAATATCATTAGATATTTTTTTTTAAAATTCAAAAGCAATTCAAGAACTATTGTGAAGGGAAAAAATACACAAAAAATTTTATGTTAGGAAATAGACTTGGGATAACATAGATTGAAACCTAGAAATTCATTAGTTAAGGAATTTATTTAACTTATGGGATATCCCTTAAATGTTTATATTGTACCTTTTATGTTTTAAATAGTTTGAAAATTATCACTCTATGTTTATTTTGGATGAAGAAAATGATTTGTACTAGAATCAAATAGTGAAGGAAGGCTTATCGTCCGTTCATGAACAAAAAATGTACTATGTGACTATGGTTCTATACATTCACTAGTATAAAAATTATTTTTAAAACCTCATTTAAAACATCAGTTCAGCATAACTGATGTTAGAATAGTAAAAACTTTCGATTTGGGATTTGGTTACTATAATAACCATTGTCGAAAAATAATGAGTTCCATTTTAGACACCGATTCTATGAGAAACCAACACCAAACATTATTTATAATATTATTAGTGTCTCTTTTAGTATAAAATGATACAAAATATGCCCAAAAAAATTATTTTTCACATTGGTTTTAATAAAACTATAACACAAATTAAAAAATCTTTTATTTTTGGCATCTGTTTTATGGAAAACCGATGAAATTAATAAAAATAATTTTTTTTAACATCGGTTTTATTGAACAATTAATTTAAAACTCTTTAAAACAATCCCAACTTTAGTTCCCTTATATTGTATGTCACTCGTTCTTTCTTTCTCTCGACCTACAATGATTCCCAAAGCTACCAAAACCCTTATGATGGAGTTTTTTATTGTGTTTTCTGGAGTTGAATTATATTTTTATGATTTATGATCATCAATCATTCATATTTCATGATTCAGGTTTATATTTCATCTCCATAACCCTTAAACGATCAATTTTCACTTGGATCATAAGTTTTTCCATTCTTTTTTGTAGCTCATTGTTTTTAAAATGTAATAATTTTCCTTTAGAGAGTTTTTATTTCCAACTTCATGGTACATCTATTATGGTTGAGCAACACCATGATTATAGGTTTTTTGTTGTTTTTTTCTTTTTTGTATTTTGAAAATGTTTTAATCGTTTGTTTTAGTGTTATTAATTCCATAAAATTTAATTTATTTTATCTATATTGAGCATCAATATTGAAGTGTACAAATCCAAAATTTGTATGTTGTTTGTAAGAATTTCTAAGATAAATTATTTATTTTTTAGTTATAAATTTAATTCACTAATTCGTTTTTTTATATGCATTTCACTTTTAATTATTAATTTTTGTTAAAGTTTGTTTCATTATATAAATTATTTATTTATTTTAATTATCACATGGTTTTGTTCTAGGTTATAACTAATAGGAATATTGATTTCTCTTCTGATGAATCTAGGTAGAACATAGTAGTGTTGTTTGATAGTCGTTTGAAAAAATCTATGTAAAATTGATATAAATATCTTTATTCTTTACCATGTTCATCAATCATTGTTTATAATTATTTATTTAAATAAAATAAATACCTAGATAATTTATTTTTTATTTTATTTTAAATAATCATTGATCTCTCATCAGATCAGAAATATTTTTCATTAAATTTTTTGTGTTTTTAAAATATATCTGTTTATATGTATTTTTAAATGTTTATATGTTTTATTGATATATATATATATATATATATGTTCGTATATATGTTTATATATATTTGTTGAAATTATTTATATTTTTATTTTTTGATTCTAAACAAATCATAAACTTTTGGATCAGTGACACATCATGCAAAATAAATACCTAGAATAGATTAGTTTTTATTTTATTCATAATAAACGTTAATATTTCATGTATGAGTACTAATCATTTTTATTTTATGTTTTTATGATTCAAATTTTATCTATCTATCTATATATATTTAAATATTTATATGTTTTAATATATTCACTAATTATATTATGATCTCAGGTATTGAATGGATCGTAATTGGGTAAATTTTCGAAGAACTAGTAATGGATATGAAAAAGGAGTTGATGATTTCTTTAAATTTTCTAAACGAAATCTTCAAAACATAGATTTTATTTTCTATCAATGCATGAATTTTTTGAATATGATAATGTTAAATTCTATAGAAATGAAGTATTATCCCATTTGTAATGGTTTTATATTTAATTATACATGTTGGATCTGGCATAGTGAAATTACTATAAATTCTACATCTAATGTTGATGATAATATTCATGATCTCAAAGAGGGTCGTATTGAAGAATTAATTCAATATTTAAGTGTTGAAACCATTAAAAACTAACAACTGTTGAATGATTTTATGGAGATTCTGAAGAAAAATTATTCCTAGGATGTAAATATAAAGTGTTATTAATAGTTTTGAGATTGGTTAACTTGAAAGAAAAAATGGTTGGAGTGATAGAAGTTTCTCAAATGTACTTGAGCTCTTAAAATAGCTACTTCTTGAGGGAAATGAACATACAAATTCCAATTATGAGGCGAAGAAAATATTATGTCTAATGGGATTGGGGTATAAAAGGATACATTCTTTCCATAATGATTGTGTGTTGCATAAAAAATAATATGTTTTTTATCAAATTTCCCTACATGTGGAACATCACGCTATAATTTGGATGAAAATGTCAATTCATATTTATTCATAGGAATTGAAATATAACCTCATGCTAAATCAAATAATTACTTCCAATAATTCCTTTATATATAATTTTGATAAATTAACTCTTATTCATTCTCAAGTAGTGAAATAAAATCTCCTGTTAATGCAATTTGGTACATTCCAATAATTCCTCATTTGAAGAGTCTATTTTCAAATTCAATTGATGAAAAAATGTTAAGATGGAATTTAGATGAATGCATCTCTGATGGTAAATTACGTCACCCTTCTGACTAATCACAATGGAAGATATTATATAAACAATTTCCAGACTTTGTAAGTGAAGTATTAAATCTCAGAATGGGAGTGTGTACAGATGGAATGAATCCATAACGAATCCTAAGTAGTCGAAATAGTTCACGACCTATTTTGTTGGTAGTTTATAACTTATAGCCACATATATACATGAAGAAAAAATAGTTTATGATGAGCTTGATGACTTTTAGACCAAAAAATCTAGGAAATGATATTGATGTGTATCTTTCACCATTGGTTGATGATTTGAAACTTCTATAGGAGGCATGTATTAATGTTTTTGATGCCAATAAGAAAGAGTATTTTCTTTTGTGTGATTTGATAATGTTTAGTATAAATGAATTTAATGCATATGTAAACTTATCTGGATATAGTGTTAAAGGACATAAAGCATGTCCAATTTGTGAAGAAGAGATTTCATATTATCAATTTCAGAATGGAAGAAAGTCAATGTACATAGGACATTAAAGATTTTTGCGAATTGATCATCCATATCATAGATTGAAAAAGGAATTTAAAGGTTAATAGGAATAAAAAATTCTTCCAAAACCATTTTCATTTGAATAATATTACAAAATCTTGAAAAATATTGATTTGACAGTTGTAAAGAAAAGTATTTTTGGTTTTCAAAAAAATAACTAGAAGAAACAGTCTATTTTTTAAACTTCCTTAATAGAATTTTTAGAGATAAAACATAAAATTGATGTTATGCATGTTGTGAAAAATACATTTGATAGTTTTATTGGAACTTTATTAGACATAAAAGGAATGAAAAAAATATTAATTTAATTATAGATTGGAATTGATATCAGTGATAATACATTTGGAGTTTTCTCCCACTACGAAAGGAAATAGAACATATTTACCTCGGACTTGTCACACATTATGAAAGAGTGAGAAGTTGAATTTTTGTTAGTGTCTGTATCGTATAAAAGTACCCAATGGGTATTCTTCAAATGTAAAAAACATTTTCAGTGAAAGATTTAAAATCAATAGGTATGAAATCTCATGATTATCATGTATTGATACAACAATTGTTATCGATCACACTGCATGGTATATTGCCTCAACTATCATAAAGACTATCATCAGGTTATGTAATATTTTTAAATCCATTTTTATCAATGTTATTGATCAAAATTTGTTAGATGAGTTAGATAATGGAGATACTCTTTTACTTTTTCAACTAGAAATGTATTTTCCACCTACATTTTTTTTGATAGAATGGCTCATCTGGTGCATGAGATAAGAATATTCATACCTAATTATTTACATCGGATGTATCATTTTGAAATGTGTTTGAAAATTTTAAAGGGATATGTTAAAAATCATTATCAAATGGAGACCTCTATTGTTCAAAAATATACATCAGAATAGAATTTTGAGTTCTATACTGATTATTTATTTGAAGTGGAGGATATTGGTCTCCCTATATCTCGACATTTGATTGTTGATAGTGAAGGTAGAGGGATTCTAGGACTGAAGGTAAAGTTAATTCCATGCGATGAAGTCATGTAGGAACATTTATATATTTTGAACAACATAGATAAAGTTCAATCATATATATAATAACATATTTCTGAATTAAAGTGATGATATCCACGAAGAAATGAATAGTGGTTGATGATTGAGAATAAAAAGGAATTTGTTACCTTGTTTACAGAGAAAGTGAGAACGGATATATATACATCAGAAACATTAAAATGGTTGGTAGGGTGACCATCAATTAATGTGTTAACATGGACTGGTTTTGATTTTAATGGGTATACATTTTACCCAAAAAATCTAGATGATAAGAGTACCGCTAAAAATAGTGGTGTGATGGTTATTGCTGAAGAAGTTAATTTTTCAAGTTCAAAAGATAAAAACCCAAATTCTGCTTTGTCAACTTATTTTTGAGTTCTTGAGGATATATGTAAAATTGATTATTCAAAATTTTGTGTCACTGTTTTTAAGTGTAATTGGGTTGAAGACAATAGTGGTGTGAAACATGATGATTATGGATTTACAGTAGTTGATTTGAAAATATTTAATTACAATGAGGAACCATTTATCATGATGACACATGCATAGTAGAAATTTTATACCATTGATCCATTAAATGATCAGTGGTCCGTTGTTTTTCATGGAAAAATATACTGTTTGGTTGATGAGAATGATGTTGATGATGTTATTGATTTACATGAGACTTATTAATCTATTATGTGATTTCTTGATGATTACAATGACTACAAGGTAGAAATAGTGTATGTAGTACATAATGATCATGCTGAAGGAATATGGGAAAACACTAATTTATTCTTTTAATTGTTCTAGTAATTGTTTATATTTTGTTTCTTTTTTTTATAACATACAAATGCATGCCTCTTTTTTTACTTATCTTTGTCACCCTTATTTATAAATATTTAGTTTTCTAATGATATGAAGGTACGCAAAATTTCATTATACTTTCTTGTTTCAATGTCATATACAGAGAGAGAGGAGCAGTTACAAAGGTATATCTAATTTTTCATATTGTTAAATATTTAGTTATATAGTTATTTAATGAAAGAAAACTTTTAATTTATATTTTTTTGTTGGACAACTGATGCATCCTCAATGGAGGAGACTTCTACTATTATTAAAGAGAAATCAAGTTCGCAAGTTGATAAACAAGGTATTATTTGTTTACCAAAACTGTCACTTGGTCATGGATATGAGAGATTACATATTAATTTTGATGATAATAATAATGCAATTGGCCCAAATGCAGTTCTATTCATTAGTTTTATATCAATGCACAACCATTATTGGATTAGTATTTTATATCCTAATTGGAATTCCATCGACATTATGGAGAAACAACATCTTTGGGAGGCCGTGATGGTAAAATATATCCATTTATTTATTTTGTCTCATTTTCTAAATATTAAATATTTTAATTGATATATTTCATTAATTCAATTACAGATGAAATTCAATTTTGAAGAAATAAAAGAAATTAAGAAACAACGTATCTCTTTAGTGATGGTTTGATGGAAATATTTTAAAACAAAAATGACAAAAAATTATGTTTTGGGAAAGAAAAAGTTTGAAAACCCATGCCTTATGTATCTGTTTATAGATGCAGATACATTGAAGCAATTTGTTGAAACCATCATGGAGAAATTTTTTAGGTATGATAATTATTTTAAATTGTACAATTTATTATATATTTATCTAAATACTTATTAGTTCATTCTTATATAATAGGCATATATTTGATCTCATAAAGATATCCATTTGAAAAATTTATACAATTATACTTTATCACACAAATTGTATCCATTATTAGAGAAGAAAATTATTGAACAAAAATTTGAAACATTAAGAGCTCGATCTAGTATTGGTTCAGAAGAGGTCCTGTTTGGTTCTCCATCTACTCCCACCTACCATAAAAAATGGAAATGAGTGAGAAGAAGGAAAAATTACAAGTATCTTACAGAGGAAGCTAAGTAAGTAACTGATAAAATTGTAACTAAATATTATTTATCTGGCATGATTTTTTATATTTTATAAATTATAAAAACTAATATAACCTTTTCATTTTTCATTTTAGGATGAACTTTAGGAGTAAGAGGCATAACGTTCTTTTATCCTTGATGGTAGGATAAACATTCTAGCCACTGATTTAGGAAAGGAAAAACACCGCAGTCGTGTCATAGGATATCATGTAGGTTTTAGTATTTGGAATATTTTTTGTCAAATTACTAAATCAAGAGACCAAGAAACAAAATACATTAAATCTGAGTTAAAAGACTTGAAAGAGTTTATGGGGGATCAAATTCAACTAGCTGTACAAAAGGATTTTATAGAAATCTTGACCAGATAGTCAGAGTATACATAGCCTTCCCAGCCTTCCCATCTTTCTCAATCGGTTGTATAGCCACTACAGCCATCCCATCTAGACTACCCTTCCAAACCTACCTACTTTGATCCTCCACCTCCTCACTCGGACCAAACCGTATTGTGTGAGTTTTTACGGGAGATCCTCATATAAATATTTTTGCGTTAGGACTCACATATTTTGTGGGGATTCTATACATCACCATCTTATGCTGATGGGTTAGGTTAGAGTATAAGTACTTGATATTATTGATCCTAATACTCTACTAACATTTCCTACTTGGTAGATTACCAAAGTTTGGGATTTTCTTGGTCATTTTTTACTTTGTATAACCAGTCTTCTTTGTTATATTTTATATGAGGTATGAAAATTTTAAAATATAAATTACATATGGTTGAAAATTACATATTATGTTTTCTGACATTTGACTTATATAGGATTATCTGAAAGGAAAATAAATTACACAATTGAAACCCAATGTCCAGGATCAATTGACAGTAGATACTTCTAATATTTCTTATGGAATACAAATATTTTCTTAGGCTTCTTCTTCCTCAAATAATATCTATGAGTTTTAGATGAATTATGATATATGTGGATGATATTATCCATCGAGATTACTCAATGAAGATATCATGCATCTAGTTGATTTTGAAGAGCTTATCCTGAATGTGTTTATGTTGTTTTCCATGTAAGTAAATTGAAGTTTGAATTTTTATTTCTTTAATAAAAGATGGTTAAAATTGAAAATCTATATTTACATTTTAAATTATGTAGCTACACATGTTTATTGTAAAAAATTACAACACAAACACTTACAATTTTATAGATCCAAAATAAATTTCAATGGAAGGGAAACATGTGAAGAATCTTGATAGAGTTTCATATATATGTGAGATATTATCACACATGGAGATTGGATGTTTTATTTTTCTATTTCACTATAACGAAGAAAAAAAGCATAATTATGAACTAATGATTTTTAAAATGACATTAATTGTGATTTTTTTTTATTATAGGGGGCATTGGATGTTAGGAGTACTTTACCCAAGTGAATTCACCTTATATTGGGTTTTCTCTTTATTAGAGAGTGTTCATAAAATATTTTCCACATTATTAGATAGGTAATTTTTTATAAGCTCATTATGTTTAATTATCATTTTTTATAAATGCATTATTTTTTCAAATATAAGAAAATTAAATTCATGGAAAAAAATTAACAAAGAATACATGTTGATAAAGAAACCAAATGCAATCCAATATGTGGAAGTAATGTTAAATATTTTTTTATATTAGATATTATTCTTATTTTTGATAGATATTGGTTTTTATTTTGAGTTAATGTTTTATAACCATAGTGTCATCATAAAAAAAGACATTTTGAATGTGGTTATTATGTTCGACGATTCATGTACAAGATAATCACAACTGAGGTAACAATATAATTTTATAAGGTTAGTTATATAATTTTTTTTATATTTTCTGTAATAGTATTTTATTTTTTAATTTCATATCATTAAATATTATTTTATACATTCAATTATTATGATTATTCTACCTAAACTTATGTTACCCATCTTCAAAATTTGTTTGCGAACTATTTGTTAAGTCCGATTACAATTTGAGGTATGTATATTCTAATATTTATGAATAATATTGCATTTTTCTAATAACATGTGTTCAAAAAACTAAATATTTTTTTTATAATAGGTGTTTTAAAGTAATGATATAAAATTAATTCTTCAATAAGTAAAAACAATTATCATGTTGTAAATTTCAGGTATGTTTATTTTAAATCTACTTTATAATACAAATAAATAAATAGTTTTTTAATTAATGAGATAAAATAGTGCAAGTTTTTATATATTTTTATTCAATGAAAAATTCTATTCTATTAATATATATTTTGTTTTTATTATATAGATTTTGATTATTTTGGAAGTGTAATATTCTGAATTTTTTATATTCTTTTTAACTTTCGACATCGGTTTTCATAAAAACTGATGACGAAACATTTTAAAAAAATAACCAGTTTTCGGTGTTGGTTTTCATTAAAACTGATGCCAAAAACAAATCCTTCTATAGTTTTACACATCGGTTTATAAAATAATAATGCAGAAAAAAATATTTCGATGAATTTTCTTCATTGGTTTATTTTTAAAATCGACGCTGAAAAATAAAGCCACTATTAATTTGGGCAACGATTTTTGAAAAACGATGCCGAAAACTTATTTTTTACATTGCCTTTATAGACTTCAATTAAAAACTGACTTAAAAAATGAAAAAATGATGTTAAATATAGATTTTTAAATAATTATTTCTTCATATAAAAATGTTTAGTAGAACTATTAAAACACCACTTCAAAACATTAGAGTGGTTCTATCATTGAAAATGTAAAATGGGTAAATTATTGCGTCCCAAGTATATAACTTCTCCCTTATCCATATTTACTAGATAAAAATCCCAAAAAACCTTTTGATACCCCATTTAGTGGAATTTGATGCGATTTTGGGCATGGATTTGATTTCATTATACATATTCAATATAAATTGAATATATAAGGAAATCACCCTCGGTATTATGAATCTCCATCCAATTATATACAAGTGAAATGAGGAGGATGAATCTACTTTTGAATAATCATCTGAAGTGTGGATATTATTGCCTTATGGGAAATCATATTTAGATAAAATGATTAAGACAGAGGAAAAGATCATACCAGATGACATAGACATTGTGAAGGAATATGCTAATATATTTCTTGAATAATTACCCAATCTTCTTCCAAGTGTAGAGGTTGAGTTTTTTATTGAAATTATACTAGGAGATTTTTCAATATTCAAAACTCCTTATAGAATAGCCACTGTTGAACTTGAAGTGATGAAAAAGAAACAATAGAATAACATGGATAAAGTGTATATATTTCTAAGTGCTTCACCATGGGTTGCACTGGTCCTCTTTACCAAGAAGAAGGATGGGTCAACGAATATCTACATTCACTAGTAGAAAAATATTTTTCCAAGTCGTTTTTTACTTTTTAACTTCGGTTCTTAACCAATGTTTATATAGGTGACATTAAATAATAGTTTCGACATCATTTTTAATAAAACATATAACAACCACACTCTTTATTTTGCACTTAAACATAATTTATTACAGAAAATTTTCACTTGATACAACATAAAATATCGAGATGTGTAGTGTATTTGTGGATTAGGAACGTTACATAACAACATAAAACATGAAATACACATATTTATTGAAAAAATCTTATACATGACCACAAAATTACTTCATACTTATAATTACATGGGATAACATGCGAATGTACATAAGAAAGGTGTGATCTATATGTTTTAGTAAGGGAATAAACATGTCATAACACGAGTAATACAATAAATGTTTAGACAATAAGAAAATAAATGGAGAACAAGATAAACATGAACATAAAAAAATTATATAGAATTATTATCATAACATAGAGATGTGGAAACAACATTTAACATGATATTTGTATGAGCCAAGGCTCATTGTACATGGAGAATGTGTAAAACCTTATTGCACTTGAATTAGCAAGAGTAAACCCACATTTCACATGAATTGTCATGATTAAAAACTCATTTAAAATTATGTATCATGATTCTATTCTTTACCAAATGCATTAGAGAACTATCATGGTGCACCCTTCTTAATCATTTCATTTCATGCATTAGTGTGCCACATAGATCATACAACATGGATTTATTAAACATCATAATTTATTCCATTAATAAAATATGTGAAATACATAAATGTAAGTCCTAAATAAAAAAGTACATGTTTTTAAAGGTTAATACCCTTGATATATAAATTGGTATGGTTTTCAGTTACATGATGATTTTGGCATATGAAATTTTGGTGTAACTTCGGCAGCATAATGACGTCAAATAGAAATTGTAAAATGGGTTGATGAGAGATAAAGGGGTCTCTCATAATTTATACATGAAATGGATAGTGGTGTTGGTGGTGGGGGGGGGGTATATAACATAATATAAAAACATGTGTAATGGAATTTAGATGTATAATATAAAATAATTTCTTGAATATAAATGAGGAGCGAGAAATACCTTCCAGAATTTTGGCATGGTAATAGGTGTACATGGGATGAATTAATGAGTAATAAAGGGGTATCTCATCATTTAAAAATAAGGAGGGAAATATAGGGGAGGTTTGAAATCATACCCCAGCATTTTTAATTGAAAATGAAATGTCATAACAATATAAGGAAACTTGAACATAAATAAACAAGAAAGGAAAGTGAGGATCCCTTATGGAATTTGGGCATGGTAACAAATTAGGTAAGGGTAAAAATGAGGGATTATAAATGATCCCTCATCTAAATAACATTAAATGGGAATTAATTTAGTGATTATAAAATAATTAAATTATAACCATTCTGAATTAGATGAACTACTTTCAAACAAGATGCTTGAATTTGAAGGAGGAGAGGAAGGTGAGGATCCCTTACGAAATTTTGGCACGGTAACGACTTAGGTAAGGGTCAAAATGAGGGATTATAAATGATCCCTCATCCAAATAACATTAAATTGATAATAATTTAATGATTATAAAATAATGAAATTATAACCATTCTAAATTACATGAACTACTTTCAAATAAGATGCTTGAATTTGAAAGGAGGAGAGGAAAGTGAGGATCCCTTACTTGAGAGCGTGAATTCAAGAGATTGAGGAGGGGATTCTTGAGAGATTGGGATGCCTTATGAGTATTCTATTGAGAGGAGGGTATATTAATTATGTGATTTAAGGGTTTTGAGTGAAGAGATATGGGAGATTGGGCTGGTTTATATAGGAAATTATAGGGAAATTCTTTAATATTTCATAAAATTAGGTTTTGGAATATATTTAATTAAATATTCAAAACCACAATCAATCCCATGGTTTTTTTCCATGGGTTTTTTCCAAAGGGTAGTGGTAAAAATTATTTTATAAGACCAACGGAAGAACTTATTAAAATATTATACTTTTTTATGTGGAGGTGAGTCACACTCTCATGGAAATCATTTTAAAATATTAAAATATTTTATAAGTCTTGGAGTGTCCACTAAGGCACCATAAAATTAATAAAATAGATCAAAAATCACATTATTTTAAAGTTCAAAAATATATTGTCCGAATATCCTATTTATAGTATTTTATTACAACACTATTGGATTATTATGATGTTATAAATCACATTATATATTTAAACAATATTTAATTTTTACCCAAAAATTCATCTATATCAGAAAATTAGGATAAATTAACCGTTAGATAATTTCAATGTCCTGAATCTAAAAATAGTATTTATTTTATCTAAATAATTTTTTAAATATGTGAATTTTTATTTTTAAATGAAAAACTGACATTTATAAAAAATTAATGGGTTTTGATAAAAACAACATTCAATCCTTAATAAAAATTACAATTGTATAAAAATAATATGATAATTTACATTTAATAAAAATAAATTTAGTAATAATATTTTATTTCAATATTTTATAATTCAAAAATCCATTAATTCATATAAATATATTTCTTAATTACATATTATCTAGAAATACAATTTTTTCATTAAAAACGATTTACAATGTATCAATAATATAATGAACATACATTCTTTATTGTATATAAAAATAATGCACATAATCATAGTTCTAGGGTCTTGTTACATAACCCCTTATAATACCCACATAAGACCTAAGGGAAAGGTGTGTGATGGTGAAAGACTCTTGGGGTGGCTTGGATAACTTTTCTCTGGTGGTAATCTATATTAACTTCCAATTATCCCGTAGGAGATTCCATTCAAGATTAACATGCTGGAGATCAGATTGGTCTTAGTCAAGAGAGAAGCCCAGTGATGCCACCTCCTTTATGTGATCTGAAAATTGGGCTTCGTATGGACCTATTCTACTAGATGAGGCCATCAGTTCCTTTGTCAGAGTAAATTGTATTTGTTAAAGCCTTATATTTATACTAATAATGTGATCACTATTCAATAGCTATATTAGAAATGGTAATACTTCTTAACGGTGTTTCAAAATCCAAAAACATAAAACCAAAGAAGTTTATATGTGTTATATAACCATTTTACACAATAAGACATTTAATTATATCAAGAGAAATTTTCATTAATAAAAGTTTTGGTCGTTACAATATTCTCCCATTAAGAATTTTCACCCACAAAATTTCTTTTTCTCACACTAGAAAGGATGAGGGTAACTCTGATTCATCACTTCCTCTGATTCCCATGATTCTTCTTCAAACTTGTGGTTTCACCACAACACCATGATGTGAGGAATTGTCTTATTTTTGAGAAATTTTCCCTATGATCTAATCACCAACTTATCTTCATAGGAGGGGTCGTTATCTAATGGTACCACCTCTAGATTGAGTATATACGATGGGTCAGGTATTTACTTCCTCAATATTGATACATGGAATACATTATGTACTTGAAATTGGTTTGGTGAGAGTGTTAGTCCATAGGACACTTCTCTAATGCAATCAAGGATATCAAAAGGGCCAATGTACCTTGGAATAAGCATTCCCTTATTACAAAATCTCATAAATCTCTTACACAGTGATATGAGGAGGAATACCATGTCTCCAACATCAATCTCTAGGTCTCATCAGTGATTATTAGCACAACTCTGTTGTCGACTCTGAGCAGCTTTAATGTGCTGCTAGATGGTCATAACCTTATCCACCATTTCTTTAACCATTTCTGGACCTTGGATTTTTCACTCCCCAAATTCATCCCAACATGCCAGTGTTCTGCATCTCTTCCCATAAAGGGCTTCATAAGGAGCCATTTGGATGCTTGAGTGGGAACAGTTATTGTAATAGAACTTAACCAGAGGAATATGTTGATCCCATCATACTTTGAAGTCCATTGAGCATTATATCAACATGTCCTCAAGTGTTTGGATATTCCACTCAGATTGGCCATCAGTTTGAGGATGATAAGCCCTACTAAAGTTCAACTCTATATTCAGACCGTGTTGGAGACTCATATAGAACATAGAGGTGAATCTTGGATCTCGATTGGATACAATTTATAGTGCTACTCCCTAAAACCTTACCAATTCTCTAATGTATATTGGTTCTAGTTGATCCAATGATAAATCTTCTTGAATTGTAATGAATTGTGTAGTGTATATAAGATGATCCACAACAACCCAGATGCATTGTTTCGTTTGGATATATTCGGAAGTCCGATGACAAAGTGTGTGGTGATGTTTTCCCATTTCCATGTTGGTTTGGTTAATGGTTCCATCATCCCCTAAGACTTATTCCTCTCAGCCTTCACTTGATGACATACCAATAACTTTTATATATAATCCAAAATCTCATTATTCATGTTATCCCACCAATAATTATTTTTAATCTCTCAACACATCGTTGTGTTTCCTAGGTGAATAGAGAAATTTGAACTATGTGAATCATCCAAAAGTTCTTTATTTAACTCTAGACTTGATAGAACATATAGTATTGACCCAAATCTCACAATTCCTTCTTCATTAACATTGAATTCATAGGATTTCCCTTTTTCTGAAAGTTTCCACATTCTTCTGAATTCCCAGATAATCATTTTGAGAATCCCTTAACCTTTCCAAAAGAGATGATTGAGAAATAATTTGTGAGAGGATTGATGATGTTCCCTTCTTTATGATTCCAATTTCAATCTTTATTAAATCTAAGATGATTGGATCCTTTTTAATTATCATCAATGATAGAATCACTAGGTTTATTCTACATAGAGCATCTACCACTTCATTCGCTTTCCCCGAATGGTAGTGAATTGAGTAGTCATAGTCTTTGATTAACTCTATCCGTCTTCATTGAAACATATTCAAATATTTCTGTGTGAATATATAATTGAGGATTTTGTGATCCGTATATATTTTACACTTCTCCCCAATGTGGTAATGTCACCAAATATTTAAAGAAAAGATTACTATAGCCAACTCCAGATCAAGTGTTGGATAGTTCTTCTCATGAACTTTTAATTACCTTAAAGCATAAGCAATTAATTTTTTATTTTTCATCAACACAAAGCCCATTCCCTTCTTCAAAGAATCATTAAATACCACAAAGAGTTCCCCACTTATGGGTAGTGTGAGAACATGCATAGTGATAAGCCTCCTTTTCAACTCCTTGAAGATCTCTTCGCATTCATTACTCTGAAAAAACATGACCCCCTTCTGAGTGTTCTTGGTAAAAGGTTTTGACAATCATGAGAAATTTCTCACAAATTGGCAATAATTCAAGCTAACCCGTTGAATATATGGATATTCATCATAGATATTGGCCTCTTCCATCACTGAGTATCATTTTTCTTGGAGGTATCCACAGATATCCCATTGCACGTGACGATATAACCCAAGAATGAGACATCCATCAGCCAGAACTCACACTTGCTATAATTTTCATATAGTTTCTCCTTTCACAAGGTCTCTAGTACAATGCTTAGATTCTCCTCATGATCCTCCTTGATTTTGGAGTATATAAGAATATCATCTATAAAGACTACAACAAATTTTTTAAGGTAATCTTTAAAGACACTATTCATTATGTCCATGAAGATTTCTGGATAATTTGTGAGTCTGAAAGGCATTACTATAAATTAATAGTGTAAATACCTTGTACAAAAATCAGTCTTGGGGATATCCTCCTTAGTCACCCTTACTTGGTAATATTACAACCATAGATACTCCTTAGAGAAGTATTGTTATCTATGCAGCTGATCGAATAAGTCATCAATTTGTGGTAGATGCTACTTGTTATTTATCATGATTTTGTTGATCTCATGATAATCAATGAAAAGGTGCATTAACCCATCCTTCTTCTTGTTGAATAGGACTGGTGCACCCCATAGTAAAGCACTTGGGCGTATAAACCCTGAATGTAGTTTATTATATAGTTGTTTCTTTATCTCCTTAAGATGGACAATAGTCATTCTATATGGAGTCTAGGATATTGGAAAATCCCCAAGCATAATATCAATCACGAATTGAACATCTCTTCTAGGAGGAAGACCAAAAAATTCCTCAGGAAACACTTTAGAAAATTCCCTAATGATAGGCCTGTCTTAAATGATGGTTTCTTACATAGAATCAATTATCTAAGAAAGATACACATGCTCATAGTGTAGTAATATCTACGCTTGAGATGATGGTGCTAAATAAGATTCATCCGCCTCCTTGCACTTGTACAGAATCAAGGGTCGATTCTCCATATAGAGAATGATTTCCCTCTCATGACAATTTATATCGGTTCTATATAATGAAATCCAATCCATGCCATGAATTGCATCAAATTCTACTAGAGGGAGTATGAAGAGGTTTGCTGGGAAGTTCAATCCACAAATTTTGATAGGGGAGGAGTTATATTAAAGATATGGAATAATTTCCCCATTTATCATTCTCACTGACATCTCTAAATCCATGATTCGTGGTGGTATTGGGATTGCTTTACTATAATTTAAGGATATAAAATAATGTGCATATCTTTAATCGAAATTTACATTCGCTATTCTTGAATGAATAACTGGCGTACCTCTCACCACTTTGTTGTCAGGGTTCTATTTGATGGTAGTGATGGAAAAAGTTCTCCCTTACTGCCTTAGAGTTTGTTGGTTGCCTCTAAAAATCCTTGGCTTAGGGAATAGGTTTGAAAAGTGCCTTGTTTCTTTGTAGTTGAAGCAATGAACAATTAATTGCGGGTTTAATGGATCATTCCTCTCTTCTGTCACAACATCGGGTTTTTTCTTGTCAGCAATTAATGGCCATGTGCTCTTCTCTTCCACACCTCAAGCATTTCATCATCCATTTCAGGTAATTTTTGAGGCTCTTCTTTATGCACCATTGGAAATAGGGATGCATGAATTTCTTGGAACTGATGGATTTATCCATTAGACCACTAGAATTAAAGTCCACTTTACGCTTCTTATCTTCATGATACCACTGCGATTCACCATTCTCCATTTCGACTTTGAGGGAACATCTGAAAATTTTCTCATAGCTATCGAAGTTACATATCGCTAGGTATTTCTATAGGCTAGGTTTTAGCCTATCAAAGAAGTGGTCAACCTTGTATTTAGGGTAATGACAAATCCGGAGGTGTATCATCCAAGTCTTGGGAATTTTTCCTCATACTATCTGATGTATTCATCATCTTTTTTTTTCTTTAGGGAAAGTATGTCCCTTCCATATTAAGTAAGAGGGTGCATGGAAAATATATATCGATTTTTTTCATAAATCCTTCTATTCCAATGCCTTAATCACTTCCTCGGGCTTCGTATTTTTGATCAATGTACACCATTGATCTGCTTCACCCTCCACATGATAAGAATCTAGAATAGCATTCTCTTGTTCGAATCATTGAAGGATGTAGAAGATATTCTCAATGTAGTTGATCAATTGTTTGGTGATTGAGGGATCAGATAATCCATTAAATACAGGAGGTCTTTGTCTCATAATGCTCTCGATTGCAGCTTTTTATTTCTTTGGAGTGGTTGAACATACCACTTGACCCATTTTTCAATTCAAAACATGAGTTTACTGAGAGAGTATCATGATAAATCTTTGGATTCCCGCTCCCATTGGATTGGGCATCTTATTTGAATTGTCATCACATTGATCTTCACATATATTTTTATCCCAAGTCCTCTTATTACCATGCATTTGCTAGAATAAATAAAATTTTGGGGTAATACAGAAAGGGTAATATAAAGAAATGAATAATAACTTCTAAATTACATTTATTTCTTTAACTTATGATGTTATAGGCTTAAATCAATGCTATCCATGATCTACTTCCCAACATATATTCTTAAGGGAATTTTTTATTCCCTTAATAATGGTTCATACTAATCTTATGAACTTACTAAATCATATCCCACAAGAGTGTCAAAAAAATAGTACAATAAGTCCCATTTTCATGCACCAGTTCCCATTCGAGTCTAGCTTGAAGAGGTGTTTTTGGGTTTTACCCCTAGATACATCTATACTAGATCAATATCTACATGTTCATATCTAGATAGGGATGTATTTTAATGATAAATTACTAACTCTATACTCACCAAAATTTTGGGATGTTATTATTATACTTAGTCTTATCCATAAGGCTTTCACTAGGGTTTTCTAATCCTAATCCCAAAAATTACTAAACTGATCATCTGATACCAAAATAACAACACTTCGATTTATTTCAAACATAAACATAATTTCTTACATAAAATTTGAACTTGATACAACATAGAATATCTATAGGTCTAGTGTATTTGGGGCTTAGAAACATTACATAACAACTTAAAACATGAAATACACATATTTATTTAAAACATCTTCTACATGACCACAACATTCCTTCGTACTTACACTGCATGGGATAACCTAAGGACTTACATAAGAAAGGGGTGACCTATAAATCCCAGTAAGGGAATAAACATGGAATAACATGAGTAATAAAATAAATGTTTAGACAATAAGAAAAATAAATTGACCACAAGAGAAACATAAACAAAAAGACATGATATAGCATGATTCTCATAACATGGAGATGCAGAAACAAAATTTAACATGATATTAGCATGAGGTAAGGCTCATTGCATATGGATCATGAGTAAAACCTAATTTCACTTGAATTAGCATGATTAAACCAAAATTTCACATGAATTTGCAGGATTCAACACTCATTTCACATGAAATATCATGATACTATTGTTTACCCAATGAATTGGAGAACTATCAGGGAGCACCCTACTTAATCATTTCATTTCATGCATAAGTGTGACACATAGATCATATAACATGGTTTCATTAAACATAAAAATTTATTCCATGAATAAGATATATGAAATACATAAATATAAGTCCTTAATAAAAAGTACATGTTCATAAAGGTGAATACCCTTGATAGAGAAACAAGTATGGTATTAACTTAAATGATGATTTTGGCATGTTAAATTTTGGTGTAACTTTGAACGAATGATGACGTCAAATAGAAATCAAAAAATGGGTCGATGAGAGAGAAAGGTGTCTCTAATAATTTATATATGAAATGGATTGTAGGATGGGGGGGGGGTATGGAATTTAATATCCCAACATGTTTAATGGAATTTAGATGCGTAATATAAAATAATTGCTTGAATGTAAATGAAGAGAGAGAAATCCCTTACAGAATTTCGGCATGGTAAAGAGTGTTCATCGGAGGAATTAATGAGAGAGAAATGTGTCTCTCATAATTAAAACATAAGGAGGGAAGTATCAGGGAGTTTGGAAATCATACCCCTACATGGTTACGACTTAGGTAATGGTCAAAATGAGGGAGTATAAATGATCTCTAATCCAAATGTCATCAAATGTACAATAATTTAACGATTATAAAATAATAAATTTATATTCATTCAAAATTACAAGAACTAATTTCAAATATGATTCTTGAATTTTAAAGGAGGAGAGGAAAGTGAGGATCCCTTATGGAATTTTAGCATGGTAATGTCTTAGTTAAGGGTAAAAATGAGAGAGTATAAATAATACCTCATCCAAATAACATCAAATGGATAATAATGTAAATATTTTAAAATAATGAAATTATAACCATTCCAAATTACAAGAAATACTTTCAACTAGGATGCTTGAATTTGAAATGAGGAGAGGAAAGTGAGGATCCCTTACTAGAGTGGGTAACTTCAATATCTTTAGGAGGGGATTTGTGAGAGTTTGGGATGCCTTGGGAGGATTCTAGAGAGAGAATTATAGATTATGGGTGTGATACAAGTGTTTTAAGTGAAGAGAAGTGGGATATTGGGTGGGTTTATATAGGAAATGAGAGGGGAATTATTTAATATTTCACAAACTTAGGTTTTGGAATCTATATAATTAAATATTCAAAATCAAAAACCACTACATGGTTTTTTCCCATGTTTTATTTCAAAAGGGGAGTGGAAAAAATTATTATATAAGTCCAATGGCCGAAATTATTAAAATATTAGGCTTAATTATGTGGAGGTGAGTTACACTTTCAAGGAAATCATTTTAAAATGTTAAAATATTTTAAAATTCATGGAGGGTCAACTAAGGCACCATAAAATTGATAAAACAAATCCAAAATCACATTATTTTAAAGGTAAAACATATATTGGCAGAATATCCATTTTATAGTATTTTATTACTACACTATTGGGTCATTATTATGTCATAAAACACATTATATATTTAAACGGTATTTAATTTTTACCCAAAAATTCGATTGTGTCAGAAATTTAAGTTAAATACACCGTTATATAATTTCGACATCCTAAATCCAAAATAATATTTATTTTATCTAAATAAATTTCTAAATATGTGAATTTTCTCTTTTAAAATAGAAACCTACATTTATCGAAAATGCATGGGGTTTGACAAAAACAACTTTCAAACCTCAATAAAAATCACAATTGTATAAAAATTATATGATCATTTATATTTAATAAAAATTAATTTAGTAATAATATTTTTTAAAATATTAATTTATTAGAAAATAAATTAATTCATATAAATATATTTCTTAATTAAATATTAACTAAAAATTCTATTTGTGCTTTAAAAACTATTTACAAATTAATAATAATAAAATGAATGTATATTCTGTATTCTATACAAAAATAATTCCCATAATCATAGTGATAGGGTATTGTTACATAACCCCTTATAACACCTGCATAATACCTAAGGGTAAGGTGTGAAATGGTGACAAACTCTTGGGGTGGCTCAGATAATATCACTTGGGTGGTAATCTCTATTAACTTATACTTCTACCATTAGTGATTCAGTTAAAGCTTAACGTATTGAAGATCAGCTTTGGGCTTGGTTAAGAGAGAAGATGAGTGACGCTACATCTATTCTGTGATCTGAAAAATGGGCTTCATATAATGGAATTCTACTGGATGAGGCCATCACTTCCTTTATCTGAGTAAATTTGATTTTTTAAAGCCTTATATTTATACCAATCATGTGATTACTGTTCAACAACTATATTAACATAAACAATTCTAAACGGTATTTTGAAATACAGAAACATAAAACCAAGGAATTGAATATGTTTTATAAAACTATTATACATAAGAAGACATTTAATTAGATCAAGATGAATTTTTATTAATAAAATTTTTGGTCATTACAAAACTAATATCGAAATATTAACTAACAGTGAATTTAAGGGGTCTTAAATGCGGATTTTTTATAAAATGAAATTCACAATTAATTTTAACATCTTTTTTACAACAAAATCAATGTGGATAATATTTTATAGAGATTTGGACATCAGTTTTTTAGTAAAACTAATGTTGAATGTTCACCTAAAAAAATCATAAGACTTTAAATGTTAGTTTTTGGCAAAAACAGATGTTGAAAGTCAAATAATTTTGATTCCATGTTGGTTTATGGAAAAACCAACATGGAATGTTGATTTTTTTAATTATAAAGTAAATTTCATGTCCCAAAATTGTATTAAAACCTATAAAACACAATGAATATACATTGGGGAAGAAACATATACAACAGTGAACAAACCTGAAAAAACATAATTTAATAACTTAAATAACAAAAATATTTCCTAAATAGTATTTTTTAGAACTATAAAAAAGATATATATATATATAATAATTTATAATTTAATAATACTTGGCTATCTTTGAAGACTTCCTTGGAAATCATTAGGTTGATATAGCTTTCCAATGAATAAGGTAGTGGGTCCTAAATCATCATGTGAATTTCTATGATACGCATAGGACATGCTTTCCAATTTTTACCTAAACAAATGATAAAAAAACAATTTACGTTAAAAATTATTAATGTATTGATTTCAAATATATTTTAATACATCTAGAAAATCGAGTTTTAGTAAATATATACCTCAAATTTAAATATATTATGTTGGAATGTAACAAACTAAAATAGGGATTGGAGAAAATGTTATAAAATGTTAAAAATGATTATTACACTTACATTTCCAATACTACCCAAAAATATAATGATTAAACTTCCATAATCATTAAATGTTAATGATATAACTTCATACATATTTATAAAGTATTAATATAATGATTTATAACAATTTCAACCAATCAAAAAAAAAACGTAAAACCACAACCATAAGTTATATAAAAAAAATAAAACATTATTTTTTAAAATGTATAATAATATAAATGTTTAATGGATGATATTTTTAATTAAATATTGATTAATATGTATAAAAAACCTTTAAAAATTTATTTTGATTAAAAATTTAGGTGCACACTCAATGATATATTATAAATGAAAACATAAATAATATTATTTGAGTTTGGCTATTTAGAAATAAAAATTTCCATGAAAGTGGGCTATCTACGGAATGATTTTAATTTATTCAAAAACATACATAAATCTATTAAAATAATTAAAATCTAGATGTTTCTACCATTTTTTTGAAAAATACATTGTTATCAAATTTTGGTCTTATCAAAGAATAATGCCAATGCATCCAACCTTGGAATGTAGATTTCTTGGATGTGATGAAGTAGTGTATTATTATTATTCTAGATTTCAGTTAGTTGATTTGTAACTATTATCTTCAATAGATATATAGTTATCAAAATAGTATAAGGAAATAAAATAAACATATTATAATCTTCTTAGAAACCATGCACCCTTTAATAGATTAAAAAGGAAGAATAATACATAGGTTGATAAAATGTAAAATTAATCCTACAAGAAGCACTACAGGGAAACAATAAATTGAGTATTAATCAATGAGGAAGAATATTATGTGTATAAGAAATTAATAAATATAAAACAAAGTAAATACTTTCATGACTTTTCCTAATTGGGACCATTCCACAACAACCCTAATCCCATCCCCAATAGGCGAGGTGTTGAAGACTAATGCCAAGTAGGAAAATCACAACCATGGGAGTCCTTAGCCTAATGTACCTATACACACTCACTCATCTCCAGGAGAATATAATACTGAATGTAAAAAAACCATTAAGCCATGCATTCATACTAATTCCCACTACTAGAGTATGAAAATAAGTATGGTAAGCAAAAAAGTTCCAAATAAAATAACACAAAAAATGTAACAACCCTGACTCCAGTAGCCCAAATTAGGTGGTTATTTTATTAAAATGGAATATATATAAGAGATCACATCACCAAGGATCGATCATATTAGTAGTATTTAAGAACAAGATACATATATTGTTCCATTATTACATTGGTAATTAAACATATAACATAACAAAGGGAAACCAATAACTTCCTGGACACTTATTAAATGATTTCATATTCATAACTTAGAGAAGGAAACCAAATAAAAGGGTGATATCAAATGACCAGTAAGGGTTACATATAGAAAAAACAAAAATCAATAATAATTACAGCATAATAAATTAGGTATAATAAATATGTTAAGGTGAATAACTGAAAATACTGCCATTAAATCAATAAACTGATAATGAAAATTCATCTATATATTTTCTCATAGTGAAAATATCATGGAAAGTAATAACTGAATACTGAATAAATGAAATGGTTAATTATTAGATGCCATGTATCTTTAATATGAACCACTATCATAAAAAATTTTCACAATACTGTTTTAGTTTTTCTATATAAACCCCTATGATTCTTCTTAGAAACAAACATTAAGAGTTTGTGGCCAATTGATTTGTCTCATTAGACATTTCGATTCCTCAAGGGGCTATATAATTATTGCCCCCAACTATCACTGAAAAAAAATTATCTATAAATTTATTTAATTCATGAACAATATTCATTATCAGAATATCTGTTTTGAGTAGAGGATAAAGATTTATCAATATTTCCTCAGTTAAAACAACATTCAAAGTAAACAATGTAGGCAGAAATGGTATACAACTTAACCATAATCATATCAATGATACAAGAAATATAAATATTTAATTAAATATTAAATTATTGATGATAATAAATAAAATTGGAATTACACAAAGGTAATAAGTGATGAATATGGAATATGTCCCACAAAAATTAAAGTGGGATGAAAAACCTTACCTTATGTATGAAAGTGTTCCACACTTATACTTAATGTCATCGATAATGAAATTAGATTCATTAATTACTTAAATAAGAACATATTCAACATATATTTTATTTATTATAATTTTATTAAGATCATTTATGGCCATTATGATGAGTTGTAATGTTTAATTTCATTATTTCGGGAGCAATTGTTTCATGGTTTTATGGTCAGTTCCCTTGTATTTAATTATGTAGTTTCTTGTTAAATGAAAGACAAAACTCCAAAAGAGAAATTATTTAGTATTAATGAAATTAAATAATTTTGGATAATCTCATATATAATTTTATTTTATGGTATTAGGATGACACATTAGATAAATCTTTGAAGAAAATGTTCTAATTTATTTGGGCTGTTCTTACGACCATCACAAACATGTTTCAATTTTTTAACATTATGTTTATATGTTGATTCTAGAACGCTATATAAATTATAATATATGTATATATATTAAAATATTATTTAACCATAATAATTATTTTAGAATATTCCTTGAATGTGGTAATGGAAAATAAAAACTCTTTGTCAATAAATGGGGTGAATCGATACGTGACGAACGATGTTTTCATTTTTATAACAAAGGTGGAGAGAAGAGAATTGAAGATGGACATTCGATTAACACAATAACATTACAATATATATATATATATATATGATACTAGTGTTATCATGAAACTTTTAATATGGGGAGGTGAGGATATAGTAATGAAAAAAAAAGAAAATAAAAGAGAAAGAAGGGGGATTTTACCTCTTGAATATCGTCTCCTTGGGAACCTCCTTAAAAAACATGGATTTGGTATTTTGGAAAGAACATATGGTCTTAGACGTGTGGAAAATAATTTGGAAGTAAATTGGGTATAATTTAGACAAGATTCAAGTATTATTAGGTGTGAGGAGAAGGGGTGGTATTTATAGGGGAGGACAAGGGTGTTTTTTTGATTATTTTATTCATTAGTTTATTATATTGGCTCAAGAATATCAATAGTTTTGATTCTTATGACTATGTATAGTTACTATCTTATTTGATTACAAACTAATGGATTCTTATATCATCATTGAATAAAAAATTCTTTTATTTAACTTATAATGTTAAATACCATAAATTACCGTATTTCACAATTCAAAAAAATTCATCTATTTCAGAAAAATCCCAAAAATTCACCCTAACCATTTTTTGAAATTTAGATTTAAAAAATGGAATCTATTTTATGAAACTAATTTTATAAACATGAAAAAATTAATTTTTAAATAAAATGGAGTTCTCAATCAGACATAATTGATAGAGGTCCACCATGAAGTCTTACAACATTATTAATATAGTGTCTTGCTAAGTGATCAAAAGGTAAATGTCTCTTATAGCAAGAAAATGTGCTGATTTTTTAAGGTGATCAACAATAAACCATATTGTATCATTATTTTTAGAGGTATTTGGTAATTCAGTGATAATTTCTATAGTAATTTAATCTCACTTCCACATAATAATAGGTATAGGTTGCATGACTCGGCTGGGATGTTGTATCTCAACCTCTACTTGTGGACAAACTAGAAATCTTGACACAGATTCAGAAATTTCCTACTTCATATTACCCCCCAAAAATGTTCCTCCAGATCTATATACATATTGGTACTACCATGGTATATAGAAAAAATTTATCTATGAACAACATATAATAGTTCTTCTTTTAGCTCAGGTATTGATGAATAAAATTACTTCTTCCCAAGTTTTAGAACCCCATACTCATATATAAAGTCTTCTAATAGTATTTAATTTTATTTTTATAATTCCAATTAATAGATTAATTTTTTATGTTTTCCATTAAATATGGTTTTATAATAATTTGAAAAGGCAATGATTTTAACCTTTCATTAAAAATTCCCAAATCCATATTTTCTAAATTCACTAACATAGGATCTTTCTAAATAATCACTTGTAATAGAATTACATGATCTTTCCTGATTAATGCATTTTCTACCTTATTTTTTTTCCTTGGTGGTAGTGTATTGAGAAATCATAATCTTTGAGTAACTCAAGCCATCTTCTTCTCCTGATGATGAGTTATTTCTATGTAAATATTTATTTCAAACTCTTTCAATCTGTATATATCTCACATATTTCACCATAGATATAGGTTATCCATATCTTCAAAGAGAAGATTACAGCTGCTAACTCAAGATCATGAGTTCGATAATTTTGTTCATGAATCTTCAACTACATTGATTCATATGCAATAACTTTATCATTTTTCATAAGAATATAACCTAGTAAATTCTCTGATGCATCAATGTATATAAAAAACCATTCATTTCCTGATGGTAGAGTCAAAATCGAAGCATTAATTAATCTTCTCTTGCATTCTTCAAAACATTCTACACATTATTTTTCAATATGAACATAACCCTTTATGTGTGATATTGGTTAATGGGTAATAAAATTAGATACTATTTTGAATGAAACACCAATAATAACCTTCTAAACCAATGAAACTACATACCATGATTGTGTTCGTTGGCATAGGCCATTCCTGGATTGACTTTGTCTTTATAGGATCAGCTGAGATTCTATACACAGAGACAATATATCTAAGAAAATAAATTTCTTGAAGCCAAAATTCAATCTTGAAAAATTTACCATATAACTGCTTCCATACTAGAGTCTCAAGAATGAACCAAAAGTGATTATCAAGGAATTTATATTTTTTATAATATACTAGAATATCATAAATGAATACCATAATGAAGTTATCAAGATATTCCTTGAACATTCTATTCATTTGATACATAAAAATAGAGGGTTTATTATTCCATAAAAATGGCATTATTGTAAACATTTAAGGTCCATCCCACATACAAAAATATTTTTTCAGAATGTCTTACTTCTTTACTCACACGTTATGATACCCGAAACAAAATTTAATCACCAAAAAAATTGATCTCTGTGAAGTTGATAAAATAAAGAACAAATGAGAGGCATATGATACATGTTCATTATTTTAATATCATTTATTTCTCTATTGTTATTGGAGAACCACATGGATCCATATTTCATTTTAAAAAAGAGAACAGGGGACCCCGAAGGAGAAAAACTATGGTGAATAAATACCTTATTACTCAACTCTTATAGTTTTTTCTTCCACTCAACTAATTCCAAAATGGAAATTCTATAACAAGAATTTTATATTGGTATTATATTAGGGATTAAATAAATGGTAAACTCATATTCATGCTCTAGGGGGTGTTCAGGTAATTCAAGAAGAAATACATCAATGTATTCTTGTAAAATTGTCACATACTCGATTTAGAAGACTAATTTCCTCATCCCTAGATGTTGTTTCCTCTTCCTTTGAAATAATTTCATTCATTAGAGCTACTAGGGGTGGATCTAGATAAAAACTATATAGTGATATTTCTGGGAGATGGAATGTGAGTATGATATACTCTATAGTACCAACTGTAGGATCAAATATGTAAACATGATATTCTCAAATACAAGAGGGGAGGGGGGGGGGGGGTGAATTGTACTTTTAAAAATTCCTTTGGAACTTTTAAAGATGGTTATGTTTAATGAGGTTAAACAAGATAATTCACAATACCTCTAAGTTATAATAACTTGCTTGATTCCGGAAAAGTGATTCGGGAAATGATACTTAACAAAAGTTTACAACAACTAGGATTCTACCTTAAAGCGTATAGAATCTAACTAAATCAGAGTACAAGTATAAGGAAGTATAAGAAAGTTATACTTTACTTAATAATAAAAATGCAATGGAAAACTTGAAACAAAACAAGTAACAAGAAGTAAATCTTTTAACCCAAAGAGAAGGGTATCCAACAACCTTGGATAAAGGTACCTTGATTTATACTTTCAAAAACGTATGTCTCACCCACACCAGGGTAAGCCCTCGATACAAAGATCAGAGTCTGTATTGCTATCCTCACAAGACCTCAACTATCAGGTAGTCGACACCTCTATCTTCCTATCCCCTGAAGCCCTCGATTGTACACAATAATAATTCGAGTCACACAAATAAAATCTGCAGGAAGAAAAGTTTGAAAAAGCCGTTCAAAATTTCTTCACGAAGCATGAGAGTTTATAAGAGCCTCTCTCTCTAGAAATCACTTCAACAGTATGTAAGCACAGTTTTCAAAGATGTTGTCAAATTTTTTTAAATCTTTCAAATGATCTCTTATTTATTACCACAACTCCAAAGGTATGCTCCCTCCTCTAACGGTCATATTCTTCCTTTAATTTCGGAGGGTCATGTGCAAGTGTCACTCAAAAAACGGTTAGTGAGTAACTAAAAGGATGACATCATTTTATTACTAAAAAGTGTAAGTATAACCAAAATCTGACATTTGAAATGTAAGTAAATGAAAGTTCGGATTCTAAAAAAATTGAATTCAGAGTCTATAATACATGGATATTCGGATTCTGTTTTGTAGGAATCCGGAACCCGAATTCTATATAATTCCAGAGTCTGAATTTCAAGGAAATTTGGAATCTGGATTCACCAGAATTCAGAACCAGAAATTACAAAGTTTAGAGTCTGAGGTCATGAGAATTCAGAGCCAGAAATCATAAGAGTTCGAATTCTGAATTCAGAGAACTCAGAGTCAGAACTCAGAAGAGTTTGTAACCAGAATTCGTAATCAGAATTCGGAGTCAAAACTCAGAGAAGTTCGTCCTAATCAGAATTCGGTGTCAGAACTTAGAATATTTCATATCTAGAATTCATAATCAGAATTCGGTGTCAGAACTTAGAAGAGTTTGTATCCAGAATTCATATTCAGAATTTGGAGTCAGAACTCAGAAGAGTTCGTAACCAGAATTGGGAGAATTCAGATCCTAAAACAAAATGCTTCAGATCTAGGTAATTATAGGATTTTGAGGTTTTGGTTTCAATCTGAATTTTACACTTAGAAAATTTATGACATGAACAATAAAATACAGGTAAGGGTAAATTTCCTTGGGTAAGGAAATTTTCCTTATAGAAGTAAAACAAGGCGTAAAATGAGTTTTTCCTTGAAATAAAGTGTTTGTGATTTTTAAAACAAGAAGGAATGGTATAGTCACAAGGATACCTTATTGACTTAACAATATCTCCAAAGTATGAAGGAATGGAAAAGTCATAAGGAAAACCTTATTGACTCAACAATCTCCCCCCTTTTGGAAAGCACAAACATCCTTACGAAAAAGAATATAAGGACTTAGAAAAACTATTCTTGTATTATAAAATAAAACTTATCTCCCTTTTCACATTGGCAAAGATGAATATGACTAACTCCCCCTTAGGCTTTAGAACTCTAAGGATCATATTCTAGATTTCCAGAATGGGATTTTCATTATCTTGGGAATGGAAATATTCATAATGAGAAACTCCCCCTTAGATAAACTCCTCCTTACTTAAGGATATTTCTTACTTGGGAATATTTCTTCTATACTTATAAATCTTTTTCTTTCTCCCATTTAGAATTATTTTTCCTTCTCCCCCTTTGTGATTTTCAAAAAGAGTTTTAGGGAATGAAAAAATTTGGTACATGAAATATTAGTATAGACATCCAAAGAAAATAAGCAACCATAATTTCATTACGATTGGAAGAATTAGTACAAGGAAAAATAACGAAGATCGTATTTGTGTCTATTTTGATTATTTTTCATTTGGCATCATGTTATTGACTATGGTCTTCATATTTTTAAATTAATTTTTATTTTTCTCACATTTATTCTCTAGAGATTTGATCCTCTCTTCCTGAGACTTAAGAACTTCTACTTGAGTCTTCAATAACTCCTCTTTCTTCAAAAGATTTTCTTCAAACTAAATCTGGAGATCTCGTTTCCTCTTCCAGCTTTGAGCTACAGAGTTCAACTTCCAATTCAAGCCTTTCACCTGTTGAATCTGAGTATTTTGTTCTAGGATTATCATTTCCTTAAAGTTGCTAGTAAGATCCTTGATTTTGACATCTTTGGTATCAAAAGCCTTTTTTACATCTTCTTGAAACTGATCAAGCTCACACATTTCTTGAATCAACCTCTTTGACCAGCTGGCTATCTTCTTGCATGACTTTATGTGATCTTTGTAGCCTATGAGGAAACTTTTGAACTCTGATTCTATCTTGACACACTTGTCCATCACTATGGACACCAAATCCGATTTTTGATTCAAAGAATGTTAAAGCATCTGGCATCTAGAATCTATGCTTGAAAGAGACAGAATGGACCGGACAAACTTGTTTAAGGATTGTTCAACAAAATCATGACCAAGTGAAGATGATTCAGAATCTAAGACTTTACATGGTGATTATTGTTTTTCTATCTCAACAAGCTTCCTTTTTGAAGTTCAACCAACTTCCTTCTTCTTCACTACAGTTTTTCTAGGAGTATCAAAATGCACTTTTTTACCCTTATTAATTTTCGGAATATCTTCCTCCCCAGGGGATTCATTCTCGCTGTCAGATAGCTGCATAACTCTATCTTCATCTACATCTTCTTTCTGATTTCTAAATTCTGAATCCTCAGGATGAATGAAATCACGATTTAGACTTCCTTCTTCTGAAATTTTATCAACCACTTCTTCACCATTCTCTTCACCCTTCCTTCCATCATTCTCTTCAACTTTTTCTAGAGTGACAAGCCTGGAGGATCCAGCTTGAGAAGTCCAGAGTGACAAATTTTTAGATAGGGTTCTTATGTATTGATAATATTCTACTTGTTTTAAAAGATCATATATTTTACCACTTCCTTATTCTTCTTCTTCTTCTTGCACCTCTTCCAGTTCTTCTACTTCTTGCACCTCTTCCACTTATTCTACTTATTCAAATACGTTTTCTTTATCTTTTTCTGGAGTGAAGAATTTATTCCCTGGAGTCTCAGGTAAAGGCTCTGTCAAGAAAGATTGTGGCACCAGAATATTCTCAGATGCAATTTTAGTATCCCTCAGAAGGGATTGACAAATTTCAGCATCTGACATCTTCTTCTTTTTCTTTTTTCCTTTTTCTTGTCTCTCAAGATCTTCAGTAGTTGATTCTTTCAAGGACTTAGCCTCAGTAGGATCCAAACCAAACTGTGGCTCCCCTAATTTTATATTCTTCTTATCCTCCCTCCATTTTTCTAAAACCTTATCTTGGTAGGCTTTCTGCTTCTTTGGTTTAGGATGTGTGGATTGGAATTCCATAGACTTAGGGGTTTTGTCTTCTACTTCCACATCCTTCAAATTTCTTTTCTTTCCATCCTTCTTTAATGGTTTATATTTTTCTACATTTTCCAGAATGATCTCTGTCTGTTCCACTGGCAGATCAAAAAATTTTCCTGAATCCTTATAAAATCCCATATTCATTCTTTTCAAACTGTCCTCACTTACAAGCATAACATTAAAATTCCTTGTCTTGGAACTGTAGGGGATCTTGAAAGATTCAAGACAACAAACTATCAACTTGGAAAGTAAGGCATGATACATAATAGTCTGAGCTCTCAAATTCCAATTTTTAATATTCTATATTGTAATGAGAATGTGCCTCATCAGATTTATTTTCCTTAGATTTACCAAGAAATCTAAGATATATATGCCACTCTTCTTTAAGGTGTCCTTATCACCTTTTCTCGATACGAAAAAACCTTGAACCCATAACTGTATAATCCTATTGTTGACAGATAAGTGAGAAATTTGTGTGGTCTTCACATCTGATAGCCCTAGACATTCCAAAGCTTTCACCTTAATAAAACTTACATGAACCTATGGTAGTTTGTGAGAGAAAAATTCGGCTTCCCCTTCATATGATAAGTCCACCAAGCTAGCAGCCTTGGTCTATGAGAGTTTATATGTTTTTTCATAACTCTTGAAGGATAATTTTTACCTTCCATCTTCCTTAAAGAAATAAACGGACTAATAAAATTCTATCAGCAATTCTGGATAAACCATGTCTTGATTTCCTGGCTTTTCTATGCACACGCTCTCCCATCCATTAATCTTGATATTCTTAGAAATAATAGAATCGTATTTGAAGAAGTTCAGATATAAAAACCATTCCATGTACACTTGCCAACATGAGATTGGATTTACGGTAGACAAATCTTAAGAAGAGGCTTCTGCAGACATTCGGATTGGAGGAACTTTGAGAGGATCAGAATAGCCTTTTGAAAGGGGGTATAACTTCAGCACATGAGAGATTGAAAACTGATGTGGGACATCCCTTTGGGGGTCCTTTATATAGGAAATGGAAGTGACCTTTCATCTTCCAAATCCAATCTAATGGTTGGAAAACCTTCAGATCTGATTTAACTGTTGATATGATAGCCACGAGTAAAAATTGAGTAGGATGTAATCTTTTGAGGTTTTTAGGAAAAACTGGAATCCGAGAATTTAAGATACAAAAGAAAATACCAGCAATGAAATAATGACTATGAAAATTTTGAGAAAGAAATCATACCATTCATATTTCTAGGAAGATTATTCGTAATAGGTGATATTCTTCTTGAACAACTTTATATTAAAACAAATTTGACTATGAAAAACTTATTAAGAAAAATCTAATTTGATAATTTTATTAAAAAAAAATGGGTACCAAAATTCCATTCCCAAAATTTTGAGTACGAAAATTTTCATTACAAAAATTTTCCTTACAAAAATTACAGGTTCAAAAATCATCATTACAAAAATTTCAATACGAAAATATTCATTGCGAATTTTTTTGAAAAACATAACTATGAAAATTTTAATTACAATTTTTTTTGAAAAACATAACACAAAAATTTTCTTTTTGAAAATAATCAAATGTACTCCCCCTATGAAAAAGAGTTCATTACTGTAAGGAGATTGGTTCAATAAGAAGTTAATCCAGGAAGATTGCATTACGGTTATCATTCCTAAATTCTATTTAATGTATTCAAATATTTCAGGGGGTAAAGATTTTGTGAAAATATCAGCAATTTGATCTCGGGTTCCGATAAATTAAAGAATGATATCTCCTTTTTGTGTATGACCTACATGAAAGTAATGCCTAATATCTATGTACTTTGCACGAGAGTGCTGTTCAGAGTTTTTACTAAGGGAAATGGCACTTGAATTATCACAAAAAATCTATGTTTTGGTAAAACTCATACCATAGTCTGTGAGTGTGTGTTGCATCCACAACACTTGAGCACAAAAACATCCAGCTGCTACATATTCAGCTTCAGTAGTGGAAAGTGCTACTGAGTGTTGATTTTTGTAAGACCAAGAAACTAATCAATCTCTTAAAAAATGAAAAGTTCTGGATGTACTCTTTATATCAATTATACATCCACCAAAATCAGCATCTGAATAAATCGTTAAAACAAAATCATTTCCAAAAGTATAAGAGTCCTAAATCCATGGTTCCCTTTAAGTAGTGAAAAATTCTCTTAACTAACTTTACATGAGTTTCCTTATGATTGGATTGATATATTGCACATAATCATAATGAAAACATTAAGTCTGGAAGACTAGATATCTAGTAAAGTAGACTTTCTATCACACCTCTAAAAGTTGTTTGATCTACTGGTTTCCCAGCTTCATCAAGGTCAAGTGTGTTTGAGGTACCAATAAAAGTACTTCGACTTTTAGTGTGTCATATCCATAATTTTTAAGAAGATAATTAATATACTTATGTTGGGATATATATTACTTCTGGTTTTTGAGAGATTTGAAAACCAAGGAAAAATGTTAACTCACCCATCATACTTATTTCAAACTCAGATTTCATTAGATATGAAAAGGAATCCGTTAAATATTGTTGAATTGAACCAAATATAATGTGATCAATATAAATTGGAATAATAAAAGCATTTTTTTATCTTTATTTATAAAAAGGGTTGGATCTGCATTTCCTTTGACATAGTTATTTTGAAGAAAAAATCTTTTAAGTCTATAATACCAAGCTCAAGGGGATTTTTTAAGTCTATACAAAGCTTTGGTAAGTCTGAAAACATGATCAGGATGTTTTGTATCTTCAAAGTCAGGAGGTTGTTCAAAAAAAACTTCCCCTTGAGCATACCCATTAAGGAAAGAATATTTCACATCCATTTGAAAAAGTTTGAAATTTAAGAATTCTACAAAGGAAAGTTAAATATGAATAGACTCAAGTTTGGATACTGGAGCATAGGTTTCTTCATAGTCTATTCCTTCTTGTTGATTATAGCCTTTAACAAGTAATATAGCTTTATTTCTAACAATGATTCCATTTTCATCACACTTATTTTTGAAGACCCATTTTACTCTAATAATAGATATTTCCTTAGGTATTTCAACCATGTACCAGACTTTATTCCTTTCAAATTCATTTAGTTCATCTTTCATGGCTTTAAACCAATCATCATTACCTAATGCTTCATTAGTGCTTTTTGGTTCTAATTGGGAAAGGAATACTAGATGTTCTAATTCATTTCTTAAGTAACTTCTAGTCCTTATAGGTTGATTGAAATCACTAATGATACTATCACTAGGATGATTCTTTAGAAACAACTGATTTGGGTTTTGCAAAACCTGTTCATCAACCTAGGGTAGGAAATCTTATGGGGTAAATGTTTCTGTAATATCTTCTCGAACATTTTCCTTGTCAGAAGGATTTTCTATCAACGGTTGATATTCAGTTTCTGAAACCACATCCGAGGATGTAGGTTGGGGTTGTTTAAAAACAAAAGGATTAGTTTCATCAAATTTAACATGTATTGTTTCTTCAACAGTACAAGTATTTGTATTGAAAACTCTATATGCCTTAGAAGTTGTGGAGTAGCCTACGAAAAATTCGTTCATCAGATTTTGGTGCAGATTTATGTAGATTATCTTTAGTATTCAGAATGAATACCTTACAAAAAAAGTTTAAAGTAGGAAAGTCAAGGTTTTCTACAATTCCATAACTCATAAAGTGTTTTATTAAGAAAATGTCTAATCAAAACTCGATTTATAGTATAACAAGAAGTACTTACAGCTTCAGCCCAAAAATGTTTGGCTATAGAATACTCACTCAACATGGTTCTAGTTATCTCTTGAAGAATTCTATTTCTTCTTTCATCAAAAACATTCTGTTGTGGTGTTCTGGGTGCTGAGAAGTTGTGAGTAATACCTTTTCTACTACAAAAAGTTTCAAAATCAGATTTTTGAAATTCTCCTCCATGATCACTATGAATAGTTTTCAATGGAAGGCTTTTCTCATTTTTCACTTGGGATATAAAACATTTGAAATAAGAGAAGGCTTCAGACTTCTTGGCTAGAAAATAGACCCACGTATATCTAGTGTAATCATGAACCAAAAGAAATACATAGTATTTGCCTCCAATGCTTCCAGTTTGTGTTGGACCAAAAAGATCCATATACACTAGCTATAATGCATCAGTAGTTGAGACTTGACCGACTAATTTAAAACTTTATTTATGTGGATTTCCATATTGACAAGGGTCACAAACTTTTGAAGAATCAAATCTATGCTCCGTTAGATCCTTAACTAATATTTTCTTAGAATGTTTTCATAAGTTCCCATGGTTACAGTGTCATAACCTTCTATTCTATAACCAAGAATGATATTCCATTTCACTAAGGAAAGGTAGATCTTGTCTCCTAATGTCTTTTAAGTTTAGTGTGTAAACATTCTCTTGCCTATGGGTAGAATGAATAAACTCTTCCTTGGAATTGCGTACTAAGAACTTTTCATTTGTAAAATTCACAAGGTAGCCTTTATCACAAAA
Organism: Viscum album; assembly: GCA_963277665.1. Lineage (NCBI taxonomy): Eukaryota > Viridiplantae > Streptophyta > Magnoliopsida > Santalales > Viscaceae > Viscum > Viscum album. The sequence goes on from OY728148.1 coordinate 689,042,663, forward strand.
TTGTCTTATGCTATTGAGGTTGTACTTAAGACCATTAACAAATAAAACATTTGAAATCAATGTTTTTCCAAGAAAAATGATGTTACCTATTCCAATAATTTCTCCCTGCGCATTATCTCCGAAAGTTACTTTTCATCCTTTTGTCTTGATAATATTTTCAAAATAGTTTCTGTTACCAGTCATATGCCGGGAACATCCACTATCCATGTACCACGTATTTCTGTTGGTACTTTTCATATTTTCATGAAAAGAAGAAAAGTATAGACTTTCTAAATCCAAGCTTTCTTGGATCTGGAATTGTTAGGAAACAAAATTTTGGGTATCCAAATTTTTTTAGAAAAATAATTTGTATGAAACCCAAGAGATTGAACTTTATTCAAGGAGAAATTTTTCTTCTAATGCCCACCACATTGACATTTAGTTCAAAAAGGGGCTCTAGAAGGAACAAAATAGTTGTTTTTGAAAACTAGTTTTTGGTGAGTATAACCTACTCTAGTAGTGTTTCCTTGAGGTTTAATTTGAGAATACATCTTTTTAAAATTTGCCTTCCCAGAGGTAAAGTTTGCATGAAGCTACTTAAGAGAAAATATTTCGGATTTCAATCTGATGACTAAATTCTTATCCTCATGAATCATTTCCTTAGAGTTAGATTTTTCCTTAAAAACTTTTATCTCTAAAATAGAGTTCTTAATATATTTAGAAATTTCTTCCATAACAGAATCTTCTTTCTCAAGGTCTTTAGAAATTTTTCCTAAAATCTCTTCTTTATCTCTAAGATCTCTAGAAAAATATGAAATCTCTTTTGTAATAATTTCTTCCCTAGTATTTTCCTTGTCTAATTTCATAGAAATTTTACAAATTTTTGCTTCGTGTAACATGGAAAATCTAGAAATTTCTTCATATGAAGGCATTTCTTCATTTTATTAGGATGAAGTATCTGCATTTGAAGTACTATTCTCAGAATAATAATTCTTATCAAGAGATAAATTTGTTAAAGCCTCGACAGAGCATACCTTATCCATACGAAATGTATAGGGGAAAAAATTAGTAGCAATGAATCCCATATTATTCTGTGTTGATGAATCATATTCAGAAGATTCACTTTCTGAAGAGTCTCCACAGCTAGCACTCCACGTATCATTAGCATTAAGGCTTTTCTTGTTCTTTTATCGATAGAATTTATTCTTGTTCCTTTCTGAATTACTTTCCTTCCTTTCCTTATTTTTCAACAAAAGACAATCAGGTCTGATATGACCTGTTCTTTTACATTCATAAAACATAAATTCTCTATATTTCTTATCTCTGTAGTATTTTTTCTTATACTTACTCTGATGGTTCTTTTGAGCTACAATATTGTTCATTCTCCGAGCATGATTAGCTAGTTCATTCTCAGATATTTCTGTGTCACTAGATTCTCATTGAATAGCGACTTTCTTTGTCTTTTATCTAGTTACTATTTATGGGGTCTTGGATTTCAAATGTTTAGAAGTGGTTGTAAAAGAAACTCCTCCATTTCCATTATTATTATTAACATTTTCAGTATATCTCTTCATTCAGGTTTTATGCTGAAGAAGAGTTCCAAAAAACTCATCTAAGGAAATCTGAGTGACTTTCTTGTTCTCATCAATAGCTATCATATTAGACTCCCATTCATTTGGCATGATATCTAGGATCTTATATACAAGAGAATCATCATCCAAACCTTTTTCTCCCATATATTGTAAGCTATTCATGATAGTCATAAACCTCTGCTCTACTTTGCTTATAGGTCCTACATAAATAAAGTTAAAGCTGTGGTATTCAGCTCTCAACATAACTTTTCTTCTCTCTATGACTTTAGATTTTCCAAAATTTGTAACTTAAAGATTCTTACAGATACTGTTTTCAGCTTCACACGATGATATTTGACTATAGATGTTCCTATTCATGGAACATAACAAAGTATTTCAGATTCTAGAGTTTGGTTGATATTCTGATTTCTCATGAGTCGTAAAGGTTCTCAATTCTTTACCCAGAATCTTATAATATCTAGTCTGTATTAGATAGTTATCAACTCCAGTATTAATAATGAAAGACTTCATCCTATCTCTCCAGTAATCATAATCATTTCATTCGAAAACAGAAGGTCTGGTAGGATTTAGATTATCAATAGAACCAACATTTAAACCTGCCATCCTTAAGATAATCTATGGAAAAAAAACTTGTTAGTAGTATGAGTATGTAAACAAGAGAAAATATATCATAAGAAAGTAAAATATAGAACAAAATTATCTTTATGAAAAAATGAATCTGAACTTTTTGAGTCCGAAAAAAAGATTCTGAAAAAGTGTGAATCCGAAAGTTCAACTCCGAATATTCAACTCCGAAAGTAATAGAAAGAAGAATTATCTTCTGAATCTAATAATGATATTAATTCAGATTGTACCAATCCCTCTGATACCAACTGTGAGATGGTATTTGAGTATGATATACTCTATAATACCAAATTTAGGATCGAATATGTAAACATGAGATGCTCAAATAAAAGATGGGGGTGAATTGTACTTTTAAAAATTCCTTGGGAACTTTTAAAGATGGTTATGTTTAACGACGTTAAACAAGATAATTCATAAGACCTCTAAGTTTTAATAACTTTCTTAATTTTGGAAAAGTGATTTCGGAAATGAAACTTAACAAAAGTTTAAAAAAACTATGATTCTACCTTAAAGCGTATAGAATCTTACTAAATCAGAGTACAAGTATAAGAAAGTATAAGAAAGTTATGCTTTCTTAAATAATTAAAATGAATCGGAAAACTTGAATGAAAACAAGTAACAAGTAGTAAATATTTTTACCCAAAGAGAACGGTATCCAACAACCTTGGATAGCGGTCCCTTGATTTATACTTTCACGAAATTCTGTATTACCCACACCAAGGTAAGACCTCGATATGAAGATCAGAGTCTGTCTTGCTATCCCCGCAAGCCCTCAAATATCATGTAGTTGGCACCTCTATCTTCCTACCCCTGGAAGCCCTCGATTTTACATAACAACAATCAGAGTCACACAAAGAAAATCTTCACAAAGAAAAGTTTGAACAAGCCGTTCAAACTATCTGCACGAAGATTGAGAGTTTATAAGAGCCTCTCTGTCTAGAAATCACTTCAACAGCATGTAAGCACAGTTGTCAAAGATGTTTTCAAGTGTTTTTTTGAACTCTTTCAAATGAACTCCTACTTATAGGCAGAACTCCAATGGTCGGCTCCCTCCTCCAATGGTCATATTATTCCTTGAATTTAGGAGGGACTAGTACACATGTCACTCAAACAACGGTTAGTGAGTAACTGAAAGCACGACATCGTTTTATTACTAAACAAGTGTAAGAATAACCAAAATATGATATTCAGATGTAAGTAAATGAAAGTTCAGAGTCTAAAAAAAATATAATTCGAAGTCTATAATAAAAGGATATACGGATTCTGTTTTGTAAGAATTAAGAGCCTTAATTCTATAGAATTACAGAGTCTGAATTTCAATGAAATTTAGAATCTGGATTCACCAGAATTCGGAAGTAGAAATTACAAAGTTTGGAGTCAGAGTTCATGAGAATTCTGAGCCAGAACTCATAAGAGTTTGGAGTCCGAATTCAGAGAACTCGGAGTCAAAACTCAGAAAAGTTCTTAACCAAAATTCCTAATCAGAATTCGGAGTCAGAACTCATAGAAGTTCGTATCCAGAATTTGTAATCAGAATTTGATGTCAGAACTCAGAAGAGTTCATATCTAGAATTCATAATCAAAATTTGGTATCAGAACACCGAAGAGTTCGTATCCAAAATTCATATTCAGAATTCGGAGTCAGAAATTAGAAGATTTCGTCACCAGAATTCTGAGAATTTGGATCCAAAAACAGAATGCTTCATATCTAGGTAATTATAGGATTCTGAGGTTTTGGTTTCAATCCAAATTTACACTTATAAAATATATGATATGAACAATAATATCTAGGTAAGGGTAAATTTCCTTGGATATGGAAATTTTCCTTATAGAAGTAAAATAATGGGTAAAATGAGTTTTGCATTGAAATAAAGTGTTTGTGATTTTCAAAACAAGAAGGAATGATAAAGTCATAAGGATACCTTATTAACTTAAAAATCCTCCCAATGTATGAAGGAATGGAAAATTCATAAGGAAAACCTTATTGACTCAAAATTTTCTTCTCTAAATATAAGTAATTATATATATTCTTAAAAAATTTCAATTTCCCTTATCTTGAAATAAATATTGACATCATATTTTGAAATCCATTTTATACCATGGATTATATCAAACTCAACTATAGGTATGATGATAAGGTCACCAAAAAAAGAAAGTTTTTGTTTCATAATGGGAATAGCTCATCTTGCCTTTTTGAAATGAAAGTTTCATTAGGATCTTTGACTAATAAATACCTTATTAAATTAGAATGTAAATGTCTAATATTATTGGAAAACTGGGTAGATATAATAGAGTGAGATTATCTATAATCAAATAAATAATTGGGTAAATTTGAATATAGGGATAATGTACCTACCACCATATCATTAGGTACTTTTTCTTCATTTATAGTGATCATATAAGCTTGGTCATATCCTCTTAGCCACTTCTATGGTAGATTACATTGATTCTTAGGATATTCATTTGAATAATTCTACATTTCGTAATAGTTTAAGTGTAGATAATCATTGATTTGTTTCTTCCCCTTTACATTCATTAGTTCAATGAACCTTGTCTAGGCACTTATAACAACATCCCATGTCTTTCAGGCATTTCCCAGGAGGATTCGTTCCACAATTTTCGTATGATGTAATTTTTTTGTTCCCATATTCTTGTTTGATGATTTACCTTTTTTATTATTATTATAAGAACTCTTCTCATATTGATTTCCCTTGAACACATAGGATCTTGGAAATTTCTTCTTCATTTTTATGGCACTTAATACTATTTAATCATATGATGAAAATGTCTGAGAATCCATCTCCCTTTCAAATACATGAAAAAATAACTTAAAAAAATGATCAATATTGTTTTCCAAATCTCATATATAATCTTTATAAAATTCTTCTAGTCTTGTTAAGGTAGTCTCATACTCTACAAGTCTCTCTTATTCTTTTTTTATTTAAGATAAAGAACTTTCTACATATTCTAGTTCGTTGGTTACAGGGGAAATATTTTTTGAAAAATGTTTCTTTAAAAGTTTTCTATTAAAGGAATTCTATTTCATCTTCTTCCTTATTATTATGTATTAAGTACTACCATTGATCATCATCTCTCTAGTGGAAATATATTTCTAGTACTACCATTTCTTATTAAACACATCTCAATTCCAGAAATATATTTTCAAGGGACTTGATCCATTTCTCAGCTTCCACTTGATTAGTAGTCCAACTAAAATATGGGGGATTCGTCCACATGAAACAATTAAACATAGGTATATTATGGTTATTCATCATAAATTGAGTAAGCTGTCCAAATATGGTCATGATATGATTAGCTCCAACACCAAATGTGTTGACTTTATCAATTGGGAAATCCCTACATTTTTTACAGTTATTAATTAATTTTATTTTATTAGGCACAATTTCTTAAATAATGGAACACACTAAGTTAGCTCATAATAATCATGAGTATTGAGAAAAAAATTCACTAAAAGGAATTATTATAATTCTCAAGTTTATTTAACATGTAGTAACAATTATTTCTAATTAACCTGATCTAATACCAACTGTAACAACCCCAACCCTAGTTGTCCAATTTCAGTGGTTATTTTATTACATGGGAATAGATACAAGAGATCACATCACCAAGGATCGATCCATTTAGTTGTATTGAAGAACTAGATACATAAATGGTTCCCTGGTAACATTAGTAATTAAATATATATCGTAACAATGAAAAATAAATTTCTTCCTTGACAATTATTCAAATTATTCTTCTTCAAAACTTGTGGATGGAAAACAAATAAAAGGGTAATCTAAAATAATCAGTAAGGGTTACATATAGAAGAAACATGAATAAATGATAGGTGAAGCGTAATAAATAATGAATAATCAATTTATAAAGGTTAATAACTGAAAAACACATGCCATTATATCAATAAAATGAGAATTAAAATGAATCAACAGATTTTATTATAGCGAAAATATCATGGATATTAATAAAAGAATACTGAATAAAGTAAATTCTTAATTATTAGACATCATGTATCTCGAACATGAACTACTATAATTAATACCTTTCACATGATGGTTTAACTTTATGGGTTGAAACCCATTTGATTATTCTTGGAAATAAACCCAAAGGGTATATCGCCAACTAATTTGTATTATGATACTTGTCGACACTTTGAGGGGATATTTAATAATGAGCCCCACCCATCACTTCATGTCTAATGAATTATTCATACATAGATTTACTTTATGAATAATGAACCTTATCGAAATATTTTCATTGGGTAGATGATATGAAATTATCAATATTTAATCAGTTAAAACAACATTCAAAGCAAACACCATATGTAAAAATCATATACGGATTAGATAATAATCATATCTATGATACAATAAATATAGATATTTAGTGAAATATTCAATGATGGATGAACATAAATTAAAGGGGCAGTACAGAAAGGTAATAAGTGATGAATATGGGATATGTCCTACATGAAATAATGTGAGATGAAAAACCATACCTTATGTTCGAAATCATTCCAAAATTATACTTATTGTCCCATAAAATAAAATTAGATTCATTAATTACTTAATCCATAACCTCATAAAAAAATATATTTTTTATTATAAGTTTATTAAGTTCATTTATGGCCATTTTTATGAGTTATAATGTTTAATTTTGTTGTTCCGAGAGTGTTTATTTCATAGTTTTATGGTCGGTTCCATTGCATATAATTATGAATGTTCTTGAAAAAAGGATGAAAAAAATCAAAAAGTTAAATAAGTTAGTATTAATGAAATTACATAAGTTTAAATGGTCTCATTTATCATTTTTTATATTGTATGAGGATGACTCATTGGATAAATTTTTTATTTTGGTGGTTTCTACGACCATCAAAAACTTGTATCTTTTTATTTTATATTATGTTTATATGTTGGATACAGAAAATTATATAACTTATAATATGCATATTAAAATATTATTTAACTATAATAATGGTTTTATAACCATCCTTGAAGTTGGTAATGGAAACTGAAATCTCATGGTCCACGAAGTTGGTGTATCGACATGTCACATATGATGTTTTCAATTTTAGAATAAAAGCAGGAGAGAAGAGATTTTATGAAGGAAATTCCATTTAAAAAATAAAATTCTTGTATATATATATATTATACTAGATTTATCATTCCACTTTGGATAAGGGCATTTTATTAGATAATAAGAAAAAAAATAAAATATAAATAAGGAGGATTTTACCTCGTGAATATCATTTCCTTGGGAACCTCCTTAAGACATTGGAATTTGTTATTTTGGTAAGACCAAAAGGTATTAGATGTTGGGAAGAGGCTTGGGAAGGGAATTGGGAAGAATTTAGGCAATCTTAAAGGCTTAGAAGGTGTGGGGATATGTGGTGGTGAGGCATGGTATTTATAGGGGGGACAAGGGTGTTTTTTGATTATTTTATTCATTAGTTTAATATTTTAGCTGAAGACTATCAATATTGTTGATTTTTGTGACTAAGTATAGAAAATAATGCATGTGATATTGAAATAATGGGTGATTACATATTAAATTACTTAAAAATTCATGTATTTAACTTATGATGTTAAATACTATCAAAAACCGTGTTTCACTATTAAAAAAATGAATTTTTTTAGAAAAATCCCAAAAAATCACTCTAAGTTTTTTCCAATGTGTATATTTGAAAACTCGAATCCATTTTATCAAAAACATTTCTAAATATTATAAATTTAATTTTTAAATAAAATCATCCCTATTTCAAAAAATAATGATTATAATATGATAATTGATTTTACGTTACTTTGAAAAATTAATTATGGACTCATTAAATTATATTATAATTATAATAAAAAAAATATCAATTTATGAATCTATTTTATGAAAATAAATTTTCTTTTAAATCATTATATTAATTATAAAATTTTAAATAAACATTTAAATTTCACAAAAAATTCCAACACTTAATTTATTATTTTTAAAACATTTATTTACTTATTCCATGGTATAAATATATCATATTTTCATTTATGAGATAACTAAATTTTATTTATGAAATTCATAGGTGAGTTTATTATTCAAATGACCACATTACAATTCCTAACAATTATATAACTCTTCCAATAGTCATGTTAATATTAAATAGTATATTGCATTTTGTTTAAGCTCGGTGTTGTGAGAAACGTAAGCTATCGAATAAATTTAATTTATTTAAGAAGATAAATAACATAAAATAATAGGTTGTGATATTCTTCCACCCTTTAAAAATTTATTCATAAAATATTTTCATGTAAATTTCCTCCTAAACAAATGATGGTGGTTCCTCTTCATAACATCCTTAGGTTCCCCTAAACTTTTACTCATCAAGTCATACAATTTTTCTATACTTCTCTCTAGTGTTATAAATCTCGATAGCCTCTTCTCAGTATGAAAATTTATGATAGAAACATATTTCTTTATAGGTGAGTACATGCATTGGTTCTAGAATGTACTTATTTAATAATGATATTTGGAACACATCATGAACATTGGAGAGATTTGGTGGCAATTCTAACTGGTAATCTATAACTACAATACATTGAAGAATTTCAAATGGCCCGATGTACCTTGGGCTTAGTTTCCATTTCTTACTAAATCTTATAAAACCCTTCCATGGATATACTATCAGAAATATATGATCTCCCTCTTGCAATTCCAAATCCTTTATCTGGTTGTCATCATAACCGTTTTTCCAACATTGATATGCTTTAATATTATACTAAATAGTATTTACCTTTTTCATTGTCTCTTCAACAAGTTCTATGCCTATAAGTTTCTTTTTTTGAAATTCCTCCCAACAAGTTGGGGTACGACATCTCTTTCTATAAAATGCTTCATATGGGACCATTTGGATACTATAATGGAAACTATTATTATAGAAAAAATATACCAAAGGTAAATAATGAACCCATATACCTTAGATGTCATGTGTGAATGATATCAACATGTGTTATATAGTTTTAATAATCCTTTTAGATTGTTCGTTGGTTTGAGGGTGATAAGTAGTACTCGAATGAAGCTCAGTATCTGATACCTTCTAAAGACTCTTCTAGAGCCTTGATGTAAAGAATAGATCTCAAACAGACACAATCGATAGAGGTGCACCATGAAGTCTTAAAACTTCATTAATATAGAGTATTTCTAGGTGATATATTGGTAAATATTCTCTTATAGAAAGAAAATGTGTGGTTTTTTTAAGGTGATCAACAATAACCCATATCAAATCATGTTTTCTAGTGAGTTTTGGTACTATAGTTAAAATTTCCATAGAAAATGTAATCCCAATATTACAAAGTAATAGATATAGGTTGTATGACTTCTTTAGGATGTTGTCTCTCAGCCTTCACTTTTTTAAAAACTAGGCATCTTGACACAAAGTCACCAATTTCTTGCTTCATATTATCCCACAAAAAATGTTACTTTTAGATCTCTATACATCTCAGTACTACTAGGGAGTATAGTGAAATTTGAGATATGATCATAATCTAATAGTTCTGTTTTTTATATCAGGTATTGACGGAACACATTACCTTTTCACAAATTCTAGAACTTCACCCTCATAGATGAAGCCTACCAATCCTCTATCCTTAACAAATTTAATATCTTTTTGAAAATTATCTCCACCATATTAAGAATATTTTATCTTTTCTAATAAATATGGTTTGGAAATAATTTTAAAAAGGAGTGATGTTTCCCCTTCCTTAACAATTCTCATATCTATCTTTACTAAATCCATGAACATAGGATATTTCTCAATCCTCATTTAGGTTATTTTCTTTCCTTCTTAATGTATATGGTACTTTATTTTTATTTCTTGTGTGGTAGTGTATTGATTAATCCTAATCTTTGAGTAAATCATGCCATCATATTTTCCTCTTGTTGAGATCTTTATATGTAACGTTGTATTTCATGATCTTGTGATCCATATATATCTCACGTATTTCACCATAGAGATAGTGTCTCCATATATCCAATGAAAAGATTATGGATGCTAACTCAAGATCATAAGTTGTTTAATTTTGTTCCGAAATCTTCAAATACCTTGATGTATATGTGATAAATCTATATTTTTCATAAAGAAACAACCTGGTCCTTTATTTAATGCATTATAGTATATAAAAAACAAATCATTTCATGATGGTAGAGTAAAAATTAGATCATTAGATAATATTCTCTCCAATTCTTCAAATCATTTTGAACATTATTTTATCCATACTAGCTTACCCCCTTTATGTGTGATCTTGGATAACAGGTTAGCCAATTGGAAAAAATTCTAAACAAAACACTGATGATAACCTACTAAACCAATGAAACACGGTACCTCGATTATATTCATTGGTCTATACATTCTGGGATTATCTTTTTCATTACATAATCAATTGAGATTCCATCCTTAGAAATAATTTTTCCAAGAAAAGAAATTTCCAGAAGCCAGATTCCACGATTTCTAAATTTACCGTATAACTCTTTTACTCTAAGAGTCTTAAGAATGATCTACAAGTGATTCTCATTGTCTCTATTTGTTTTAGAATATTCCAGAACATTATCAATGAATACCACAAAAAAATATTCAATATCATTTTTGAATAGTTTATTCAGAGATCCATAAAAATATAGAATGGATTAGTCAATCCAAATGGAATTACTATAAAATCATAATGTACATACCTTGTCCAAAAAGTTTTCTTTGGAATTTCTTCCTTGTTTACTCACGAATTATGATACTCAGAAACATGATCAATCTTTAAAAAATATTGATCTCTATAAAGTAGATCAAATAAATAATCAATGTAATTTGGAGGATATATTCTATTTATTTTAAATGTATTTATTTCTCTATAGTCAATTAATACCCTCATTGATCCATCTGTATTCCTCACAAATAGAATATGGACTCCCCATGGAGAAAAACTAGGGTGAATAATTATCTAATTACTCAACTCTTCAAGTTGTTTCTTTAACTACACTAATTCCAAAGTTTCCATTATATAAGGAGACATTGATATTGGACTTTCATTAGGGATTACATCAATTATAAACTAAACTTCAAGCTCTCAGGGGGTGTTGAGGAAATTATTTAGGAAATTCATCAATGTATTGCAGTACAATTAGATCATCCTCAAATTAAATATAACTTTCCTCATCCCTAGATGATGGTTTTTATTCCTACCTAAGAATCTCATTCCGTAGATATATTGGGGGTGGACCTAGATAAGAATCAGATGATGAAGTTTCTATTATAAAGATAAATAATTCTATATATTCTTCACAAATTGTAATTTATTTATTAATGCAATAAACATTCTCATCATATTTGGAATCCAATCAACAATGAGGATTATATGAAATTCAACCACATGTATGATGATAAGTTCCTAAAATAAAGAAGGTTTATATACCATAATGGGTATAACTCAACAAATCTTTGTTGTAAGGAGACTTCCTTATAGAGTTTTGACTGAAAAATCCCTTATTAAATTAAAAGGTAAATGCCTAATTTTTTTAGAAAACTGGATATATCAAAAAGAATAAGATAATAAAAAATCAAATAAATCATTGGAAAATTTTTAATATTGGATTAATGTACCTCCCAATACATCATTGGGTATTTCTACTTCAACTATGGCGATCAAATAATCTGGTCAATATCCCCTTGGTTGCTTTTATGGAAGATCACCTTAATTATTGGAAAATTACTTTGAATAATTTCCAATTTATTTATAGTTTAATAATAAAACATCATTGATTTGATTCTTCCCCTTTCATTAATTATCTCGATGACTGATCACACCATGACCCACTGTATCATTTTCACCATTACACCACTATGCTTAACTAGTTTTGTATTGAAAATTATAAAAACAATAACAAATTTCACTTCATGTTTGATTTATTTAATTTTTTTGTTTATCACTTTTAAAAAGGGAAATTTTACTTGTTTTGATAATTTCATTGAAGGTGGAGGTGATTTGGAGGGCCCATGATGAAGTCCACAAAAAATGGGCCAAGCTACGTAGGATCCAAGCACACTAGTTTACTTAGACACAAACTTATACATAACCATGTATCCAAATTGGCTGAACATTTCTGTTATATTCCAAAATTAATTGGGCTACATTTCATATCTTTTAACCCAGGCCTCTTTCAGCTATCTAGTGGACCAACCGACTTGATATGTCCAGAACATCGAATCTGCATGAAGTCAAAAGTTGGGTGCTGTGAGCTATCTATATCTCAAGATCTATTTGTCCAAATGGATCCACACTTTCATTGAAGATGTTAAATGTGTGGGGAAACATGTTTCTAGTTTTTTCCAAATATTTTTTTACTTTCTAGTGGTCAAAAACCATGGGGCATGTGGTTTTATACAATCTGTGTATCCAAAAATACCTTTCATTTTGCCTATAAAATGGAAGATTTGGATCTGAATTTTCAAGTTAGTTCAGGAGGAAAATATCTTGTATTTTGGAGACCCAAAGGAGTCCTATACTCATCCATGAAGTTCTAGAGTCCCCTATGCTTCTTTGGGGATCAATAATGAAGAAGGAGTTCCACCCGAGCTTCTTCCTCCTCTCGATGTCGAGCTAAATGGTGGGTGTTCATTGTGAGAGATATACACACATGTAAAGGGAGTGAAGATGCATATATTAGCTACTAGTTTGGAGTGAATTTGGTGTTAAAAAATTTCATTCAATGTTCCTTAAATTATTTCTTATCTGAATGCCTCTTATGATTCATGTGAGGGATTTACTCTTAATTTCTAACCGACCAGTGTGAGGTTTTGAGTGCGTGACTTTTGTTGTTCTGATTGGACAACACAAGAATCCTTTTCTTACCCACTTTCTTGAGATTTAAATCTTATTTGGAAGCTCTTATTCCATGAATATGTTTTGTACCTTGATAATATTATTTTTATGTCAAGGTTTGTTTCTTCAAGCAATGAAATAAAGTCTTAGCAATTAATCATGATTCCAATTAATTTTAACCAAAAAATTAATCCATACCTAAATGAATCTCTAATAAAAATGAACTTTAAATGTGTGTGGAGAAATAAAAACAACCCCTTTATCTTATAATTCTTAAAACACCACATTAATCTATCAACTATTAAAGTCTTTAAGTTAAGTTATTTTCTTTAATCTGTTTTCAAAATCACCCCCTGTTTTAGTACTTTTTAATAAAATCGCATATTCTAAACTTATCAAAGCTCCTTGAGAGATGAGCTAGGGCCTTTCCTAAAATATAAATAAAGATTAAAATCATATCAAATTTTATGTGTCATGAATTTGTGGGAAAATTTTAGCGCCGTTTCCAGGGAGTGTTTTGGTTTTTAATGTGTGTTTTTGATAATATTTTTGTAAATTTTGTGAATATTTATTTGTTTTATATTATAACTTTAACTATATTTTTGTGTTCTGGTTAATTTATTATGTAGTTTTTTTTCATGGAACATTCTATTCCAGGAGATTTACCACCTCTCAAACCCAAAATGGATAGGATCTTACGTTAGAAACCCCGAGATGCACAAGATAACCCTTTGAAGGGGGACACACCACAACTTGAGACTTTTCAAAATCCCTCTTATTCTAGAACCAAATTAGAACATGAAATTAATGAGTATAACATGGATGAAAATAACTGGACATTAAAAGAAATAACCTCACTTGATGTTGATATCTGACCAACCTATATTCAAATACAAGGTGGTGCACTTAATTTTGAACTGAAATCATGTCTAATTCACTTCTTTCCATGATTTCATGGACTCTATAGAGAAGATCCAAATAAGCACATAAAAGAATATCATATTATGTGTTCTATATTAAAACCATAAAATTTGGATGAAGAACAATTAAAGATAAGGGAATTACCTTTCTCATTATAATATACTTAAAAGGACTGGCATTACTATGTTAATTCATGAATTAAGGCTGGATATACATGAAACGTCTTTTTCTTGAAAAATATTTCCCAGCCCCTCAAATTGAAACTATAATAAAATAAATTTTTGGTATAAGACAATCAAAATCGGAAAAATTACATGAATATAGGTAATGATTTAATAGTTTATGTTTAAGTTATCCACACCACCAAATAAGTGATCAAATTTTAATTCAATATTTTTATGAAGGGTTAATTATTATTGATAGAAACATGATTGATGATGCTACAGGTGGTGTGCTAGTTGATAATACCCCAATTACTACAAGAAATATAATTGAGAAAATTTCCCAAAACACTGAGTAATTCGGTTCACGGTCCTGTCTACCCATTTGAGGTGTCCATGAGGTGAAATCTACAGAATTTGAGAGGAAGGTGGACACAATGTTTGAAGAGGTAAGTACCCTTCTTCAAAAAATTGCTCTTTCCCAAGAAAAATTCCAATATCCCCCTCCCATGAATTTTTTATATGTTCTTCTAATACCCAGTAATTTGACCAATGTTCTTAATTGAGAGAAACATATGAGAGTTGTGAGGAAATCTTTCCCGGACACCCCTATAACCAACCATTTAGGCATGATCCTTACTATCCATCCAACCCTGAGTGGAAATAAATAAAATCTTATAGGCATGGGGGTATTCAAACCAACCTAAAAAACAATGGAACCAACTAGGGCAGAGTAGACATCCACCACCAGCACCCAGAAATACCCAACCACCACAAAGGCCTTTTCCAACCTCCCCTCCTAAACCTAGCCTATCCTAGAAGATATGATGGAAAAATGGCTACCAACAATCTATAATTTCAACAAACCAACAAGGTATCAATTCAAGATCTAAAAACCCAATTAGGTAAATTAGCTAACACGGTGGGTGAAATACAAAGTCATGGGTCGGGTAAACTACTCTCTCAACTGGTAGTTAGACTTAGGGATAAGGGGAATGTCAGATCCAACACCCTTAGAAGTGAGAAATAACTTAAAACCCAAATAAACCCTCAATTAGTGTCCTAATATCTTGAGGAGAACACTGCCCCTACTATTGAAATTAGTCAAAATGTTGAAAATCCTTGTCCTAAGGGAATCCATTCCAAATAAAGGAGTGTGTCTGTTGATGAGTCACCTATCCCATATTTTCCTCTAACATTTCCCCAAAGATCCATCCAAAAAGAAAACAAAATGAAACTGAACTTGATATATAAATTTTAGAAACTTTCAAAAAAGTGCAGGTCAACACCCCCTTGATGGATGCCGTGAAGAAAATTCCATGACACAACAAGTTTCTAAAGGACATGTGTACACACTGAAGAAGAATTCGTGGAGATGAAAATGTGATCTTGGGGAGGAATGTCTCATCATTGATATAGTCATCACTTCCTACTATGTGAAATTATCCTAGAACATTCGAAATTCCACGAACCATAGGGGATTATTCTTTTTCTAATGATACGCTTGATTTGGAAACCTCTATTAATGTGATGCCTCACTCTATTTACTCTTTATTAAAGGTTGGTGAACTAAATCCCACTGGAATAGTCATTCATCTAGAAAATCAGGGGACGACACACCCTTCTGGTGTGTTAGAGGATGTTCTTGCGTGGGTGAAAATTTTAATTTTTCCAGCTGATTTTTATGTGCTAAAAATGGAAGATGATAGTTTTAACAAACATTCCCTAATTATATTGGGGATAAACTTCTAGAAAACCACTAAAACCATAATTAATATCCATAATGGTACATTATCTTTGGAATATGGTGGTGACATAGTCCATCTCAACATCCTTGATTCCATGAAGCAGCCCTTAGAAGAACACTCTTCTCTCTCTATTAATTCAATTGATGTACTACCTTCCCATGAAAAAAATTCTTTTTATTCCCCTAATAAACTTTTTAAATTTTATTCATTTATTGAAATTATAGTAAATGAGTCATGCAACAATTGTTGTAGTGGATTAGAAAAATTCCAAGCATGATTATTAATTGATGATTTCTTGAACAATGAGGATCACAGGACTATCGATGATACTGCTAAGCTTGTAAAAGTTCATTCCTCATCTGAGGATGATAAAATTGAGAAATTATATGAGATTAGTGACCTCTCACTTTCAAACACAATCCCATCAATCCAAAATACCCCTAAATAGGAACTAAAACAACTACATCATGATTTAAAATATTCATATCTTGAGAATGGAAACAATTTTTCCATCATCATTGATAGTTCACTCCCTTTTGAGCATGAATTGTGACTACTTGATCTTTTGAGGGATTATAAACAAGCATTTGGATAGAAAATTGAGGAAATTCCTGGTATCCAGCCATCAATTTTTACACATCATATTTTGTTAAAAGATGAGGCTAAAACAGTGTGTCAAGCACAATGTCTACTAAACCCAAACCTCTTAGATGTAGTTAAAAATGAAGTAACAAAATTATTGGCTGCTGGAATCATTTACCCCATCTATGATAGACAATGAGTTTGTTATGTTCACGTAGTTCCTAAAAAACCGGTCTTACAGTAATTATAAATAAAAATAATGAATTCGTTCCAACTCGTGTGTAGGATAGTTGTCATGTCTGTATAGACTATCTCAAATTAAACCAACACACTAGGAAGGACTGTTTCCCATTACAATTCAATAACTAGATTATAGAGAGGCTAGTAAGGAAGTCCCATTACTGTTTTCTTTGTGGGTATTCTGGATACTTTCAGATCCATATTTCCCCCAAGGATCATGAAAATAAGGCCTTTACTTTCCCCATTGGCACATTTTCATGTAGGAGGATTCCATTTGGTATGTGCAATGCTCCAGGTACTTTCCAGCGATGCGTGGTTAGTATTTTTTTCAAATTACCTGGATAATTTCATGGAAGTATTCATGGATAATTTCACTATTTACTGATTCCCTTTGGATGAATGTTTGATTAGTCTTGGTTCAGTCCTACGTTTCTATATTGAAAAGAATCTCGTATTAAATTATGAGAAACTCCATTGCATGGTGAGACAAGGTACAGTTTTGGGACATGCCATTTATGGGGATGGTATTCAAATAGATAAATCAAAATTGGATGTCAATTCTCCCCTAACATTCCCCCAAAATGTATGGGATGCGCAGTCGTTCCTAGGTCATGCAGGATTGTATCGTCATTTCATTCGTGAATTTAGTAAAATTGCACTCCCCCTCTCCCAATTACTCTATAAAGAAAAATAAATTTTTTTGATAAGGAATGTGAGGAATATGTTAATAAGTTAAAATGGAGTCCCACATCACCCTCAGTAATCCAACCACCTCAGTGAGATTTACTATTTGATCTCAAGTATGACACCTCTAACTATGCATTCGAGGAATTATTATCACAAAGGGTTAATCTAGAACCAGTTTCCATTGCCAATGCCTCACGTACACTGGACCCTCCCCAAGAAAACTACACCATAACTGAAAAAGAATTTCTTTACATTGTGTTTTACTTGGATAAATTCAGGCCATATCTTTATGGTCCAAATTCACTATGATCTCAGACCGTACAACCCTCCTGTATCTTCTTAAGAAAATAGAAGCCAAAAACATCTCATTTGGTGGATTCTCCTCCTTTAGAAATTCAATTTAGAAATTAGAGATAAAAATGAGCATAGAATGTGGCGGCTGGCCATATTACCAAGATTCACCCATCTTCAGATGTTGAATCATCCCTTGTATTCCCATAAATGACATGTTTCCCAAAGATCAACTTTACCGCGGGAAATAAGTTATTTCTTGGTATGTTGAAATTTTAAATTATTTTATAGCATATTGAATTCCTACTGATTTCAACAAAAACCAGAACAACTGTCTAAGACATGAGTGTCTTTGGTACATTTGGGTTGACCCCTACATTTGGTACACATGTAGTGAAAATATACTCATGCATTGTGTTCCTGATAGTGAGCTTTAGTCTGTCCTTAGGTTCTGCCATACTCTTGATTTTAAGGACCACTTTGGTCCCAAATGGACTACTTGAAAGGTCCTTGATTCTAGTCACTTTTGGCCCCCATTTTTTCATGATGTCCATGATTTCTATAAATCTTTTCCTCTCTATCAAATAATGGGGAACGTATAAAAAATAAATAAAATTCCAAAACAACCCTTGCTCTTCCATGACATTTTTGATGTTTGGGGCATTTAATTTTTGGGACCATTTCCCAATTCATTTGGGAACCTTTTCATTATTTTGGTAGTGGATTATGTTTGAAAATGTATAGAGGAATGAGCTACAAGGATAGATAATTCTAATGTATTTTTTGAATTTTTGAGAACCCAAATCTCTTGTAGGTTTGGATTACCTTGGTTTATCATAGGTGGCCAGGGTTCTCATTTCTACAACCAAAAAATGCAATCTCTTTTTCATCGGTAAGGGGTCGAGCATCAAGTGTCTACCTCTTATCACCCATAGACCAATGGTCAAGACAAAGTGTTAAATAGATAGGTGAAACAGATTCTTCAAAAAATATTTCAACCCAATAGAAAATATTGGATTCTTAGACTTGATGATTCATTATGAGCTTACCATACTTCTTTTAAAGCTCCCAGTGAAATGTCACCATATAGTCTTGTATTTGGAAAGAGGTTTCACCCCCCTATTGAGATAGATCATCGGACCTACTAGGACATTAAATAATATAATTATAATATTTATTATGCAGGTGATGAAAGAAAGTTTCAGATTTAGGATCTCGAGGAAATGAGAAGAGATTCATATGAGAACTCCCTGATTTACAATGAGAGAACAAAGGATGGCCAGGACTGCCTCATTATTCATCTTCAGTTCCTAATTTGGAAGAAGGACCTCCTTTACAATACAAGGATACCGTTTTATTTGGTTATGCTTCATTACGGATGGTTTGGACCATACACTATTACTATTGTCTCTCTATTTTGTGTTTTCAGGTTCAAAATAAAGAAACCAAGAAATCCTTCACTGTTAATGTGTAGCAGAAAAAGAACTTCCATGAAGCCATTCTGGAGTCCTCGATGGAGGAACTCCATATTCATGAAATAGTCTAAGAATAACACCCACCAGGTTTTATTCTTCCTTCCCAATTTCTATTTTATTAAAATTAGGGTACTAAAAATACTAGGTGTCGGAGATGGGTATATTCTAGGGTTAGTTATAAATTTTCATCATATTTCTTTTTTTTCTCTTTTTAGCTTACAGAATTGTGTTGTAACTTTCTACCTTTTCCCATACCCTCACCTTTGTTCCAAAATATTACTTTTTATGAAAACTTTATCATGGAAAATGATGCTCGTTTAATCAGGGATGTTATTGAAAATGCATGTGGAATTTCCGTATTTCATGTTGTTTTAACATTCAAAAAAATTCAGATGAAATGTTCATTTAAACAAGAATTCAATACTATGGTGTGACTTTATTTTGAAATTTGTTTGTTTTTTAATGATATAAATGGTTGTATCATTTTGAATTATTTGAGAAAAATGGTTCCCTTTTTTGAATAGTTTAATGGAAAATTATGTCACAAAATTTCTCCACATATATTTTCACCCAACCATGATGTGTAAAAATTTATAAATTAATGGAAGGTAAATATAAGTTAGGTTTATTTTTATCTACTTTCAAAAATCATTTTTCAATATGTATGTTCCTTATCCAATCTATTGCATTACTTTACCAGATTGACCTTTACTTGTGTACTTGTTATCCGAATTTTGTACACCCTAAAAAAAACCAAAGGTATGTGTCTTGGCCAGGTAAAAAAACCATCCTTCCTCAACATTTGATCTTGTTATAAATATTATAATAAGTTTCATGTGGAGATCAAACAAGGTTTGGGAGAAGAGTGTGAGATTTGTTCCAAGTGAAACTTTTGAAGAAATAATAAATGAGGGGAGTGATGAAATGTACAACATATGGGGATATCTAGATCATGAGATTGTGGTTTGAATTTTTGGATTGCTTATGTCTGTGGGTCTTGAAATTTGATTGTAAAGGATCCATGGACGGTTCAGTGGAAAAGATCATATAAGTATACAATTTTTAAAATAACTTATATTTACTTGATAGAATGTGTAAAGAATAGCCTGCAATGGTTTTCACACACACACATAGAGAATTAGTGACATAATTAACTTGTGAATTATTTTTTTAATTGGTATCATGCATCTCTGGGAATTTCATTTGGACAAATTTTTTGAGATGTCGTGTTGCATGCCCATTGAGAATAACTCCTCGATGTGATTTTTACTTTGATTAAATTTCTATCAGGAATTAAATATTTATTGATTGTTAAATCTTTATGATGTTGTAAATATCTACATGAATAATTTATGTAAAAGTGACTTTGTTTAGGAGTGAAAATGTATTTTTGTGGGGGTGTGATCACCCCATGACTCACTATTTCATTTTCACCCTTACACGGCCAGACACACGGCTCAAACTACACGGCGTGTTCCTTACAGACACGGCGTGTACGTGAAAGGATAACTCCGACCCGTGTTGTTCATGACATGACCGGGTACCTGGGTCAGACTACACGACGTATTCAAGGGGGAAACAATGTGTAGAATAAGACACTCCACTGACTCGTGTTGTTAGCTACACGGCTGGGTTCCTAGGATTATACTACACAATGTGTTCAATGTGGATAAAATGCGTTTCCACCAGACTTTTCCCATCCCATGTCTCTGCCCACACGACCTATGACACGGTCAGAGACAACATAGTGTTTACATAAAGTACATGGCGTGTACTTAAGAAAAACTGTTTCTACCTGAACAGAAGAACACATGGCGTGTACTTAACATTAAACGGTGTGTATTATGGGTTTTCCCAGACAGTAAGCCTCAAAACTATTCTAGAACCTAGAAAACACTGAAACAAGCATTGAAAGTACCAAATTCTGATCCGTGAGGGCCTATACTCCCCGCGAATCAAATTGTGACATCCTATACTAGTTATAAACAAGGAAACAATGTAATGACCCACCAAATTCCGGTCCATGAGGGACCATAACACCTTAAGAACCAATGTTTGGCATTCATTCAAACATAACTTTACAAAAAATTCCCTATAAAACAGCAGGTATTTTTATTGAGACATTTATCACAACAACATGCATATTCTACACAACATCTTTAACAACAACATGCAATCGCTAATGCATCCTAGATGACATGGCAAGAATGCCTGGCATGTGATTTATAAAAACTGCCTATATGATGCATGAGATGGAATACCCTCATCTCATCGGGTTGTGACAGAGATAGAACCTCAATAACATAAATAATAGCCAGCACAAAACATGTGAGTCACCTAACAGTGAAATAAAGTAAACCATAAGCTTGCAAAACCAGAAAATTGCATTAATGAGGTAGATTGGCTTTTCCTTATACATGGTTTAGCTACTCCCGAGCACAGCTTAATACCATGTACCTATTCCATCCTATCCCTTACTATAGGCTCCAAACAGTAAGTCGAGAGAAAATACATCCTCTGATACGACTTTGTAACGTCCCGGTTCCAGAAGCCACCTAGAGGCACTCCATACTAGGTTGGTCACATGGCCTCAAGTGCATTTCCCCAAATGCCAGAGGCTGACAACTAGAAGTGAGAACCTTGGATGTGATGGTAGAGAAACTATGCCCTCATTGGTAGAGTACACAGTTGATGTAAACAACACATAATAGCAGAAATAATAAATATCCAACAACAGTAAATAGTGGAAGGCTGATAAAGAAACAACTGAATCATAAATATATATACAATTGATGCATGATAAACATATGTCTAGAAAAGCATCCAAATAGGTCACAATGCTAAATACAGTACTAAAACAAAGTACAAAAGAAAAAAATATGAGAAACTCCTCAGCATCGCAAGCCTCAACTTGGTCTCGTGCTCTGCAGCTCCAATGCACTAAAGTCTATGAAGTCGAAGGTCGCTTTCCCTTGTCTATACCTGCAGCAATATAATCTGTTTGGGCCAAAAAGCATGACCCAAATAGGGTGTGAGACTAAATCCCAATAGGAAACCACCCAAAGATCTATTCCTAACAGTCAGTGAGTATATGGCAGGTAAAAGTATACAAAGAAATAAACAAGGAAGCACTACGCAGTAAACAATCCACAGTTTAAGAATTCAATACACCACACAACATGCAACAGAAAAACAGATAACACAACAAGTAACCCCCTGGTAAGTACCCACAACTTATCCCATGTAGTCCCACCTATCATGTAAAGGCAATACTATGGGCAGGACACACAGTCTCACCCCTATGGTTCAGCTAAATTATAGAATCCCTAAGGAAGCACTCACTGTCAATTCCCCCTACAGTCTTGTATCGTACTAAAGGAACTCTAGGGAAGCACTCAATGTCAATTCCCTCTACGGCCCACGATGAGGAACTACAGACACTATGGGGAAGCACTCAACGTCAATTCCCCCTATGGTCTCGCATCGTATAATTATAAAGGAACTCTGGAAGAGCCCTCAACGTTAATTCTCCCTATAGTCTATACACCAGGTTCTCATGGCACTGTGTAAGTCAAGCAAGTGTATCAGCACGTAATGGCCCAAGTAAACTTTAAGAACTACTTGTTTAATATTATACATCATAACAGCATATCAGAGAAGTAGTCACACCATCCTATAATACTAGGAATGGGAAAGTAAATAACATCATAACAAGAAAACATAGACCCAAAGGTAAAATACAGGAAAACCATGCATGGGAAATACATCCAAAGCAGAACAAAATTCCATATTCACAAACAATAACCTCTACTTAGGCATACAAGGAAAGCATGCAAACAATAGGGATAAAAAATTAAACACGCAATACCCCGTTCAAGGGTATTGGGAAAATTTTTACATAAAACTCAAATACGTTATATAGAGAGGCACAAACCACCTACCTCGGGGTTAGGAGATCAATATACTTAAACCTCAAAGCTTGAATCTCTTTAGAACATTTTTGATCTACGAAAACACATAAAACGTTTAACCCATGCTAACTTAGAAAAGAGGAGTAATTGGAAATGGATGCTCTAGAAGAAGAGATAACTCACCGATGAGATTCCAACACAACTGACAGAGTTCGATTTAGAGATCGGACAAAGGCTCGGGAGTTCGACGAAGATCCATGGCCATGCAAGTTCTCCCAGATGAAGAAAACCAAGAAGAAGATGGTTTTGTCCATCACACGTGACCCCAGTGCATTTAATAAAAAACAAAATACATGGAGTATACTTTTTAAGTACATGGCGTGTACTTTCCCTTTACGTACTCCGCTTTAGGTGTCCTCCACGTCACCCCACACGACTGTGTGTGTGACCATGACATGACCAGCACATGGCCTCCTGCGGTAATAAAGTACACGACGTGTACTTTAAAAATTTCTAGAAACTCCACTTTTCTCAAAAACTCCCGAAAAAGGAAAAAGAGAACTAAAAAAAGATCCAGGTTCTTACAGGGGTAGTAGGTACACAACATAATAATGATTAGTTGCACAATACAATGTAAATCACAATGAAATGAAAACCTAAAAAAAGTCCCTTACAACATTGTAATCAATCGAGTTAATAATCATCAAGAGAATCACTGAATACCATGAATAAAAATAGAATCATGATATTATATACCAAATGGAAGTAAACCTACACCACATACAAGAAATAGGTGGAAAACAAAGGATATCAAATGGAAATAAAAGTGTGATGAGAAACCCCTTACCTTATACATGAGGGTGTTCCTCATTTGATCCTAATGACCTGGATAATCAAATTTAGATTCATTAAATAATAACTATAGAACTTCATATACTTTCAATTGATTTATTTTAACCATATATAGTTCATCCATTTCCTTTTTGATGGGTTTAAGAGGTTAAATTTTATTGTTTTGGAATCATTTTCTTCCATGGTTTTCATGATTAGATTACTTGTATTCATGAATGGAAGTATGTTGAAATGTGGCTAAACATACAGAATTGTTAATATATATTATTAGTGTCATTACATAGATATAGATAATCCTATAATTATTTTTTATATATAATGAGGTTGTCTTATTAGATAAAAGTTAATGATAAATTCTTGGATTAACTTGGCAGTTGTGGGCATAATGAACTTATTTTGTATTACTATTTTATATAATGAGTGAGTAAGGATTATAGAACATGACATAAGATAAAATAAATATATTCTCATTTGGTTCAAACATTAGAAAGGTTTCATGACAATATTGGAATATAGTAACAGAAATTCAAAACCATTTGTCCTTGAATGGGATAAGTTAACACATCTCAGACGTTGTTTTCATTTTTAGTTATAGAGAAGGGGGAAAAGAGATATGATGATGGAATATTTCATTAGAATAATAAAATTCTAGTTCATGTAAGGTAATGGAATTATCATAGAATTTAGATGAGGGTAGGTGATGATAGAGAAAAAAAATATTGGATCTTGTAAAAGAAGTTGAAAGAAAAAGGAAGAGAGGTTCACCTCTTGAGTACTCCTCCATGAGAATCTCCTTCAGGACTTTGTTCCTGGAATTTTTGTGACACCATAAACTCTTGTATGGGGTGGGGGGAGGGTGGGGGGAATGGGAAGTGTATTTATAATAAATTAGGAATGTATCAATGCTTGAGTTGTGTGAGTGGAAGAGGGGGATGGGGGGTGATTTATATAGTGGAGTGGAGGAGGGTTTTCTTTAATATTTTAATCATTAGTTTTTTATTTTCCCCTAAGAAAAGAAATAGTGATGATTGAATGACATAAAATAGTAATAAGTTCATGTGAGTCCTAGAGTTTGGTGTTTACATCACTCATGATGTGTGGAATAATGTATTTAAATTATAATGTATTTATACGGTATATTAATGCATTTTACTATTCACCAGAAATTCAAGTATTTCTAGATAATCTTAAAAATTCAACCTAGAAATTTTTAAACATATACAATCAAAAAATGAACCCCATTTTTCAAAATTAATTTTCCAAATTTGTGAAATTTAATTTTTAATTAAAATCATCATTTTATTGAAATATACCAACACTTAAAATATTCATCTTTATTTTTAAGGTGCCTAAATTTTATTTAAGATTTCATGGGTAAGGTTACCCTTCATAAGGGTCATATAACTATTCATAAGGGTATGTTACTATTCATAAAGGGTAAGTTACTATTCACCAAAAATTTAGTTGATTCTATCAGAATCCAAATATAACCCTGATCAAAACCGTGTATTTTCGTTTCTTGAAATTCAAAAGACAGAAGTGGAAAATTTATGTCTAATGGCTAGGTTATGACAAAACCCTATAATAACAAAGTTTTTTTTTACATATAGACTCATTTTTTCATTCAATATAAGCTATATAATGAATTGAAAGTATTTAAAAGAAACATACCATAAAATGTTTGGGGTGTTATATTCTTACCAACTTCAGAAATTTTTTCCTCAAAATTAACGCCCTTTAAAAATATGTGGGTGGTTCTTCTTCATGAAATCATTGGGTTCTTATGTCACGTCCTTTATTTTATGGTTTCTCCAAAGAACCATTACCATACGAGTTGTCTGATTTCTCAATACATTTTCTCTAGTACCAAGAATCTCGATAGGCTCTTCACAGTATGACAAATCAGGTTCTAGATCCATTTCTTCATAGGTGAGTACATGCATTGGGTCTAGAATGTATTTATTTAACAATGACACATGGAAACCATTTTGAACATTTGATGGACCTGGAAACATTTATAAATAGTAAGCTACAACACTAATTCTTTCCTGAATTTCAAATGGTCCAATGTACCTGGTGCTTAGTTTCCCTTTCTTACCGAACTGTCAGACACCCTTCCACGGAGATAATTTTTGAAAGAATGATCTCCTACATGAAATTAATAATCCTTCCTACGGTTTTCAACATAAATCTTTTTCCCACTTTGGGCTACTTTAATATGGTCATGAATTATCAATACCTTCACAGTTGTATCTTTCATATGTTCTAGGACTATAAGTTTGTTCTTACTATCCTCATCCAAACAAGATGGAGTTCGACACCTCTTACCATATAATGCTTCATATAGAACCATTTTAATTATAGAATGGAAACTATTACTATAGGAAAATTCCACCAAATGAAAGTATCGATCCCATATTCCTTGAAAGTCAAGAGATCATGATCTTAACATGTATTCTAATGTTTGAATAGTCTTTTCATATTGTTCTTCGGTTTGGGGGTGATAAGTAGTACTGATATAAAGATAAGTATCTAAATCCTTTTGGAGACATCTCCAGAACATTGATGTAAACCAAGGATCTCAATCGGATAGAATCATTAGTGGTGAACCATGTAGTCTTAAAACATCATTAATATAAAGTCTTTCTAAGTGATAATGTGGTAAATCCTCTCTTATAGTAAGGAAATGTGTTGCTTTTGTGAGATGATCAACAATTATCCATATTGATTCATTCCTTCTAGGTTTCCTCGGTAGTCCAATAAAAATATACATCATAATTTCATCCCACTTGTACATAGGAATAGGTAGAGGTTTCATGAAACCTCGAGGATGTTGTCTATCGGCCTTCACTTTTTGACAAACTAGATACCATGACACATAACCAGAAATTTATCACTTCATTTTATCCCACAAAAAATGTTCCTTCATATCTCTATACATATTAGTACTACCAGGGTGTATTGAAAAATTTGAGCTATGGTAATGGTCTAATAATACCCTTTTTAGCTCAGGTACCGATAGAATGCATAAACTCTTACCAAATATCATAAATCCATCCCCATACACAAAGTATGCCAATCTTCCATCCTTAACAGTTTTAATTTTCTTTTGTAGATTATCATCATTGGATTGAGATATTTTTATCTTCACTAGTAAATATGGTTTAACAATCATTTGAAAGAGGAAATATGTTTCCCCTTCTATAAGAATTCTAATATCCATCTTTAGTAGGGCCATGAATATAAGATCTCTCACAATCTTCATTTGGGTCAGAAGTCCACGATATTTCCTACTTAATGAATTTTCCATCTTATTTTCCATTCTTGGGTGGTAGTGTATTGAAAATTCAAAATCTTTGAGTAACTCGAGCCATCTACATTTCCTCATGTTGAGTTATTTCTATGTAAAATTGTATATCAAATTCTTGTGATCTATATATATCTCTCATGTTTCACCATAGAGATAATGTATCCATATTTTCAGAGAAAAGATTACGACTGATAACTCAAGATCATGAGTTAGAAAATTTTTCTCAAAAGTATTCAACAACATTGATGCATAAGAAATAACATTATCATTTTTCATAAGGACAAAACCTAGTCCATTCATTGATGCATCACTCTATATCACAAATCCATCATTTCCAAATTGAAGAGTTAAAATTCGATCATTGACCAATATTATTTTCAATTCTTTAAATAATTATATAAATTCTTTTCTATATACAAACATTACCCCATTACATTTGATCTTGGTTAACATTTTAGCCAGTCGAGCAAAATTTTGAATGAAACACTTATATTAACCCACTAAGCCAATAAAACTACGTACCTCAGTTATGTTTATTAGCATGGGCTATTCTTGTACTACCTTTTTATTCACAGGACAAACTAAGATTCCATCCTTAGATAAAACATTTCCATGAAAATAAACTTATTGAAGACAAAATTTAAACTTTATAAACATTCCATATATTTCATCTCTTCTAAGAGTTTTGAGAATAATCCACAAGTGACTCTGATGGTCTTCATTGATTTTGGAGTATAATGGGATATCATATATAAATACCAAAATAAAGTCATCAATATATTCCTTGAAAACTCTATTCATTATATCCCCTAAAAAAGAGGGTTCATTAGTGATTCCAAAATGAATTATTGTAAACTCGTAATGCTCATAGCTGGTTCAAAATGGTGCCTTCGGAATATCATCATTCCTCACACATAGATAATAATATCCATATCAAAGTTCAATCTTCGAAAAATATTTGGCTCCATGAAGTTGATCAAATAAATCATCAATGTATGCCAGATGATACTTTTTATTTATTTTAATAGCATTGATTTCCCTATAATTAAGGTATAGCCTCATGGATCCATCTTTCTTATTAACAAAGAGGATAGGGGCTCCCCATGGAGAAAAACTAGGTCAAATAAATCCCTTTTCACTAAATTCATCTAGTTTTTTCTTTAGACCCACTAATTATACAATTTCCATTCTATAGGGGGTCTTTGATATAGGTCTTGGACCAGGAATTAAATCAATAGAGAAATCAACTTCCTGCTCTGGGGGATGTCTAGGTAAATCCTTTGGAAATAAATCAATGTATTCTTTCACAATAGTTACATATTTAATTTGAAGCTTTATATCCTCACACAGAGATATTGTGTTCTCTTCCTCTCTATGAATTTCATTCAGTAGAGCTACTCAGGGTAAATCTAGATAATAATCAAATGGAGAGGTTTATGCTCTAAAGATAAGGAATTCTATAACATTCTCATAAATTTTAACATCGTTCTTCTTGAAATAGATCTTTACATCATAATTTGACAACCAATTCGTAATGATAATTATATCAACGACAATCATTAGAATGATGATAAGGTTAACAACTAAAGCACGTCTATGTGTCATGAGGGGGACCGATGAACACATCTTTGTCACAATGATACATCCTCTGGGGGTTTGGATTGAAAACTCCTTAATTAAATAAAATTGTACATATATAATAATCTTGGTAAACTAGGATAATATAAATGAATGCGATGATCCAGAATCAAATAATGCATTGTCTAAGTTTGAGGAAACAATTAAAGTACTTGCCACTACATCATTAGAAACTTCAACCTCTGTATTTTTAACCACATAATCTTTCCCTTGCCCTCGTGGACTTTTCTGAGATATGTTTCTTTGGTGATTATGACACTCATTTTCACAGTGCCCCATATCTTTACAATTATAGAATTGAACATCATTGACTTGTCTCTTCCCCTTGCATTCACAAGATTAATGACCATTTTCTCTATATTTATAGAAAACTCCCATGCCTTTCAAGAATTTCCCATGATGATTATTTCCATAGTTCTCACATAATGGGAATTGCTTCATTCCATTCTTCTTCATTGATTCTTTATCTTTTCCATGGTTATTAGAATGCCTCTTATTATCTTGATTTTCCTTAAACAAATTTAATCTCGAAAATTCATTCTCTGTTTTGATGGTACTTAATACAATTTCATCATATGATGAAAATGTTTGAGAAGCAAGTGCCCTTCGAAGACTTGGCATAAGACCATCAAAGAAATTATAAATCTTGTCTTTTGAATCACTTACGTAATATATAGCATACCTGTCTAATCTTGTGAAGGTATCCTCATACTCTGCTACACTATCTTCTTCCCTTTTCTTTATTTTAAGGAATTTCCTCTTCATTTCAGTTCATTGTTCAGAAGGGAACTATTTTCCAAATAATATTTCTTTAAAAGTTTTCCATTCCATATATTCTATTTCCAATTCCTCCATGGTATTTAGGATCAAGGAACACCATTGATCAGAATCACCCATGAGGAAATATGCTTCAAGTACTACTATTTATTTTTCAATTAATCTTAATTAAAGAAATATATTTTCAAGGGACATGAATCACTATTCATATACAACAATATTAGTAGTCCCACTAAAATATGGGGGTTTCTGATGCATGAAACAATCTAGTACATATGTGCTATGGTTATTAATGAGAGCATTAGTAATTTTCCCCAATATAGTTTTGATCTGATCTACTTCAACATTGACTGTGTTGACTTGCTCAGTGGGGAAATACCTACATTTTATATGGGTGTCGATTCCCCTTCTTCCATTAGATTCCATCACTAAACAATGGAATACACTATTTTTTTTCATAATTTATAATTTTTAGCTATCAAAAACTTAGAATAATCTGAAAATTTATGAATGACTAGTCGCATAATTATAAACATTGTTTTTATTTACTTTTAAATCCTTAATAATGGTATGTAATGGAAAATATGAATTATCCTCAGAATATTCCCTTGGAGTGTCAAACTAGGTTCATAGTAAGGCCCATTTTCATGTACCATGATATCGTAGGTCAATCCTGAATCTCCTTTTAAGATTTTTCACTCCTAAGTACATCTTTTCTATAACCACGTCCACTTGTAATATCTAGACAGAGATATATTCTCACGAAATAACCACATAATCATTAATTTACCAAAATTACAGGATGTTATTATATGATTATTTTCAAATCCTAACTTAGGGTTATGTCCTCTAAACAATGTTTCCTAAATCTAGTTTCCAAGGTTGCTACTAAACTTCCTATGATACCAACTGTAACGCACCGACCCCAGAATCCCAGAGGTGGTGCATTAATTATTAAATTGGAATGATTACAGTTAATGAAATTCTGAAGTAATGATTAGTTTAGTATTCTTGAAGAAACTATATAAAATCAAGTAACTCATATTACAATGGGAAATGTAACAAAATTCAATACTTCACAAAAAATAATAAACTGATTCCACACGAACTCAATAAATGGTCTCCTCTTCATAACCTGTTGTAAGTAAACAAATGAAAGGGTTGAAATGAAATGATCTATAAGGGATAGAAATAGAGGAATCATGAATCAAAAATAATTAAATCATAATTAAATTAGTATAGTCAATATGGAATGGTTAATAAATGAAAAACCCATGCCATTAATAAAATGGGAATGAAACTACATCCATAGATTTTATCATTGTGAAAGCCTCAAGTATAGTAATAACTGAAAATGAATAAAATGAATGATTATTAATTATATGTCATGTATATGGCACATTATACCACTATACCATCAAAACCGTTTAATTATATGGGTAGATACCCATCTGAATATGTTTTGGAAACAAACTCGAAGGGTTTGTCGACAACTGATTTGTCTCATGAGACCTATCAATGCATCAAGGGGATATAGCAGGCCCCAAACATCCCTAAAATTACATAGAATTATTTATACACATATTTAATACAATTACTATATGCCTTCTCAATATCCATATAGAGTAGAGGATACAAATTGTTCAGTATTTCTATAGTTAAAACAATATTCCAAAAAAACACCGTAATTAAAAAGGGTATAATGCTAAAAAAATAATATCCATGAAACCATAATATATATATATATAATATATTTAAAAATTCAAATGAAATATTATGTCAAAGGGATAGTAGGTACGCCATGTATGAATGATTAGGTGCACAATACCAAGTAAATCTTAATGAAATCGAAACCGAAACAAAGTCCCTTGCAATATTGTAATCAATCGAGTTAATAATCATAAAGTGAATAATTGAATACCATGAATAAAAATAGAATCATGATATTATATAAAAATTTTCAGTCAACATACACCACATATAAGAAATAGGTGGTCAACAATGGAAATCTCACAAAAATAAAAGAAATATGAGAAAACCCTAACCTTATGCCCGAATGTGTTCTTCGTTTGATCTTAGTGATCTGAATAATCTTATTTAGCTCCATTAATTAATAATTACAGAACATTATCTACTTTTAATTGAATTATTTTAACCTTATTAGGTTCATTCATGTCCTTTTAGATGGGTTTAAGAGGTTCAATTTTATTGTTTTGGAAGCATTTTATTCCTTGGTTTTCATGACCAGTTTACTTGTATTCATGAATAGAATTTCATTTGAAATGTGGTTAAACATCCTGAATTATTAATATATATTATTAGTGAAATTAAATAGATATAAATTATCTTATAATGGATTAGGTTATATACCATGAGTATGAATCATTAGATAAAATTAAATGATAAACGATTGGATTATCTTGGACGTTTTGTGCATAATGAACTTGTTTTGTATTATGATTTTATATAATGAGTTTTTAAGGATTACAGAACATTACATAAGATAAAATACAAATATTATAATCTGGTTCAACCATTATAATGGTTTCACGACCAGTCATGAAGAAAATAACGGAAATTGAAAATCCATCATCCTTGAATGTGATAAATTAACACATCTCAGACGATATTTTAATTTTTAGTATAAGAGGAGGGGGAAAAGAGAGACTATGATGAAATAATTGATTAAAATAATAAAATTACAATTCATGTAAGGTACTGTATTTATCATAGAATTTTGATGAGGGGAGGTGAGGATAGAAAAAATAACAATGGAACTTGTAAAAGATTTTGAAAGAAAAAGGAAGAGAGGTCTACCTATCGAGCAATCCTTCTTAAGAATCTCATTAAGGCCTTTTTTGTGCTTTTGGTGAGACCAGAAAGTCTTGTACATGGAGGGGGGGATTTTGAAGTTTATATGGAAGAATATAGGCAAGGATCAAATATTGAGTGGAGTGAGAGGAAGTGGGGGGTAGGTGTTATTTATATATAGTGGAGGGGAGGAGGGGTTTCTTAATATTTTAATAATTAGTTTATTATTTCCCCCTATAAAATGAAATAGTGATTCTTACAAGACCTAAAATAGTAATAAGTGGATGTGAGTTCAAGATTCGGGTGCTTACATCACTCATTATGGTAGTAATAGTGGATTTAAATTATAATGTATTTATATGATAAGTTAATGTATTTTACTACTCACCAGAAATTAAAGCATTTCAGAATAATATAAAAAATTCACCCTAACCATTTTTTGATGTGTAGAATCAAAAAATGGACCCAATTTTTCAATTTTTTTTCTAAATATGATAAAATATATTTTTTAATTAAAATAACCATTTAATCAAAAAATAAAAACACTTAATATATTCATCTTCATTTATAAGGTGCCTAAATTTTATTTACACTTTCATGGGTAAGGTTACCATTAATAAGGTTTATATTAATATTTAGAAGGGTAAGTTACTATTCATAAGTGTATGTTACTATTCATAAGTTAAAGTTACTATTCAATGAAAATTAAGTTGATTTTATCAGACTCTAAATATCACCGTGATCGTAACCGTGTATGTCCATTTCTCGAAATTCAAAACACAGAAGTGGAAAATATAAGTTTAATGTATATGTTATGACTATATCCTAGAATAAAAAAGTGTTTTTTATAAAGAATCAGTGATTCATGAAATATAGTCTATCTAATGAATTTAATGTATTTAAGAGAAACATACTATAAAATGTTTGGGGTGTTATTATAGCAATTCATCTCCTTGGGTTGACTAAACCCATCCCATGAGACCTAAACCATAGAACATATTTCTGGGGATCACCTCCTAAAATGTCTTTAATATCTAGATCTCTGATATTGATGTCGACTCTATACTACCAAGGTCTCTTCTCCTGGGTTCCCACTGTCATCAATAACTATCTGTGTATACACATATATGAAACTGTCAACCACAAAAGCATGCTCTATCAGCCTATCATAGGTAGGAATTCATTGAGGTATAAAGCGTTCATGGATGTCACTACGTAATCTGCTCCCATAGGTCTGATCCTAAAATAACTGATCAAGGACCATATCCATCAAGTACCTAGATATGTTGGGGAACCTTTATTAATACTTAGCCACTTCCATACAACTTTGATAAAGCTGTAAAAGATCGTGGATGCACACATCCCTCAAGGTAGCTGTAGAGAACTCATATTTGAAAAGTAACTCACACTATGACTATGCTAGAATCACCTCATTGTATGAATGGTTCACTAAACCCCACCATCATCTAGTACAGATAAGTAGAAGGCTTGTTGTTAGGAAAACTATATGATCTACCGGTGTCATGGAAAGATGGAAAACTCAAGTGAGCACCTCAAGCTAGTCCTTAGATACCTATGGGTTAGGGTCTCATTTGAACATGAGGGGATGATATCACTGAAAATCATGAAGAACACTCGGTCTGCACACCTCATTTAATATTAGTTCGAGTACCATATATTGCTCAATAGGTGGGGACATATCAAGTGAACCACTTGAAGGTAACACCTCCGGAACAGGTCCCTATATAGACACCTCATCTCTAAAGGGATCATCCCTATGATCCTGATGCTGAATCCTAGATGGAATATGTCATGGAGGTATCTGGAAATAGATATGATATACCACATTCAATGAGTAAATATAGATAGTTCACTCAATAAAGACATGGAAACAAAAAATAATTCCTATCTGATGCATGTACCACTTTTTTACCCTGAAAATAGTGTCCACATGCATTGTTTATCAGAGCCATGGTGTATGGATAAGTCAGCCGCGACACCAACACTAGAGTCCCTGGCTTGAAAGATGAACTTGAAACTGTTAACACCATTTTCCCAAACAAATCTCACAATGTACAGTTGTAAGGTAGAACTGACTAATCTGATACAACTTTTTCATAACCCTTCCCAATGAGGTCCATGCCATAACATCCCCAATCCCATCTCCAACAGCACTGAGCTGGCTACTAACACTGAGTAGGAATATCACTAACATGGAAGGCCTTAGCTTAATGTACCTGTACGCACAGACACACATTTCCAATCCTATATAATGATGAAATGAAAAACACCTAATAAAATATTCATACATATTAAATACCACTACCAGATTATGACAAGAAGTATTGTAGTGAAAAAGTTCCAAATACAAGACCACCCTAAAGAGTCTGATAAAATGTCTAACTCGAATGTATAGAATAGGGCTTCCATCAATGTAGTTATAGGAACACACATCAATTTGAGTATCTTGCCAAGCTCTATCTAGTCCTGTTTCCACTAGGGCTCTTTCAAAAGGTCAATTGTCTGTATAACACAAGACACATGCAATCAAATACAAAGAATGGGATAGTATAATAATACCTAGAAGGACCCCTCAAAATCACTAAGCATATAAAAACATGAATAAAAATTATATCAACATAGGTATATATATAAAACACATATAACAAGAATATCCAGATAATACACAAGAAATACACACAATGTCAAGGTAAGGTCACAACAACAATTCTAGTATAGGAATAATGATCAATGGTTCCACATAACACTCATACAGGATAACACACTCCATGGGTCAGGTAGCAGTGATGATGTCTAACTAAGGTGTCATTATTATCAAATATTTCCATGAGAAGTATACACTGAATGTCTTAAGAGAAGGATACAGATAAGAGGATCAAAACCCAGGCCATGGGGTGTAACAAAAACTCAATTTGGATTAACCTGCTATGTATAGGATTACTACACACATAGTTTTGGTCACGAAGATACTCAAAACTCCACCTAGGTAAATATGATGATATAGGATATCACTTCGGGCTTTGTGAAAGTATTCCAACAAATCTATCAAGGAATTCCCATTGAAGGGGTCACTATCCTATGTATAGGTTGTGATTCTATTCTAACCCTCAGGGAATAGATCTAGTGAATGGACCCTAATGAAACTTGTACGTGTTGAAGAGGACAATGGATCTAAGACTTTTTTAAGGATTAAACAACATTTCCCATTAGTGTTAGGTTATTCCCATGAAAAAAATCTAATGTCTGTATCTGTGTCCGTGCCTGAGTACATGGTGTGTTCAAGACCATGTACTTATGGTCATGTATGTGTCCAACTGGCCATGTCTATCTACAAATGGCCATGTAATTGTATGTATGGAAGTGTATCCTCCAAAATACATTCTAAGTTCCAAGAAAGAGGTCACACACCATGTGATACCTAACACTACACAAAAAACCAAACACAACACCAAGGGTCCCACATACTATGAAATATAAGATTACACACTATGTATTATGGGATTTTTCAGAAATATTGATATGGTTCATGTGTCTTCTTGAGATCCTCTGAAAATCAAACTTGACATAGACCTCTCTAAAAAATAAAAATCTATTGTCATTCAAACCTTGACCTTATTGATCACCGAGTTCCAACCCTCAAATCTGTTTATAATTAATCCTCCTGTTTTATCCATCATTACATGCGAAAGAACTTGAAGATTAGGCATCTCCATATCCATCTTATTAGATACCAATTCAATCATCGTATGACCCCATGTCATAGTGAGCCCAGATATTCAATATCAAACAGTTTCTACAAGAAATGGGTGTAGAAATGTTCATTTCTTAGTAATTTTCCCTCACCATTGGTCAAACGAAACACTGGATATAAGCACAAAATAAAGGTGGAAGAAATCCATAAAACATGCAAATATGAACTAACCTCATCCATGTTTAGTTGGCCTCAATCCATTTTTGTTAGAATGGAAAATTATGATAAAAAAAAAATAAATTATCTTAATAAATCCCTATAGATAAACCCTTCCCAACATAAAAACGATTCGCAAATCAATATTTTTGTCGATTGAGTTTCATTAATCATATAAATATTTAATAAGGAATTAATCTAATCATTACAAACATTTTACCTAAATTTGGATCAATTTCTAATGAAGAATGAATCGTTTTCATTTTCCATGGTGAGGTTCTTGAATTTTGTTGGACATCAGTTGTTGATCTTTGATCCAGTTGTTGTTCTCCAATAGAAGCTCCTCCAATGTATCCTATAGATATCTAGGGTTATGCAGCTGACCATGACATTTCCTATAGCCATAAATTTATATAAAATAATTAGGCCATTGTGTCATTTCAAATTAAATAAATAAATTTTATTAATTTATTTGTTATCCATGATAATAACGACTTTTCAAAAAAAACCCATGCCAAAAACAATTATATAGTGCATAGGGTAAAACCCACACTCTAAACTGAATTACGACAAATTTTTTCCTATTTGAGCATCCATTTAGAAGTTTTTCATCTTTTTAGGAAAATTGTGTGAACATGCATTTAATAAATTTAATATATTTGTAAAATTAATTTTGGGCACATCGGGCCTTGGAATCACATGTCATCTCTACTCTTTGAATCAATAATAATTATTACAATATATAAAAATAATACATTGAAAATCCATGTCACTAAAAATATAAATTTTGAAATTAGATAAAACACATAACTATATAAAACAATGTTTCAATGTTGTTGATCATTATAGTAACAATATAACTCCACCTAAATTTCTTAAATTCCATAGAATTCATTCAGGTTTATTCTCTATAATCTATATATAGATCAATTCCATGAAGACAATGATAATATAAAACAATTATAAAAAATTAAATTAGAGGCCCATGTGAAGGAAGAAATTTTTACCGTTAATAAATGTTTCAAGTTAAGAAATAGTGCCTAAATAGCTAAATGCCTAAGAAAAATAAATGAGAAGTACATAAAATTTTAGTTGTATTCAATTTATAATGATAGAAGAAAGATAATAATGAGGTGATATTTCTAGAGAAAATGTGACTGGTCCGTGAGAGTTAATGGCTAATGATGGTCCATGAATGTGATCGATTAAAACTAAGGCAATAGTGGAATAACATGCAGTCAATTTAGACCTAAATTATAAAATAATTTAGCATTTATAACTAATGGAAAATGAAATTCAACATCTCCAATATTTTTCAGTTCAATGACCTAGAGTCGGCTAATCTATAAATTAGAGAACATAATATTTAATTTTCTATAGATCAAGATTTAGTAACCATCCATAAAAAAAACTACGTAATTATATCTTGTATCTAAACTTTCCTAGAATCTAGAAGATATTTATAGAAAGTATTAATGAAAATAGTATAGAAATATAATTACATGGAACTTCAAGATGAGGATATGATATGCTACATTCCACCACATGAAACGTACCATATACCATTGGGACATTAACAAGATAATTAAAATTAACAGCAAATAAATGAATCCAAACTATAGATGGATAAATAAAATAAATACTGCAAAAATGAATCTAAACAAAATATGGAATGATTGGTTTTAAATTTGATGACACCTAATTGAATATATCATGGCATGCCTTGATTGATGTTAGAGTAACTATTTTTTATTAATTTCTATGTGAAAATTACCATTTCCGCATCTTTAGTCTCTTTATTTATATAATAAAAATGAAATATCTTGAAAAGGAAACATATAGTTTTTAGACCACAACACCCTATAGAACCTAAAATCTCAAATGTGAAATCAATCAAAATATTAATTAAAAATAGTAAGACTATGTTCCACTCTCTATTGAAACAATACAACAATAATATACAGGGAAATCTATATGAATTTATCATGAAAAAATGACAAAATAAAGTATCCTCCCATCATTTAAATTGACTAAACTGTTTAAATGTAAATTAGAAAAATATCATCCATATATTGTTATCAAATTAACAATACTATAATATGAAAGTTTTTTTTAAAATGGAGGTAAAAATTGAAAAAATGTTGATCAAAAAATAATACATGAAATTTGAAAGTATGAAAAAAATCAAAGGGACCTTGAAGGATATAATATGAGATTTATATGAAATGGGATGGGTGATACAATTTAATACCTAAACAATAATATATTGGTGGGTAGAATATTATTTATTCATAGATCTAGATAAATTAAATGAGAAAAGGAAACAAAATTGAGGATTAAAACAAATAAAATTGAAGATGAGAGAAAACAAATAAACATAATACTACATCAGCTCAAGATTCTCCATGGATTGGTTTTTTTACATTGTGAATAAGAGGAAATAAAGTTAAAATATCATTATCATAAAAAAGAGTAAAATAATTAGTGAATTTTGATAGTAGGATAAGGAACTATGGGTGAAGAAGTTATACCAAGATGAATTAGAAGATGAAATTTAAACACAGAGATGATGCATTTGAATAAATAAACTATAAACTTCTAGGTTGAAGTAATAATATAAACTTGAAATTAATTAAACATTAAAAATACATCAATCAATGGAAATTTTAAAAATTTTATGTATAATGTAGCAATTTATCATGGTGGTTCTGGTTAGAAAAGATAATATCACAATCATGGGTAAGGTTTTTATTTGTATACTACTCAACCTCAATGAAAATTTACAATAACAAGGAATATTATAAGATAAAAAATTAAAATATTGATATAAAACCAAAAATAATTAATATAACTAACTATATCTAATTTATTCATCATCCCAATTGTGATTATCTAAAATACGAATCCTAAAACAAAATAATAACATTTTTCCCTTCCTTTTTTACAATAACACCATGGATATGAAACATTAACTTAAAAATAAAAACCAACATGTATACATAATACAAAACATATATTATCTAATAAAAATATATTTAGTAATAATTTAATGTACTTGATTTTATTTGGATTATGTATCAACAATTTATCATTTTTAAACCTTTTCGATGACCCATTATTCATATATACATTATCAAAACACATATAAAAAATAATAATCAAGATTAAAGTACTTATAAAAAAGGAAAAAGCATGTTTTTTTTAATAATTATATAAAAAATTTACATACACTACATAATATACTAACTATAAAAAAGGACCACCCTATAAAATTAAACCTATAGGCCAACTAAAATCAGAAAACAATCAGTATAAAAACTCATTTTGTTATATTTAATTAAAATAAAAATAGATCAAACATTTCAAACATGTAAAAACAAATAGATATATAAAATATTTCAAAAAATAATATTGCATAATTACTCATTTTTTAAACATAAATTATTAAATACCTAATAATTTAAAAATTAACTAAACATAAAAAATAGTTTACAAAAAGGGAACCTATAAAAAATATATACACGATTTAAGAAAAATAGATAATTTAATTACCAATTTTTATAAATTTAATTAAAAGAGAAAAACCATTTAATTTAAATCAAACTCATACTTTAACAAATAGTCTATAAAAATGTAAATATGGGTATGTTTTTCATTCATATAGAACTATAAATCATTGAAAATATATAACAATAATGAATGTTATGAGACTAAAAATAGAATATTTTGATATAAAATATAAAATATTTAATATAAATTACCATATATAAATTTCATTCATTATCTTTGTTATGATTTTCTCATTTAGGAATCTTAAAACATAATAACCACATTCCACCCTTTCCTTTTTATTATGTTATGACAGTTATAAAAAATTAAATTTAAAATAAAAACCAGAAAATATATATATCTATATATATTTTTAAAACCAAATATTATCCAATATAAAATATATTTACCATTAATTCCATGTATTGTATTTTATTTGGATAATTAATAGACATGAGATATTTGTTAATCTTTTTCTATGACCTGTATTTTCATATAAATCAACTAAAAAATGTCTATAAACAATAAGAATTAAAAATAAAGAACTTATAAAAAATAATAAAACTATATTGTTTAATAGTTTTCTATTTTTTTACAAACACCACCTAATAATTAGAAAAAATAATATAATGTTCATTCATTTGGGAAGAATAAGCTTAACATCCAATGACCTATAAATTATAAATAGTTAAAAATTAATGACATTATAATGAATATTAGTTTATAATTATCATAATTTTCTTATCCATTATGGAATGAAAAAACCAGAACCCAATCTAGGTTTTTGATTATATCTCCCAAATATATGTAACTCTCATAGAATTATTAACATATTTCAAGACCATTGAAAATAATTATGGATCTATAAGACAATAAACACTAGTGGTCTCATTTTGAATAATAAGAGTGTTTAGATACCTAATTAAATATGTAATATAGTATGTTAATTGAAATCATCTTTATTTAAATACAGAAAAATAGAAACATAAATTTACTTACATAAAAAAAACTACAACATAGTCATGCCGAGCTCATAAAAATAGATAGATCCATGAATTTTTTGGAATATTGTTAATAGATATTCTCTTCTACATATATCAAACATCATTTGAAACTCATAAATATTATCCCAGTAGGAAGAAATAAGGGATAATATGGTTATTCCATTGGAAATATTAGAAGTTACTAATGTTGTTGGTTCCTAAAACTTTTTTTTCTTCTATAAAAATTATTTTGATGTTAGATACTATGATATAAATTAAATTTCAAAAAAATTTAAAATAAATTTTTAATTAAATGTTAATAACATTTAAACTACATTGCATATCTCATATGTCCGATGATGAAGAAGGGTAGTTGACCAAACTAAAAAAGTGACCCATAAAATCTCAAAATATGATAACCTATATGGTAGTTAATGAAAGTAGACTTGTTGGATCAATAATATCTTGTATTGAAAATCTTAACTAACCATGATTTATAGATTGGTGTTGTATATAATCCATGAATATATATATGACTTTTTTTTGATACAATACATATATGAGGATCTCCAGAATTCAACTCATAGTATAAGGTAGGGTTCGAATGAGGAGTTGGAGGATCTCAGTAGGTATGTTGGGTAGGAAATGGTACCTAGGATGGCTATATAGTTAGGGAAAGATTGCTTGTGTTGTAAAATCTCCACAAGCTATCCAAACTATGTAATCTATGATTGTCTAGATGATTATTTAATCAAAGCCTACATAACTAATTGAATTTGATATCCCATAGAATCTTTTAAGTCTTTAACCTATTATTTTAAGGAATATATTTTTTGGTTTCATGATTTATTAATTTTATACCCAAAAAATTTCTTAATACCAATACCATTTTTGTATCCTCATATGTGGCCAGGGTATTTTGGATTTTATAATGCAGTATAAAAGATGTACATCCTACCCTTAGGGACAAAATTTCCTTGTTTCTCTTTCTCCTAAAGGCCATCCTAAAATAAAAATTAAAAAAGGTATATTAATTTCGTTAATTTTAAAAATAAAAACATTTATGAGAAATAAAAATTAAATTATTACAATTCTTTTAGTTAGTTCCATATATTTATCTGTAAGATACATTTTTTTCCTTACCTCTCTTTTTTTCAAGGAGAGTGGGGGGAGATGGATGAATGAACTAGGACTCTTCTAAAGCACAAATAGATTGAGATCTTAATGAATCAAACTTCTATAAAATCATTTTCTCCTATAATAAATGAAACCCTCTACATGATAAAGTATGAGGGTATACTTTCTACAACTAGATATTTTGACAATATCTCATGGAGTTCTGTTACAAAAAAATCAACTAATAAATAATCATGTAATATACATGAAATATTGTAATAAAAAATAATTATTATACCATAAATTCTTTATCATGTCTTATGAAGAAAAATTTATTCCAGGAAAATTCATATAAAAACCCATACATGAGTCCTGGGTTTTCATTCTACAACTCCTAAAAAATAGTTTTTTTTTCAATTTTGTTTTAAAATATATTCATTGAAATGCCAGTAAAGATAAAATATCTTTTTTAATTTCATTAGTTTCTTCATTATTTAATTTAATATTTTATTTAATTAATTAAATATTAGTCATTTAAATTATATAATATTAAGAAAATTTGATAAAAATAAATAAATATAGATATTTTACCATTATGGACTCCCATAAATGATCTTTGTCTATAATGTTGATGGACTACTGATCAGGATATAAAATGATAATTTTTTAATGTATCTGCATTGTTATACAACTAGAAAAATGCATTGTATTTGGGAGAGTCAGGATATTATGAGCATCATAATTATTATGTATTCTTTGGACTCCAGGGGAACATTAAAGTTTCTGTAAATATTTAATCTCATGTCAACCAACTCTAGAAATAAAATTTTCTATAGAAGAAAGAGAAGAATCCTTCATAAGAGGTGCATCAGGAGTCATGAAACTATTATTTTCTAAATTAAAAATTTTATTTCATTAAATAATTAGATTAATGGCTATTTAATAATATGAAGAAAAGACATAAACATATATAAATGTTCCTCTTCCTTTGTTTTTTCCATTGAAATAGAGAATTATAATGAAATCTCATGCCTCTGCACTTGGACTTAACAATATTACACACAAGATCAAAAAATGATACATGGAAAATCTAATTCTCTAAATTCTTCCAACCATGGGAATTTATGTCCTAAAAATTGAAAACAAAAGGATACACAAAGAGATATGGGTAATAAGCATGTATGTAATCCTCCCTCTCCTAGGTTCTCTCTTAAAGATTACTATACCCCCACCAAACATGTACTAGGAGAATCATTCACCCACAAAGGGTCTTATAATTTCAATACATGATCTAGATGATGTACTCAATGAAGGTAAACAATCCTCAATTTCTAACTCATCTTAGTCGATAATGTATGAAAGATCATACACTTACCTCATTAGCTACGACTTGTGGAAGACATCATGTACTTGA
Organism: Viscum album; assembly: GCA_963277665.1. Classification (NCBI taxonomy): domain Eukaryota; kingdom Viridiplantae; phylum Streptophyta; class Magnoliopsida; order Santalales; family Viscaceae; genus Viscum; species Viscum album. The sequence continues at coordinate 689,086,108 of OY728148.1, forward strand.
TCTAACAAAGTGGTAGAGCTAAGCATTACACTATCTCACAAACTGTACACAATATCTATATTGGGTCAATAAATTATAGATATACCTTTCCAACCCATCAAAATCTTTATAATATATGTAATGGTGAAACCCACACGAACACATGGCCTCCCTCCACAAACTCAAAAGGCCTCTGCCATTAGTCCGTATTGAACATACAATGGCTCTGGGCAGTCCTCTTCCACTTCTAGATGATCTGAACCTTCATTATAATAGTTCTCACAAACTATTAGGATATAATTGTTATCCTATGAAAGATATAGGTGACCTATAGAGTCTCTCATACTGGGCCCCAGATGGTGTTTTACTGAAAGTTTAATAATAACTGTTGTTATTCGCAAATTCCACGAAAGGTAGGTTTTCCTCTCAACTGCAGACAAAGTCTAACATGCATTTCCTTACCATGTACTCCAAGACCTAGATGTTCCACTTAGTTTGGATGTAATTTTGGGGGTGAAAATATTTTCTCTAACACATCTAAGTCCCAAAATCTAGCAAGAATCTCTTCCATAGCAGCAAGATACCGACCCTTTTCTAGAGATGTCATGAGCTTATTTGTAGGTATTATTTTTACATGGTTTGAGTATAAATTTTATTGTTCTCTATTTGGGGTTGTTTGTTTAAAAATTGTAGAACTTTGGATGTAGGAGAGGCTTCCCATGGTTTATGCATGGTTTGCGCATAGTTAAACAAAGTGGGTAATGGGTTGCATGGTTTGTGCATGATTAGACAAAGTGTGTCCGGGGATCCATGATTTGTGCATTATTAAAAAAAGTGTGAAACATGTCAGATGGTTTGCGCATGGTTTTCACAAGGTTAAGCTATGTTTGCAGCCGAAGTGGGAAATATTTCATGGTTAAGGAGCATGGTTAGTACTAACCGTGCGACATGTTCCAGCAAAACAGTGTAGATGAAAATTAAAGTTATGAAAATTGTTTTTAAAATTTTCTAAACCCCCATATTAAATCCAAATCAACCCTAGCTCGACCTAAATCAATTTATATCATTTTTGATGCTCCCAAAGGATTTATTAAGGCTTGTAACCTCCATTCTTGGAAATGAAAAGCCAAATTATCAGATCTGCATCTCTTTAGGTATGTGGATTCATCTCGATTTGTTTCCCATATCTTCCACATTATTCTACAATCCATTGAAAAATGGATTAAGATATTGAATGGGTGGATCTTAATTCATTTTCTTTTGGATCTAGGTTTAAGAACTCGACTGTGTTCTTCCTCATGTTTTCAGTTTTTTCGCCAAAATTATGTTATCTAGTAGCGAGAATTCATCACCATTATTGAGGTAGGTGGTCTATAATTCAAACACCAAAGTCTTAATTTAAATTTTTATTTTTTAATATTATAATTTATATTAGATGTTTATCAATTTTTTTCTTGATCAAATTAATTAATTTGGTGAGTTAATTAATTAAGGAAAATGTTCAAATTAGGTATTTTGGTATTATATGTTTTGAATAATTAATTGTTGAATCAATTATGATTTAAAAGGGATTATTGAAAAAGATAATTATTTTTTGAATTAATTATGAGATATGGGGATTGAATTAGATAATTAATTTTGGGTTAATTATGAAAATATTGAACTGTAAGTTGAATAATTATTTTTTGAATTAATTATGGGCTATTGTGTTTATGGATATTGATTAATTAATTGAAAAATTAATTAATGGTATAGGTGTGATTAATTAATTAGGGAATTTATCAAACGGATTGAATTTATTTAGTAATCATTGAATTAGTAATGAGATAAAGTTAGAAAAAATTATTGATGAATTAATTTTGGATATAGAACTAATTAAGATGAAACAATCAATTGGTGAATTAACATTGGATATGTACTTGATTTAGTTTGAATAATTAATTTAATATTTAATTGGGTATATTTAATTAATTGATATGGAACAATTAATTGACAAATTAATTTGGATATTGAATTGATTGAGTTGGAATAATTTACTAATGAATTAATTATGGGGGCATCGATATTGTGGATGTTGAATAATTAATTAATTATTTAATTATTGGAACTTCTATGATTGTGAATTTGATTAATTAGGGAATTAATTAAAGAGATTGAATGTGATTAATTAGTTATTAAATAATTAAGGAAATTGACATGAACAATTAATTAGTGAATTAATTAATGCGATTAAATGTGATTAATTATTTGTGGTATTGATTAATGAAATTGGTGTGAACTATTAATTGAAGATTTAAATGAAGGGATTTAATATCATTAATTAATTTAGAATTAATTATCGGGGTTGATGTGAATTATTAATTGGTCAATTAATTAAAATTATTGTATTTGACTAATTAATTGTTTAATTATTTATGGAAATGATTTAGATTAATTAATTGGTGAATTAATAAACATATGTAATGTTATGATTTTTTAGTTAGATTAATTAACTAGGGAATTAATTAATGAGGATGTTGTGTTGATGCAATTGAATGAATTGGATTAATTAATTTGTGAATTAATTAATGAGGATTGTTCTAATGGGGAAATTGAATGACGTGGATTAATTAAGTTCTAAATTAATTAATAGGGATTCTTGTGATGATGAAATTTATTGAATTGGATTAATTAATCGATGAATTAATTAATTAGGAATGTTGTGTTGATATAATTTAAAATGGATTAATTAATTGTTCAATTGATTAATGGGATTGATATGATTAATCAACTTTTGAATTAATTAATTTCATTTATGTGTTTACTTAATTTTTTAATTAAATAATGGAAATTATGTTATTAATTTATTTTTGAATTAATTTATGTGATTAGTTAATTGTTGAAATAACTAAAGGAATTGACGTGATTAGTTCATTATTTAATTAACTAATTGAATTGATGTGATTAATTTATAATTGAATTAATTAATGTTATTAATTTGATTAATTAATTGTTGGATTAATTTATATTGTTGATGTTATTATTTAATTATTGAATTAACTGATGGAATCTATGTGATTAATTAACTAATTGATTAATTAATTTTTTTGATGTGATTAGTTAATTGTCTAATTAACTAATGGAATTGATGCAGTTAATTATTTTTTTAATTAATTAATATATATGAGATGATTAATTAATTTATGGAAATTTACGTGATTAATAAATTGTTAAATTAGTTAATGAAATGATTTGAATGGGAATTTTATTGTATGTAATTAATTAATTGTTTAATTAATTAATGGGTTCTTATGATATATGTTTTACTGTGATACATATGATATATGTGAAAGATGTGTTTGAGATAGGGATTGAGTATCCACCATATATGATAAATGTGTGTGGAATTGGGATTGAGGCTCTATATACCCATTTTTTATTAATGTGCGTAGTATAGGGATTGAGGCTTCAAATTCCCACATATGATAAATGTGTATGGGATAGGGATTGAGGCTCCAAATACCAATGTATGATAATCATGTGTACGAGGGGGACTAAGGATCCAAATACTTATATATGATAATGAGTACGAGGTAGGGACAAGGGATCCAAATACCCATGTGACAATGATGCGTGAGATAGGGATTGATGCCCCAAGTACCCACATGGTGTTAGATGTGACGATCTACATCCAAAATTCTTTCAATGGAATATGGTTCCAAATACCCTTGATAATGAATTGAAATGAATGGATAATGAAATACTATTTCATTATAATAAATTGTGAATTAAATGTGTGAACTGGTTAAGACTCTAGCACAAGATGATGAAGGTATTGAGATATGGGTATTATCAGGAATCTGGGGGTTTATGCTATTAAATATAGGATAATTTAATAAATATAATCTTTTTTACTTTATTGATTTTATTTTATTCTTTATACAACTACATAAACTATTATTAAGTATATTTTTTTAGATATTTTTGGTTCTGGCCTACTTAGTTGTACCCACATCATACTCTCCCTTCCTGATTTGTACCTGAATAGATTACACGATTGGATGACATGTTAATGGTACAATACACATGTTAGATGACTAATTTTGGATGGAGCATGGATGAGGGAACCAGACATGGTTTGGGACCCAATTTAAAGTTTTCAATTTCTTTACTTTCAGTATTACATTTTGTCATTGGACACATACTTTAACTTGACATATCTACAGTTTAGTTTTGATATGGTATTTCTAGTTTTGATCATCTTGTGATATTATTATTGTTCTAGTTTTTCTTATATTATCTAGTTATTATGTTTTATTATTTCCACTGGTGTATTAATATTAAAAAATTAGGGTATAGTCTACCCATGATTGAAATTATACCCTCACTACTAGTTGGCAGGTTCTAGCATATGTTGAGGTGCGCCTGAGGTCATGTGATCGACTGGTTCAGGGAAATGGTGTGTGGCACCCTGGTTGGGATTTTAAAAAGTGGTATCATAGGTTGGATTATTTTATTTTCTTGTGTATTACTCTTAGGGAAAGGTAAATAGAAGAATAGAGTTAGTCAGACCTTAGTAAAGAGCTCATTCAGGGGACTAGCTAACCCATGCATGAAGGTAAAAGCTAAGCACCCAAGGCGGGATTGTTGTTATTTTTGTTTACTATTCCAATTGAATATTATTTTACCTTGGGTGACATACATATTATGTGATTCTATTATTATTTAAAATATTTATTAAGATTTCACTTGTGGCCTAGTATGTAATGAGAGTTGAGTTAGATGCATCATTCTGGGAACTCAATATTATTTTGGGAGATGTATCATTTTAGGAACCCACAGAAAATGGGTTTTGCGTAAGTTATTGAACTTTAATGGGATTTCCTTTACTGTGTGAATTGAATTGAAAAAGGTTCCTAATGTGTAATTGAGAATGACTGTAAAATGATTAAAGACAAGAATAAATGGGAGTCTAATGAGAAATATGAATATGATATTGTGTTTCCATTTGTTAACCACGACCTAATTGTAGAAAGGTTAAGGGTAGAGTTAGTGCCTCAGTTTTGACCATGTGGTGGGGAAAGGGGGAATAAATTGTTATGGTTTTTTGAAAATCCGAATCATTAACTAAGTTAATTTTTATAATTGAGAATACTTTGTTTGGTTTTTTTCCTTTATGGCGGTGGTTTGGGTAGTGAGAATACCCTAGTTTGATAACTCGGTTTTAGGTTGTGTGAGAACCATATGGTTTTGGATCAGTATGGTGACATGTTGGTAGGCTTGGAATCTAGATACATTCAACAAATTATGGTGTTCCCATAGCTGGAGGTAACATCGGTGATGGAGGATATGCGGTGGTGTTCATAAATAACTTATTAGCATAATTTGAATAAGTTATTATCATGTACCCTACCTTGACATTACCCCGATTATGCTGAGAAATCATTGGATTTACACCTAGCTATCGGAATGTGTTTTTTATGGATATAGGGCATCTTAGTGGTTGTGCTTATGAAGCAGTTTATGTGGAGTTAGATGGTGGAAGGAACACTATCGACAGTTTATGGATGTGCTTCTTAGGATTCACCAGAGATCGGTGAATACCATGGTTGTTGATTTTCTTGACCGAATAGTGTTAACAAAACCCCAAATGTGGGGAGTGATGTGTTAGAAGTTGGTACGTGGAGCAAGATGATAGGATGTAAGTGGTGGAATCTGAATTCCAATTTGGATCCTATAAGGTTCATGTTTTAAATTCTTTAGGTAAAGGCCAGGTGGGACATGAAGGTGGTGGATGTATGCCCTTTCTAGTAGGTTTTTTATGGAAAGGATAAGTTACAATTTTGGATGTTGTTCTTGTAGTTTTTGGGAATAATGAGTTATAAAAAACTTCAGGTATGTTGTGGATGTTGATCTTGAGAGCGATGTGTCCTTTGAGGAGAACCCAATATATATGTTGGATCATAGTGAGATGTTTTTGCAGGGGAAGACCATAATAATAGTTCATGAGTTATGGAAACATGGATAGGTTTATGAGGAAACTTGGGAGATTGAAGCAGATAATTGAGCCCAATAATAATTATTTTGACATGGAATGTTATAAATCTTGGGAGTAGAGCTCGAGATGTTATGGAATCTTAGAAATATAAAGATATTATTAGATTTCTATAGGTATTACTTTTCATTGTTTTGAGTTTAACTTTTATGGGTCTTGATTTGGGTGTGTTTGGGTAAAAATTGGAGAATTTGGGAAGGTGGAGAGGCTTTTCATTTCTTATCATTATTTGTGCATAGTTAAACAAAATTTTCAAGGGGTTGCATGGTTTGTGCATGTTTAAAAAATGTGTGAGAGGGGCTACATGGTTTTTGCATGGTTAATAAAAGTGTTCAACCTATTACATGGTTTGTTCAAGATTTATGCATTAGTAAACCAAGTCTGCAACCTAAGTGTACAAAATTCCATTGTTAAGGTTCATGGTTAGTACTTACCGTGCAACATGGCCCAAAAAATAGTGAACGCGAAAATTAAAGTTATGAAAATTGTTTTTAATGTTTACCCAACTCCCATATTGACCCTAATTTGAACCTAAATCAACCCAAATCAATTTATCACTTTTTAGGCTCCTATAGGATTTCCTAAAGCACTTAAACTCATTTCTTGGAAATTCAAAGCCCGATTGTCAGATCTATATCTGTTTTGGTATGCAGATTCTTCATAATTGGTTACCAATATCATTAAAATTATTTTCCCATCATTTGATGGATTTATCTTCTTATTTAGGTTAGATGTAGATCTAGTCTTGTTGGATCTAGATATTGTATTGGTGGATCTTGATTTGTTTGATTTTGGATCTGGGTTTCAGATCTAGATCGTGTTCTTCATCATGATTTCAATTGTTCCACTTAAATTGGGGTTATCCTTTGGTGAATTTTCATCACAGTTCATGAGGTAGGTGGTATATATTTCAAATAATATATACTTAATTACCATTATTTGTATGTAATTATAGATTTTCTATTATTTTTTTAGGAATTCAGTACTTGATAAAACTAACTAATTTAGTGAATTAATTGAGGGAAGTGTTCAAATTAGGGAATTGGGATTATTTATGTTGTTTGATTTATTATTGAATAAATTATTAGGTACTTGGGATTGGTGGAATATATAATTAATTTTTGAATCAATTATGAGATGTTGGGATGGAATTAAATAATTAATTATTGAGTTAATTATCATAGTATTGAATTGTGAATTGAATAATTAATTATTGAATTAATTATAGGGTATTAAGTGTGTTGATATTGATTAATTAAATAGAGAATTAATTATTGGGATTGGTGTGATCAAGTAATTGGATAATTTATTAAATCTATAAATGTTATGAACTAGTTGTTTAATTTGCAGGGATATTAAACTGGAACTTTTAATTGATGAATTAATTGGGGATATTAAATTTGTTGATATAAAAAAAATATTTGGTGAATTAATTTTGGATATAAATTTTATTTGGTTGGTATAATTAATTAATTAATTATTTGGATATATTGAATTGATTGATATGGAACAATTAATTGATGAATTAATTGTAATTTTGAATTGATTGAGTTGGAATAGTCAATTGATGAATTAATTATGGGGTCATTTGGATTGTGGATCTTTTATAATTAATTGATGAATTAATTATGGGAACTTTTACCATTGTGGGTTATATTAGTTGGGGTATTAATTATAGGGATTGAATTTTATTAATTAATTATGAATTAATAAATAATATTGACATGAAAAATTAATTGGTTAATTAATTGAAGGGATTTAATGGGATTAATTAATTGTAGAATTGATTAATACAGTTGATGTTAACTAATAAATGGTGAGTTAAATGAAGGGATTGAATTTCATTAATTAATTATCGAATTAATTAATAGAGATGATGTGAAAAATTAATTAATGAATTTAATGAAATTATTGAACATGAATAACTAATTGTTGAATTAATTAATGGAAAAGTTTTTGATTAATTAATTGGTGACTTAATTAATGGAATTAATTTTATGATTTTTGAGTTTGATTAATTAATTGATGAGTTCATTAATGAAGATTTTGTGTTGATGCAATTTAATGAAGTGGATTAATTAATTTGTGAAATAATTAATTAGGATTATTATGATGATGAAATTTAATGAATATGATTATTTAATTGGTGAATTAATTAATGGGGATTGTCTTTATGATGAAATCGAATGAATTGGATTGATTAATCAGTGAATTAATTAATTAGTAATGTTGTGTTGATGTAACTGAAAGTGGATTAATTAATTATTGATTTAATCAATGGGATTGATATGAACAAATAATTGTTATATTAGTTAATGTTACTGATGTGATTAGTTAATTTTTGAATTAATTTATGGAAATGATTTGATTATCTAATTATTTAATTAATTGACATGATTAGTTAATTGTGGAAATAACTAAAGAAATTGATGTGATTTGTTAATTGTTAAATTAACTAATAGAATTGGTGTGATTAATTAATTGATGAGTTAATCAATATAATTAATTAGATTTGTTAATTATTTAATTAATTTATTTTATTGATATAATTAGTTAATTTTCGAAATAAATAATAGAATTAATGTGATTAATTAATTGTTCAATTAATTAGTGTTATTGATCTTATTAGTTAATTGCTAAATTAACTAATGAATTAATGTAGTGAATTAATTATTTAATTAAGTAATATGGTCAAGATTATTAAATAATTATTGAATTAGTTAATGGAAATTGATGCGATTAATTGACTATTGAATTAATTAATGGAATGATGTGAATGGGAAATTTTTGAATGTGAATAACTAATTTTTGAATTAATTAATGAGTTGTTTGATATAAGTATTATTGTGATACATGTGATATATGTGATAAATGTACATGGGATAGAAACTGATTCTCTAAATACGCATATATGATAAATGTGTGTGGGATAGGGACTAAGGCTCCAAATACCCATATATGTTAAATGTGTGTGGGAAAAAGACTAAGGCTCGAAATACCCATCTATGATAATTATGTGTGAGAGAGGGACCAAGGCTCCAAATACCAATATGAGATTATGAGTGTGGGGTGGGGATAGAGGCTCCAAATACCCACATGACAATGATGTGTGAGACAGGGACTGATGCTTCAAATACTCACAGGGTGTTAGACATGACGATAAACATCCAAAATGTTGGCATTGGAATATGGTTCCAAATAGTCATGATAATGAATTTAAATGAATTGATAATGAAATACCATTTAATTATATTAAATTTTTAATTTAATGTGTGAACTAGTTCAGATATTGGCACAATCTGAAGAAGGTATTGAGATTCGGGTGTCCTTCGGAACCTGGCGGTTTTTACAGTTAAATAAATAATAATTGAATAAATGTATTATTATTACTTTTTTGATTGTATTTTATTATTTATACAACTGCATACACTATTATTGATGGGATTTTTTTAGACATTGTTGGTGGTGGCCTGCTGACTTGTTCTAACACTGTACCCAGGTTTCCTGATCAGTATCTAATTATATTACATTATCACTGGATTGGTTAAGGGAAAAAGTGTTGTGTTATATGGAAGATTTGGGATAGATCATGGATTAGGGAACCAAACATAGTTCCAGAACTTCATGGGAGTTTTAGGTGTCATTACTTTTGAGATTTCATTTTGACACATGGAATTTCATTTAGAATGAAAAATTTACTATTTAGTTTTCATATTGTATTTTCAGTTTTTGTCTTCTTGTGTTACTGGTATTGTTATGTTTTTGGTTATATTATTTAGTAATTTTGTTTTATTATTTCTACAAGTGTATTATTATGAAATAAATGAGGGTATAGCCTCCTTATGATTGATATTAGACCCTCACTACTAGTCGGATGCCTCTGACATAATGGGATGCACACCTGATGTTATGTGACCAACTAGTTTTAGGTACCAGTGTGTGGCACCCTGTGATGACCCGGACCTGGATGCCACTTAATGGTGCCCCGAGCCTGTTGGGCCACATGGACTCAAGCACATCTCCCTAAATTCCAGAGGCTACTGACTAGCTGCGAGGGCCTCAGGTGTGTCCGTTGAGAGGCTATACCCTCATTAGTAGAGTGTAGCACAAAAGAAAAGATATAAAGGAATAGTAAATAGCGGAAGCAATATATACAAATAGGAATAAAAATAAATGTATCAAATGTAATAGTGATTATGTAATGTCAAGTCACTAGAAAACTGGAAAGCATGGATACACAACAATAAACATAACATGTTTTACAAGGTAAAAGAAAAAAAAGTCTACTCTAACAATCCTGAGATCCTACTCGGTCATCTGCTATCAAGATCCATCCTATCAGCACACAATCAAGTATTGGAAGTTGCATGCTTCCCTTTGTCAATACATGTAACCACGCAATTTACTTCCGGTACAAAACAACCCCCATAGGGGGTTTGAGATAAACCTCAATGGGCTACCAACAATGATTTCTATAACATCCTGACCATGTAATGGAATATAGCAGTGTACAAACATATATGAAAAGCAAAGAAAGCAGTACAAAATTACATAATACCCAAGTGCCTACTTTAGCCCTCAGTTGGTGTCTGAACATGTAAGAAATTCATTAATTAATCAATTACCATTTAATGTTAATAGGTCATGTGAGGCATATCCAACACTAACATCATCTCATGATAGTATAAGTAGTGAAGTTCCCAAGACGTAACAAGGCAACAAGACAATGATATCCAGTGAGGGAGATCCAGGGTAAAAACCAAGGTAATGTAAACTCATGGAAAGCTAATTCAGTAGTATCTGAGTGTAGCTAAGAGGTAATAATGTAATCCAAGGAGCGTAATCCAAGGAATTCCATAGTAAGGTGCCTACCGAGTCCAAGGTGATCGACCAAGGTAAAACGGGGCTAAGCAAATACATGGACCCGATGGGCTTTCAGCATGTCACCTACTAGTCAATGTTTTATCCAAGGAGTGTATCCAAGGTATCCTGTAATAAATAAAGGGACCCAATGGTAGTATACCAAGAAACCAAGGAATAGACCAGAAATTGAGTCTAGGTGGGTATCAACCTAAGAAAACCGTATCCTTGAATCATAATAGGGTTCTCGAGACCCAATGTATTCTCCTCTCAGAATCCAAGGTGAGCACGAGTCTATCCATTTTTATTTGATATTGTAATCATGTAATAATTCATTTGGTTCAAGTATTTCCTTCCATTAGTGTGGATAGGTCAAGTAGAGTTGAAACCATTGGTCCAAGCCTTGTCTTCCATTAGTGTGGATAGGCCACGTAGCGTTGCAACCTTTTAATCAAGTCTATGTTAGTCATTGAGGCATCTTCAATTATTGAGGTTCACTCCACTAACTTCTATCAACATGGAAAGGGGTTCTATAGAAATGTAACCTTTATTCAAACTCTTTAAATATGGTCTAGTTATATACTTAGTACACATTCCACTTTACATTTCACGTTTCACTTTTAATAACCATTTGGAAGCACTTGCCTTAGGCGGGTCATGTGGTGAGCATAAATGTTAAATGCCATTATTCAATTATTAGTAACAAAAATCCATTTATTATAAGAAGACTCACCTTTAGGAAGGTTAAGAAAAGGCACACCCGAATGGCGGATCAAACATTCCAAAACACTAAAACTTAATTATGGAATAACCTTCGACATGCAGTGGATTGAGTAATGGGTGAAACCGCTAACAACTAATCACATATTTGGAAAGAGCATAACCATAAAATTATAATAATTATAATCATGACATGTTAATTTAAGAAACGATTTCCAACAAAACCAGTGCCCCCCACATGAGCATTCCAAAAACAACAAACTCTAGGGATGAGTTATAGACCACCCACCATAGGGTTGTATGACTCACCTCCAGTATCGACCCTTGATTTTCCTCAGATCAGAGTATATCTATGAAAATGTGAAAAACTCTCACATCGTGATATCTAGGTGGAGAGTGAAAACGAGGAAGTATGGATATTGATAACTAGAGTACTTACCATTTCACATCCAACGTGATGAATAGAATCTCGATCGAAATCCGGACACAGAAGACCTCATGATTCCATGTTTTGATCTCCAAAAAACCCAATATTGAGAGAGAATTGGGTCAATCCTACATAAAAATGGATTAAGGATGAAGGGAAAGGATTAATAGATCATTAATGGTGTTTTATTCATTTGACACATGTTTTAGCCTACACATTGTTTTTCTGCACGGGTTGTCAAACCATGCTCAAACCGTGCGAGAGGTTCTGCCTGAAAAGTCTTCCTCTGCACGATTTGATCAAACCCTGCACCACCCATTCACAGGTACATGGGAACAAGGGGTGTTCGTATGGTTTGGCTGCACGGCCGTGCACCAACTGTGCAAGGTGACACTGTCCAAAAAAACACAAACTGGATGGTTAGGCAAACTGTGCGCTAACCGTGCGCAAACTGTGCAACTTGACATGTTTTCCCAAAAGGAAGTGTTTTGAGCTCCAAAAAATTCCTAGACACCCTCAAAACATTTCCTAACTCATTAGGAATATTTATTAGGGACAAAGTAATGATTTAGACTGAAAAATTAAGGATCCATACATTAGTGAAAAACTGGGTTCTTACAGTCTTCCCCCACATACAAGAACTCACCCACGATTTATCCTTCCAATGTTAAAGAAACAATGTCTGAGAACAACTCTAGCCACTGATCATATACATCAGCTTCCCTCTCAAAGGTCTCATCATGTACTCAGCCGTGTTGTCATAGCACCCATATGATAGGGACAAACATGCCTCAGAGAACCTTGTTCTTCGGTCAACGATGCATACCGGATACTCCTCAAGGGTATCATCAACATCTAACTCATATTCCTCAGGATAAAAAGTATGAGACAAGTCATCATGATATTGGTGAAGTTATGATACATGAAAGACGTCATTAATGGCACGATACTTCTGAGGTAGTAGCGACCGATAAGCTACTAGTCTGACTCTCTCTAGAATCTAGAATGGCCCGACGTAATGGGGAGACAACTTTCCTTGCTTCCTTAACCATCTATGCCCTAGCCTGGGCAATACCTGATGAAAAACATGATCCCTAATCTTTAACTCAAGAGGTCGTTCATAGTGATCGGTATAATATTTCTGTCTAGACTGAGCAGTAGTCATATGCTTCCTGATCAGCTAGAACTGTTCTGAAGTCTCCTGAATGAGACGAGGACCTAGTAGGGCTACCTCACCAACCTCCATCCAGCACAAAGGTGAAGAAAATGGCCTAATATATAAGGACTCAGAGGGATCCATCTGGATCATCACATAAAAATAGTTATTATAGGCGAACTCGATGAGAGGGATATGATTCTCCCATGAACTTTCGAAATCAAGGATGCATGCTCGGTGCATATCCTCAAAAACATGTATTGTTTGTTCTGATTGTCCATCATTTTAAGGGTGAAAAGCTATTCTCAAAAGAACCTGAGTTCTTGTAGCTTTCTGCAAACCTTGCTAGAACCAGGATGTGAAACGAGCATCCCTATCTGAAATGATAGTACCTGGAACCCCGTGTAGTCGTACGATCTCACAAACAAATAGTCTTCCTAGCACATCAACTAAGAAATTCTCCTAAATATTAATAAAGTGGGATGAATTTTTTAGTCGTTCATTTATTACACAGATAACATCACTACCCCTCAGCGACCTAGGTAATCTGACAATGAAATCCATAGCAACATCTTCCCATTTCCATTATGGGACTCGAAGTTGATGTAACAAGCCTGCTGGTCTCTGGTGCTCTGACTTCACCTACCGATAGGTGGAACACCTAGTGATGAAGCCTCCAATCCAATGTTTCATACGAGGTCACCAATACTGGCGTCTCATAGCTCAATACATCTTCAAGATTCTTGGATGAACTTCCCACTGAGAAGCATGAGAATCTTTCATCAACTCCTATCTCACACCTATAGGAACCCATATAAATCCATGTAGATGCAATATTTTATCTCTTCCCACATACCAATCTAGAGGTGGGTTATCTCTTGATATACTCTTATGGAGAACCAAACATTCAGGATCTGAAAACTACTAACTCTTCACCTTCTGATGGAGGGAGGAGGAAACTGTAAAGGATGAGAGGTAAGATTTCTTGTGACTATCTTGATACTCTAGATGATGTGAAGAAAATAAGACCATTAAAATCCATTCAACACTGGATTCCTATACAGTCTACGTTTGAGTTTTCTGACTCAGTGCATCTGCTAAGACATTGACTTTTCTAGGCATATTGGCATGCTCAAAATCAAAGGATTGTAGACATTTGACCAATCCTTGATGTTGGAGGTTCATGTTACGTTGAGAAAAGATATACTTGTGGCTCTTGAGACATGTATACACTAGAAATCACTCAACCAAAAAATTGTGTCTCTAGCAACAAAAGGCATGGACAACTACTGTTAGATTGAGGTCATCTATTGGGTAATTTCTATCATGAGGCCTCAACTTCTGAGATCCGTAAGAATTGACTTTTTATTCCTACATTCAAAATGCTCCTAAGACAATGCCTGATGCATGATAGAAGATGATATAACCTTTACCAAGTTCTGTAAGAATCAGATTTGGTGCCGAGACAAGCCTCCATTTATGCACTTGAAAGGATTTCTCACATTCTTCTAACCAGAGGAACTTAACACATTTCTTTGTAAGCCCAGTAAGAGGTGAAACAAGATGTGAAAATTCTTGTATGAAACACTTGTAATATCTAGCTATCCCGAAGAAACTCATGATATTAAACACATTCTTGGGCTGCTCCCAAGAAACTATGACACTAACCATTTTAGGGTCAAAATATACTCATGATTCTGAAATAATATGACCCAAGAAGTGGACTTTGTCTATCCAAAAGTCAAATTTTGCATTCTTGGCATAAAGACGATGCTCTCTCAGTGTACTCAAAACAATATCACGATGTTTGATGTAGTCGTTATGATTGCACGAATACACCAAGATGTCATCCACAAAGACAACAACAAAAGAGTTCAAATATGGATGGAAACCATATTTATCAAATCCATGAAGATGGAAGTCGTGTTCATAAGACCAAATTACATAACAAGATACTCATTCATACCATACCTACTATAGAAAGATGTATGAGGTATGTCTGATGGTCTGACTCGAACCTGATGATTACCCGATCTCTGGTCAATCTTAGAGAACACCTTTTCTCCACAACGATGGTCAAATGGATCATCTATTTGAGTAATTGGATTCCAGTTCTTGAATGTATGCTGGTTCAACCTTCTGTAATTTACTCACAAACGGAGAGTTCTATCTACCTTCTTACCAAAAAGTACAAGTGAAACCCAAGAAGATATACTAGGCTGTATAAAGCATTTGGCCTCTAAGTCCTCTACCTACCTCTTGAGCTCCTGAAGCTCAGTAGGTTCCATCCTATATGGAGGATTGGAAACTAGAGCTACTCCTGGAACAAGATCAATTGAAAACTCTACCTCTCTATTAGGAGGTAATCCAGAAATGTCATCAGGAAAGACTTCCCTGAAATAATAAACTATTGGAGGAAAATCAGTTCGAAGCAAACCCTGATCCTCCAAGAAAATATTTTAAATATGAGTGCTTAATTCACCTAGCCCATGAAGATTTGGTACCACTCTCCCATCCAGGACATCCCACTCACCTTTGAAGAGATGACTGCTTCCATCTGGTGATGTAAAATAAAAATTATGGCGATAACAGTCTACAAAGCTGTGACAGTGTACTAACCAGACCATCTTGAGAATGAAATCAAAATCCATCATCTCAAGAAAAAACAGATTCCACAAGAAATGGTAATTACCAAACTCAAGGGGATAGTCCCTACACTGGCGTATTCCCTCCATCTGTATTACCAATGGTGTATTGAGGGTCACTACACCATAGTGATATTGTATATAAAGTTAGAGATTTTCCATGATAGATACAAAAATAAAAGAGTTTGAAGCACATGTATCAAATAATGTAGAGAAAATAGTCAAGGATAATAGAATAGTACCTTGTACTGAAGATGGTCCCATAACCTGATCCTCAGGTATCCACTTTAAAGCATGCAACTAACCTGATCCACGACCCTATACAACAGATGAACTACCATGATCATGACTACTCTCATGGCGTTGTTGGTGATCAGGGATCGGACTACCACGAACATGACCTCCCCCTTGGCCAGACCTTCCAGGGCTACTCGAAGTTCCTGCCTTATGTGGCGCAAAAGAAATCACTCATGAAGGTGGAGATGAAGTTGATCCTTTTCCACTCGATGTTGGTGGAATGGTCCTGCAAAAGCGCTGAAGATGACCCATATGACATTGATCTTGGCACTCTATAGGGTCACTATCACACTGGGGATACTTATTCCGTAGTTTTCCACACTAATAACACACTATAGAGCTACCCAACTGGATAATCTGGCGATCACTGCCCAGAAGATAAACCTTAAGGGAATGTTTCCTGCCACCAGAAGTACTACCAGAATGACACAACACTGGTCCTATAAACCTAGTACTCACTCCATACCTTAGGTTATGCTTAGTGATAAGGTCCCGATCAACCATTACAGAGATGGTAGGAAGGAAAATGGTATTCACCTGAGTTTCAATGGCGTACTAGTGAACATCTTAAAAATTTCAGGCACGCAAAAGCTCATCACAAGCTAGAAGAGTGCAAAGCGCTCAAAATTAGTGAAATGTGATGAATATTACATAACTGACATAGAACCCTGGTCAAGATTCAATAAATCATTGGCTCTATTAGCTCTCAATGAATGAGGAATGAAATGAACATAGAAGGCAGTCTGGATGTCAACCCATAACCTGCTCTGATGACTTCCGGCCTGGGTAACAACATCCCACCAACGCTTGGCCGAATCCCATATAATGTATATAGGAAGCTTGAATCTCCACTCTCGAGACATTTTTAGGTGCTCAATGATAGAAAACATGGCCTCTAGCCAAGACTCAGCAGCTTGAGATCCGTCATCCCATGAAAACTTAGGAGGATGCTGCTGCTGGAACTCACTGGTTAGATTAGCCATCGTAGGTGAAACCCATGGAGAACCAATCATGGAATGTATCATACGTAAGAAACTATCATGGACTCAGGAATCAATGTCCGAACTAGGTATAGCAGGTAATGCCTCAAGTGGCACACCTGGAAGTAAGACTGGAAGCTCAGGGCCCACCATTTGTGGAGCATGATCGTCACCACCTTCTTGGAGAATAACATGAGGATGTCATGGTGGCATTGGACAATAAATGCCAAGCACACACCTTATAACAAGCTTAGATGAAAGGAGATAACATAACTAATGGAAGCTATATGTAAGAAAACTCACTACCCAAGGCATACTACCCAAACTACCTTCTTAGATGACCAGGTATCAGTAAGTTATCATGTGTAAGATTCATGTCATTTTTTAGTTAATTCTTAGGTTCACTCCTTTACCTTTCATAAACATAAAAATGGTTTATAAGGATGTGCAACCAATTTATTTTAGATTCAAAGATTCACTTTATTGTAGAGATTACATTCTGATGAATCAGTACCCATACACCTATCACCAAAAACGACACCCATCTACTTATAGAATAATGTATTGACTCAGTAAATTACTCATCCCAACCCATGAGTGTCCATACACCTCATGAATTGATATTGGAAATCACTCAATTGAATCCATAGTAATACAATTACAAGCAACTATACCAACATCACTCAACAATCACAGGCATATCAAGCAATGAAAAGCAGTGAAATGTACCTATATGGCATGGAAATATGTATGAAATGTGAATTCTAGGTGCCTATAATTATGCAAGTACCAATAATCCTTTCCCTCATATCACCAGGAAAAGGATGAAATAAATTCCAAAAGTAATAATCAATAACACCATACAACATGTGATTCACGAAACTGTGAAATAATTTTTACTGTAATAGGAAAAATAGAACAACGATATCATTATGGGTAACTTGGGTTTTACCCCGAACATGGGTTCGTGACGCCCAAGAAGACCAAGCACCAAGTATTTTTATTCTCCAATGTATTTTCTCTATATAGTCAAGAAGTAAAAAAACCTCCCTAATACCCCTTTGTGATGACCTGAACCCAGATTCCACTTAACGGTGCCCCTAGCCTAGTGGGCCACATGGACTCAAACACATATTCCCGAATGCCAGAGGCTACTGACTAGCAACGAGGGCCTAGGGTGTGTCTGTGGTAAGACTATTACCTCATCAGGAGAGTGTAGCATAGAGAAAGTTATATAAATGAATAGTAAACAGTGGAAGTAATATAGATAAACAGGAATAACAACAACTGTGTCAACTGGAATAGTGATGATGTAATGTCATGTCACTAGAAAACTAGAAATCATGGATAAATGAAAATAAAAATAACATTTTCTACAAGGTAAAATAAAAAAATGTCTACTCCAAGAATCCTGAGATCCTACTCGGTCATCTGCTATCAAGCTCCATCCTATTAGTACACAATCAAGTATTGAATGCTGAATTCTTCCCTTTTTCAAAACCTGAAACCATGTAATATACATTGGGTACCAAACTCCACCCAGAGAGGGTGTGAGAAAAATCTCAGCGGTCCATCACCAACGGTGTCAATAAAATCTGGCCCATGTATTGGAATTTAGTAGTTTACAGACATATATTTAATGTAATGCAAGTAGTACCAAATAACTAAATAACCAAATACATGGTTCAGCCCTGATCTAGTGTCTGAACATGTAACCAATTCATTAATTAATGAATTACCATTTAATGTTAATAGGTCACATGAGGTATATCCAACATTGACATAATCTCATGATACTATAAGTAGTGTAGTTCCCAAGACGTAACAGGACAACCAGACAATGATATCAAGTGAGGGACTTCCATGGTAAAAACCAAGGTAATGTAAACACATGGAAAGATAACTCATTGGTATCTGAGTCTAGATAAGGGGTAAGAGTTTAACCCAAGGAGGGTGATCTAAGTCATTCCACAATAAGGTGCCTACCGTGTCCTAGGTGATCGAACAAGGTAAAATGGGGCTAAGAAAAAACATGGGATCGATGGGGTTTCACCATGGCACCTACTAGTAAATGCTGGATCCAAGGAGTGTATTCGAGGTATCCTATAATAAAGAAAGATACCCGACTGTATTATAGATGGAATCCACGGAATAGACAAGAAACGAAGAATAGGAGGGTGCCAACCTAAGAAAACCATATCCTTGAATTGGAATGGGGTTCCCAAGACCCAAGGTATTGTCCTCTCATAATCCAAGGAGAGCATGAGTCAGTACATTCCTTTTTTATATTTTAATCATATAATAATTCATTTGGTTCAATTCTGGCCTTCCATTAGTGTGGATAGGTCATGTAGAGTTGAAACCAATGGTCCAAGCATTTTCTTCCATTAGTGTGTATAGGCCAAGTAGCATTGCTACCATTTAATCAAGTCTTTGTTAGTCATTAAGGCATCTTTAATTATTGAGGTTCACTCCACTACCTTCCATAATAAGGGAAAGGGATGCTACGAACATGTAACCTTTATTAAAACTCTTTAAATAAGGACAAGTTATATACATAGTATAATTTCCATTTTAAATTTCACATTTCACCTTAAAAAACAATTTGGAAGCACTTACCTTAAGCGAGTCAAGTGGTGAGCATACTTGGTACATACCATTATGAAATTATTAGTAACAAAAATTCATTTATGATAAGAAGACACCCATTTATAAAGGTCAAGAAAATTCACACCCGAATGTTGGCTCAAATGTGCCAAAACACTAAAAATCAATTATGTCATAACCATTGACATGAGTGGGATTGAGTTGTGAGTGAAACCACTAACAACTAATCACATATTTGTAAAGATCATAAACATTTGATTATAACAAGTATAATAATGGAATGTTAATTTATGAAATAGTTTCCAAAGAAAGCAGTGGGACCCACACAAACATTTTAGATGTAATGAACTTTAGCGATAAGTTATAGACCACCCACATTAGGGTTGTACAACTCTCATCCTCCGGTATCAACCATTGATTTTCCTAGGATCATAGTAGATCTACGAAAATGTGAAAAACTCTCACAAGACGATATCCAGGGGGAGAGTGAAAGAGAAGAAGTATGTCTTAAGAGAACTCGAGTACTTACCGTTTCACATCCAACGTGACGAACATAAGCTCGATCAGAAGCTGGACGAAGAAGAACTCCTAATTCCAAGATTTGATATTCCCAAACCCCAATATTGAGAGAGAATTAGGTAAATCCCATATAAACATGAATTTTGGAGGAAGGGGAAGGATTAATAGATCATTAAGGGCGTTTTGGTCATTTTATTAAGGTTTTTAGCCTCCACACATTTTGTTTGCATGGTTTGTCAAACCGTGCGCAAAACGTGCGAGACGGTTCTGCCCTAAAAGTCTTCCTCTGCCCGGTTTGATCAAACTGTGCACCACCACTGTATGGTTACCTGAGAATAAGGGGTGTTCACACAGTTTTTTCTGCACAACCCAGCACCAACCGTGCGAGGTTCCACTGTCCAAAGAAACACAAACCGCATGGTTAGGAAAATCGTGTGTTAACTGTGTGCAAACCATGCAACTTGACCTATTTTCCCAAAAAGAGGTGTTATGAGCTCCAAAAAATCTCAAGACACCCAAAAAACCATTTCTAACTCATTATGAATCTATATTATGTCCAAAGTAAAGATTTAGACTGAAACATTAAGGATCCATACCTGAGTGAAAAATCAGGTTCTTACACACCCATGCCCAAATTTTATAATAACTGATATGTGAATTGAGTATCATGAAAAAAATGATCATTTATGGAGCTCAATGGAGTTTGAATATATCTTACACATAGATTCATCATAATATATGTACTGAAATCTACTCTTTGATAACTAAAAGTGGGCCGACTCGGTGATTCTGTCTATGATAACCCAGATGGCATCATGTCCCCTCGACGTATGTGGTAACCCCTTCACTAAGTCCATGGATATCCCATACCACATTAATTTTGGAACCTAAATGGGTTAAGCTAATCTTATTAGATCCTAGTTCTCACCCTTTACCTACTGGACAGTAAAGCATTAAGAGACAAACTCTACAACATCCTTCTTCATTTGTGGAATAAAAACTAACATCAAAGGTCCTGATACCTGTTTTCCACACCAGGATTTACTTCCAAAGGACATTTCTAAAAATATTTTAGAACCTTTTCCATTAACATTACGAATACCATCATGAATTCTTTAAATATAACTACATGATCCCCACCTTTAGAAAATAAATCCGTAGCTTATCTAGTGGATATATGAGTATGTAAGGTCTCAAAGTCGGTATCTCCAAGATGTACCTCCCT
This sequence comes from Viscum album, assembly GCA_963277665.1. Classification (NCBI taxonomy): domain Eukaryota; kingdom Viridiplantae; phylum Streptophyta; class Magnoliopsida; order Santalales; family Viscaceae; genus Viscum; species Viscum album. The sequence goes on from OY728148.1 coordinate 689,107,557, forward strand.
AACTCACTACAAAAGTGGAGGGGTAAAAACCATTGACTAGAGGTACGATTATATATCTCCATCCATAAAGGATAACTACAATGATTCCAACTACTCTAATTCCTCGCTCAACAACTACGAACTGGATCACCTACTGAGAGAATCTGCCACCCCGTTCCCCAATCTAGTAGTATATAAAATGTAAAATTCATAATCTTAGAGGAACTCTTGCCATTTTATCTTCCTCAAATTAATATCCTTTTGAGATAATATATACGTGAGACTCTAGTGGTCCAAAAATATGATAAACTGCTAACCCATAAGGTAGTGTAACCACATCTTTAGTATAAAAACTACCACTTTTAAGTCAAGGTAAATTGTCATGTAGTTCTGGTCATGTAGTCTAAAATATTTTGAAACCTACTAAATCAAGGTGTACCTATTCATCATAACACAACCTAGATTAGTTCCCGATGCAGCGTTGAACACTATGAACTCAATACCATTATCTAGAAATATCATGATTGGAGTACTCATAAATTTCTATCTCAAGTCTTGGAAAGCAAGTTGGAATGTATATATCACATGAAAGACTTCCCCTTTCAAGAAAATTTTTTCTAAGGGAGATGATATCATACAGAAGTCTGGTATGAATCAATGATGCTATCATACAATCCCAAGGAGTCTCTAAACCTCCATTATTCTATTTTAAGGATCCAAAGTTAACAATGACTCAACCTTCATTGAGTCTACTACAACACCGTATTTTGAGATAGCATGTCTTTGAATTTGGACCTCCAAAATTCAGAACTGATACTTCAAGAGCTTCTTGTAAATATAGTGCTCTCCAAGTACATCTTGAACCATCCTCAAGTGCCTCTTGTTATCCTACTTAGATGCAGATTACACTAGGATATCATCAATAACGACTACCAAGAACCTCCCTAAGAAGGGAAGAAAGATCTAGTTCATGAGTCCTATGAATATTGATGGGGAATTCTCCATGAAAAGGGGAATCAAGAAATATACATAGTGGCCTTACTGACACCTGAATTCCTTATTCAATATATCCTTATCTCATACTCAAAACAAGTGATAGGTTGATCTGATGTCAATATTTGAGAACCATCTCACCTCCCTCAATAGATCAAAGAGGCCATCAATCAATGGTACTAGATACTTATTCATTACGATCACCTGTATCAGGTAATAGTAGTCCACACATAACCTCAATCATCCATCCACCTTCGTCATGAACAAAAGTGAGGCATCCCATGGTTAAAAAATTTGTTTAAAAAGTCCATTCCTTAGTATGTCCTTTAACTACACACTCAACTCAAAAATATCTATGGGATCCATTTGATTTGCTGATGCAGATATTGGGGTCACCCCAATGTGTAGGGAAATGCACATGTCTATCTCTCGATGGGGAGGTAATCATGGAACATCCTTAGGAAACATGTCCTCATACTCTTCAACCACTATAGGGAACTTTAAACTCATATAATCAAGTTCACCAATGGTCATGATAGACAATCAATGAGTAATATTCTGCACCCTCCATTGCATGAGTCCATCCTACACTACTTTGGTTTCCTTTTCACCCATAATAGAAAACCTAGTCCCATCATTTTAGACACACCGCATCCTCCTTCTGAAATCATCTATATATGAATGAAGTATAGATAACCATTCTATTGCTAAGATAATTTCATAAAACCTCATCACTACTATAAATAGATCCTAAAAGAAACTCTAACCTCCAGGAGTTAGGTTACACTATTAGCACATGTGGGTGATCAGTAAGTCACCACACATAGGAGTCTCACAGAACAAGGTCGAGCCAAGGGTTCAAAAATATTCTCTATGTATCAAACTAGATAAATGTAAATAAAGGAATGGCTTGAATGTGTGTGTATTCGTACTGAAAATAAGGTATAAAAGACATAGATCATACCCGATGTCCTCCTAATAGCTATTGGGTCATAAGTCTTGACGGCCTGTAGCTATCCCCGACCTTTTATGGGAGCTCCATAAGACTGGAATAGACCACCGAGGTATGGTGGTGGTAACAATGTAAAGTGTCTACCACCTCTATATTCTCTCCAAACTCTTCTTCCATGTTATCCACCCTAAAAACATATATGCTCCTATCGTTGCCTCTTTCTAGGAAGTCCACCCATTGTCTCTCTATCAGCTGTATGATAGGTATGACAATCTCATGCATGATGTCCCCTGCCATTATATGAGTAGCATTGCCTCTCCCTGGGTTAAATAGACCCATCCTGTGGGACCTAAACCTTAGAACATCTATCCTGAGATCACCTCATAAAATTTCTATAATATACAGTTCCCTGAGATAGATGTCAGATTTATACTACCAAAGAATCTTCTCCTAGGTTCCCACTATCAATAACAACTATCTGCATCTTCTCATCTAAGAAAGTATCAATAGTCAAATATTTCTCTATCATTGCATAAAACGTAAAAATTCATAGAGGTATAATTATTGATCAAATATCTTTACATAGTCCTCTAACTAAGGTCTAATCCAAAAATTACAGATCAAGAACCATATCCACTATGTACCTAGAGACATTGGTGAACCTTGATGAATACTCAGCCACTGTCATATTATTTTTATGAATCTTTAAAATCCCATGGATGAGCACTTCCCTCAATAAAGTTAGAGAGAACTCTTTTTAAAAAAGGAACTCACACTATGACCATGATAGAGTCACCTCATTTTATTAATGGTTCACTAACCCCCCCCCCCCCCAATCGTCCTGCAGTGCTAAGTATAAGGCTTCCTGTTAGGACCACCAGCTGGTCTATCAGTGTCATGAAAAGATAGAAAACTCACATCAATTCCTCAAGCTAGTCCTTATTTTCCTCTGGGTCGGGGTCCCCTTGGAACTTTTGGGGCCACTATCATGGAAACTCATGAAACATACTTCATATGCACACCTCATCTACTAGTACTTCAGGTACCATCTACTGCTCAATAGATAGAGATATAAAAAGTGCACCACTTAAAGGAGACACCTCCAAAACATTCCATTGTATCGATGCCTCATCACCAGTAGAATCATACAAGTGATCCTGATGATGAATCCTAGATGTAATATTTCCCAGAGGCATCCTAAAAAAGATAAGATATACCACATTCAATGAGTATTTCTATATAGTTGACTTAATAAGGACATGGAAACAAAAAACCATTCCTATAGGGTGCATGTACTATTGTTTTTTCCTAAAACTAGTGTCCACATGAAAATTTGACCCAATACATGGTATATGGATATGTTGGCTACCACACCAATAATGGAGTCACTGGCCTAACAGAAGAACTCAAAACATGTAACACCGTTCCAAAAAAAAATATCATAGAATCTAGTTGTAAGGTAGAATAGACTGATCTGATACCACTCCTTCATAAATTGTCCCAAAGAGGCCCTTTCCAAAAATACCCAAATCCCATCTCTAGTAGAGATGGGGTTGGTGACTAACACCGAGTAGGAATATCACTTACATGGGAGGCCTTAGCCTAATGTACCTGTACACACACACAAACACACATCTCCAAGCCTATACAATGAAGAAATGTAAAACAACTGATAAAGTATTCAAGAATACTAAATTCCACTACCAGAGCACAAAAACACATTTTATAAAGAAAAAGGTCCAAATACAATCCCACCCCAAAAAGTCTGAGAACAAGTTCAACTGGAAATTATAGATGAGGGCTTATGACCATGAAACCATGGGAACACACCTCAGTCAGACTATCTCACTAATATTTGTCCGGTCCTATTCCCTGTAGGGATCTTTCAAAAGGTCAATCATCTCTATAAGACAAGACAGATGCAGTCAAAGCCTATGCATGGGTGAGTATAACAGTACCTAGTAGGACACCCCAAAATCACTAAGCATATTACAACATAAATATTTGTTATCTAAACATAGGTATATCTATACAACACATATAACAAGAATATCTAGATAATAATCAAGAAAGACACACAGTATCAATGAAAATTTACAACTGCAATTCCTATCTAGGAATCATGCTTGAAGGTTAAAAAAATCACTTATCTAAGATAACACAATAAATGGGTAAGATAGAACTGTTGATGTCTAACTAAGGTGTCATTATTATCAAATATTTCCATGATAAGTATATGTTGGATGTCTAAATAGAAGGATACATAGATGAGGATAAAAAATAAGGCCATGGGGTGTAACAATAACTCAATATAAACTAAACCTCTAAGTAGAGGATTAAAACCCATGTGGTGTTGGTCACGACAATACTTAGAACTCCACCTAGGGAAAATGATGATATAGGGTTTCGCCTAGGGCATTGCATAAGAATTCTAACAACCCTATCCGGGAATTCCCAATGAAGGGATCACTATCATATGTGTAGGTTGCGATTCCAAACTAAATCCCTGGGAATGGATCAATGGAATTCACCCTAATGAAACTTTTTAGGGTTAAGGTGGATAAAGGATCTAATCCTTTTTTGAAGGATAAAACAACATGTCCCATTAACATCAGGTTCTGCCCAAGAAAAACTGTCAATGTTCATGTTTGTGTCCATGCCTGAGTACATGGTTTGTCCGAGCCTGTATACATATGGTTGTGTTTGTGCCCATATGGTCATGTATATGTATGGATGTAAATGTATGTGTATGGATGAAAGTTTATCCTCCACAATACATTCTGAGTTCCAAGAAATATATCACACACCTTGTGGTACATAAAACCTCATAGAAACCCTAGCACCACAGTAGGGGTCCCACATGCTGTGAAATCTCATATTACAAGATGTGTGTTATGGGATTTTATAGAAATAAAAATTTGGTTCATGCATCTTCTCCAACTTCTCCAGTCATTGATCTGGTCATAGACCTCTATGAAAAACACCAATACATGGCCAGTCGACCCTTTACCTCATCGATCACCAAGTTCCAACCCTCAAATATATTTGGAAATTTCCCATATGTGTTATCTATTATTATATTTCAAAGAACATGAAAATAAGGTATCTCTAAATCAATATGATTGGATGTCACTTATATTTTTGTATGATCCCCATTTCATACAAATCCCAGATATGCAATATCAAACCATTTCTATAAGAAAAACGTGCACAACAGTTGATTTCTTGGTAATTTTGTCTCACCACTGGTCAATAGAAACAATGATGATGAAAAAACAAGAAAGAAAGACAAAATACATAAAACATATAAAGAATAAAAAACCACATCCATGTTCAGTTGGAATCAATCCATTGCTGTTAGAAGGAAAAATAATGATCCAAAACAAATAATCAGTTTTCCTAATAAATCCCCATAGATAAACCCATCCACAGTAAGAATGATTCACAAATAAATCTGTTGCTCAATTGATTTTAATTAATCATAGAAATAATTAATGGGATAGAATATAAACAATAGAAACAACCTACCTCAGTTCTGATCAATTTATGATGAAGAAAGAATCCCTATCAATGTTGTTGGTGAGGTTCTTGAATTACATTGCACACCGGTTGCTGATATTTGATCTGACAATCATTCCCCAATGGAAGCTCCTTTACTGGATCCTGTAGATCCCCAAGGTTATGTGGAAAACCCTGAGATTCTCCACAGCCATATACATATATAATATAATTAGGTCACTGCATCATTTCCAAATAAATAAATAAATTTTATTAATTTATTCGTTATCCATGCTCGCAATGAATTTTCCACAAACATCCCATATCGATAAAGGTTATGTTGCACCTACGGTAAAATACAAACTTGAAACTAAATTGCTATATAAATTTTCCTATTTAGGCCTCCATTTATAAGTTATTCAACTTTTTTAAGAAAATGGTGTGTAAGTGCAATTAATATATTTAATATATTTTAAAAATTAATTTGAGGCACACCGGGCTTTACAACCACTCACCATCCATGCTCTTAGTCTCAAAAATAATTCATACAAGATCCAAAAATAATAAAAATAAATTCTAAGTCACTAAAAATATAAATTTAGAAATTATGGATGACACATACCCAAAAAACATTGTTTTAATGTTCTTGATCATTGTAGTAAACGTATAACTCCACCTCAATTTCTTACATTACATGAAATTCATTTAGGATTATGCGCCAAAATAGATCTATAGATGAATTTATTGAAGCCAATGTTAATATAAAAAATTATTAAAAATTAAATGGGAGACTCATGTGATGGAATCTATTTTTACTATTAATCCATTTACCATGTTGAGAAATAGTTACCAAATAGTTAAATGCCTAAGAAACATAAATGATAACTACATATCCTTGTAGTTGTATTCAATATATAGTGAGATAAGTATGTTGATGATGAGGTGAGATGTCTATAAGAAATTTTATTAGTCCATAAGTGTAAATTGCTAAAGATGTTCCATGAATGTGATCAATTAAAACTAAGGAATTAGTGGAATGACATATGGTCAACTCAGACCTAAATAGGAATTTTTAAGAATTTATACTTAATGGAAAAATAAATCCAACACCTCCAATATTCTATAGTGTAATAACCTAGAGTCAGTTAAACAATAAATTATAAAATACACTTGTTTTTATATAGATCAATATTTAATGACCCACCATACATTAAACTACTTAATTGTCTCAAGTATCTATAATTTCAAAGAATTGGGAATCTATTCCAAAAATGTGACGATGAAAATAGTATAGAAATATAATTACACAAAACATCAAGATGAGGATTTTATATGCTTCATGAAACCACAAGAAATGTCCCATATACCATTTTGACCTTAATAGGATAAATAAAATGATCAGTAAATAAATGATACAAAACTATTGATGGATAAATAGAATACATAGGAAAAAAATGAATCTAAACTAAATATGGAAGGTTTGGTTTTTGGATTTGTGGAATCCAACCAGAATATATCAATGAATTTCTTGATTATTGTCAAAGTAACTATGTTTTATGAATTTCCGTGTAAAAAATTACCATTTCCAAATCTTCAGTCCCTTCATTTATATAGTCAAAATAAAATATCTTGAAAATTTAACTAATAGTTTTCAAAACTAAATCCCCTATAAAACCTAAAATCACAAATGTAAAACCAATCAAAAGCTAAATTAAAAATAGGGATATAATGTTCAAAACTCTATAATAATAATACAATAATAAGATGCTTGTAAATATGACCGACTTTATATTAGAAAGAAAGATAAAATAAAGTATCCACACATCATTTAAATAGAATAATTTTTTTAAACATAAAGTATCAAAAATGATATCATCCATACATTGTTTATAAAATTAATCAAGAAAATTAACAATACTGCAATATGAAAGGTTCTTGTTGAAAGGGAAGTAAAAAATGAAAAACTGTAGATCAAAAAATAATATAAGAAATTTAAAACTATGAAAATAAACTAAAAGGGACTGTGAATGATTTAATATGATTTTCCTATAACATGGGATGAGTGATACAATTTAATACCTAAAAAATAATCTATAGATTGATATAATGTTATTGATTATTATATTCATATTGATTAAATGAAAAAGGAAACTAAATTAAGGATTTAAATAAATAAGATATAAGATGAGAGAAAACAAATAAACTTAATACTACATCACCTTAGGATTTATCATGACATGTTTTTTTACATTTTGAATAAAAGGGAAGAATGTTAACATAAAATTATCAAGAAAATGAGTAAAATAATTGGTAAATTTTGATAGGAGGAGAATAGACTAAGAGGGAAGAAGTCATACGAAGATGAAGAAGAAGATGAAATTTAAACACTGAGATGATGAATTTGAATATATGAACTATAAACTTCTAGGATGAAGTAATAATAAGAATTTAAAATGAACTAAAAATTACAGATACATTAATCAATGAAAATAATAAAATTTCTAGGTATAAAGTTTAATTTATCACAGTGGTTCTGGATGGAAAATATAATAGCACGAAGATGGGTATGTTTTTTATTTGTATATGACTCAACATTAGTGAAAATATATAATAACAATGAATGTTATAAGATTACAAAAAAGAAAATTTTAATATAAAACCTAAAATTAATAATATAAATAACCATATCTAACTCAATGATCATCCTAATGGTGATTATCTCCAATAAGAATCTAAAAACAAAATAAAAACATTCTTCCCTTCCTTTTTGATAATAACTCCATAGTTATGAAAAATTAAATTAAAAATAAAAACTAACTCATATATATAATCCAAAAAATATATTATCTAATATAAAAAATACATTTAGTAATAATTTTTGGTAGATGATTTTATTTGGATTCTATATCGATAATTGATCTTGGTTATACATTTTCCATGACCCATTATACATATATAAATTATGAAAACACCTTTAAAAATAATAATTAAGATTAAATTACTTATGAAAAAGAAAAAACATACTTTTTAACAATTATACAAAATATTTACATACTCCACCTAATACACTAACATAAAGAAAAGAACCACCCAATAAAATCAAACACAATATACCAACTAAAATAAGAAAAAAATTATTATAAAAAGACATTTATTTAACATTAATTAAAATAGAAATATCTCAAACATCAGAAACATGTAAAATCAAATTGAACATTAAAAATTTCAGAAAAAATTTGTATAATCCCTCATTTTTAATGTTAAATTAAATGACTAATAATTTAAAATTTAACTAAACGTAAAAAATATTTTAGAAAAAGGGAACCTATAAAAACAAAAAAAGCGTACAAGCTTTAGAAAAAATGATAATATAATTACTAATATTTTTTAACTTTAATTAAAAGAGACATACCTTACCATTTAAATCAAAATCACACTTAATAAATATTTTCTTAAACAAACTATGAAAATGGGTAAGTTCATCATTCATTTATGACTCAAAATAATTGAAAATATACAATAATGATGAATTTTTTAATATTAAAAAATAAAATATTTTGATATAAAAAATAAAATAATTAATATAAATAACCTCTTCAAATTCAATCATTGGACTTGTTGTGATTTTTTCATATATTAATCTTAAAATATAAAAACCACATTCTACCCTTCCCTTTTGATTATAACATAATAGCTATAAATAAATAAATTTAAAGTAAAAACCAATATATATATATATATGTGTGTGTGTGTGTGTGTAAAAACAAATATTATCTAATATAAAATATATTAACAATAAATTCCACGTAATAGATTTTATTTGGAGGCTTTATCGATAAGTGATCTTTGCTAAACATTTTCTATGACCCGTATTTTCATGTAAATCCTCTATCAAAACAAGTATAAACAATATGAATTAAAAATAAAGAAATTATAGAAAACAATAAAACTATATTTTCAAAAAATTTGGTTATTTTTTTTACAAAAAACACTTAATAATGACCCAAACCAATATAATGTGTATTGATTTGGGAAAATAAACCTAACATCCAATCACCTCTATAATATAAAATATTAATGAAATTATTATGAAGATTATTTCATAATTATCTTAGTGTTATTATCCATTAAATAATCGAAAAACAAGAACCCAATTTATGTATCTGATAATCTATAATATATATATAAGTCTTGTAGAATTATTAACCTATTGCAATACCATTGAACTATATTCTAGATCTATAAGATGATAAACACCAGTGGTCAAATTTTTAACAAGAAGAGTTTATAGATACCTAATTAAATATGTAATATAGTAAGTTACTTGAAATCATATTTATTTAAAGACATAAAACTAACGAATAAATTTACTTACATGATATAAATTACAACACAGGGATATGAAGCTCAAAAAAATAACTAGATACATTATATTTTTTTGTAATATTTTCAAAGGATATTATCTTCCACATATATCGCAAATCATAAGATACTCATAAATATTACCCAAGGAGGAAGAAACATGTGATAAATATTTTGAGCCCATCTGAAATCTCAGAAGTGACTAGAGTTGTTGGTTACCAAACTATTTTTTTCTTTGTTACCAATTCTTTTGATTTTAGATACTCTTATACAAATTAAATGTCATAAAATATTGTAATAAATTTTCAATCAAAGCTAAATAAAATTTAAAAAACATCGCATACCTTGTATGTTGGATAATGAAGAAGGGTATCCCACCAAAGTAAACAATAAACCGTAAAACCTCAATGGTTGGTAACCTCCTTGGTAGGTAATGAATGTAGACTTATTGGATAAATAATATAATGTATTGATATTCTTACCAAACCTAATATTATAGACTGGTGTGTTATAAAATCCTTAAATATATATATATGACTCTATTTGATACAATACATATATGGGGATCTCTAGTATACTACTCATAGTATAAGGTTGGTTCCAAGTGAGTAGGTGTAGGATCTGAGTAGGTAGGTTGGGTAGAAAATTGTATATGGGGTTTCTATGTAGTCTGGCCAGGATGCACATACTGCACAAGAAGCACAATCTATCAAAGCTATGTAGGCCATTATTAGCTCATTAATTGTTCAATCATAGGATACACAACTGATTGAATTTGATATCCCATGGTCCATTTTAAGTCTTTCAACTTAGATTTTATGAAAACTATTTTTGGGTCTCTTGATATCTTACTTCTATAACCAAAAAATTTCCTAACATGAAAACCTTCCTCATATACTCTTATGTGGCTGGGGTATTTTGGAATTTCTAAAGTAGTAGAAAAGATTTCCATCTTACCCTTAGGAATAAAATTTCACTTTGTCTCATATTCCTAATGTTCATCCAAAAATAAAAAATAAAAAAGGTATATTTGTGTTTTTAATTTTAAGAATAAAAAAATTCATGTGAAATAAAAATTAATTTGTTATAAAATTTTCAGTTACATATTTAGATTTATCTACAAGATAATTTTAAATTTTTTCCACCTCTATCTTTTCCTTTTTTCATAACGAGTGGGGGGAGATAATGGACTAAACTGGAACTCTTCTGAAGCACTACTAGATTGAGGTCATAATGCACCAGACTTCTCTACAATCAATTTATCCTCTAATAAATGATACTCTCCACGTGGGAAAGTATCAGGGTATATGTTTTTTAACTAGATCTCTTTATGAGAGCTCCTAGAGATCTATTACATAAAAATAAACAAATAAATAAATAAGAAAAAAACCTAAAATTTTACAATATAAAATAATTATTATACCAGAAATGCTTCTTCATGTCATATGAAGACAATGTTATTCCATGTATGTTCACATAAAAACCAATCCATGAGGTTTGGTTATTTTGTAACTTCCCAAAAATATATTTTTTTTCGATTTTGTTTTAAAATATGTCCATTGAAATGCCAATAAAGGTAGAAATATTTTCCCAATTTCATTTATTTCTACATAACTGAATGTATTATATAATTCAAATAATTAAATATTAGTCATTTAAATTATATAATATTAAAAAAAATGATAAAAAAATAAATCAACTAAGATATTTCACCTTTATGGACTCCCATAGATGCATTTTTTCTATATTGTTGACGGACTTTCAGTCAGGATATAAAATTCTAATATCACAACGCATATGCATGGGGATATAAATGGTAAAATACATTGCATTTTCACCAGTTGGGATATTATTATCATCAAAATTAATATGTATTCGTTGGACTCCACAATAAAGTGCGTGTTTTAGTAAATGGGTAACACCATATCAACCAACTATAGAAGTAAATTTTTCAATAGAAGAAGGAGAAGAAAACTCCATATGATGTGTATGAGTAGTCATAAAATAATTGTTTTTTAAATAAAATATTTTCTTTCATTAAATAATTATACTACTGAATATTTAATAGTATGAAGATAAAACACATACCTCGGTAAATGTTCCCCTTAAAATATTTCTATCATTGAAATAGAATACTTTAATGAAATCCCATGTACCTATATATTATTATAAATTTTATTATTTAACAAAAATTGTTTCAAAAATATGTATGTAAAACAATTGTGCCACACATGTGAAAGTATGAAAAAAAATGTTGCCATTCTTCTTCATAAAATATATGTTAGTTAAAATAATAAATATAAATCATTTCTTCCATATATTTTTTTGATGACCAGAAAATCCTTTCATCCCAATTGTAAAATAAATTTTTTAACCCTATCATAATATTTTAAAAATGAAAATGGTTTTGTGGAATGATTATATTCCTATAAAAGGTTAATTTTTTTTTTCAATTTATAATAAGAAAGATCAATTTGTAAAAATATATGATGTGACATGTAAACATTCTTTCTTATATTCTAGAAATGATAATTTGAAGTCTCTTCTCAACAAATTGGACATGATTTAGGTCCCTTAACACTATATCCATATATGTTTCCATAAATAAGAAACTCATTTATAGTGATAATTTTCATAGCACTCAAAAGAAAATAATCTTTCATTTGTGCATCAAAAATATAACACTTATCTCACATATAAGTTTTAAATCATCAATAAATAGGGAATGATACACATCAATATCATTTCCCAACTGTTTTTTCGATGAATTATCCAGCTCATAAAAACATACCTTTTCACAAAACAATTCTATGGGGGAGAGTTCTAAACTACCAACAAAACATTCCTTGAACTATGTGGGATTTTGAGGCTTTCAAATTGAATCATTCCATCTTTACACAGTCCCATTCTATGATTTCTAAACTCACTTCCAAAATCCAAAAATTATTTATCAAATCGTTTCCACTATGGTGAATCAGTATGTAGATGTAAGTTACCATCAGATACGAGCTCGTCTATATTACATCTTAACCTTTTTTCATTAATTGAATTTATAAATAGAATCTTCAAACAAGGAATTATTAGAATGTTTGAAATTTATTTAACAGTAGGTTTAATCATGGTTCATGAGAATGAATCACATTTGAATTATTGGAAGGAATTATTGAATGGTAGAAAATTTCATTATTTGGAGTTTTGATTCCATTACCTAAGAATAAATTAGAGTTGATACTTTCATCCATCTTATCGCGTGATTTCCCAAATGTATGATATTCTGATAAATAATCATATTAAATAATATAAAATACAAAATCACTAGGGGAAGAATTTTTCTTTTTATACCGCAATCCCATTAAAAATAATATTATCTTTCCATCATAATTGTAATCTAGAATCCTGTTACTTTCTGAAACTAGATCTATATAATCCTTAAGAACTAGAAAAACACTTATCACTCCACCCATTTCTTGATTTCATGTTTAATAGTCTCAAAAACTACTAATTACAATATATATTTAGTGCAACCCTAGAATAATGGTTTCTTAAATTTCTATAACATAATTTGATAGTTTTTGTATATTTTGATGGTTTCAATGCCGACATCATGAACTAATTCATCAATATGACCCTATCTCTCATTATGAATATTTAAATCCACACTATATATTGATTTTTTTGTTATTTCTACTTGACATATCAAACATGAATAATTATGGCTTAAACCTTTGAAAATGAGTTGATTCTTTATTTATTTGGAATTTTACTATTACATAATCAAACACTCCACACATAGATAGAAAATAAATTTTTTGTTTTATTGATTTCAATTATAAATTCCCAAGAAATAATCAGCTTCTTTTTCATATCCATTAATGGTTCTCTATAAATTTATCTAATTATGATACATTAAATAACTAAGACCACAATATAAAAGAGAATATATTAAAAAGTATAAATATTTTAAAATATATAAAAAATGATAAATTTTAAACAAAAAAACATATTATCAAAATAGAAAATTTCTGATAACCACTTGATCATTAAATATATATATAATGATAAAAACATATTATACATAATTTATCTTAAAAAATAAAATAAAATATACATAATTTATCTTGAGAAAATTATACATAATTTATCTTCAAAAAAAAAATAACATACAAACACATATACATAATTTATAAAACTAAAAAATATATAATATCTTAAAAAAATATAATAATGGAAAACAATACATAATTGATCTTATAAAAAATTATCATAATAAAAAATTAAACATAAAAATATCACACAAAAAACATTATGAAAAATAGATTTTGAATTCTAAAACATTATTTAAACAATTATAAAAAAATATTATACAAACAATTATACAAAACTAAGTCATAAACAATTATAATAGAAAACAATTTTATGAAGCATTACATGAAATTTTTGAAAAAAATTATATTGAAATAACTTAAAAACTTTTATGAAAATAATTAAGTAAAATATTTTACAAAAATTTATTATAAAAAATATTTCATAACAAATAGTTAAACAAAAAAAATATAATAAATTACAAAAAATTATGATAACAAACAATTATATATAGTTTTTTTCCAAAAAACACTTACAAATTTTGGAGCTCGATAATGAAAAATTCCTCTTAAATTCTGAAAAACTAAATCTAATTCCCTGGAAAGAGAGAAAATGATACATGATTGAAGAATAAAGTGTTGAAAAAATAAGTAAAAAGTATCCAAAAAAAACATCAAATTACAGTTGGGGGTCAACTGTAATAGCCTCAGGATCATGAAATAATAATGAAAGATAGAAGATTCAATAGAAAGAACATGAAAATGGATGAAAATATACTATAATAGATAATAAATGGTTGTCTAGGGTTGTCTTAGCTATCATGTACTCTCATCAGTCAAGAAATATAGTTTTGAGAAAATGAAAAATAAGGTTTTGGGTTTTAGTATAATTTTTAAAGTAATTTCAACATTGGTTTTCTTGAAACCGATGTTAAAGTGATTATTAAAAGACCTGTAATGTTGAAATTCAAAAAAATAACGTTAAAAAGTATTTCATATTAATTTCAATTCCATATTTTATTAAAATTTACATTATCATTCTTTAACATCTTTTAATGTTAGTTTTTATGAAAACTAATGTTTAAAGGAAAACCAAAGACATTTTAGCATCAGCTAAAAAAACTAATGTTAAAAATTTCCCCTAATACTTTTAATATTGGTTTATAAAAAAATTTCATAAAAACGCCAACACCAAGGACTATATTTCTACTATTTATTGATTATTGTGAGATCAACAAGATCATGATAGAGAATAAGTATCCTATACCATGGATTGATGAATGTTTTGATCAACTATTTGGAGCTTAGTACATAGCTAAGGTAGAACTTCAATCAGGATATTATCAAGTAAAGGGGACGAAAGATGATGTTGGAACCTAAACCCTAGAATCGTGGATCCAATTCCATGCTTTATTAAATTTTCATATTTCATGACTCGTCCCATGGGGCACAAACGTGACTACCCCAAGCCCGACATCCATAGGACAGAGGTTGGTGACTAGCACCTAAAGGATTTTCTCGAATAGGGAAGGAATTTCATTAGAGATTTGTACACAATCAAAAAAGGAAAATGAAGTAAACAATCAACAAGAGTAAGGTACAACCACGAGAGAAAAGTAAAACCCCCAGAGTAAAGTACAACCATAAGTATAACTATAAACAGAAAACAATGAGTCCAAATACAAGCCGTAGAAATTGAAGGAAAATAAACTGCTATCGCATCTACCCTAAAGCTCTACCTGGAGGGTGGTGGCTGTAGGTATAAAGTCAAAGAAGAGGATTTGGACTACTCTCGTCAAACTAAGCTCCTCCAATTATTGAACCTCCAATGTCTGCCTCAGAGTATCAGTAGTCTACACTCGATACAACAAGGTGCGGGTGAATCCCATGCAGGGGTGACTATAAAAATACCCAGTAGGGACCCTGAGACCCCTAAAGGTCTCTTAGTAATCCACAAAGGAAAATATCACAAAAAATACCACAAAGGTAATATCAAAAGTATGATCTAAATCATGAAGTAATAAAGAAAAAGAGATAGCTCACTCTAATTGTATAAGTTCAAGGTTACTATGATAGGGATGAATAGTCATAAATCCAGATCATCCTATCCTTAGTAGCTAAACTACTGACCTGTATAGGTCACTGTATGCTGACCTGTATCAGTCACTGTATGCTAACCTGTATTAGTCGATCGATGTTGACCCATATCAGTCGCTGGTGCTGACCCATATTGGTCGATGGTGCTAACCTATATTGGTCGCTAGTGCTGACCCATCTTGGTCACTGATGTAAAGGTAGGGATGATTAGTCCTATAATTAGATCATCCCACTCCGGAGTTTCTGATGCTGACCAGCATTGGATGCTTTTCTTCCTCATGTCATATCCAGCCACTAGATTCCCACACGATGTATGCATGATCTCTGGAAGACTCTACTCCTCAATCCATCAGTCCTTTTTCAACTGGTACTAAGTCCCACAAAAATCATACCCAAGGGACCTCCCTATCATAGGAGTCCCAACGTGACAGATGGTGCATCAATCAGATGGTCGGTCTGTGAGATATGGGCACTTTTGTAAAAAGGCCCTGATTGGATTCAAGTATGATCCAACCAAAATCGCATGTCAAACTCCATCAAAACAAACTTTGAGTATCTCCAATGGACCTCCATGTCATAAGGGTCCTTATTCCATAGACGACGCGTCGATCGGACACCCGGTCTATTAGTTACACCAATTTCCATGAAATAGGGGTGATCACACCTCAGTCTAACCTGGCTTGGTCGAGCCTGTTAGAATATGCCAAAGGGGATGCTTCCTAAAAAGGGGTCCCAACACCACTGATGACGTGTCAAACAAACACTCAATTTTTCAATTACAGGCATTTCTTTATTCAGGGTCCTGTCGGGTCTGGGACCGATCCGACTCGGTCATGTCGGCTTGACGCAACGGGTTCCAGGGTCTACTTAACCCCACTCGGGTCCGGCCCATTAAGGGTCAACTAAGTTCACTAGGTATGGCTGGTTCGTGGGTCTGGCCCACCGGGTGGGGCTCGGCCCACCCGCACAAGCCTGCTGGGTTGTGGGTCCGGCCTGACCCACTGAGCGGGTTCCGCCCGTTTGGCCTGGTACGCCTGAAGGCAGACCACTCCTCCTGGTCGACCCCACAGATGCAAGGTCGTTTCATCCAGCGCGACAGGGCGCGGCGCAGGGTCTGCACCAACCCTGCTGGTGCCGTCTCCGAATCTTCCCCTCTCCCATGCACACCAGCTTAGGCTGGCCACCTCTAGCCACTATGGCGCACGACGGTAGGCCACCTTCCCACATCCCGTGGCCTATTGTTGTAGGCCTCCTTCTACCACCGTAGGACACCACTGACATGGTACGTCGACATGGCGCACCGATGGTTGTTTTCAAGGGCCACCAGAAGGGATTTTATGGTATGTTCTTGGTTCTATATGTGCCTATGGGTCTCCAGGATCATTTCTTCCACATCATGACCTTCTGTCTCATGTTTCCATCGAATTGGGAAAACTGTCCGTGAAGAACACAATAACAAAACAAGCGGCGGAGAGTCCAGACCTTATTTGTTTGTCCTGTGCGCTCTGTATTATAGTTAAACAAGAGGGGGGTAATTATCCATCAATTTTCAATAATAATGAACCCCATTCAAATCCCCTGCAACATCCTCCCACAACTTCAAGTGAGGAAAATAATCGAGGGAAAATATTGAATTCAAAGACAACCCCTACATCGTGATTTTGTTTGGGATGTCGCGGATGGTGGTGCATCCATGTTTGAGGGTATTGAGGATGAAGGATAAGGTTCATGTGCATTGGTATTCATCATCCTTTGACCTTTGGATTGAACCTACAATGGGCGTTGTCAATCCTCCATTCTCCGTTATTGGAATTCTTGGCGTCACTTCGTCAGGGGTTCATCGCTTGATGAATCTGTGCCAAAAACTGCACCCCAATCACAATTTAAATAGGAGGGGGAAAGGCGAGCAACGCCTTGAGGAATTAATGAGGTTTATTAATTAACATAATTAATGTGCCTCATTAATTGATGTAACTAATGTGCCTCATTAATTGACATAATTAAAGTGTCTCATTTATTACGTGAGGGGTGGTTACGCAACAAAAGTGTAACCGTACAATGAACACCCCATAATTAATGGTCTAACCAATACTATGGTCCCCACCACCATCACTTAATAGGTGGTAGGAAAAAGAAAAGGAAATAAAATAACAATTTATCTTATTTTATTATTTCTTTAAAAGTCACAAAAAATAACTTTTTCTCCCGACTAACTGAGGTCAAAGTGAAGCTTCCATTAATAGAATCTCGGTGTTGAGGATTCAATGGTGCTCTCATATTTCAATTCCGAGCATCAGTTGTAAATATAAAAAATTCCACCTGTGCATTTACTGAATGTATGTAAAAAAAAGTTCAGAAATTCATTCTGGGCACACCGGTCCTCAGAATCACGCACCGTAAATTTTTGCAGACTTTTAAAATTCCAAAATAATTTGAAAACATTTACATGGAATTTTATGGTCTTTATATTCTCCAAACCTCAGGGATTTATGTCCCCAAAATCAAAACTAGGATACTCAAGAAAAAGGGGTACTGAGCACACATATGAACCTCTCTCTACCAAGTGATTTCCTAGAGATTCCTATGCTACCACAGAATGCACACCAGAGGTATCATATTCCCATGAAAAATATGCTCCTGTCGATCTTCTATCAACACTAGGTACTCCGCAAAATTCTCCCCATCATCAATGTCCAACTCGCCATGGTAGATGACGTGAGATGGGTCATGTATGTATCTCCTCAACTGGGATACATGGAAGACATCACACACCCTCTCTAACTTCATTGGTAGTGTGAAATGGTACTTCACCATTCTAATCCTCTGAAGTATAAGGAGTGGTCCGATAAACCTCGATCAGATTTTGCCGCTTCGGCCAAATCTCTATAGTCCCTGTCAAGGAGAGACATTCAATAATACATGGTCCCCCTCATAAAACTCCAGTGGTCATTATTTTCTATCATCATTGGACTTCTGTCAGCTCTGTGTAGTCTTCATCCACACTCGAATAACCTATACCTTCTCATTGGTAGCCTGTAGCATCTCTGGTCCCACGAGTGCTGGCTCTCCAAGATCTTCCCAACATAAGGGAGATCTGCACAATCATCCTTATAATTCCTCAAAAGGGGCCATACAAATGGTGGAGTGATAGCTATTTTTGTACTTGAACTCCACCAAGGGTAGGTGGTCCTCCCAACTACAACCAAAATATAAGACACATGCACAAATCATGTCCTCAATGGTCTGGATGGTCTGCTCAGTCTGACCATTAGTCTGCGGGTTAAAAGTTGTGATCAAGCAATGTTGAGTCCTGAAAGCCTCCTAAAATGGATTCCCCAACTGAGATGTGAAGTTTGTGTCATGGTCTGAGACTATCTCTGAAGGAACCCCGTTAATTTACATGATCTCCTAAATGTAGAGATGTCCCAAGATATCTACCGAACCCTTCCCTTGAATAGAAAATAAGTGGTCCGAACTGGTGAGTTAGTCAAAGAACACCCAGATGGTATAATTCCCTCTAGATGTACGTGGTTACCTCATCACAAAGTCTATAAATATCCATTTCCACTTCTAATTTGGTATATCGATGGGTTGGGTCAATCTTACTGGTACATGGTGCTCAACCTTGACTTGCTTGCAAGTGAGGCATCGAGAAACAAACTTTGCCACAACTTTTTGATCCCCGGCCACCAATACTGATGTCGGAGGTCCTGATATGTCTTTATCATGCCTGAATATACTACTAAGGGGGATTTATGGAAATCCCTCATCACCTCTATTCGTAGATCCACTAGTACAAATGTATGTAATCTAAAAAGGGTAGCATGGTCCCCACCTTCAGAATATCCGTGAGGTGTATAGACTGAGGATATCTGAGCACATACAGTCTCGAAACTACTATCTCCGAGTTGCACCTCCCAAACATGAAGAAAGAGTGGAGGGGAAACTACCATAGACTGGAGGTAGATTATCTCATCTCTATCCATGAAAGATATTTTAAGTGAGGCAAAATACTTTTAAGTCTCATTAGTAACTGCAAACTCAATATCCAGCTAAGTGAATCTGCCACTATATTCCCCTACCCAAGAGTATAGTCTATCTCAAAGTCATAGTTCAGAAGGACCTCTATCCAACACTGATGTCTCAGACCCAAATATTTCTCTGTGAAGATATATATGAGACTCTTTTGGTTTGAGTGAACAATGATCCGCCCAACCAAAAAAGTAGCTTTGCCACATCTTTATTGTGATGACTACTGTTTTCATATCCATGTTTTGAGTTGCATAATTCTGCTCATGAGGCCTCAGATGTTGTGAGCCATTAGAAATTACTACACCATCCTACATCACGACACAATCGAGTCTGGTCCCTGATGCATCACAGAATACCACGTAGTTAGTGCCCTCCTTCGACAATCTCAGGATGTGAGCATTGGTCAAGAACTTCCAAAACTATTAATAGCTCTTTTAGAATTTTTCTGACCACAAGAAGGGTTTCCCTTTCTTCTTTAAGGCATTCATAGGTGATTCTTCTCTAGAGAAATCGGGTAAGAACCTCCGATAGTAGCCTACTAATCTAAGTAAGCTCTACACCTCAGTATTACTTCTGGGTGGATCCCAAGAAAGTACTTCCTTGATCTTAGTAGGATCCACTACAAATCCAACCCCTAACATGATGTGTCCTAAGAATTGGACATTCCGTATTTAGAACTCACACTTTGAGAGCTTCCCATATAACTAGTGATCTCGGAGTGTGTCCATAACTATCCTCAAGTGTAAAACATGCTCTTCCACAGACACTGAGTACATCAAGTTGTCATTGATGAATACCACCACAAAGCGATCGAAGTATTGCTGAAATATCTTGTTCATGAGCCCCATGAACATTTCTGGAGCATTGGCCATGCCGAAACACATCACCAATAACTTGTAATGGTTGTACTGAAATCTAAAGGATGTCTTCAGTATGTCCTCATCTCGTACCCTGAGCTGGTGATAGCCTGATCTAAGGTGTATCTTTGAAAACCAATGAGCCCCATTTAGCTGGTCGAAGGGATCATCGATCCTCGACAGAGGATACTTATTCTTTACAGTCTCTTGGTTTAGGCACCATAAGTCTACGCATATACTCAAAATTCTGTCTGCCTTCTTGGAAAACTACACTAGGGATTCCCATGGAGAAACATTGGGACTCAATATTCCCTTACTCTATTAGTCCTACAACTATACCCTCATCTCTCGGAGATCCACAAGGGCCAACTAATATGATGGTGTAGACATCTGTGTTGTTCCTAGGTGCAAGTCAATGTGGAAGTCTACCTCTCTACGAGGGGGTATTCTGGGGACATCTTTTGGAATGACGTCCTCATAATCGTCCACCACTGTTGGGAACTGTGGAATCACCTCACCCACCATGTTTAAGGTCATGCAAGCCATCTGATATATAATCGTCTACACACTCCTGAGCACAAGTCCATACTGTGCAGCTCTATTTTCCTTCTCACCAAAAAAGGAAAACCAGCCTCCATCTCTATGCGTACATCGCACTGTACGTCTAAAGAAATAAACCTGTGCATGAACTGTTGATATTAATTCCATTACTAGAATGATGTTGTAGGGATTCAACGCCGCTACTAGAAGTTCCCACCTAAAACTATCCCCCCGGTGAGTAAGACCACACTATCAGCACCAGTGTGTGACTATTGAATCTCCTCCAGTAATAGTATCGTAATGAATAGATCGAGCTGAAAGATCAGTCATAATATTAGATTCTCTAACTATGTTTGCATCAAGGAAATAATGAATAGTACCTATGTCGATAAGCACTACGGATAAAGTAGAGAAGATGCAGATCGTACCTCATATCATCTCAGGGACATCAGGATCATGATCCTAAAATGCATGTAGATGGGCCTGTTCTCATCCTCCTTCTCCCTGATCTCATGGTGGACCACCTGGGGGTGGTGGTGGTAGTGCCTAGTGACCCCGACTACCTCTTGCTGCATGTCCTTCTCCCTAGTCTCATCCGCCACCTGGCTGACGCATATGCTTCTGCTACTGCTGCTGCTACCTTAGTGGCCCGTAATCCATCTGTCGATCATCTGTGTGGGGAGTCGGATCTTCCCGAGATCTGGGACCCTATCCCCCCTAGGAAAAACATATCATTCCTTACTAGTGTCTCCCTTGACCTCTTGAGACTCGCACCTGAGACCCTGCGTCCTGGGGTCTCCCACTGGAAGGTCCAACCTAATGGGGTTTCTACGTCATCTATCTAATTCCAGCTACAGATGACTCTGATACCTGTCGTCCGATAGGGGATCTCACTTTCGATTCCTGCTCGGCAAGGAAGATCTCCATCAGAAAAGATCACTCTATCACCCTATCCTGCATCAGGATTCTGAGAGAAACTGTCGCAACTGTAATCTCTCATCGGAGCCCCTACTCAAAGGTCTGGGACCTAAAGTAAGAGTCTCATACCATGTCAGTAGAGTATCAGGGGAGGACAATAAATCTCACCAAGTACTGAGCCACAGTCTGGATGCCCCTGCTGTAGATGTAGCAACTTCTAAATACTCACATAGTGTAGTGTCACTGGCATGAAATCTGCCCTGAAAAGGCTCTCAAAGTCTGGCATGTGAGGGTCGTCTCCTCATCCACTTGGAGCACCATGTTCCACCATCATCCTGACGATCCCTAAACAAGGCTAGCATCCAAGATCACCATATGCTCGGTGAGGGTCTCTACTAAGTGAAAGACCCACAAAACTGCCTCAATCCATTCCTCTACTGCTTGGGGGTCCGTCTCTCCTCGATAACTCAGAGGCCTTTGTCTCTGGAATTCATGCAATGTGCTCAGCTGGCATGCATGATAAACTGGTAGTATCTGATGCCCAATGGGTGGTGGTGCTATTGGTACACCACCCGAAGGTTCCATCACTGTCAATGGTCCTTGTATTGACGTCTCATTGCTTGGTGGGCTTATGTTATGATCCATAACTAGAATCCTATCTAGCTATCTTTGTAGAGGCATCCTATAAGAAATATATGCATCACAGTCCATCAGTTACACCTGGTGAGTTGACTCAAGAAAGATCAAGAAATCTTTTCAAAACACTAGAAACAGGTGTTTTCATGTACATAGTCAGAAATCAAAAATTTAGGGTCCTAGTGTATAGATACGTTGGCCACCACACAAACACTGGACTCCCTAAACTAAAAACCAAAATCAAGACACCTTACACCATATCCTAATTAAAAGTAGACTATTAGTTCTTCTGGTATAACCAACATGCCTTTGATAAAACTTTTTCACGACACGTCCCATGGGGCCAGGACGTGACTACCCCAAGCCCGCCTTCCATAGGCCAGGGGTTGGTGACTAGCACCTAAAGTCTTTTCTCGAACAAGGAAGACATCGACTTAGAGATCTGTACACACTCAAAAAGGGAAACTGATATAAAAAACCAACAAGAGTAAGGTACAACCATGAGAGTAAAGTAGAACCAAAAGAGTAAAGTACAACCACAAGTACAACTGTAAACTGAAAATAGTGGTCCAGAATACATGCCCTAAAAACTAAAGGAATGTAAACTGTTTTGGCATCTGTCCTGGAGCTCTACCTGGAGGGTGGTAGCTATAGGTCTGAAGTCAAAGAATAGGATCTCAACTTCTCCCATCGTACCAAGCTCCAGCAAGTCCTGAACCTCCAAATTCTGCCTTGGAGTGTCAGTAGTCTACACCAGTCACATCAAGGTGCGGGGGATGCCTGTAAATGGGTGAGTATAACAATACCTTGTAGGGATCCCAAGACCCCGAAAGAACTCTCAGTAATCCACAAAGAAAAAATCACAAGACATTTAGAAAATTTAATATCACAAGCCTCATCTAAATCAAGAAGCACATAGAAAAAGGGACAGGTCACTCTAACGATATAACTTCAAGGTTACTAGGATATGGATGATTAGTCTTAAAGACAGATCATCCTATCCGTAGTAACTCTACTACTGACCCGTATAGGTCACTGTATGCTGGCCCGTTTTGGCCGCTAGATGCTAACTCATATTGGTCGCTACTGTTGACTTGTATTGGTCACTAGATGTTGACCCGTATTGGTTGTTGGTGTTGACCCGTATTGGTCGCTGGTGCAGACCCATATTGGTCACTAGTACTGACTCATATTGGTCGCTGGTGCTGACCCGTATTGGTCGATCATGCTTACCCTTCTTGGTTACTGATGTAGAGGTAGGTATTATTAGTCATATAGCTAGATCTTCCCACTATGGATTTTGTGATTCTGACCAACATTGGTCGCTCTTCTTCCTCATCTCACAGCCTGCCACTAGATTCCTGCACGAAACACGCTTGATCCCTAGAAGACTCTGCTCCTCATGCCATCAGTTCTGTTTTCAACTCGATAAAAGTCCTGAAAAATGTGTACCCAAAATACCACCCTATCATAGGGGTACCAACATGATAGACAGGGCGTTGATCGGATGCCCGGTCTGTGTGATATGAGCATTTTTGTAAAAAGGGCCAGGTTGGATTCAAGTCTGATCCAGTCCAGGTCGCAAATAAAACTCTGTCAAAACTCACTCAGATTATCTCCAATGGACAACTTGTTAAAAGGGTCCTTATTCCATAGAAGATGTGTCGATCAGACACCCAGTCTGTTAGTTACACTCCATTCCATGAAACAGGGGTGATCGCACCTCGGTCTGGCTCGGCTCGGTCGGGCCCGCCGGAATATGCCAAAGGGACCGCTTCCAAAAAAGGCGTCCCAACACCACTAACTACATGTCAAACAAACACTTGATTCTTCAGTTACATGCATTTATTTATTTGGGGGCTAGTTAGGTTTGGTCCTGGTCCGACTCGGTCAGGTTGGCCCGAACCAACAGGTCCTGGGGTCTACCTGACCCTGACCGAGTCTTGCTTGTTAAGGGTTGGCCCAGTTCACTATGTCCGGCTTTATGGGGTATGACTAGTTGGTTCGTAAGACTGGGACGCAGATGGCCTAGCATGCCGGGTGGGGCTCAGCCCACCTTCGCTAGCCCGCTAGGTCGTGGGTCCAGCCCGTTTGGTCTAGTCCGCCTGAAGGTGGGCCACTCCTCCCAGCTGGCCCCATGGATGCAGGGCCGTTTCGCCCACGCCGCCCCCTCCTACTGTGTCCCGCTATCTCTGGCTACTACCTCTGATGTCACTTGCAGGTGCCGCCCATCTCCCACACAATTGTATTGGGCCGGTCACCTCTAGCCACCATGACGCGCGACAACCCGCCTCTTTTCCACCACCTGTGGCCGGTTGTCGTGGGCCTCCTCCAGCCACTGCCAGCCGCTACTAACATGGCGCTCATGTGGTTGTTTCCGCGGGCCACCTAATGTGCTCCGATGATCTGTTCATGGTGCCTTCTGTGCCTATGGGCCTTTCGGATCACCACCGACATATCATGACCTTCTATCTCACGTTTCGGTCAAATTGGGAAAACTGTCCCTGAAGAATGAAACAAAAAAACAACCGGAGGAGGGTCCTGTTCTTGTTCATTTGGCCTGAACACTACACGTTAGCATTAAAACAAGAGGGAGGTAATTATTCATCACTTTAAAATAATAATGCACCACATTCAAATCCCCCACAACAACCTCCCGCAACTTCTAGAGAGAGGAAATGAATCGAGGGAAAATATTGAATTAAAAAAAACCCCTACCTCATGATTAATTCGGGATGTCGTGGATGGTGGTACTTCCACATTAGAGGGTATTATAGATGAAGGAGATGGTTCGTGTGTGTTGGAATTCATCATCCATCGATCTTCCGCTTGATCCTTCAACAGGCGTCATCAGTCCTCTTTCTCTATCGGTGGAAGGCATGGCGTCACTTCGTCAGGGGTTCCTCGCTTGATGAAGCCGTGCCAAACACCCCACCCCAAGGTCCATTTAAATAGGAGGGGTATAAGAGAGTGACACCTTGATTAATTAATGAGGTTTATTAATTGATGTAATTAATCTACCTCATTAATTAGCGTAATTAAAGTGCCTCTTTAATTGATTTAATTAAAGTGTCTCATTAATTATGCGACAGGTGGTTACACAACCAAAAGTGTAACCATGCAATTAAAACCTTATAATTAAAGGTCTAACCACCATCGTGGTCCCTGCCACCACTTCTCAACAGGTGGTAGGAAAAATAAAAATAAATAAAATTTCAATTTAGGTAATTTTGATATTTCTCTAAAAGTCACAAAAACTATCTTTTTCTCCTGATCAGCTGTGGTTGAAGT
Source organism: Viscum album (assembly GCA_963277665.1). Lineage (NCBI taxonomy): Eukaryota > Viridiplantae > Streptophyta > Magnoliopsida > Santalales > Viscaceae > Viscum > Viscum album. The sequence continues at coordinate 689,133,794 of OY728148.1, forward strand.
GAATCTTCCCATAAGTGAATCTCAGCTCTATGGATTCAACGATGCTCTCAGATTTCAATTCCAATCACCAGTTCAAAAGATAGAAAATTCCACCAACACGTTTACTGAACGTACCAAAAAAAGTTAAGAATTTCATTCCAAGCACACCTAGCCTCGGAATCACGTGCCTTCAATTTTTTGCATACTCGTAAAAATCAAAATAATTTAAAAAAATTACATATAATTTCAGCTCTTTAAATTCTCCCCACCTTAGGGATTTATGTCCCAAAAATCCAAACAACGCAACACAAACAAAGAGGGGTACTGAGAACACATATGAGACTCTTGCTCCCACGTGATCTCTTGGAGATTTCGATGCTGCCATAGAACGCGCACCAAAGGTATCAACCGCCCATGAATGATCCACTCATATCGATCTTCTATCTCCACTGGGTACACCGAAAAAGTCACATCATCATCAATCTCCATCTCGCCATGGTCGATGACGTGAGATGGGTCATGCACGTATCTCCTCATCTGGGATACGTGGAAGACTTCGTGAACTCTCTCCAATTGATGTGGTAGTTCCAAGTGGTATGCCACCTTTCCAATCCTTTTACGTATTAGGAATGGTATGATAAACCTTGGTGTTAGTTTTCCACCTCTGCCAAATCTCCATAGTCCCCGTCGAGGGGAGACTCACAAGAATACGTGGTCCCCCTCCTGGAACTCTAGTGGTCTCTATTTCCTATCTGCATAAGACTTCTATCATCTCTATGCAGTCTTCATCCACTTTTGGATGACCTATAACTTCTCAGTGCTAGCATGTCCCATCTCTAGGCCCACGGGTACTAGATCTCCTAGTTCCACCCAGCACATGGGTGATATGTACTGTCATCCGTAAAATGCCTAAAAAAGGGCCATACTAATGGTGGATTGATGGCTGTTGTTGTACGCGAACTCCACCAGAGGTAGGTTGTCCTCCCAACTGCAACCAAAATCTAATACAGATGCACTAATCATGTACTCAACGGTCTGGATGATTCACTAAGTTTGACCATTGGTCTCTGGGTGAAAATCCGTGCTCAAGCAATGATGAGTCCCGAAATCCTCCTGCAATCCTTTCCAAAACTGGGATGTAAAGTGTGAATCACGGTCCAAGAATATCGTCAAAGGCACCCCATGAAGTCTCACGATATCCTAAACGTATAGATTCACTGATATCTATATTGAACCCTTCTCTCAAATAGCAAGGAAGTGGGCCGACATGGCGAGCCAGTCAATGATCACCCATACGGTATCATGCCCTCTGAATGTATGTGGTAACCCCATATCACAGTTCATCGATATCCCTTCCCACTTCCACTATGGTATCTCAAGGGATTGGGTCAATCTTACTGGTACCTTGTTCTCACCCTTCACTTATTGGCAAGTGAGGCATCTAGAAACATACTTTTCTACAACTTTGTTTATCCCTAGTCACCAGTATTGATGGTGGATGTCCTCATACATCTTCGTCACAATTGGATGTACTACCAAGGGGGATGTATGGAACTCCCTTAGAACCTCCTCTCGTAGCTCCATTAATACAACTGTACGTCCTCAGAAAAGGGTAGCATGCTCCCCACCTTCATAATATCCATCAGGTGCATGGCTTGAGGATATCATAACACATGTAGTCTCATAGCTGCTGTCTCCAATTCGCACCTCCTTGACTCACTGAAGGATTGGAGGGAAAACTACCATTGACTGGAGGTATATTGTCTCATCTCTATCCAAATAGGATATCTAAAACAAGGATAACTGATCTGAAGACTCGTTCAGTAACGGTGAACTAAATATCCATATAAGGGCATCTACTGCTACGTTCCCCTTCCCAAATGAATAGACTATCTCATTGTCATAGTCCTAGAGAAACTCTGGCCAATTTCACTAACTCATATTCAGATCGTTATATGTGAAGATATATTTGAGACTTGTGTCATCTGAGTAAACAATGAACCCCTCACCCATCAATTTGTCTCGCCAAATCTTCATTGAGAAGACTACTGCTACCAACTCCACATTATGAGTCACATAATTCAACTCATGAGGACTCAATTGTTGTGAGCCATAGAAAATTACTACACCATCATGCATCCGGATGAAATCGAGTCTCGTCCATGATGCATCAAAATAAATGACGTTGTTAGTTCCATCCTCCTATAACCTTAGGATAGGAGCACTGATCAAGCTCTTCCTCAACTTTTGAAATCTCTGCTGGAATGTTTCTGAACATAGGAAGGGTTTCCCCTTCTTTTTCAAGGTAGTAATAGGTGATGCTACTCTGGAGAAATCATGTACGAACCTCTGATAGTAGCCAGCTAATCCAATGAAGCTTTTCACCTTAGTAACACTCCTGGGTGGCTCAAAAGATAGTACTACCTTGATCTTCCCTGGATCCATTACAACTCCAGCCTCTGAGATGATATGTCCCAAGAAGTGGACCTTCTTTATCCCAAACTCACACTTCGTTAGCGTCCCAAATAACTGGTGCTTCTAGAGTGTGTCTAGAGTCTTCCTCAAGTATACAACATGATATTTCTTAGAAACTGAGTACACCATGTTTTCATCTATGAAGACCATGGAAAAGTGATCGAGGTATGGATGAAAGATCATATTTATGATCCCCATGAACAGTACTGGAGATTTGGTCACACGGAAAGGCATCACCAAGAACATGTAATATCCATACTGACATTTGAAGGCTATATTCAGTATGTCCTCATCTCATAACCTGAGCTAGTGATAGTCTGATCTAAGGTATATCGTTGAAAACCAATGACCTCCCTTCAACTTGTCGAAGAGATCATCACTACTTGGTGGAGGATACATGTTTTTCATGGTCACCTGTTTTAGGCACTAGAAGTCCATGCATAGACTCAAACTTCCATCTTCCTTCTTGAAAAATAACACCAAGGATGCCCATCGAGAAACATTGGGCCTTAGAAACCCCTTCCTCGATAAGTCCTCCGACAATACCCTTAAACCTCGGAGCTCCACAAGGGCCATCCAATATGCTGGTGTTGATATTAATGCTATTATTGGGTATAATTCAATATGAATGTCTACCTCTCTATGAGGAGGTAGTTTTGGGAAATATGCTGAAAAGACCTCCTCGTACTCATCCACCACTGTTGGGAACTGTGGACTCACCACATCCACCGTATCGAAGGTCATGCAAGCTAGTTGATATGTAATCGGTTCCACCCTCCAGAGCACAAGTCCATCTTGTGCTGCTCTGTTTTCCTTCTCACCAACAAAGGAAAAATGGCCTCCATCTCTGCACATACAACGCACTTTACATCTCATGTAGTCAATCTGTGCATGAACTAATGATAGCCATTCCATTGCTAGAATGAATTCGTAGGGATTCAACGCTGCTACTAGAAGATCCCATCTAAAACTCTTTGTTATGAGAGTAAGATCACACTATCCGCACCAGTGTGTGACCACTGAATCTACTCTCGTAGGAGTATCCAAATGCAAAGGTTGAGATAAAAGCATTGTCGGAATCCTAGAGTCCCAAAATATGTCAACAACAAGGAATGAATGGATAGAACCTGTGTCCATAAGCACTACTTCTAATGTAGAGAAGATTCAGATTATACCTCGTATCATCTCAGGGATGTCAGGATCATGAGACTCAGCTGCATATAGTTGGGTCTATCCCCATCTACCTACTCCCGGAGCTCATGGTGGACCACCTGGGGGTGGTGGTGGTAGTGTCTGGTGACCCTGACCACCTCCCACTGCATGTCCTTCTCCCCATCCTCGTCCACCACCTGGCTGACGCTCATGATTCTATCACTGCCATTTCCTTAGTGGTCCCTCCACTGTCTGACGATCATCCGCATGGGAAGTCATGCAGTCACGAGCTCTGTGACACTATCCCCAATAGAAAAAATAGAACATGCCTTGCTGGTGGCTCCCTTGGCCTCTCAAACCTCACACCTCTGACTCTGCATCTCATGGTCGCCCTCTAGAAGGTCCAACTCGCTTGGGATTCTACGTCATCTTTATACTATAGTTGTAGATGACTCTACTACCTATCATCTGGTAGGGGCTCTCACTGTCAGTGCATGCTTGGAATGGAATATCTCCATCCACAAAGCACTCTCTAGCACCCCAGCCTACGTCAACATGCTGAGAGAAACTGTCGAAGCTCTATTCTCTCATCGGATCCCTTGCTCAAAGGTCTAGCCCTTGATGTAAGGGTCTCGTACCCTGTTGGAGGAGTATGAGGAGAGGTTAGTAAATCTCTCCGAGTATTGAGCCATAGTCTGGTTGCCCTACTGTAGATGTAGCAGCTCTTGAATACGCATAGAGTGTAGTATCGCTAGCACGAAATCTACCCTGAAGAGGCTCTCAATGTCCGGACAAGTGAGGGTCATCTCCTAACGCACTTGCAGCGTCGAGCTCCACCATCATCAAACTAAGCCTTGAAGAAAGCTAGCGGCCAAGATCTCCATCTGCTCGGCAGGTGTCTCTACTAAGAAAAAGACCCGTGAACTGCCTCAAGCTAGTCCTTTGCTTCCTAAGGGTCCGTCTCTCCATGAAAAATCAGAGGCCTCTATCTCTAGAACTCATGAAACATGCTCAGATGGTGTGCATGATCCACTGGTTGCATTTACTGCTCAACAGGTGGTGGGGCCACTGGAACAACACCCGAAGGTTCCATCACTGTGATTGGTCCATGTACCGAAGTCTCGTCACTCGATGGGCCACTGTCAGAATCTATAACCGGAATTCTAGGTGGCTATCATTGTGGAGTTATCCTATATGAAACAAATGCACCACGATCAATCAGTTATACCTAGTGAGATGACTCAAGAAAGAACAAGAAAATGTTTCAAAATCCTAGCAACCATTGTTTTCATGTACCGAGTCAAAAAATAGAATTCAGGGTCCTGGTGTATAGATACATCGACTACCACACAAACACTAGACTCCCCAAACTAAAAACAGAACTCAAGAAACATTATACCATAACCACATTAAATGTAGACTCTTAGCTCTTCTGGTAGAATAGACTGACCTTTGATACCACATTATCACGACCCATCCCACGAGGCATGAATGTGACTACCCTAAGCTCACCATCCATAGGCCAGGGGTTGGTGACTAGAAATTGAAGGCTTTTATCAAAAAGGGAAGCCATTGCCTTAGATATCTGTACACACTCAAAAAGGGTAACTTATGTAAAAAACCAACAAGAGTAAGGTACTATAACAAGAGTAAATCACAACAACAAGAGTAATGTACAACCACTAGTACAACTGAAAACTGAAAATAGTCGGCAGGAATACAAGCCCTAGAAACTGAAGGAAAGTAAACAACTATTTAATTTTCCCTAGATATCCACCTAGAGGTTGGTAAATATAGGTCTGATGTTGAAGAAGTGGATCTTGACTACTCCCATCGCACCAAGCTCCACCGACTCCAGAACTTCCAATGTCTTCCTCAGAGTATCAACAGTCTTCACCAGACACAACAAGGTGCGTATGAAGCCTATGCAGGGGTGAGTATAACAGTACCCAGTAGGGACCCCAAGACCCCCAAAGGTCTCTCATTAATCCACAACGGAAAACATCACATGAAATACCACAAATGTTAAATCACAAGAATGATCTAAATCATAAATCACAAAGAAAAAGTGACAGCTCACTCTAATGGTATAACGTTAAGGTTATTGGGATAAGGATGAATAGTTGTAAATCTAGATTATCCTATCCATAGAAAGTCTACCACTGACCAGTATAGGTCACTATATGATGACACGTATTGGTTGCTAGATGCTGACCCGTATTGGTCACTAGTGCTGACCTGTAATGGTCGATCGATGTTGATCTGTATTGGTCGCTAGTGCCGACCCATATTGGTGACTGGTGCTGACCCATATTGGTCGATAGTGTAGACCTGTCTCAGTCACTGATGCAATGGTACGGATGATTAGTTATACCACTAAATCATCCCACTCTGGAGTTTCTAATGCTGACCCACATTGGTCGCTCTTTTTCCTCATGTCACAGACAACCACTGGATTCCCACACGAAGCACGCCTAATTTCTGTAAGACTCTGCTCATCAAGACATCATTCTTTTTTCAACCGGTATAAAGTCCTGAAAAAATAATACCGATAGGACTACCCCATCATATGGGTCCCAACGTGAAGACGACGCATTGATCGAACATAGAATCTGTGATATAACAGAAATTTTGTAAGAAGGGCCTAGTTGGATTCATGTTTGATCCATCCTAGGTTTACGTAAAACTCTATAAAAAATCACTTAGAGTTTCTGCAATGGACTGCCTTGTCATAAGGGACCTTATTCCACAGACGGAGCGTTGATCAGATGCCCGGTCTATTAGTTACAATAATTTCCATGAAACAGGGGGGATCACACCTCAGTCGGGCCCAGCTCGGTCAGACCCACCAAAATATGACAAAGGGACCACTTTCCAAAAAGGGGTCTCAACGCCATATATGGTGTGTCAAACGGACACCCAGTTTGTCAGTTATGAGTGTTTCCTTACTTGGGGGCGATTGGGTCTGGGCCTGGTCTGACTCAGTCAGGCCGGCCTGACACAATGGGTCCTAAGGTCTACCTGACCCCACCCAGGTCTGATCTATTATGGGTCGGCCTATTTCACTGGGTCCGGCTCATCTGGTTCAACCTGACTAGTTTTTGGGTCTTTGTCGCGATTGGCCCGGCCCACGGGGGGGGGGGGGGGGGGGGGGGGCTCATCCAACCCGTGCTTGCCCACAAGGCCGTGGGTCCGGCCCATTCAGTTGGCCCGTGTCTGGACCGATTCACATGAAGTCAGACCGCTCATCCCAGCTAGCCCCGTAGATGTATGGATGTTTCGTCCTGCCCAACGCAGTGTGGCGCGTGGTCCGCGCCGCCCCCTCATACCACAGACAGCGCCTGTGGGCGCCACCATTCTCCTGTGCGGCCGTCTTGGGCCGGCCTCCTCTGACCACTATGGAATGTGATAGCATGCTGCCTTCCCTCCAACTACAACCAGTTCCCATGGTCCTCCTCCAACCACCATCAGCCGCCACCGACATGGCGCACCGACAATTGTTTCCGCGGGCCACCTGACGTGCTCTGGTTGTCCGTTCATGGTGACATCTGCATCTATGGGCCTCCTAGAGCACTTCTGCCACAACATGACCTCATGTGTAGTGTTTTTGTCAAATTAGGAAAACCTTCCTCAATGAGCTCAATAAAAAAACAAGCGGCATAGGGTCTGAGCCTTATTCGTTTGGCCTGTGCCCTATGTGTTAAAATTAAAATAAGAGGGAGGTAATTATTCACCACTTTTCAATAATATTGAACCCCATTAAAATCTCCTGAAACAACATCCCTAAAATTAAAGAGAGTATAAAATAATAAAGGGAAAATCTTGAAAAAAAAGACTACCCCTAGCTCGTGATTCATTGGGGACATTGCGGATGGTAGTGCTTCAACTTTCTAGGGAATTATAGATAAAGGAGATGGTTAGAGTGCATTAGCATTCGTCATTCATCGACCTTCAGATCAATCCTACAATAAGATTCTTAAATCCTTCGTTCTCCATCATTAGAAGGCGTGGCGTCACTTCATCAGGGGTTTCTCGCTTGATGAGGACGTGAAAAAACCCCACCTCAAGGTCCATTTAAATAGGAGGGGGAAAGGCACACAATGTCGTGAGGAATTAATGAGGCTCATTAATTGACAAAATTAATGTGACTCGTTAATTGACATAATTAAAGTGCCTCATTAATTGATGTAATTAAAGTGTCTCATTAATTGACATAATTAAAGCGTGTCATTAATTACGCGAATGGTGGTTATGAAACCAAAGTGTAACCATGCAATTAACACCCCATAATTAAAGGCTGACCACCTCCATGGTCCCGTCCACCACCACTCAATAGGTTTTTGGAAAAAGAAAAATAAATAAACTAATAATTTCTGTTATTTTATTATTTCTTTAAAAGTCTCAAAAACTATCTTTTTCTCCGGACCAACTACGGTCGATGTGAAGCTACCCTTAAGCAAATCCTGAAAATGAGGATTCAACAGTGATATCAAATTTTAATTCAAAGAAACGATTCAAAAGATAAAAAGGCCACCCACGCGTTTACTGAACATACCTAAAAAATGTTCATAAATACATTATCGGCACACCGGCCCTCAGAATCACGCGCCATCATTTTTTGCAGACTCATAAAAATCCCAAATAATTTTAAGAAAATGTAAATTGTATTTTAAGGTCTTTACATCGAAGATATATGAATCAAATCCAAAAGGACTAAATAGTGTATAAGTTTTGAAAAACTAAATACATACATGAAAAAAATATTACACTAGGAATGAAACATAATGCATAGAAAAAGTAAAAGATCAAAATCCTTGAAACTCATTCCAATAATTAATATTCATATCCTTGGTAAAGGAAACAAAGTAAGGGTGAGAAACAATTAATAGTAAGGGTTATGTTCAATGGAAACAATAATGAATAAATGATAATAATTAACATATAATGGTAAATATGTTATAAAAAATTCCATTTTAATAACTATATAAGGAAAAGTTAATATAGAAAAGAAAATAATTGGAATAATTTCTTTTTAAGTAATAAGTTGGGAATTAAATTCATCAATAGATAACCTGAAAGGGAAAATATCATGCATAAATTATAATAATAAAAAAATTCATAATGATAGAAATTATTAATTATTTGATTTCATATATAAGGAACATGAAAACATATACCATCAATAGATTTCAAAAGATGGTTTAAAAATACAAGTAGATACCCATTTAAGTTGTCCAACTAATTTATCTCATGAGACATGTGAATGAATCAAAGTGATATATAAATTATTGGACCTACTCCTCACTTCCGATATAAATAATTCTACATATATTGAATAATTGATTTAATTCCGGATCAACATGCCCTACTAAATATCCTTATTGAGTAAAGGATACTAGTTTATCAATATTTCCCTAGTTAATCAAAAAAATTTCAATAGAAACACCATATATAAAAATATTACATATATTAGGAAATAAATATATCCATCAACCAATAATATAGATATTTAAGATAAATTTAATATCTAATAAAAAATTATTACAATAAATTTATTTTTTCAATAGAAAGTTAACAACTATAAAATAAAGTGATATTTCACAATAACTTTTATCACTTGCCAATTCTCAAATCAAATCCCCTTAGAGGAAATAATTCAAATTTAAAATGAAAATATCATGAATAACGAAGTGTTAATGTTATTACATGTAAAAGGAGCAGTATATAATCTATATAGAAGTGAATTTCTACATAATAACAAATAAGACTCAATGGAATGTAAATTGAGATGAAATCCACTTATCGTGTACTCCCTTTCAGTTGAACAACATTGAACCCCATGTATAATGGTTTTAGGTATGTTATTAACTTATAATAAAACAATATTAATAATAATATTATCATATACTATCCTACTATAACATCTTTTATCCTATTTGTTAATAATATGTCATTATTTTCATTTTTCAGGGGATAATTGCCTGGTTTTTAGTGTATTTTGGATTGTTATTTTTTTTCCTATTACTTAGATCATGATTTTATCATATCTAGAATTTAAAACATAATTAAAATTTAATATATATTTATTATATATGTATTTATTTTAATTAATAAAATTTGGTGATAGGAAATGAAATACACCATTCATGGAGATGGTATGTCGTACGTACGAATGAACATTGTTTCCATTTTCTCATCGTATCGAAAGAAAAAAAGAAAATTATATATATATATATATATCTTATCATTTTAGTATATTTATTGTGCCATAAATATACCATAATTTTATTAAAAAATTCTTAATACATTTCATGTAAAGACTGAATTAATCACAATGCTTCGCGAGGCTGTAGTCCACTGTATACACGAACAACATTATCGTATTACCTCAAATTGAATGAATGAATACATTTGTTATAAAAAATATATAAGTATAAAAAAATCATAAATAAAAAATATTTAATACATAAATATTATTTCTTTCATTATTACCACCCATGAATGGTGGTAATGAAAAAATGAATGACATCAGTTCACATGACAGTTGTCCACCGTACACACGAACGATGAATTAATAAGCCATTTGATGTATGTGTGTGAATTTTTAGGTAATGAACATAACATAACAACATATAAGTATATTTAAGATACTTTTAATACAATATCAACATTATATAAATTAATTTCATGTTTTTTTGGAATAAATAAAACAAAAATGTTTTTGATGAATGTTAACTCTTCTTCAAGTATCTATTTTTGGTTGGAACCAAAGGACTTCCATGGTTGGAATTATACCTAGTGTAATGATTATAGGATGAGGTTATAGAAGCTATTAAGTTACTCTAGAAGGTTTTTGTCAAGAAAAATATCTTGGAATGTGTGAATAAGTGGGGAGAGTGAATTCTCTTTTATAATAGAGGAGGAGTGGCATTCTTGTAAATAACCAAAGGTATTTACTTTTGGGAGGTCTACCATACCTAATGTGACTAAAAAAAGAACAATAAGGAAATTTTGTTGTGGATTAATTAGTTGATAAATACCTTAACTCCAAAAAATAAATACATTTCTTATAATGTTATTCAATAGTCTTTATGTTTACTAAATTTTATAGTTATAGTTTTTACCAAAGTAATGTGTATCTTTTTATTTACTTAGTTAATTTATCCTTTAATATTATAATAAAAACAAATTCATTAGATAATTTATACCCAGTTATTTAAAATATTAATTCCAATTAATTAAATTAAAATTCTATGTGTGTGTAAAATTAATTTTAACAAAACACAAGTAATGTGCAAAACCCCATATTAACATTGTTAATTTTAACTGTTTTCATGAATAATGATGGTAAAAAATTAATTTTAACTTATTTTAGAGTATAAATTATTCTAATTCCAAATATTGAATTCATTTTTGAAATTCAATTCATTTAAGTGACACTAATTAAATTAAAATTAATACCATATATTTGATGAGAAAGTGGGTTTTAAAGTAAAAATGATCAAAAGTTTATTAAGTTTTATAACTAAATTAAATTTTAAAATGATTAAAATGAACTAAATTTGATTAATATATGTATAATTTAACTATTTGTTTTCTTTAAAACCAAGTCAAAATATAATTTAACATTATAAATTATTAAGATGAAAAGTTAGTTTTCAGTTAAAATTCATTTTTTCACTATTCATCTAAAATTGAAATATCTCCAAAAAATACCAAAGATTCACCATAAGATAATTCATATATTCCTATTTAAAAAATGTATATTATTTTTGAAAATAAAAGTTATAAATGTTTCAAAATTTAGTTTTAAAACATGTACACTAAAACGCGACAAAACTACTTTTAGAAAAATACATCTTTTTATGCATAAAATTGGATTTGTTCTTATCTTATACCAATAAAATATATTTTATGAATTAGAAAACATTTTAATGAATATTTAATATAGAGATTTTATTTATATCATCTAAATAATATTTATTAATTAAATTTATTATGTTAAAACTCATTTGGATCATAAAAATTGTTTTTTTATAAAAACATTTCCTTTATATTCACTTGATTTTTATATTAACTTGTAAATAATTGGTAGAGAATTAATTAGATCATATATTTTTAAAAGATATTTAATATTATAAATATTTTTCAATTTAATAAATAGGATATAATTTTCATTTTAAATTATAATTTTAATAGTATTCGGTAAAACTCGTTCTTATATATAATGAAATCTATCGAAGAATGTCGTTGTTACTTGTAATGCATGCTAAACCCAATATTACATAAATTACATGATATAGAAATTATTTAATTTATTTAAAATAGTAAATATATCTTAATGTAATGGGATGTTATGTTCTTTTCTATTCTTGGTGTTATGTGTCATACATGCTATCAAATATGATGTCCATATTTTAAAATTTCTTTGTGTTGCATTCTCCACACCATAAATAAATCATATACACACATTTTAAGTTTTATTTTGGTAATTAAAGTGTGATATTTTAAATTTCATAAATTTATATCCCACATGGTTATAAGGTTTCGTAAAACATCCTCTTAATAAGAGATAATGGAAAGTACCAAGTTCATATGGAAGAACACATAACAAGGTTTCCAAGTAGGAGAGAAATGGTGGAAATTGAAGATATGAACATAAAGGAAATGTGTAAGTATTTATAGAATGTGATTGAGGTCATCGATCTCAAAAAAGTGAATTATTAAGGGAAAGTAGAGGACCTTGAAGAAATAAATCATATAAGTGTGAACAGGTAATTAACATCATCTTAAACAATGGTAATTGGATAAAATTTTATTTCCTGACATCTTTTATAAATAAGAGTAATTGTTTTACTATCCAAGAATATAATGATATATATTTACTTGATCTATTTCTATTTCATAATAATAGTTTCATCCTTTCGCTTTTCTTTGATCAAATTCATCACTTATTAAAAGATATAAATATCCAAAAAATAATTTTATTAGGCCTAAAGCGCTAAAATTTACTTTAAATAGATCATAATATCGATAAATAGTGAATCTTATTTTCGTCTATCTGTAAATATTTCCCAAAACCATTTTTTTCATATATTAATCTCTAAACTTAAAAAATAAAACTATTGGTTTCTTATTAATATTCATTCGTAAAATTGTTTAACTAAAAATAATGGTGTATTAACCAAGACATTTCATAGGCTAATGGTTGGCGTTAAACCCTTATCATTCTTTAGTCATGGGTGTAAATCCTATGTCTATTCTAGGCTTCTTGTTTGGCCACTCAACGTATAGGTTTTTATTTTTTCTAAACCCATATTCATATAATTCCAATAAAATTACACCATAAATTTGATTGGAATACTTGAAATAAAAATTAATAATTAAATATCCTTTTCTATAAGGTTTTTAATAAATTAATTTCTCTCGAAATGTCTAATAATTTTATTTGTATAGAAATCCTAATGTTTATCAATAGGTTTAAATAATGTCTATAAAATGTAAATTAATTATTACTCAAATTAATTTTCCAATAAAACACATTCTTTCATAAATTTCTCCCAAAATATCATTATTCTTGGTAGTCTCCCATCACATAAAACCTAAATTCAGGTGTTTAAGACCACAAACAAATGAAAAATCCTAAAATCATTAACCAATAATGGCATCGATAACTCTTATGTTAATGAATACATAATTTCTTCTAAAATTTAGCATATTCCATAGATGATTCATGATTCATGTAACCAAAATACCGTTGGTAAAATGAATAATAATTTCATTCTTGAATCATAATACACATTTTATTTCAACAAAGGTCCTGCCTTGGTCCATGATTTATCTTAGTCCATTCATTGTCATTATCATGATCAAAAAACTCATAATGGTTTGTAAACAAATGTGATTATCCAAATTATAACCCCCAAGAGTATTAAAAAGGTTCACAATAAGGCCTATTTTAGTATACCCGATTATGCCCGAGTCGATCCTAATGCTTATTTTTCAGAGTTTGTAAACCAAGGTACATCTGTTCTAGAACCACATTAACTTTTTTTATCCGGACTGAGAAGTATTGCAAGGAAAATCCACATAATATCTACCTTAAAAAAACATTATGATGTTCTTTTGTACTTGTCATCAAATTATATCATAGGTTTATGTTCCCTAATTTATGTTATCCTAAAAGTAGTTTCTAAAGTTTCTACTAAACTTACTCTGAGACCAATGGTAGCGATCGTGACCCCAACAGCTTGGATCCACTGCCTTAATTTTTTAAATTGTCATATATAAAATATTCGAAGTCCAATGGAACTAACTATTTAAATTTTTTGGAAAATAAGATTACATACATGATAAACATATTAAATTAGGAAAATAACAGAATAGATAAGGGTTCTATATAAATTATAATCACACATTGTTTAATAATCATTCATTATTTTCATTGTTTTAGGTGTTAATGGCCTTATTTTTGGAGTTTTTTGACTTATTATTTTTTTATTCCTCTTAAATTGATCATGATTTCATCATCATAATAATTTAAATCATGATTTAAATATCATATATATTTATTATATATGTATTTAGAGTAATCCATGATATTTTTTGATAGGAAATGATATACATCATTCATGGAGACAGTAGGTCGTACATATGTATGAACGTAAATTCCTTTTCTTTTTATATTGAAAGAAAATTAAATTAAATTATATATATATATATATTATAATTATAGTATTATTATTATGTCATTTATATCACATATTTTTATTTGAACCATCCTTAATACATTCCATGTAAATCATGAAGGAATCACATCCCTTCACGAGGCGGTAGACCTCCTTACACATGAATGACGCTATTGTATTACCAAAAAATGGAAACCATGAAGGTATGTGTTATATAATAATTATATAAGAAGAACGAAATAATAAATATAATATATGTAGTTTGTAAATAGTATTTATTTCATTATTCCCAACCCTAAAAGGTGGTAATGGAAAAAAACGACATCGGTTCACGAGGAAGTAGACCACCGTACACATGACTGATGATTTCGTAACCCATTTTATGGAAGTGTGTGAAGTTGTAGGTAAAAAACTTAACATAAAAATATATTATTATATTTAAGATAAAAATGTTATTATAAAATCAATATATAAATATAATTTAAGGGTTTTGAGGAAGAAATAAAAAAATTGTTCCTTAATGAACGTTAGCTATTCTTCAAGTGTCTCCTTTGGGTTTGCACCAAAGGCCTTTTTTGTATTTATTCCCAATTTAAGGATTCTAGAATTATTTGAAGGATGTTTTTAATTTATTTTTAAATGTTTTGGTTGATAACAATGGATTGAGAGGGGAGGTAATGTGTAGAGAGTTAATGCCCATTTATAATGGAGGATGGATGACATTCTTGAAAATACCTAAAAGTTATCACTACTGGATTGTCTCCCTTACCAAATGTGACTTAAAAATTGAAAAATAATGTAGGATAAGGTTTAATTTGTTGATAAATACCTCCAAAACACAAAATAAATATTTTTTACCTTGTTATTCTTTAGTTTTTAAATTTACTCAATTTTATCTTTAAAGTTTTTACCAAAGTAACTTGTATCATTTTATTTACCTAGTTAATTTATCACTTAATATTTTAATTTTAAAGTAATTTATTATAAAATTTAGACCCACTTATTGTAAATATTATGTTTGATTCATTAAATTAAAATCCTACATGTGTGTAAAATCAATTTTAATACAAACACATGTAATGCACAAAACCCCGTCTTAACCATAATAATGTAAATTAATTATCATGGTTTTCACTAATAAATATGGGAAAAATATATTTTAAATTATTATATAATATAAATTATAAAATATTAAAACATAGAATCCATTTTTCAAAATTCCGTTTATATAAGTCACAGAATTTAATTGATAATATATCCCATACATGAGATGAGAAAGTGAGTTTTTAAAGTGAAAATATTTAAAAGTTTAGTAAGTTTTAATTGATCAATTAAATATAAAAATTACTATAATTACCTAAATTGGATTAATATATGTATAATTGAACTATATTGAATTTAAAAACAATTAAAAATATAATTTAACATAATACATTATTTAGATGAAAAGTTAGTTTTCAATTAAAATTCATTATTTTTCCCCATTCATCAAGAAATAAAACCTCTAAAAAAAATTCAAAAAGTCACTCAAAGATAATGTTTAAATTACTCTTTAAAAAAATTAAGTTAATTGTTTTCAAATAAAATTTATAAATGTGACAAAATTTTATTTTTGAAAAATTGTTCCATTAATATGCGGAAAAATTGATTTTAGAAAAATAAAAATTTTAATGTGTAAAATTGGATTTTTTCATATACCATGGCTATAAAATATATTAGATTAATTGAAAAATAAATTATTCAATATATTATATATAAATTTCATTAATAATATCCACTAATATAACTTAATTTAATTTGTTAAGTTAAGAACACTTTTGAAGCATAAAAATTGATTTTTGTAAAAACATATCCTTTATATTCAATATGTTTTTATTTTCATTAATAATTAATTGGTAAAAAATAAATTAAACCATATTTTATTATATATTTGTTAATAATATTCATAACATCCAATTTAGTAGATATGAGATATTTTTAAAGTTAAATAGTAATATTTTTAGTATACAATTAAACTCGGTCCTGCGTGTAGTGCAAGCTATCGAATAAAGTTGTTGTTGAATGTAATGAAAGCTAAAATTAGTGTTTCATGAATTCCAAGGTATATAATATATTTAATTTATATAAAATATTAAAAAGATTATAAAGTGTCATTTTGTTATATTCCTTTATACTCTTGGTGTTACATTTTTTACACACTATCAAATATGATGTTCATAATTTAAAATTTCAGGGTGTTACAGTGGATATTACCTAGACTAGATTTTATTAAAGGTACATATAATATGATTTATTAGTGACTAAATTTGTATTCACTAAAGTTCTAGTAATCTTAATGAACTTAATTGATAGATTCTTTAGGGATTAACTTAAAAAACATGTGGTAGTCCTTATAGAAAATGTTTTTATCTACTCCAAAAGTAAGGAGGAACATGAGGTAAATTTGAATGATATAATAAAGACCTTGAGAATGGAAAAGTTATATGAAAGGTATATAATATACAGGTTTTGGATAGAGTAAGTAACATTTATAGGGAATGTTATCATAGATAAGGGATGTCTACAGATTCGTCGAAAATAGAGGCTATTGAAGGAGGACCCATACTAATTTATATGATGGAGATCTGTAGTTCCCTTAGAATTTTTGGGTCTGATATTCAATTTTTGAGAAACTTCCTATGGTTTTCAAGACCATTAATGATGATAAATTTGAATTTGGTGAAATTCTTATTGACTCATGAATGTGATGAGAGATTTAATGATTCAGAGAAGAGGATAATAAAATCAAAAGTTTTCACAATACCCACTAATAGGGAGCAGTTTTTTATCTACAAAAATGTGTCCAAAATGGTGTCAGGATACATACTCATTCAATATGAAAAAGTGATAGCCTATTCATCCCACCAATTAATGACTAATAAGATGAACCACCCAACCCATGAATAGGATTCAGTTGTAGTGATGATTGTGTTGATGATCTGGAGATATTATCTTTATGGGGAGAAGTTTGAAATATATATAGATCATAAATGTCTCAAGTATATATTCAAAAAAAGGATATAAATATTCACCCATAAAGGTGGTTATAAATAATCAAGAATTACGTTTTTTCAATCCATTACCATCCAGATAAAGAGAAAAAAGTGGCAGATACTTTGAGTGAAATTGTTCATACAACACAATCTATATTGAGGATTTAATGGGATGTAGTTTTATTAGAGACAAAAAAGATATATGTGGGAATAATAAAAGGTTATTCATCCTAAATTTCTCAAATAACTATTCAACTATCAATTCTTAAGATGATTAAGGTGGCCCAAAAAGATGAGAAAGAGCTACAATAAATGTAATGACCAATGAATTTTAATGGATAAATATTTCCTAAGAAAATGATTATTTTATTATATAACATTATATGTATAAAGAAAATATAGGAACAAAAAAATCCAATTAAAAATGTTTAATACATTAGTCATCTAAAAAACCAATTATAATGATAAACATTACAACTAAAAAAATATGAAATTGAAAAGATAAAATGAGAAAATACAGATATCCTCAATCAACTAGAATCATTTCCCCTAGAATAACCCCTATATAAAGAAACAAAATATTAGTAAAACAATCAAAATATTAGAAAATGAATATATAACCTTAGGATGGATTTTAGGGAATTATTGAGTAAAATAATAAAGTGGTATTTATAGGGAGAAATGTGACCATTGGAATAATAATATGATAATTGGTCAAATATGACCATTCTTTAATATATCAATTTTAATTTTATAATGTTGGTAACTATACCCATTTTAATAATTTTACCATTTTAAATAGTGTTTCTATGTAGTAATGAAAGAGGATAATTTTTTCAGAAAGGAGAAATGATGGCCTCAACCTACAGAGTCATTATGTTTGAAGCCCATTTACAAGAACCTAATAGGTTGGAAACATCACCAGAGTTCACCCTTGACCAATCCCAATATTAGATTCAAATAGTGATGCTTTAATGATAATTATTATAGGATAAGTTCATGTTAGTAGAGACCCCCACTTGGTCAATGTTATCCAAGACACCACATGAAACTACCTCCATCGCACACAATACTCTTAGGGTGTACGTGAGTGTAATAAGGGGTAATGTGTTCAATACTTAGTTTCATAAAATTTAATTTTTACATGTATAAATAAAACATTTATTTCATCAACCCCCTTTTTAGAGTAATTTTATTTAATAAAACTTATGTTTAAGTAAGAGTAATTTGAAAATTTATTATTGGACTCAAATAAAACTTAATTTTATTTTTATAAAATATATACACTTTTATAATATACTATGGTATTCTAAATAATATTTTTTAATGATTTTTAAATACCCTTATTTATGTAGAAATGGTAAAATAATCTTATAAAGTCCTAAAAATATTCTTTAAGTGTCAAATTTTTTACTATGTCTTAAAAACTATTTTTATAATAAATAAGGACGATTAAATGTAAAAGTTAAAATTATAACACTTATAAAATTGTTTTGATAAAATAAATATTATATTTTAAATAATAGCATCAAAATTATTTATTGGTGAATTTTTGATAATTTTATAAAATACATTATTTTTCAATGAATAGTAAAAATACACTATTGTGTTTTTAATATGTTTTATGACTTCATATTTATTTCATAATTATGTAATAATTAATTAACCACAATACATGACCTAAAATATGTAATTTTATTAATATTAAGTGATTTGATGGCTTTTATCAATTTTCAAACCATTAATTGACTTTCCAAATACTAAAATAGAAAATATGATTTAAAAATACTATTTTGTTGAAAATTTAACTTTCCTTATACAAATAATTATTAAAAAATATTTTTCGGTTCTAGTGGACTAAAATATCATAAACTGAGACAAAAATTTCTAAAAACAAGAGTAAATACCTTGTGTAATATATATGTTTTTCATTTTCCACAACCTAGATTTCCAAAACCTATATTTGTAAATTGTTAAAAATTTCCTCAACTTTTTCTACAAATACCCAACCATATCACTATTACACTTCACTAAAAATTCATAATCCATGAATTTTTTAGCAATTTTGCTCCCCAATATCACCCTAGGTTTCCTTAATCCCCTAGGTTCCCATACTAAATGATTTAGGAGAACCTCTTCAAGGTAAGATGAATTTCGAATTCCCTTTTCCATTCAAGTTTCTTTTTTGAACTATGTCTTATATTTGGTAAACTAATTTATTTTTTTCAATATTATATTATCCCATTACTACAAGTGTAACGCCCCGACCCCAGAATCCCAGAGTCGGGGCATTATTTTAAAATATTATCATGATTCAAGGTAATCATGTCCCGAAAAACCGATCAGTTTAGCAGTCTTGGAAAATAGATTACATACATAAAAGCTATATTGCACATTAGAAAATAAAACACAACATCAATCATACTTTGAGAAAACAATTAATCCTCCAGCTTAACCGAACTTATCAATCATAATACACTTCTTGGAATCCTGGGAAAATAAAATGTAGAAAGGGGTGAGCTCAGATGCTCAGTAAAGATAACATTATAGAAGAAAGTTTCATAAATAAGCATAAACATTTAAGGAAATGTATAAGACTAACACAAAATATTTATTAAACATAAACTTCAGAATTATATGACAAAGATAAAATCAAATAATTCCATTTAATTATTCACATAGATATTATAACAGTCAAATAATCAGATGAAATATCAATATCCACTTTCATAATGATGGAATGCATAATGATTGACTTCATAACCACATAGTCAAGGCCTTATGTCAAAACTACAAATATGATATTTTCAAATCCTTGTTCCAAGACTCTAGTTTGTCTCATGAGACCTACTAATGCATCGAGGATCAATAGAAGGCTCCACCCGTCACTTACTAAGTCTAATGCATTCCTCATATGAAAAGTTTTAAACAAAACATAAATATTCTTATTAAAACTAGCATACGAAATGTCAATACTCTATCCAAAAACCATTAGTGGTATAAAAATAAAACATCCACAGTCCAACATATCACAAAAACTTAAAAAAATATGGAATATTTTTATCATAATAAATCATCCTAGATCAAGAATAATATCCAATAAAGGATATTGACGTAGTTAAAAATGACCAGTTAAACACTTTGAGAGAAATATCATTTTTTCATGAAATAATTTTAAAAGTAACACAGTTTATAAAGGAATTAATTTAAAAGATATTTTTTAATTAAAGTTTCCCATACCACTTTCAAACTTTTGAATGGAATTAATATTTAAAAATATTCATGTCTATATAAATAAATCCTAAAAATCATTTTGAAAACATGGACATTAATGAGAAAGGTTTAGAAGAATAAAAATTTAAAACATTTAAAATGATGTTTTAGTAAAAGTGTCCCTTAAAATAATCCCTTTTAAAACTCTTTTATGAAACATGGACATGGATAATAAATGTGTCACAGTAAAAACATGCACATAAATAATCATGAATAATAATGAGATTGAGGAATTTACCCTTACCTTGCACTTTCCTTTAGTCGAGTGTACGTTTATCCTCCTGTATAAAGACTATAGTATGTTATTAAATTATTACAAAACCATATTCATGTTTATTATATCATACAAGATTAAGTTATTACTTTATACTACCCATTTAATAATGATTTCCATGTTAAATTAACATTTTGGGTATTAATTGCTTTCTTTATCATATGCGTTTTAACGTGTTATTATTGATCATATCATTTAGTTCATTATTTAAATAATTCCATAATATAAAACGTGATTTATATATCATATATATTTATAATATAAATATTTATAATAGATATATATATGAAATGGAAGGCACCATTTATGGAGACGATAGGCCGTACGTATGTATAAACACTGTTTCCGTTTTTATACTGTATTGAATTGAAATAAGTGAATATGATATATGTAAGTGCATAAATATATATATCCAGTAGAATTGTTATGTCATATATTACATACTAATTAATAATATATATTTTTATAATCATCGTTGAATGGTGAACGTGTGAATGAATATCATCGCGCCGTGGAGTCGGTAATCCATACAAACGCCCGAGCAACAATGTCATTATATAGATATTGAAATCATATGTAATTGGATGGTATATCATACATAAATAATCATTAACATGTTATATTTATTATTTAGATTAGTTATATTCTTTATTATTCCCATCCAAATAATGAAGTGTTTGAATAACAAACTACACCATGACGTGGAGACAGTAAGTTGTACGTACGCACGTATGGTGACTTTTTCATTCATGTGATGGATAGAGTAATGAATATAATTATAAATTTTTTATAATAATATCACATTATATATAATATACTGGATTTATTATTTTAGAATGGAGAAAACAAAGAAAGTTGGAGTGGAATAAAAAAAGAATTTGAAAGAGCTGATGAAATATTTACCACCTCCTCGGGTTCTTCCTTTTGATTTGATCAAAAGGGCTCCATAGGATGGATTTATAACAAAAGGAAGGCCTATAAGATTAGGGGAGGAAATTCGGGAGGATATTTGGGTTGGGGTTGGCCAATCCAAATGGCTTTGGAGGTGTGAAAGTAAGAGAAGGGGAACTACCCTTTTATAGGAGATGTGAGGGTCACTTTAGGAAAAGCTTGAAATATTATTTTATAAGAAAATTATTTTAGATTTAAAGTGGCTAAAAAATTATTTATTTAGTGGATATGGTGGATATGGGTCTAGAACCTCTCAACAAAAAGGTTTTAGACAAGTTTATGTTACCATTTTTACCTTATCTTTTAGATTTAACTCTTAGTTAAATAGTTTATCTTTTACCATGTCTTCTTGTATTCTTACACTATATAGTTAATAAACATACTATAAAATTAAAAGAGAACCTAAAGTGGTTCATTAATTGAATATATAATATTATCTAAGTCCTTTGGCCAAATCGCAGGATTTTAGGAATATTATATCAACCAATAATATAGTATTTGTTTTAAAAATTAATTGATGTCAATTTTGACACTATTTAGTATTTTTCTTTTTTGAAAGTCATAAAAACCTTATCACTTCGAAAAAATAGATCTAATCAACACTAACAAGTAAAATTAACCTCTAAAATAAGTGGAATTTATCAGAAATCTCAATTTACATTTATTGGGATATTTATAATGTCAATTATTTTAATATTTCATTAATAAGGTTTTTACTGCATCATCATTGTGTCATAAATAAATTATATTATATAATTTATAAAAATTATAAATAAAATAATATTATGTAGGAAATATTTTTTTCTTTTTAATGAACATTTATAGTTGAACTTATATTGTGTGTAACCCTATATTAAAAATGTTTTATTTATTAAACATCGAATTTAACTCTTTTAACTCTTCTTTAAATAAAATAATATTTAATGTCCTCATATAATCCATGTGAACCAAATAGGATCATATTTTATTCCTAAGGTTGATTTTGGTCGAATTATACTTATACAATAGAATTAATAAATGAGTAAGGGTAATTATGATATCATTTTTACCCTTAATTACCCTATTTACTTTTAACCGTGGTAAATAAAAGTAGAAAGATACTATTCACCAAAATTATTTTCATCTTATTGAACCAAATTTTACTTAATGACATTAACCGTGTCTCACCGATTTTCTAAATTCAACTCACAGAAGCAGTAAAATTATGTTTTATGCAAATTTTCAAATGCTCCGAGAAGGTGGGTAAAAACGATAAAAAGTTCAATAAAATTTTATACGTATAATTTTATTATAAAATGACTCAAATTAATTAAAAAGATCTTATATAGGTATTATAAATAAACTTTAACTAAAAATAAATTTAAATAAAAAGTCTGTTTTAAATAATAATGCAGTGTTTTTCACTATTCATCAAAAATTGAAAATTTTCAAAAAAATACAAAAAATTTACCCTAAGTTAATTTTGATATTTTAAATTCAAAAATGAAGTCCATTTTACCAAATTAAATACAAAGAAGTTTAATTTATTAATTTAAAATTAATTCCTGTTATCAAAATCAAAAAGAGGGTTTTTAAAAAATTAAAAAATATCAAAAGATTTACATGTTTTTATGTCAAATTTACATGTGAAATAACATATAATGACTTACATTGTATTAAATGATAAAAATATAATATAATTACACTTAAAAACTATTCAAATGCATAATTTAGCAATATGAATTATTTTTATTAAAAAATTTGTTTTCAACTAAAACATAGTATTTTTCACTATTCATCAAAATATAAAAGTTATCAGAAAAGAACCAAAATTTTTTCCAAACTAAATTTTTATGTACCTTTTATAAAAAATAATTTAATTTCATTAAATTGAATATATAAAAGTGTCAAATATTGGTTTAAGAAAGGGATCTCCATTAAAAGACGGTAAAATTGAATTTTTTGAAAAATACTTCTTTTATCTGAAAGAAATGAATTTGTTCTTATATTATGTCTAAGAAACACATAATATGGATGTTAAAAATATATAGAGTATATAATATTTCAAAATTGCAGTTAATACTATTCATAACTGCTTTTTATACGGCTAGTTTGTTAAGTTGTGATGTGTTCAAACTCAGGGTTGCGTGTATCACAAGCTATTGAATTAATTTAATGAGATAATGTACTATAAAATATTCGAGTGCTACATTCTTCCCTATTTCAATAAATTATGTCCCTGAAATTTGAATTTTTTTTCAAAAATAAATGGTTAAAAATAGAAAAATACCTTATGGAAAACCCACATCGGAAATTAGGTTAATAAAATTTAATCTTAATAAGAGGGAAATGGAAATGAAAAAATCACCACCAAATTATGATCTTGATTAGAAGAATATTGGTGGAAATTATAGACACATAATTGGAGGAAAAATGAAAATATTTATAGGGTGTGATTGAGGCCATCAATCACAAACAAGTGTAAAATTGAGGGCCTCAAAGACATCAATCTAAGATGATGTAAAATATCATCGGTTCGAAAAATGGTATTAGGATAACTCATTTTTGGTTTTAAGATCCCTTCCCTAAAGTTTGAGAATTAATTTATTCATAGAATAACAGGAATATATATATATATATATATATAGTTGTCAAGTAGAGTTTCATTCTTCATGAAATTCATACCACAAACTCATCTTTAACTCCAAAAGATAATATAATTCAAAAATATTTTATTTATCCTAATCATATAGGGTAAAAAAATGAATTTATATTCATATTTCAGACTATTAAAAAGACTACGTTATACAAAAAAGGAAATCATGTAGGCTAGTGGTAGGTGATGCACCCTTATCACCCTTCGATTGTGGGTTCAAGTCTCGCAGCCTTTCTGGATGCGAGGGGTTGTCACCCGACCTCCAGGTTGTCCTTCTACGACAATTCTAAAATAATATCAAGAAATTATTTAACATTAAAAATAGTATCCAATGTCAAACATAATCGATTCCAACCTTTAGACTTATCCAAAATACTTCTGTCCAAACTCACAATCCAAAATTTATAAGGATGGTTAACACAATGAAGTTCCTTTTTACCACATAATAACACGTGAATACCTTAATCATGTATTATTTTAAAACATGGTAACACCCTGAATTACTATAAAACCTTATTGATTACATTCATGCTCCCTTATTCCTTATAGAATACTGGATATACTCATTCTACCCAAAATTTTTGTAAACTCCAATAATGATGGAATATACAAATCATTAATCAGTTTCAAGGTAGTCAAGAATATCAATATAATTTATCCAAATCAATCATATATTTTTCTAAAATCACTAACTCAGTATCAGAACTATATTACAGTTTATCTTTTTCTCAACCATATATTTTCCAAAACATTTAACCTATTATTGGGTCACAATCTCAAGTCCTTAATGAAATAGTATTGTAGTAAAATCCTTATATAATCTATAATTATTATAACATGTAAATCATTAATTCAATACTCAAATGACTAAATACGTTAATTATAGTATTATAACTCTTAATCATTCCTCTTCACCTTTGGTAGTATCATAACTTGATTATTATCCAATAGCAACATTTGCGGTATACTCTGATGATTTGGACATTGATTCGCGTAGTGTCCCAACTCCTTGAAGATGAAGCATTGTAAATTTGAAACCTTTTTCACACCCTTTCAATCACATACTTGGTGTCATCTTTCTCTACACTTATAACCAACTCCCATTCCCTTCAATATTTTACCAAGGTGATTCTTTCCATAGTTATCACATATGGGAAAATCCTTCTTTCCCTTATTCCCTTTAATCATCTTTCTTTCTACCATACTTTTATTCTCTGGATTCCCTTCAAATCTATAGGACTCAAGGAATTCTTTACTTATATTATAAAGACATGAGACTATTTCTTCATATGATGATAATACATGGGAGACTGTTTCCATTCTAAATGTTGGCTTAATACAATGAAATATTTGACCCTTTTTAATCTTTAGATCATGCGTATTAATGGAGTTCTTCTTCCATCTACTGGGAGCCATTTCTAAACAATAACATACACTAGGATAGTTTATGAATCACAATGCATAATTCAAAACTTCTAAAAACCCTAACGA
Organism: Viscum album; assembly: GCA_963277665.1. NCBI lineage: Eukaryota > Viridiplantae > Streptophyta > Magnoliopsida > Santalales > Viscaceae > Viscum > Viscum album. The sequence goes on from OY728148.1 coordinate 689,159,744, forward strand.
AAATTGAAAAGATTATGTATATAATCTATAATCATGAAAATGTTTTCTTTGAAGAAGTATTTACCCATATATCCTTTATAACTACTTTTAATGAAAATGTGAATTATCCTAAGAATATCCCTTGAGAGTGTTGTAACCAAGAGTGAAGTAAGGACTATTTTCGTGCACCATTTCCCATTCGAGTCTAGCTTAAAGTGGTTTTTTCGGGTTTTACCCCTAGGTACATCTGTGCCAGAGCCGCCTCTACCTACTCGTATCTAGATAGGGATGTATTTCTTGGAAAACTCACAAAATCTCTACAGTACCAAAATTCTATGAATTTCTTCTATACTAATCCTTAAAGTTTATCTTAGGTTAATGTTATCTAATCTGAGTTTATCTAAATCTTTTTCCAAGGTTCTTGCTAAAATTACTCTGATACCAAATGTAACGCCCTGACCCCAGAAGCCCATAGTCAGTGGATTTTTTTAATACATTGGCATGATATAAGGAAATAATTTCCTGAATGACTGATCAGTTTAGTAGTCTGGGAAAATAGATTGCATACATGAACACTACATTAAACATTACAAACAAAAACACTACATCAATAATCCTTTGATAATTCCATTATTCCCTTATCTTAACCCTTCTTATCAATCATAAAACACTTCTTATAATCCTGGGAAAATATAACATAGAAAGGGGTGTGCTTAGATGCTCAGTAAGGATAACAATATAGTGGAAACATTCATAAATAAGCATAAACATTTAACATAATATATAAGACTAAAACAAAATGATTTTAAACATAAACTTCTACATAATATGACAAAGATTAAATCAAATAATTCCATTTACATATTCACATGGATATTATACTAGTCGAATAATCACATGAAATATCAATATCCACTATCTTAATGATGGAATGCATAATTCCAGACTTTATAACCATATATTCACGGTCTTGTGCCAGGACTACAAATAAAATTTTGTTAAGGCCATGTGCCAAGACACTAGTTTGTCTCATGATACCTACCGATGCATCAATGAGCTATAGCGGTCTCCACCTGTCACTTACAAAGTACAATGCATTCCTCATATAAAACGGTTTAAACATAACATAAACTTTCATATTAAAACTAGCTTAAGAAATGTAAATAATTTATCCATGAACCATGAATGTTATAAAAATAAAACATCCACAGTCAAACATATCACAAAACTATCAATACAATATTGAATATATTTATCATAATAAATCAACCCCAATCAATAATAATATCTAGTAAAGGATATTGATATAGTTGAAAATGACCAGTTAAACACTTTGTGAAAAATATCATTTCTTCAAGAAATCATTTTAAAAGTGACACAATTTATGAAGGAAATCATTTAAAGATATTTTTTAATCAAAGTTTCCCATACCACTTTCAAACTTTTTAAAGGAATTAACATTTAAAAACATTCATGTCCATATAAATAAATCCTTAAAATCATTTTGAAAACTTGGACATTAATGAGAATGGTTTAGAAGAATAAATCATTAAAAAATTTAAAATGATGTCTTTGTAAAAGATTCCCCTAAAATAATCCCTTTAAAAACTCTTTTATGAAACATGGATATGGAGAATTAATGTGTCCCACTAAAAACTTACACATAAACAATCTCTAATAATAATGAGATTGAAGAATTAACCCTTACCTTTCACTTTCCTTTAGTCGAGGGTACGTTTAACCTCATATATAATGACCATTGTATGTTATTAAATTATTTAAGAACCATATTAATATTTATTATATCATACATGATTCATTTATGAATTTATACTACAAATTTAATAATGATTTCCATGTTAAATTAACATTTCGGGTAATAATCATTTTCATTATCTTACGCATTTTTACTTTTTATTCTTGATCGTATCATTTAGGCCATGACTCAAATAATTCCAGAATATAATACTTGATTTATATATCATATATATTTAGAATATAAATATTTATAATAAATATATATTTTAAATAGAATGCACCGTTTATAGAGACGGTAGACCCTACATACACATAAATGTTGTTTTTGTTTTCATATTGTATTGAATGAAAGTAAGTGAATAAGATATATGTATGTACATACATATGTATATATATATATATAGTAGAATTATTATGTCATATATTACATACTTATTAATAATATATATTTTTATAATCATCATTGAATGGTGAATGTGGGAATGAATCACATCGCGCCGTGGAGACGGTAATCCGTATATAAGCACAAGCGACAATATCATTATATTGATGGTGAGATCGTATGTAATTGGATGTTATATCATATATACATAATCATTAACATGTTATATTTATTATTTACATTTGTTATATTAATTATTAAACCCATCTAAATAATGGAGTGTTTGAATAACAAACTACACCACGGCTTGGAGACGGTAAGCCCTGTGTACGCACATATGGTGACTTTGTCATTAATGTGATGGATAAAATAATGAATATGGTTGTAAAATTTTTATAATAACATCACAGTATATAGGAGATACTGTATTTATTATTTTATAATGGAAACAACAAAGAAAGACGAAGTGGAAGAAGAAAAGAACTTGAATGAGGTGATGAAATATTTACCTCTTCTCCGGGTTCTTCCTTTTGATTTGAACAAAAGGGCTTCATAGGTTGGATTTATGACCAAATTATGGAATCTAGGATGAAGGGATAAAATTTGGGAGGATATTTTGGCAGGGTCTGGCTGATCCAAATTTCTTTGGAGGTGTGAAATTAAGAGAAGCAGAAGTACCCTTTTGTAAGAGATGTGAGGGTCACTTTAGGAAAATATTGAAATATTATTTTGTAATAAAATCATTTTCGATTTCTAATGACTCAAAAAAATGATTTATTTAGAGAATAAGGTGGGGATGGGTCGAAAAACTCTCAACCAATAGGTTTTATATTGGTTTAGGTTACCATTTTATCCTTATCTTTTAGATTTAACTCTTAGTTAAATAGTTTAACTTTTATCATGTCTCCTTGTATTCTTACACTATATGGTTAATAAACTTACTCTAAACATCCAAGAGAACCTAAAGTGGTTCATTAATGGAATATATAATATTAATTAAGTCCTTTTTCCGAATCTCAGGTTTTTAGGAATATTATATCAACCAATAATATAGTATTTTTTTTAAAATTAATTTATGTCAATTTTGACAATATTTGGTATTTTGTTTTTGTGAAAGTCATAACAACCTTATCAGTTAGAAAAATTTTATCTAATAAACACTAACATGTCATATTAAACTATAAAATAAGTTTAATTCATCCAAAGTCTAAATTTAAATTTATTTGGATATTTAAAATATCAATTTTTTTTAATATTTCATTAATAAGGTTATTTCTGCATCATCATTGTTTCATAAATAAATTAAATTATTTAATGTCTAAATTTTTTAAATAAAATACCATTATGTAGGAAATATTTTTATCCTTGTAATGAATATTTATAGTTGAATTTATATTGTTGTTATCCCTGTATTGAAAATGGTTTAGTTATTAAACATTGAATTTATCTATTTTAACTCATCTTTAAATAAAGTAATAATTAATGTCATAATCTAATCCATTTTGACCAAAAATTATCCTATTTTATTTCTAAGGTTGTTTTTGGTCGAACTATACTTATCCAATAGAATTCGGATATGTGTTAGGGTAATTATGATATCATTTTTACCCTTAATTACCCTATTAAATTTTAACCTCGGTAAATAAAAGTCAAAAATTACTATTCAAAAAAAATTATTTTCATCTTATTGAACCACATTTTATTTACTTATATTAACCATGTCTCTAGTATTTAGGCAATTCAACTCATAGAAGCGGTAAAATTATGTTTTATGAAAATTTGCAACTGCTCATAGAAGGTGGGTAAAAAACCTTAAAAATTTCAATAAAATTTTATACATATAATTTTATAATAAAATGAATAAAATGAATTACATTGAACCTATATTGGTAATATATAGCTATTTTTAAATAAAAAAATTAAAACAACATAAATAATTATTTAAATAAAAAGTCTGGTTTAATTAATAACATAGTATTTTTCACTATTCATCAAAAACTGAATGTTTTCAAAAAAATATAAACAATTTACCCTAATATTATTTTGATATTAAGAATTATAAAATTAAGTCCATTTTACCAAATTCAATACATATAAGTTTCATTTATTAATTTAAAATTAATTTCCGTTATTAAAACCGAAAGGCGGGTTTTTTTAAAAAGAAAAAACTATCAAAATATTGACATGTGTTTATGTCAAATTTAAATGTGAAATTACTTATAATTACCTAAATTGTATTAAATGATAAAAATATAATCTAATTATTCTTTAAAACCATTCAAATTCATAATTTAACACTGTAAATTATTTTGATTAAAGAGTTGTTTTCAATTAAAACATAGTATTTTTCCCTATTCATCAAAATATGAAAGTTATCCGAAAAGTGCCAAAAAATTTGTCTAAATTAAAATTTTATGTCCCTCTTATAAAGAGGAATTTAATTTTATTAAATTGAATATATAAAATTGTCAAATATTGGTTTTAAAAAGGGTTCACCATTAAAAGACTGTAAAATTGCGTTTTTTTAAAAATTCTTATTTTAACACAAAAAAATTAATTTGTTCTTATATTATATCTAAAGAACACATAATATGTATGTTAAAAATATATAGAGTATAAAAGATTTCAAAATTTAGTTAATACTATTCATAACTGCTTTTTGAACGGCTAGTTTGGTATGTTCTGATGCTCTCGAACTTAGTGTTGCATGTAACACAAGCTATTGAATTACTTTAATGAGATATCGTACTATAAAATCATGGGTTGTTACAACAAGAATTGTATTTTTCAATGGGAGACCCTTGTTCCCTATAATTTTACCTTTTCTAAACTATATTTTATGTTCGTCATGCTACTGAATTTACATCTCAAATTTGTCTCTTTTACTTGAGAATGCATCATTTATTTTCTTTTTGTGAATACCCAAACCAATACCTTTTCCCATGGAAATTAAAGTAGATGTAAAAATGATTTATTGATTATTTTATTTATATATGAAACTCATATTACATTATTTTGTTTAAAAATAATTCAATGATCATGTCTATAAGCACTTTTGTATGCCATGAATTTGATGATAAACCTGGTCATTATTCTTCAGAAGTTATTAATGAAATGATTTATTATGATCTATGTAAATTAATTTAATTAATACATATGATGGGAATTCCTTTTTAATTTTCCAATTCATTCAGAAAATAATTCAATATTTACATATGACATGTTTTACATTACCTTGGTGAATAAGATTGTAAATTTTGAGTTACGACACCTTGGTTATAAACCCTGGTGATATGGTTATGAATGTATCATTTAAATATTATATCCACATTTCCATTTTATTATTCATTTTTTTATTAGTATGATATTCCTCTTTTTTATTCTTTATTATCACACCCTTGTTCTTATAGATATGTATCATGACCACATGCTATATTTCTCACCTGATTATTCCCTTATTAGGCTTCATGATCACCCATTTCCTTTGATATATGTCCCTAGGATATGAGATTCAGTAAAATTAACCTATAATTAACCTATGAATATGTATTTTAAGTGGATTAGAAGGGGTTTTATGTTTTAATGTCTTATGTACTGAATTTCTAAGAAACTAAACTTTAAACGATCTTACATTTTGTTCCATGTATTAAAATGATTACGTAATAAAAGGCAGGATTATGTAGTTGGTAAATGAGCATAGTTTAGTTATTTTTTGAAATTAGTGTTAGAATTATTTAAGAAGAACTATTGGGATAATTCTATCTATAGGAAAAAATCTTCATCATTTGGTGAAGAATTAAATAAGTGGTTTCCAAGAAAATAAATCCCCGTTTAGATATTACAAGTAGATGTGGATCTAGTAAATATTTACCAAAGGATTAAAAACCTTAAAACATAAAATTGGGATAGAATTAATTAAGAATAGTTACACAACAACTATCCTTATTTAAAACATTATTTGACACTCCTATGGGATATCATTGGTTAATCACCGAATTTTTATGAATCATTATGTAGGATTTATGAGAAATTAATTTTTTATTAGAAAAGAATAATGAATAACATAAATTAACATATTTATTAGGACATAAAATCATAATAAAATTAAAATATTCCTCAAGGTAACAAATTTATCACAAACGTTTTATTTTTTAGGAAAATTGTTGGAAATATAAGGAACTGCTTAAATGATGAGTGCAATAAACTATACACCGAAAAACTTTCGATAGAGGATGGAATGGAAAACTTCATGAGGATGATTAATGAACTATATAAAATTAGGAATAATAAATTAAATCTAGATGAATGACTAGATTCAGCTCAAAGAGAAAAACATTCCATTGAATCCTTCATGAATCAATGACCACCTTGTTTTAATGGATCTACTGACCCATTGATTAATGAATAATGTATTAGGTGTATAAAGAAGATATTTTTTTACTATAATTTTCAGAGCTATAGAAAGTCACCTTAGTAGTATAACACTTTGAAGGATAATTTATTTAGTGGTGGACACAAATTAAAAACAAGAATCCATGAAGGGAAATTTATTCTATGGAGTGGGAAGAGCTAAGGGGAATATTTTCCACTAAATATTTACCCATTCACTGTGAACAAAAAAAGATAATGAATTCTTATAGATAAATAAAATGTAAAATAAATCATTTGTAAGGTATGGGCTGTACTATACAAGACTTGCTTGATAGACCTCCAACTTTTTTATAGATCCTAATGGAAATATTAATAGATTATTTGGTGAACTGAGATCCCACCTATAGAAGAATTAAGAAAATTGAGACCATGAAATCTGGGTGGAGATAGTGAGGAGTGTTATGAAGGTTAAATTGGATTTTCGAGATACACATTCATCATATAGGTTGATTAAAAAAATATAAATGGAACCAAACTCAAGGAATACTTTTGATCAAGGAAGAAGAGTAATGAAAGTGAGACTTCCTATGTTAAAAAAAATTGGAAGAAGAATTCTGCTATCCTTTTTATTTAGAGTGTAATTTTCTATAAATGCGGAATATATAGAAATATATCTCAAAACTAGTGTGGTGAGTTGAATCCTCGACTTCTCAATAGTAACAGAAAAGTGAATATGGTGCAAGACCACCTAGAAGTTCAATTATTTGTGTGTTGATATCATGTAAACTTTTCCAATCATTTTTCAAATAAAAATATTACAGAGGGAAACCCCAATGCACCTCAGCATAGGTCAAGTGAAAAATTTCAGGCATTTTCTATCCTTATGACCGATGTAGAGTCTCTAAATGATGTGGTGGAAGGTACACTAGTTGTAGTCTAAAATCTCCAAAATAATTTCTTTGATTATAGTTCTATTCATTTCTTTATTTCTTTAAGGGTTTCCAGTAATATAGAATCAATACCCATGATACTATAAGTATAGTTATCATTCCAGACTTCCATAGGGTTTACCCTAGGAAAATTATTTCATAGAAACTATACTATTAAATTTTGTGGGTACAATCTCATCACAAATCTAGTAGTTATTTCCATGGTGGAATTCGACACTATACTGTGGATGAACTGAATATCAAACTGCAATACTATGATCAACTATAGGAGAGAGTAAATTTCCAAATACATGATTGGAAAAAAATATTTATTTTCAAAGGATAGATATCAAAACCCAAACATTGTCTAGAAGAACCTCCAATATCTTTATTTATGGTGATGATCAATTAAGAGTAAAAATGAAATGAAAGTATTTGGAAATAAATGTCCCCATAATTTAAGAATATATTAAAGTATTTCAGAAAGCGATACTTGGAACTCCATTAGAAAGAGAGTTAGAGTCTCAATTGAACTCATACATAAATCAAACCTCATATTGAAGACCACATATAGAATGAGAAATATGGATTTAGAGGAATTAAATAAAAAACATCAAGATTTTTTGGAGAAGGTATTTATCTAACTAGGTGTTGTGTCTTTCGAGAGAACCTATTCTCTTTTTAAATTATAAGGATGGAACAATAAAACTTTTCATTGATTATAGAGAACAGTATGAGATCACAATAAAGAACAAGTACAATATCCTAAGGATTTATATAAAGACCCGCACTTATTTCATACATAATCTTGAATTTATTCAAGAAATCACTTCATTTTACATTGAGGATCTTTTCAATTTTAGAGCTTTAGAGAATTAAGACAAAACATTCATAACATTACACATTGTTACATAGTGGATACAGTAAAATCAGTTTCCATTTTCCTCAGAATATAAAACATTAAAACATAAAACAAGACTCCTTGACAATTCTTCAACATTTAACATGTCTTCCTTCCTTGTATTACTCATCCATTAACCAGTGAAAAATCATTTAAAAACATGGGATGAGCACAAAAGCTCATTAAGGTATGAAAAAGAAGGAAAAATCACATTAGTCCATGAATACGCATGACGTATGAAAACATTTTCAAAAGTCATTCTTTCCACCCATAAAATCTTACTTTGTGTAACATGATATTTACAAAATATCCACACAAACATAATTATAATCAAATTGGTATATTGGGGAATTACTTGCATAATCTTATAACCATGTTGGCTACCTTAAAATTTGTAACCCTCACGACTACCTTACTTTGTGTAACCATCATAGTTACACTTGGAGTAACCATACGGCCGACCTCCAACTTACTCATACCCAATGCATTGGAGGGAAATATAGGTCCCACCCTTCATTATAAACAATTCCCAATAACCAAAACATAATCATACAACATAAATAATAGCATAAAAACATTTCTTTTGAATATTGTAAAATAGAATTTTAAAAGAGGATTTTAGAAGAAAAGTCCCTTATAAACATCATACACTTGAAGTGAGACTTAATAGAGTGGATGGAATATGTATATACTCTTAAAATACACATAATGAAACATAATATAAACAGAACCCATCACACAATCAATTTCAATAGCACATAAATTAAAAAGTAGAAGGTTAACCCAAGGAATGGAAATCGGGTTAAGAATTCCCTTACCTTGGGCTTGTCTTACTTCAAAATTGTTTAAACCTCCTGTATAATGGTTAAAAGAGTGTTATTAGTATTTTACAGAAACATGTTCATGTTTATAACATCTTATATGGTCATTTCATAACCTCATTTCACCCCTTTTTTGTTAGTATTTTGTTCCTTGCATTATTTTGGGTGAGTTCTTTTGTGTTTTTTACAATCGGTTCATGATGAATCGTTCTTGTTGATCGGAAGTGAAACTACAGAATTGGAATGGAGTAGTGTTTACATATTTTCAGTACCATAAATTTTACCATTTATCACTTTGATTTTTTATATGATGATGATATATAAGTTAAAACATTAATTATGTTTGTTTAGATAATTTAAGTGGTTCTTTGATAATTACAACATCATTTAGTCTTATAAATTTGAACCATGGGTACAAAAGAATTGCATAAACATATATGAGTTGTAAAACATATATTATAACCTGGTTCAACCATATAAATGGTTTCATGACCAGACTTGAAAGAATTAATGGAAAGTGAAATTACATCGTCCACGATGTCGGTAATTCGACACATCACAGACAATGTTCTTATTCCTTAAATAAGTGAGAGAGGAGAGGAATAATGATTTTTAATTTTCCATAAATATGAAAACATCCAAAATATAAATGATTCTGGAGATTTCATTCCTCTTGGATAAGAGGGGGTGAAGGAAGAAGAAAAGGAATCATGAAATAAAGAAAACATGAGAAATTTCTTACGGAAATTCGGCAGCCTAACGTCGTCTCTTACAATTTCATAAAAACAAGATTGATGAGAGGAATGGAATATCTCATCATTAATACAAAATTTGGACAGTAAGGGGAAATATTTAATGAAATATCCCAACAAAAGACAAAGGGAAAGGAAGAGAATAACATAAAATGGAAGGAAAGAATGAAAATGAAAGAGGATGTTTACCTCTTGATCTCTTCTCCTTGAGATCCTTCTTAAGGGCTTTGATTTTGGTCTTTTGGTGAGACCAGCAGCTCTAGGACGTGGGGAAGAATATTGAGGAGGTAATTTGGCAGAAATTAGACAATGCTCAAGGCTTGAGAGGTGTGGGAGGAAGAGGGGAGTGAGGGTGATATTTATAGTGGAGGAGGGGAGGTATTTTAGATTATTTTAATTATTATTATAATATGTTTATCAAGACTATGAATAATCTCAAATCAAGTGGCCTTAATTAGTGAAAATATCAATGTGTTTTGATTTTTTTTAATTAATTTTATAATGTTTTAACTAATCCTCCAAAACCCATATCATGTTTTACGGTTTTGAAATCAATTCGTTATAAACATGACACACTTCTACATCACCAATGGTATTATTTTAATTAAATAAGTTATTTTAATTATAAAATATTGAAAAACACTCCTATTTGGTAGAAATCATGGGAAAACCCATGAAATGGTTTGTTTTTTTATTATTTTATCATATAGGGTTCAAAAATTACATTTAGAAATTAATAAAGAATTCTACCCTCTTTTTCCATAAATAATGAACCAATCTCTCACTTCTATTCACTAAAAAACCATTACAAATAAATATACACTTTTACTCCCTCTTTTAATCCCTCCCAATGTGATTCTATTCTCTTAAGAATATCCTCCAAAGCTTCTTGAAATTCCATCCCAAGGTAATGGATTCCCTCATCCTCGTCTTTATTCATGTAATTTGCCAATATTGTTCCAATTTATTTCTAATTTTTCATGTTTGAATATGTTTTTACACTTCCATTTTAATATCTCTACAATGTTTATGTAATGATAAACCACCTTTATCTCATATTAAATTCCTCTATGAATATTTTTGTACACCCGTTGTGCTGTCGAAACTACCATGTTATTTTCCATGCCAACCAATTTTGCAGTGAGTACCCATCCCCATTTCAACTATAAGGTATTGACCGAAATGTATCTATTATTTATTGATTGGTTACTTCCATTTATATAAATCACACTATTTAATAATATGATTAAATGTAATGAAATATTTTCTTATTTTGTATTATGTATGTGGAAAACTAATTCATATACATAATTTGAATGTGATTGGTGTGTCCAAAATTATATATCCCTCCAATGAATTAGTTGATGTTTTTATATCATTATATTCAATGTATGGTGCATGGGAGGTTATCATAAATACACAATGTTATTATTTATTTTGGTTTATCCTTGACTTATGCATATGGGGCCATGTTTTATATTGTTTCCAAATTCCTATGTCACCTTAATGTTATCCAATTAAATTATTATTCAATGTTTATATTTATGATTCTCACCACTTCTATGTCACCTTGAAATTCCAATTGGATAATATATATTACTTTCATCATGTTATCCTTTGATTATTCCCTTACTAGGTTTTATTGCTCATCATTTTCTTATGTACATCCCCAGGTTATCCAATGCAGTTTTTGAAGAGCGATGGAATTTTTAGAGCGTGTTAGGGAGTAATTAAAAAAATATTAATATAAACTTGTTTCATGTTACAATACCATTTATCAAATTACCCAAATACACTAAAGTTTATGATATTTTTGGATTTTATTAGAGGTATATTTCTGTAATAAATCATGTAAAAGGGTTATAATGGATATGGGATGTCATAAGGAGGTAAAAAAATGGATCATTGTAAGTAAGAAATAGACATCAAAATGAATGAATGAAAGATTAAAAATCAATAGGAAAAAACAATCCAAGAGAAAAACAAAAGTACTAAAATTGTAGAGATCACACATGATAATCTAGGTGTAACCACCAATAATGTTGTTAATATAGTAGATGACATAATTTTAATCTAGATAGATTATTTGGGAGAGAAAATAAAATTCAAGAGGAAGGGAAAAAGGAAGATGGTAAATGAAAATTTGTAACATACCAGGTAAATATAGAATAATAAATTTTCAATTTTATTAATATTTATCAATTAGATATTAATTTTACATTAAAGGGGATGCTATTCCAATAGACTACTCAAAATGCAACAAAGGGTTTCTTTGAAATCCTATGATTTAAAAAATATTGAGTTATACTGAAAAATAATATATTATTAATATTATTATTTTAAATGTAAGTTATCGACTAGTCATTGTATTAATGTGAATGAATATAACTAACTATATTATGTTTAAATGTGATTATTTAAATTTTTTACTTTATTTTAATAAAAATGATATATCATTTGATGATTAACATGTTTCTTCATATATGATATGACTCTTCAGAATGATTTTCTGTAGAGGAAATAGGGAAGCTGCGTTGGGAAGACATATAGAGAAAAACAACCTTCCAAATCTACATCCTGAGATGGTTAGAATCAGTATTAAACAGTTTGTTATAGTGATGGATCAATTGAATCAGGTGATAAATAGTGATGGTGTCCATGCACAAGATTAACCGGATAACCAGTATAGGAATACGTCAATAGTAGAGAATTTCATGAGGAAAACCCCCATCATTTAGAGGATCATCAGACCATGTGGAAACTGAAGGGTGGATTAAATCACTAGAAAATATTTTTGATGTAATTGGGTGTTAATATAATCAAAAGGTAAGCCTTTTTGTTTATTGGTTTGTAGGTGAATCTGATTAGTGGTGGTCAATGATTAAAAATATTAGAAGAAGTGAAGATGTTGACACCATGGAATAGGATAAATTTAAGAATACATTCCTTGAAAAATATTTTCCTAAGGCTATTCGACTTAGGATTGAAATTTAATTCTTGGAATTAAGAAAAAATGTGGAAGTTTATATGGCTTTATATGAAGAAAATTTCACCCGTTTGTCATGGTATGTCCCAAATTTTATATGGGATATTGATAGTAAGATAAATCAGTTTTACTTAGCATTAAAGCCAAAATATCCGAGTGTATTATCTTATCTTGAGTTCAAAATCTATGAGAAACTTTTATGTTGTGCTAGTAAGGTATAAATAGAGTTTTATAATGAAAATTTATTTCATGAGAGATAGCAAGAGAAGTGATCTAGTTGGCAGGCAACAAGAAGCATTCATCAAAGAAGTAGGAGGTAAGAAGACTAAATTTCAATCTTGTGAGAAGTATGGTAAAAATAATCCTGTAGAATGTCTCTCAAAGTCTAGAAAGTTTTTATGATGTGGTAAGACTGGTAATATTTGTCCTGGCTATAAGGAATATTATCGTTAAAAAAATGGAAAGTTATCTATAAGATGATTGTTTGCAATGAGTTGGGGAATTTTGCAGATGTGTGTCCAAAGTGGATTACCCAAGGTTGAAACCAACAATATAGAATGATTAAGGGCTTGAAATAAATAATTTACTACTACTACGGTTGATGTGGAACCATTCAATGGAGTGGTGATAGGTATATTATGTTTTCTCCCAAAATATTCCAATAAACTATTTGACTCTCGATCTTTACATTCATTAATTTTTTAGATATTTTCAAGTAAATTTGAAATATAATCTCATGAATGTGATATAGAACTTTTGTTAAATTCTCTAAGTGGAATTATGAAATAGACCATGATTTATAGGAATCATTATATTATCATTATTATGAAGTCTTCCCTTAAAATATTGTTAAGATTCCAATAGTAGAATTTAATATCATCTTAGGTATAGATTAGCTTCCATTTTATCATGCTAAAATAGATTTTAAATCCAAGATTGTTTTAGTCAATGATTTAATACCTTTGATAACATAACAATAAGCTAAGATATTGATTAAATATGGTAGTGAAGGTTATCTATATCATGTTTTTAAAAATAAAAAAACTAATTTGATTAGTGACATTCTAGTAGTGAATGAGGTTACATATGTTTTTAATGATGAATTTTCAAGTATTTCTCTTCATTCGGAGGTGGAATTTACTATTTATTTAGTTCATAAGACTAAGACAATTTTTATACCCCTTATCTAATTGATCAAGTATAATTGGTGGAATTGATAAAAAAACCGTTTCAATAATTGCTTGATAAAGGTTTCATTCAACCTAGAACTTCACCATGGGGTGCCCCTATTTCATTGGTGAAAATGAAATATGGTCTATAAGGATTTTTATTTATTACCGATCCATGAATAAAATAACTACTAATAATAAGTATCCTTTACCTATATCGATGATTTTTTATCAGATCTAATGAGATCAGTATTTTTCGAAGATTTATTTGAGGTCCGGGTACCATCAGTTGAAGGTAAAATAGGATAACATTCCAAGGAAACATTCTGAATGAGATATGGAATTTATGAGTTTGTATTTATTCTATTTTGGGTTATCTAATTTACCAATTGTATTTTTGAGTCTCATGGGAGTAGTCTTTGATCAGTTTTTTGATCAGTTTGTTGATGTGTTTATAGTTGATATTTTGGTATACTATAAAAGTTAGGGGAAAAAAGAAAGTCACTCAAGGATTGTTTTGAAAACCATAAAATGAAATTAAAATATATGGAATGTTTAGTAAGAGTGAATTTTGGTAGCAAAAAATTTCATTCATTGGTAATATTTTTTCTAAAAAATAAATAACTATTTACCCTTTTATAACCAATGATTTTGGAGAGTGGCCAAGATCTACCAATATCCAAGAGATTTATAGTTTTCCTGGACTAGTGAGATATTACAGATGGTTTGTTAAAAACTTTTCTCATTTATATATCCCACTAACTATGTTAACACGTAAGGGAGTTAAGTTCATTTAGGAAAAAATTATGTGGTGATTATTTTTAGTAACAGAAAAGAAGATTGGTAAATGCTCTATTTTTGGCCATGCCTTTTAGGAAGGGTGAATTCATTATCTACAGTGATGATTCATTTAAAGGACATGGTTTTGAAATAATTTATAATGATTAGGTAATTTCTTATGCTTAAATTTAGTTGAATCCTCATCAGTTAAATTACCATACACATGATTTGGAATTAGTTTATGTAGTTTTTGCTTTAAAAATTTGGAGGCATCATTTTTATGGTTTAATGTGTGAAATATATAATGATCATAAAATTTTGAAATATATATTAACAAAAAAAATTGAATACGAGATAGATAAGATGTCTAGAATTAATAATGGATTATGATTTCATGATTTATTAATATCCATGAAAAAAAATTTAGTGGTTGATGATTTGAGTTGAATTTTTTTTGTACATTATCCATGCTACGTTTCGAATTAGATCCTTTGGTTAATGATAGGATTAATTTTGACTTAGAATTTTCTGATGCAGTAAATTATTCTATTTTGTTCATGGTAGTAGTGAAATCATCTCTATCAGACAGAAATAAAGAAGTGCATAAGGAAGATAGTGAGTTATAGAAAAAGGCAGAATTGGTTCCGAAGGGTATGTTACCAGAATTTAACATTTATAAATATAGTATTTTTGGGTTTAAAAATAGATTATGGGTAGCTTATGATTCATAGTTTAATAATGATTTTTTTGTGAAGCTCATATTTCTTCATTTTCAGTTCATCTGGGAAATTATAATATGAATAGAAGCATTCATGAGTATTACTGGTGGGGTAGAATAAAAAGAGATATTTCTAGCTTTTCCATGAGATGTTTGATTTCTCAATAGGTTAAAGCATAGTGGGAGTTACATAAAGGGATGCTTTTTTTTATCTAGGACTAGAGTGGAAATGAGAAAATCTATCCATGGATTTTATAGTGGGATTACCAAAGAATTCTCGAGGTAATAATGTGATTTGGGTTATTATTGATTGTTTGAATAAATAATGTCATTTATTTTATATTAGAGATACTCTATCTCTAGATAAACTTTATAGGTTGTATATTACAGATATTGTTATGTTAAATGTATTTCCCCTCTTCATTATAACTAATCGTTATCCCAGGATCACTTTTAACTTTTAAAAAGTCATTCAGAAGTCATGAAGTATTGATTTAAATTTTAGTACAACTTTTCATCCTCAAATAGATGGGTATTTAGAATGATTAGTTAAGATGATAGTGGATACTATTCATTCATGTTAAATGGATTACTAGGGAAGTTGGTATTAACATATTTAATTTTTTTGAGTTTTTCTTTAATAACAATTTTCATTCCAGTTTCTAGATGGAACCATTTGAGAAATTATATGTAAAGTAGTGTCGACCTCTATAATTTTTTGATGAAGTGGGGGAACATAAGATTATGGGACCATAATTGGTGGAAGAAATAGAAGATAAATTTCTATTGATTCAGAGTCACATGAAGGAAACACATAGAAGGTATAAGAGATATGTGGATAACCAGTGGATGGGTCATTCGTTTGAGGTAGGTGATCATGTCTTTCTCAATGTTTCTCAAAGGAAAAGTGTGATGTGTTTTGGTAAGAAGGGGAAGTTGAGTCAATAATTCATTGGACCCAATTAAATCATGGATAAAGTTAGATTACATTCTATGGATTAGATTTACCTCTATGTATATCCAATGTAAACAATTTTTTTTCTTATTCAATGTTACGAATGTATATGCCAGATCCATCTCATGTTTTGAGCCTAGAAGTTGTTCAGTTGGAAGAGAATCTTTTTTATGAGGAACAACCAATCCAGATTCTTGACCATATAGAGAAAGTGTAGCAGAATAAGGTGATTTATCATGTTATAGGTTTATAGAAAAACCGTATGGTTTAAGAGGAAACATGAGAATATAAAATTTTAATGAGGTAGAAATATCCCACTTATTTGATAAGTGAATAAAAATTTTGAGGACACAATTTCTAAAAGGTGGAAGGATGTAACATCCCAGGTAATTATAGAATTTTTTTTTTCAAATTTATCAATATTTATGAAATAGATATTTAATTTCTTCAATAGGAATTATATGTATAATAGCATTCTCAACATTAAATAATGAGTTTCTCCAAAATCCTATATTGCACACAAGACTGAGTTATACTGAAAAATAATATATTATCAATATTATTATTTTAAATGGCAGTTATCGCCTATCCATTTTAAGGAAGGTAATTAATAGAAATAACTATATTATGTTTAAAATTTTTTATTTCATATTTTTTTTACTTTTTTCAGATAAATTTAGAGGCTAAAAATGAGAATAGATCTAATTTTAAGCATAAAAATCTCTAATATTTTTAAAAGGAAATTTTAGAGCCTTTTGATGGAAATTCCTTTTTAAATATATTTTTTTACACTTTTATACATTGTATTTGAGACAATAAACTTATTCTTTGGAATAGGGACATCAAAATTTATTTTGGTTTAATTTTTTGTATTTTTTCTGATAATACCCATTTTAATGAATAGTTTAAAATAATGACTGACTGACAATTATTTTTTTATTAAGGAAACACTTTTGTAGAGAAAGTGAGAAACCAAAAGGTCCAACAAGACATCCTAACAAACCCAAACAAAAACTGGAAAGAGTAGGAACTACCACATACATGCAACAACAACAACCACCGTCCCTGAGCTGGACACTTGGCGATCCCATGCAAGCATGGTTCCTCCCAATGTTTCCATCCCTCAAAAATCAGCCATATCCCAAATGACCTGAAAAGGAAATGGTAGAGTGCTCTAGCCCACTGAGGAAGTCCAGACCGCACTTCCCAAATTAGGCCGGAGGCAAAGCCTCATAAGAAAAGGAAATGTTACCAAAACACAGCCTTAACCTATTATTGATTTCTTCCCTGTAGAGATTCCAATGGATTATCTATACCTTAGCCTCAGGATCTTCTCCAATAACATCTTCCAAACGGTTCACCATTTTGTACCAAGTGCGGATATATTCTTCTTTGCTGATTTTATTGTCATTGAAGCCTCTCATTAAGATCAGATCTTGATTATCAATCCACTTTGCTTCTTCGTGGTTGACCTCCACTCTTACTGCTCTTCCCATCATATCCGCCTCTTCCTGTGGAATGTCAACATACAGAAATTCCTCAACCATATCCTCCTCGGAACAAAGGATAAGTTCCTTTCTAGTCATCAATGAGATTAGAGTTAAACCTAATTTAACCACTTATGTGATTTTAGTTTTCCAAAATAGAAACACATGGTTTTACTCAGTATGAAAATTTTGTTCCAATAGGATCAAAAATGTTTTTGGTGAATAGTAACTTTCATATTTGTTTACCCCACTTGAAGGTAAATATGGCAATTAAAGGTAAAATTAATATTATAATATTATAAAATTAGCCTAAACACGGTCATAATCTTATTGGATGAGTTCTTATCGACCATGACCATACTTTTACAAAAATAGAATCATTTGGAAGACACTTGGTTGGGATTATGACATTTATAACTTTTAATTTAATGTAAGTGAAAAGATATCGTAAATATGTTTCTTATTAGATTTTTTTAAAAATGGGGTAATATAAAGTTATATCTTTGATTTTGAATATTCATTAGAAATAAATAAATGTTACACACATCATGGAAATTTATTTATAATATTTAGGAATAAAATAAATAAATTTAAGTATGACACAAAGATGATGCAGTAATAGATATATTAAAGAAAGAATCAAAAAATTGATATTAATACTATTAAAATAAAAATAATTTTAAATAATTGATTCCATAAATGATTTTTTAATGGCTATAAAATGTTCATATTGAGTTAATATTGTTTTTTTGAAGGAATAAAGTTATTATTTTTTAAAAAAATTCATGTAATGAATAATGTCAAAATTGACATTATTCATAACTTAAATTATAAAATCCATAATTAAATGATATAAAATTTATATAAATAGTGGCTTTAAAAAAAGTTTATATAACTCTAAAATTGTGATGAATGGCTCATTTTCAGGTCCTTTGGCATTATTTAGTAATTATTTTAACTCTCAACGTGTAAAATACTTGATAAAATAGTAAGAATTAAAAGGAACTAAAATAAAAATATAAGGATTAAAAAACATACATAAAATGTATAATTATTATTGTATGATTATATTTTTACCCCTCATCATACTATATTTTAATTAAATCAACTTGTACCAATTTGGAATCGAAATTTAATTTATATTAATTCAATACTTTTTAATAATTCCAAGGGTGCCCCACCTTCCCTATAAAAAAGAACACATTTCTCTCTATTACTAACACTTAAAAAACCTTTAGTTTCATCCAATATATACCAAAAATCCTTACTATAATTCATTAAAACTTTCTTGATGCCTTATTTTTGGTATAACACCCTTCTTATATGTTTTAAGGTGTTATGAAAGGTGATCATCCAAATGAAAGGTAACATTTATTTAAGTATTTCTATTTTATTTATTATTCCATTTCCATCAAATAGTGTTCATCCATGATGAATTAATAACTATATTATCCTCAATACACTTATATTTTATTCTGTGAATATCATCACCTAACTCCATCTCCACTTCCATTAAATGGGATAAGAATTAATCATTTGTGCGTTTGTGTGAACTATCACCTCCACGAAATGATTTAATTTTTTTTCTATAACCATCTCTCATGACTAGTTATAATAATTAAATTAATTTTCATATGTGATATTCATGACTTATTAATAATTATTATATAATAATATATCAATTATGTTCTTAGTTTCCATACACATAAAAATGATAATGTCTTTCATTCGTACGTGTAAACTATCACCTCCATGATGTGACATTGCACATTTTTACTCATTATATCACATGTATGATATATATAATTATATAAAAATTATTGTTATGATATTAATGATTTTATTATCATTATTTAATGATAAAATAATATTTACCTTGTTTCCATAATGATCAATGAAAAATGAAAATCGTTAGTCCTGCGTACGTACGACTTACCGTCTCCATGAATATCATGTTGTTTATTTTTCATAACCATACATAATGGTTAGATTATAAAGTATAATTTATCTATAAAAATGATAATAATTCGATGAATATTATTATGGATATGATTTACTTTTGACCACATGAACTAGTGACATCAAACTATGTTTATTTTCGACTTATGTACCGAATATCGACAAAATTCTTGATATGAAATAAAATAATTATATAATTTTTATAAAATGGTAATAATTGATATAAAAAAATAATAAAATTTAACAAGGTTCTAAATAATATATAAATTAACCCATGTTTATTATTCACTAATAACAAGGAACATACGTGAGGCATCAACCTCAAGGCAAGGGAATTCGTCTCAATCTCATTTCATTGAGGCATATTTGGATGTCATCCAACACCTTTTTTATAAGGTGTATAATAAACCCCAATGAATTTTAATTCATTAAATGCTTTTTAAAATGTAATATTTTTATGAAAATTGTTTTACTTTCTTTAAGAAATGGCAAAAGGACTGTTTTCAATGTATGCATTGAAAAAAATTTCTCCACCATCAAAGCCTTTATTTGATATTTCAATTCCCTTATAAGCCTTATTATTTCTAAAATATAAAAGAAGTACCTTATTCCATTTTTGGGAATTTTGGTGTTGAAAATGGTTTTGAATGTGGATTTACTATTTCAATATCTGGAAATGATTTCTTATGATTGCAAATGAAATCTTATGAGTCAAATATTGATAATTACAATCTTTTATGTGTTATGAATATGGTACATGGACATTTTATGGGTGGTTACGTGATAAAAAATGATATGTGGTTACATGATAAACCAAATATATGTGGTTCTATGATAAACTATGGATGGGTGGTCATGTTATAACCTCCAACAAATTGGGTATGGATGT
The DNA here is from genome assembly GCA_963277665.1 of Viscum album. Lineage (NCBI taxonomy): Eukaryota > Viridiplantae > Streptophyta > Magnoliopsida > Santalales > Viscaceae > Viscum > Viscum album. The sequence goes on from OY728148.1 coordinate 689,180,580, forward strand.
CAGCCATATGACTATTCTATTTTTAGGAGTGATATGTGTGGAAGTAGACCATATTGTTATTCCATTTATGTATTACTATGTCACTAGTTACCTTTATATGTTATATGATTATTTATATAGTTTTAAGGTAATATTTTGATTAAAAAATTTTATGAAATGGGTGTATATTTAGTGATGTGTAATTACTACTTCCTAATAGTCAAAAGTATTACTTTATGATAAAGTTTTCATGGTTTACATGTTTTCTAAAGACTAAACAATTTTCTTGTTTGTGTATCCCTTATGAATATTTATATTCTAATACCATGTTTTGAAAATTTATTCATAATATTTAAAGAAAAATAGATCCATGGATGGGATTATGGAAAATTAAAGAATATTAAACATGAAATGAAACCATGTTTCTTTTTTAAACATTATTTTATTTTATGAAAAATATAGATTTGGAGTAAAAGTGTATACTTTGTAATATTAAAGATGTTTTTTAGGAGTTATGGTCTAATTATATAAATCTATAATCTTGAAAATATTCTTAATGTGAAATAAAGTCAAATTATTGACTTTGTTAAAGATTATGTAATGTTTTAGGTTGGGGCCTTATAAAATTTAAATATTCCACATCTATAAATCAAATTTCATGAGAGTTTTTCAATAAATTATGACCAAAGATATATTAAGTTCTATGTTTAAGGTGTAATAAGTCGATACACATCTCAAATAAGTTTTTATTCATAAATCCATCTTAAGAAGATATGTGAAAAATGACCGAGAAATCGCCCTATTATGAATGTTCCTTGATTAATATTGTTAATAAGAAAAGTCCATATAAAGTTTCTACCACAAAATAAAAGATACAATATTACCCAAAAAAACCAAAAAATCCTTAAAAGTAAGAATGAAGTGTTCATCATAATATAAAGGGAAAATTAAATGAGCATTATGGATCGGAAAAAATTCTCAACCTTGTTGCTCCCACTGAAAGGAAAAGACGGTCCACCTTGTTCCCATATACATTTTGTTTGTTTATTATTTAATGGGAATTTAATGCGAGGCACATATTCAAAGGTATAATTGAGATTAAGAGTTTATATTTCAAAATATTCAATATAGAATATTCATTTCTAGATTTATGGAACTCAACATCTTGGATTGACCTATATGGTTTTAACATAATGATTATTTATTTAAAAATATTAGAAATTAAACATGACGAAGATGGTAAAGATTGTATAACTGATCAAAAACAGAAAGTCACAATCATGGATGAGATAAAAAAATTTGTATTCATAATAATTATAATTAATAAGAACAATTGATGAGAAGATCCATCTTAATGAAGTGAAAGTGGATATCATCCCTTTAGGGGAGTATCTAAAGAAGTTTCCAGAGAATTGCATTTCCTTCAAAAATAATATATATGGATAACACTTGTTTAAGAAATACTTTATAAGTTATGTTGGAAATAATTCTTATCCACATTGACAAAAATTAAATGAAGTCTCATCATAAGAGGGAGAACATAAATAAATCAATCAAATGAATAAACTAACATTTAAATAGTTCCATTATTTATTTCAGGAACATTAATGATCTATTAAAATTGAATGTTTTAAATATGTTTCTTATGATGAGTGATATAATTTTAGGTTAAACATATGTTGAGAATTTTTTCATTACATGTTTTATCAAAAAATTCAATTTTCATTATATCAATTGTAATCAACCAATTACTATTAACCAAGAAAATGCTGAATAATATCTGAAGAAATAAACTTATTATGTTTTATTAGTTGGTGTCATATCCTGAATTGATAATGGACAACATTGATGTATAAATTAAACCCTTCTATTTACTATACTTGGTTAGGCCAAGTAAACATAGAGAGGAATAATTTATGGTACCTAGATTAAGAAATAAATTATACTATACTGTCTCATCTTCAGTCCATTTTTTATAAATAAGGGGAGAGAAGAAAAAAAATAGAGTATAGATAAATAATAATATATTGAAATCTCATTTTTTACATTAGTATTGATGAAAAATATAAAGGGATAGATTGATGATCCTACTTTGTGTTTGTGTCTAATTTGTTATCAATGAGTCAGTAAGTGATAAATCACATGATTTCAACATGTATCAAAAAAATAAGAACATATTGGAATTCTATAGGAGATACCAATCTTGTAAATCTGTGGAGTTTTGAAGAAGATCTAACCTTTATAAGTTCAATGTTTAAAAATTATAATTTGGATGAAGTGGATTTATCTTTGATTACTATTAAGGTGTTTGATAATGTCAAATACTTATGTCAATTTAGAAACACTATTCTTAAAATAATGAAAAAGAAGAATTAAAGAACTCAATTCAATATTTCCTTATTTCATGAATACCAGGAAAATCTGTACTTTTATGAATATTGAACCATTATTTGAGAAATATTTTTAGAGGCCATGCAAAAATAAAAATATATTTTCATTTTTTCATGATTAATTATTTTGAATCAGATCTTTTAATTATCATGAGAATTTTATTCTTGGTAATTTTAATAAGTTTATTACATGGGTGTTAACAATTAAATTGTCTGGACCTACAAAATTATATAGGTCGTATTGATCAAACACATGTGGGAGTATGATCAACCATGTAAGAGATACAACTATTCTAGCTAAGCCATTTCGGTAGGTGTGAGTGGTCATGCATAGCACCCACATGGAGTGAACACTGGTGCACAAATGGCATGAAAAATATGCACATAGGAGGGTGTCCGAGGACCCTGCTTGGGTGTGGTGTGGCCTGTGTGGTCACATGAGAAAGGTGTTACAAGTGATGACCTCAGTGTCAGCTCAACGAATGTGGAGATAATATTTTTTATATAGAGGTTATCAACCCAAAAAAAGTTTGATGTGGGATGAGTTTGAAAGATTATACTATTCACCCATTAAATGAGATATGTACATTACCTAATAGTTCAATTATATAACATTGGGCCATATTTTATACACCAAATCTTCATCTCCTTACTTCGATAGTGGAAGGATTTTAGTGTGTTCCTTATTTATACTCTAATGATATGGATATAACTTGATGCTTTCGGGATTATTTTGATCTTGATATTTTTAGATGATCATACACTGGATCATATTTCACGTGTACTATTATGTGAATGCTTATGTTTAAACAAATATATACCTTTTATCAAAGAAGAACTGAATATCATGAGATATATTCATGCATGAGATGATTCATGTGATATTCTTGTGTGCATATGAGTCTAGATTCATGAGAGAAGCTTCTGATTACATGAAGATTCCATTATTCTTTGTGTCTGTGATGTTGAGAAAATATTATAGAACATTACATGCACTATTTTGAGTTAAAACCGAGATCTTCAGCTATTTGAATGGTCCCTTGAAACAAAAGTTTAATCGGTGATACTTATAAGGAGAATAGACTCAACATAATAATCAGAGGATATTTGGTGGTTCCTCATATATAAATATAAGAAGACCAAGACATGTTTATAATGTTGATATTTTTAGAGGGATCTAATTTTTTCTCAGAAAAATAGATTATCCCATAGTGACATTGAATATTTTCTTATGTGAAGAAGAGTTCATATGCACTCAATTGAATTATGAATAGATCTTTGAAGCCTTAATGAGTTTTTAATGACATAAAACAACGAGATTCATTGGTTTGTGAAGAAAAAAATGCACACATATAGTTACATGAAGAAGAAAAATAAGTGAGTATCTACGTACTCTGATCTATGTGATGAATAAAATGGTTTCTCATATTTAACTATAGGTGAAGAAGAAAAACTGGTCTCACATATATGAACTTATGTGAAGATGTTTGAAAAATAGTCTAATAGTGTATACCTTTATGTGAATGAGAAGTGAGACATAACAAATTGGCTTCAAGATTACATGAAGAGTAATGATAAAGTATGTGACCAGGATATAAGAATGCACAATCCCATAAAATAATAAATATAATTATTGGTGTGTCTGCTAGGTTTTTCATGAGAATTCCAAGAATCAATTTCTTGAGGTAAACATCCCATGAAATATTGATTTCATGTTAATTGGCTGAGGTCAAGACCTCGTCCCAAGAAGGAAGAACATTTTTATTGATCACTTGATTGACTGTGATGCTAATATAGAATTATTTTTCGTGTTGATTATATCAATGTTTAGAGCCCAAAGAAGATTTTGTGATAAGGATTATATTTTTTAATAATAATTTTGGTTAAAATAATTTAATATTTTAGTCCCAAGTAATATTAATATCATTTATATTGAATAAGATTAAGAGATTATCCAATTGTAATTTAATTACTATTAAGGGTAGAATATTTTAGATTTCCCACTGACTATTGTAAATGAGGAACCCCGTTGATTGTTGCATTTTTGAGACAACCATGTGATTGTTGAAAAGAAGATTAAATTTAATAGTTAACTATATTTGGAGTAAGTGGAGGAAAATTGGTGGATTCTAATAAGAAATACAAATACTACTCTGTTGATCAAATTATGAGGAGAAGACTAGAATGCTATAGATTGCGATTCCAATTTTTAAATTACATTGTACTAGATTGGTACCAATAATACAAAAATAAGGCCAAACCATTTCTCATGATTTTGTTTGTAATAAAAGGAAATATTTGTGGGTGGGGGATAAATACCACCATACACTAAGGACATAACTATCCACATTATATGTGAACCTCATTAACATACACTAGTTTTCCATATGTTTTATTGTTTTATGTCCATTATTTATTAGCATAGGTGAATATGAAAAGAGAACCATTTATTAAATAATTGGTAGAGGTATTAAAATTTATAATGTCTTAAATTGCTAAAAACTTATCCCATAATGGCCCTCACCAACTATTAGCATGGCCATCAAAAAGTGATTCTGATAGGTTTAGTGTAACCTACCCTTTCAAAATGGAATAAAGTCACAAATATATACCCTATATAATCCACTAGTGTATAATTTGATGAATGACGGGTACCCACACCACCACAATAGTGAAACTCCTCTCGCATTCACTTTTGGAAAGGCAATGAGACCTGATAAACTTCTGTTATTAAAGGGATACAATTGATGCTTTTAAAACCCAATGTATCATTCTTATCCATCATAACTTTTTCCACTACCTTTTCATAGGTTGGTAGATGACGGAGAATAATACTTTTATTAATCTCGGGATTTAACCCCATTTTGAAGTGTATAGTCTTAATAAAATCATTCATAATGATCTAGGGAGAAATATTAACCCACTTAGCAAAGTGAGAGGCATAATATATTAATGAATGGATCCATTTATACATATTCATGATATCATGAGACTTCTCCATCCTCAATGTTTCAAGATAAAAATATTGTTTGGTCACTTAATTAACTAGACCTTGGGGAGAGAATATAAAAACATGGCTTACACTATAGACTCCAACCAATTAAGACCAGGTTCCAATTATATATAGGTAGATAAGTGAAATTTATATTCCTCTAGGGTCTTTTGAAAATGGATAAAATTTATTAATATTTTTAATCCACTCATTGGGATCATGATGCCATTTACTATGAAAAAATGTTGATTTTTCCCTGTAAACACTTGACTATGGTACACTATCTAAGACTGGTATATTCCACCATATTTTCCTACATATTAAATTCTTTGAATAACCAATTTCATAACAACATGGTTTACTGGAGGATGAGTCAGTGGGGCATGCTCCACAACTTCCTCTCTTTAGTTCCTAAGGGAATTTATTGGAGAAATAATATATAAAACATAAGAAATAGTCCATAAATATGAAATTAAAATTACCAAAACATTAATTTAATTAGAAAAAAAATTAAACTTATCTTAAACAAGTATTAAAACCAGTCAGGAAAGTTTCAAATACCAAAGGGGTGAAAAAATTGAAAATTTAAATTTTTTATTGAGTATAGTTTGAAAGAACAGTTTTGAAAACCATATGACAACTATGTAAAAATATATTGGAAGGATTGACAATAATGAAGCATGAGTTTCATATAGTTTCTTCTATCTATTATCCCAAACCACGAACCTCTGTTTTCATCCATCATTTCAAAAAAAAATCATAATTTCTCAAAATGACAAATGGTTTCTTCTCGAAACCAAAAAACAATAATAAAAAATATCAAATATCCAGAAAATAATTAATTGAGTTCAAATCCAGGATAAAAACTTTTATCTCCCATGGAACTCAAGGTTTGACTTGAATAACATGTATTTAGGCACTCACTAGCACATACCTATCAAGCTCTGATGATCCTATATTTATGCTCCATTTACTAGAGAAAATAGATATCTGATACTTTTTTTTAATGAACCATCATGGGTTGACTTGACCCATCACCCAAGGCAGCTATCCATAAGGCCTAAAGCACATTCCAGATCACCACAGGCTAGAAACAAGATCTAGGTTATCAAACAAAAACATTTGAGAATAGTTTTACCCTTATAATAGAAATAAACAACACACTAATTCCTCATAGTATTTAAAAATGACCTATCCTGATATTAGTATGCCACAAAAATAAACAAATAGTTTTTTAATATAAATTAAAATGACTATAAGATGAAATAGAGTAATCCATAACCATAACTCAATACCAACATATCATAGTAACTAAAAATTATAACCAACATCAATAAAAAATAATTGAGAACAAGAAAAAAAATCCTAAGTGGTTGATAAAAGATAACACAAAATTACTAAGTATATGAAAATAATACACATTATCCAAATACTCATCACAACCCAAACACTACACCATCACTAGAATAATAAACACTGATGAGCCACAAAAAGAACCACCAAACTACATAACACTATTTTCTTTACCAGTATCATATAAAACCATGTATCCAAACACCAAAAGTCCTATGCATGGTGTGAGGAAAATTCCTATTAGGATACCACCATGAATCTCTATATTGACTATCACCACACATACAATTATTTATATATTGAAATAAATTGTTTGAAAACACATTATTTGAATACATATCATAAATATTTTTGGTTTTATAAACCCGAGGCATGATAAAAAATAATAAGAATAAGGAACATATATTTTCAAAAGAGGGAAACACAACATTGATTATATAATAATCTAAACGAATTAATAGACAATAAGAAACAAATCAAAAACACCATTGTCTTGATATATGGATCTATGGAAACTAGGACTGGCCCTTGGAACTCTATCCAAAAAAATAGAACCAATCCATATTTCCATGAGTGATAAATTTTATTAAAGGGGTAGTAATATATCTTTTTAGTGGAATTGGTCTAACAAGGTCACTAACCCAATTCAACACACAATAAACAGTATGGGTTTCATCTGTTTGGGTTACTAACTAACCCAAGGCCTCCCATGTGTTTCCAATGATAAAAAATAAACACAATCCTTTCCCTATAATCACATAAATAGGGGAATAAAAAATTAAAGTTAAATTCCATTTTAAAACCCCTTCTAAAAATTCATTTGATACCAATTATCCACTATATATCATTTTATCAAACATTTTCATGGTATATAGTTGATCTACATGGAAATTTATCTGGAAATCCCTCTAAATCCAGCACAATCCAACAATAAAAATAATCATACATATAACAACACTAAATACATCATAAAAATCATAATTACTAAATTTCAACTAAAAAAATTAATAATTAAGAGTATGACATAGGAAAAATCCATTAGGTAGAGACACCAACCAAAAATCAAAATAAAACATTTTTCTATCACTAGGAATCATTATAAATTGGAATTAAAGATCCAAAAAGTCCTAAAATAAAAAAATCCTTATTATTTTACCTTTAAACATAGGTTCATCCCCCATGGGCTTGCATGGTTCCAAAATTACCATATAATAGTAGAAATAGGTGTTATAAGATAAAAAGAGGAGGAAAACATGAGAAACGACATTTTACCAAAAGAAAATCACTTGAATCAATGTATAACATCAATAATGAAAGGGAATAGTAACTTCCATGGTAATAAGAAGGATTATCACATGATAAGGAGGAAGAGGAAAGAAATTAGTGTTATAATTCATAAAGAGAGTTTAGTCATTTTTAATTTTTTCAAGAAGTTTGACATCCCATGTGTTTTGACTACCCATTTTCCCAAATCATGAACCAACTATGTATGTCACCTCCCCTTTCTAAAATTGGTAGAAAATTTTCCCTATAGATGCTTTACGACTAAAAAAATTGGGATATTACTTTTAAAAATGGATATGGAAACTTCTAACCTCCTCTTACATGGTTAGGCATAGAGTTAATACTAGACATACACTAACTTTGCACACTTTATTTATTCCCCCAAAATTCAATAATTTCATCCCAAGAATCCTAGAAACTCTGAAGGTAAATTAGATGATGAAAAAATAAAATAAAATATACTAGTGACTAAATAGGTGTTAGAAATCTCATTTTAATTTTTATTCATTCACAATTCATTTATTTTGGTTTTCTTCTTTAGTAGTATAATAAGGTTTTTTTCTTCTTTAATATCATTTTTAGTATACTATTTAGGATTTGAAAATTTTAACATAAATTAACCATAATTTATTATTCCTAAAACAATATATTTCCCATTCACATTGTTAGTGGATACATGTTGCAATTATAATGTTTAAACATGATCTGGTGTACCATAATTTTTATAGTATTTTCCTTACCTTATGAAACCCAAACAATATTACATTGATAAACCTCTAAAAAACATCATAAGTAGTTTATTGTGTTTAAAAAAAGTTTAAAAAAATACAATTGGATACAATTTTAATATTCTAAAATTTTAATATCCAAAAGACTTCATCTATATGAATCTTCATATGTAATATTATTCATATGTATGAGTTCATACTTTTCAATGTTTTCAACATATAAGAGTCTTCAAATATTAGTTCCATTATAAAAAAAGTTCATACATTCCCAAATTTTTAATTCATAAGTATAATCATATGAAAGATTTTATATGTAAGAGTCTATACCTCACCAAATTTTCAATACATAAGACTCTTTATATGTAAGAGTTCATAATTTTTAAAATTTTAATATATAAGTATTAAAATATAAGAGTATTCATATGAATGATTTTATAGTTTTCTATATTTTTAACACATAAGATTATTCATATGTAAGAGTATTCATACACAAGAGACCTAATACATAAGAGTGTTCATAAGAAAGAGGCTTCATACATAATATTATTCATACAAAATAGAATTTATACTTCCCAAATTATCAATATGTTGAGTGTTCATATGTAAGAGTTGATCCTTCAACAAAATTTTAAAATTTAAGAATTTTAAAATGTAATATTCTTTATATTTAAGAGTTAATAATTTTGTAACTTCTCAACACATTAATCATATGAAAGATATTTCCCTTAGGAAAAAATAATATATGAAACTAATTTCTATAAATGTAAGTGAACCTTCATAAATAAGATATATTCATTATGAAAATTCCAATATTTTATATGTTTATTAACTTTTTAATAATTTTAACATCAATCTGTAAGAGTATTTATATATAAGAGTGTTCACACACAAGGGTTTATTCATTTCTAAATTTCCAATATGTAAGAGTAGTCTTATGTAAACATTATACATTAGGATTCATAATTAGAAAAGATTTAAATGTGTAAGAGTATTCATATGTAAGAGTATTCATACATAAGAGTACATAATTTTACATATTATAAACACATAATATTATTCATATGTAAGAGTTCATAAATTTACACATTCAATATGTAAGAGTCATTATACATAAGGGTCTTCTTATGATAGTGTTAATACTTTTTCAAAATTTCAATATGTAAGATTATTCATTCATAAGAGTCTTTATACATAAGAGTCATTATACATAAGAGTTAATAATTATATACCTTTTCAAGAATATCATCACACCTAAGATAATTACCTTATATAGAAAACCAATACATAATATTCCTTCTTTTATACATTAAATAATATTTATAAATATGATATTCTATTTTTGAAAATTCCAATATGTAATTTATTTTATCAATATGTAATAATATGAATATCATATATAAGGTTCTTTCCTTAGTTAAATTTATATATAAAGTTTTTTACGTTATTTTTTTTAGAATGTATGGTTTTCTTAGAGTTGATTTAGAATATATAAGGGATACGTTTACATGTATAACATCATATACTTACAGATTTTTTTAACAAAAAGAGAAACTCAGAAAATAATATCTAGAATTATAATTAATAATAACAATTAATAAACAAAAATTAGTATAAAAAATATATTGAATAATAATTAATAATGATATGGACTAATAATTATCAAAATAAAAAAGTGAGAGGGAAAATATAAATATTAAAATATATAATGAAAAGTAAGGGAGACCCACAATAAGAATTTTATATTATATAATATTTTAAATCCATGTAATTCCTATATGAATGTTTCCATACATCAACCCACAAAACCTACACCCTTAAAATTTCATATTCATAAAAAAATAGTTTTTAAATTAGAATCCCACAAACCATGAAAATTATTAATCCTTACCACTCAACTCATTTTATATAAATTAATGTATTATGTCCTTTATGTGAGTGAAATATTAATTATATATTTAATATTTTCATCCAACTTATCTAATTTATATAATTATTTTATTTTCATAATTCTAAGTGAAAAACTAAATTCTATGGATATACACATTATTTTATTTGTACCTTAATATTTTTGTATAGATTATATGTTTTATATATTGTGTATAAACTTTATTTAAATATTTTTTATATATAATATGTAATTTTTATTGGTATTTAATATATATTATTTTTTATATATAATATCATCAATTGATGAAACCTTGGGTAAATTATATAATTTGAATGAAAATTATGTTACAGGATGGCATGTTCTCACTCTTTTATATTTAGTTCATATTGTAGTTAAACTAAACTTATTTTACACATAATTAATCATTTTATAATTATTTTCTTTTATAGGATCCATATTTAACTTCACTCTCTATGATGAATATGAAAAACAAAGAAGTACATTTTGAATAAAAAACACATAACCATAAAATTTGTTGGTGTTATAACTCATGAGGGATAAAATATTAAACATCTATTATGCTAGAAACAATGATTTTTTTACATTTTAACATATATAACAACAAATATCTATTAATTTCACCAACCATTTTATATTGGATATGTTACTGTTAGTATAAGTATTAATGAAATATAATTGTTGATCAATTATAATAATCTTATAATTGAACTATAAGGCCCCAGCCTTAAACCTTACTTAATATTGAATTAAATGAATAATTCACATTGTGGATCTTTTCAGGTTTAGAGTTTTAGAGAATTATAACATAACTATTACATCTCAAAAGATTACAAAGTAGACACTTCTACTAAGTTTCCATAAATAAAAAAACTCTTAAAAAGAAACATGTCTAGTTCCATGTCTTATATAGCATGAAATTCCCTTGATCCCATCCTTGACCTTATTCCACTTTATGTCCTGTGAAAAACATTTCGAAAAAAACTTGGGGTGAGCATAAAAAGCTCAGTAAGGGATACACAAAGAATGAAATCTGTTACTTTTTCAAACATCAAGTAAACCATGTATACTATAACAAAGTAATACCTTCACCATCATGAAGTAGTAAAAACTCTTCACTGAATAAAGTATCATTACATACATTTTTGTAACCAAAGGATTACAATAAAACCCATATAAAGAACACATAGCATATATAAAGGTAACTTGGGACATAAACATACTTAAGTGGAATAACCATACGGTCGGCTTCCACACATATCACTTAATTGAATAGCCATACGGCCAATTTCCATACATACTTAATGGAATAGCCATACGGCCAACTTCCATACCCAATGCATTGGAGGTTATAACGTAACCACCCATCCTGGTATTCACGGCACCACCCGTCATATGGTTTATCACGTAACCACTCGTCAAATGTCCAAGTACCAATATAAAATCATAAAACATAAAACCAATATAAAGGAATGATAAAATTTCCACATTTCAATCAAAATATATCATAATAGAATCCTTTATCAAAACCATTTTCAATACCAAAATACATAAAAGAGTATATGGTATTTATTTTATTTTAAAAACATTACGGCTTGTTGAGGAAGCCAAAGACCAAATAATACTCGCGGCGGCGGAAAAGGTTTTTGTCACCGTGTACATTAAAAAAAACATTCCTTTTTGTCGTTTAGTAAAGCGCTTCGTAGAAAAAGATTCCTTTTGTATAAAAGTAAAAGTCAAAGGGGTTTATACACCGTATAAAAGAATGTTGTGTATAAAACGAAATATGACTCAATGAAAGGAGATTGAGACGAAGTCCCTTATCTTGGGTCCGACATGACTCGATCGTTCTTTAACGTCCTGAATAATAAACATGAGTTAATTTCTACTTTATTATGAACCTTTTTAAAGTTCATTATTCCTTAAAAATTATGTAACCATTTAAGTTAATAATGTTTGTTTTGTCGATATTTGGTTCTTAAGTCGAAAGTGGACTTCTTACAATTACATGTTGTTCATGTGGTCAAAGGTTCTTTATTTCCAGAATGAAATTCCTGATTTGGATATCATATATATCATATACATCCAGCATATACATTTATTTATAATATTACACAATCATTTAGAGGTAAGAAATGAAATGCACCGTTCATGGAGACGGTAAGCCGTATGTATGCATGAACACTACTTTCATTTCTTTGTCATATTAATGGAATTAAAACTAAATGAGAGTTATGTATATTTTAATTACAGAATTATATTCATAATTTATATATATCATTCATTATATATATCCATTATATACATGTACTTTTAATAGTACATTACATTTGGGGATAAGAAATGAAATGCACCGTTCATGGAGACGGTAAGCCGTACGTACGCATGAACGCTACTTTCATTTCTATCTCATACTTTAATAGAAAGAAATAATAATGATATAGAGGTATATTATAATTTCAGTATAACATCATATATAATAACTTTAAATCCATCCTTTACATGTCCCACATATGGCATTAACGAATCACATCACTTTGAGGGGGCGGTAGTCCACACTTCCTTAAATGAAGATATCGTGTTTACCCATAATGGAAACAATAAAGGTATTCCCAAAATGAAAAATAAAGAAACATAAAGAAAACATAAACATATTATATATCATATATAAATATAGTGACATCTTAATGGCCACCTTTGAAGGTGTTAAAGGAATGTTGAACAATCATCATTTCGGAAGCATAAATTCACCATCCACGGAAACAGTATGTTCTTTAACCATTAAATGAAGGTGTGTGTAAGTGTAGCTCTAATCCTTCTTAGAAAAACATACTTGTATATTTAATATACTGGAGTTGTTACAAAAGAAATAAATAAAAAGATTTTAGGGGGTTGGAGAAGCAAAATAATACAAAAGTACTCAAGTGAAGACATTACCTCAAAATCGGGTAACTCCCTTTGGTTTGAGCTCAAAGGCTTCCTTGAGAAGACTTCTGCCCAAAGTGAGGCTTCAAGGAGTACGATAAGGAAGTGGAGAGAAAAAATGGGTAGGGTTTGGCCGAGCCAATGGCTTTGGGGGTGTGGGTAAGGTGGTAGAGGTGGGGGCCTTTTATAAGAGGAGAGGAGGGGCACTTTTGGAAAGTAAAGAAATATTACTTTATTTGAAAATGTGTTTCGGTTTCAAAAACTCCCACATTGATATAATTCATGGATAAGGTGATAATGGTTCGAAATACACCCATACAATAAGTTTTGGCAATGTGTAGTTCATAGATTTTACATTATCTTTCCATTTTATTTAAATCGTCAAATAATGATGCCATTGCTGCGTCCTTATTATGCCATAAATAATTTAATTTATTTAATGTCTAAAAATTATAAAAAAAATACTATGATTTTGGAAATCGTTTTATCTTTCCAATTACTATTTATAATCAAAAATCTGACTTGTATAACCCCATTTAAATATTGGTTTAGTAAAACATATCATGTTTGTGCCATTTTTTATACTAACATTAAATAAAAGGTATTTATGTCATTTTCCAACCAAAGTGGCTCCATGGGGTCCCCAAGTTGACCCATGGCTTGTCTTGGTAGGCCATGACACATACAATGAGGGTAGGACATGTGTCTAGGTCATCTCATATTATTAAAACATTATTTTTACCTTAAACTACCCTAATTACCACTAATCGCGATTAAAAACTTAATAAGTTACTATTCACCAAAAATTATTTTAATCTCATTGAACCACATTTTACTTCTTAATTAAAACCATGTATGTTGGATTTTTTGAAATTCAAAACACAAAAGTGGCAAAGTTTCATTTAAACGAAAAATCAGTTTCTTTAACTACTACTTAGTGGTTTCACTATTCATCAAAAATTGAAGCTTTTCTAAAAAATTACCAAAAATTCACCCTAAGATATATTTGATATTATGAATTCAAAAATGAATTATATTTTAAAAAATTCAAAACATATAAGTCACATTAATTAATTTAATAATTAATTCCCGCTGTTATGACAAATAGCGTGTTTTTATGAAACAATAAGTATCAAAAGATTGACACCAGTTTAAGTCCAACTTCAATGTGAAATTGATTCCAATGACCACCATTGGGTTAAATGGTAAAAATATATTCTAATTTCACTTCAAAACCAATTCAAAAGATAATCTAATCATATAAATAAATTAGATTAAAAAGCAGTTTTGATGTAAAATGCATTATTTTTCACTATTCATTAAAAAATGAACATTGTCAGAAAAATACCAAAAATTCACACAAAGTAAATTTTGATGTCCCAATCATAAAGAATAAGTTTATTTTGACAAGCATAGTTTATAAAATTGTCAAAAGATAGATTCAAAAATGTTTTGCCATCAAAGGCAGTAAAACAACCTTTTAAAAATATTAGTGTATTCCATGCTTAAGATTGGATTTATTTTCATTTTAAGCCTCTAAAAAACTATCTAATTCATTAATAGGCATAGATAAAAATATCTATTATTAATTACTTACATGGGATGTTACATCCTTCCCCCATTTTGGGAATTGCGTCCTCGCCATTTTATTCACTTATCAAAATAAGTGGGGGTATTTATCCCTCATAGCATTTTCAGATTCCCACGTTGCCTCTTCAATCACATGGTTTTTCCACAAAACCTTTACCTGATGAATCACCTTATTCTGTAACACCTGCTCCCTGTGGTCAAGAATCTGGATTGGTTGTTCTTCATAAGATAGTTTCTCTTCCAGTTGAACTACCTCTGGACTCAAAACATGAGATGGATCTGGCATATAATTCCTCAACATTGAAACATGAAAAACATTGTGTACCTGAGATAAACTCGGAGGTAAAGCCACTCGGTAAGAAACGGATCAAACTCTCTCCAGAATTTCATATGGTCCAATGAACCTTGGACTCAGCTTTCCTTTCTTACCAAATCGCATCACACTTTTCCATGGTGATACTTTGAGAAAAACATGATCACCTACCTCAAAAGATAGATCCTTCCCCCTGTTGTCTTCATAACTCTTCTGCCTACTCTGAGCTGTTCTCATGTGCTTCTGAATCAGCTAAACTTTTTCTGCCAACTCTTATACCAATTCCGGTCCCATCAACTTCCTTTCACCCACTTCATCCCAGAAAGCTGTAGTTTTACACCGCTTCCCATATAATGCCTGAAATGGTGCCATCTGTATACTAGAATGAAAACTGTTATTATATGAGAATTCAACCAAAGAAAGATGTTGGTCCCAACTTCCCTGATAATCCATCGAACAAGCTCGTAGCATATCCTCCAATGTCTGAATTGTTCGTTCTGACTTCCCATCTGATTGAGGATAAAAAGCTGTACTAAAATTTAATTCAGTACCCAACGACTTCTAAAGGCCGTTCCAAAAGTTAGAAGTGAACCTGGGATCACGGTCAAATACAATGGAGAGAGTAACTCCATGTAACCTGACTATCTCTTTAAGATACAAACAAGAAAGTTGATCTAGAGAGAAAGTATCTCTTATAGAAAGGAAATGAGCAGATTTGGTCAAGCGATCAACAATAACCCAGATTGCATTATTACCTCGAGATGTTCTCGGTAATCCCACAACAAAGTCCATGGATATGTTTTCCCATTTCCAATCTGGCACTGGTAAAGGCTGAAGCATCCCTTTAGGTAACTGCCGCTCTACTTTAACCTGCTGACAAGTCAAACACTTCACAGTAAAATCAGCAATATCTCTTTTCATTCCATCCGACCAGTAATACTCCCGCAGATCTCTGTACATCTTAGTACTTCCAGGATGAACTGAAAACGGGGAACTATGAGCTTCACATACCAAATCTCTCTTCAACTGTGAATCACAAGGCACACACAATCTCTTCCCAAATCTCAAAATGCAATCATTATCAATGTTGAATTCAGGCAACATACCTTTCTGAACCAGCTCTACCTTTTTCTGCAACTCGCTGTCTTGCTTCTGTGCTTGCTTGATTCTGTCTGATAGAGAAGATTTCACTGATACCTGAAACAAAACAGAAGTACTTCCGGCACCAACAACTTCTATGCCAAATTTCATCAAATCAAAAACCAAAGGATCTCATTCCAAACGTAGCATGGTTAATGAAGCATTACTTTTTCGACTCAAAGCATCAGACACTTTATTTACTTTTCCTGGATGGTAGTGGATTGTACAATCATAATCCTTGATTAATTACAGCCATCTCCTCTGTCTCATGTTCAATTATTTCTGAGTGAATATATACTTTAAACTTTTGTGATCAGTATATATTTCACACTTTACTCCATACAAATGATGCCTCCAAATTTTTAAAGCAAAAAACAACAGCAACTAATTCCAAATCATGTGTAGGGTAATTTACCTCATGAGTTTTCAACTGTCGTGAAGCATAAGAAATTACCTGATCATTCTGCATTAGGACGCAACCAAGTCCTTTTAATGAAGCATCACTGTATATAACAAAATCACCATTCCTGGAAGGTAGTGCCAAAACTGGAGCATTCACCAATCTTTTTTTCAATTCCTGAAAACAATCATCACATTCTTTTGTCCAGATAAACTTAACACCCTTCTGAGTTAGCTTAGTCATTGGACTAGATAATCGTGAAAAATTTCTAACAAACCTTCGGTAATAGCCTGCCAAACCAAGGAAGCTACGAATCTCTATTTGATGGACCAACATCTGCTGAAGTAGTTGCAAAGGATTTCACCACCCCTTTCTGCTTGTAGTCTAACTGCTTCCCATCACTCAAGCTCTTTGTCGGACACTCGTTTGCATAGTGACCCATCTCATTGCACTTATAACGTTTCACTAACTGTAAATCAAATTTGGTCTTACCTTCACCTTGATCCTTTTCAGTGCAATCACGAGCCTTATGTCCCATCTTACCACATCGGTAGCAATTTCCAGAATTCATAAGACATTCCCCAGCATGCCTTTTTCCACATTTATCACAAACTGGAAACTTAGTTTTCTTACCATCAGACTTTTTTGAAGAATTCTTACCTTTCTCCTACCACCTCGGTCTCTTCTTCTGTTGGTTGTTATAGAACACTTGATCATCAGCAAACTCCATTTCCACCTTCTCAGCACATCAAACAAGCTTTTCATAACTTTTAAACTCACTAGAAGCTAATGCCATTCGATATTTTGGCTTTAATCCTGAGTAAAAACGATTGATTTTACTATCAAGGTCTCGGATAAACTTTGGAGCATACCTTGCCAATCGAGTGAACCTTTCTTCATAGGTAGCCACTGAGTCTTCCTATTGCCTCAATTCCAAGAATTTCTTTTCCATCCTAAGTCGAACAGCCTTAGGAAAATACTTCTCAAGAAACATACCTTTGAATTCCTCCCAGTCGAGAGCATCAATCTCATCAGCGTCCCTGATATTTTTAACCATCGACCACCACTGATCTGCTTCACCTTCAAACCGGTAAACATCAAGACTAACCTTTTGATGTTCTAAACACCCCATGACATAAAAAATCTTCTCCAGTGCTTTAAATCACCCTTCAGCTTGCACAGGGTCAGATGATCCTCTGAATGATGGGGGATGTTGCCTCATGAAGTGTTCCACCACTGACATGTTCCTCTATGGTTGATCTGGCTGATCTCGTTCATGGATACGACCACCATTTATAGCCTGAGTCAATTGTGCCATCACTGCAACAAATTGTTCAGTTCCGATTCCGACCATCTCAGGTTGCTGATTTGGAAGGTTGTCTTCCTCCTGATGTCTTCCCAACATAGCTGCTTTGTTTCCTCTACGGAAAACCATTCTGAACACAGAAATATCTTAGGCGAAGCAACATGGTAATCTGTAAATGCTATATCATTTCAATCATATCATAAATTAACTTATAATTTAACAATTATCTAACTCCTAAAGTTGTCTAAACCGACCTGTGATACCAACTATAAGGCATGAGCCTTAAACCTTACTTAATATTGAATTAAATGAATAATTCACATTGAGAATCTTTTCAGGTTTAGAGTTTTAGAGAATTAGAACATAACTATTACATCTCAAAAGATTACAAAGTAGACACTTCTACTAAGTTTCCATAAATAAAAAAAACTCTTAAAAAGAAACATGTCTTGTTCCATGTCTTATATAGCATGACATTCCCTTGATCCCATCCTTGACCTTATTCCACTTTAAGTCCTGTGAAAAAAATTTCGAAAAAATCTTGGGGTGAGCATAAAAAGCTCAGTAAGGGATACACAAAGAATGAAAATTGTTACTTTTTCAAACATTAAGTAAACCATGTATACTCTAACAAATTAATACATTCACCATCATGAAGTAGTAAAAACTCTTCACTGAATAAAGTATCATTACTTACCTTTTTGTAACCAAAGGATTACCATAAAACCCATATAAAGAACACATAGCATATATAAAGGTAACTTGGGACATAAACATACTTAAGTGGAATAACCATACGGTCGACTTCCACACATATCACTTAATGGAATAGCCATACGGCCAATTTCCATACAAACTTAATGGAATAGCCATACGGCCGACTTCCATACCCAATGCATTGGAGGTTATAACGTAACCACCCGTCCTAGTATTCACGACACCACTCGTCATATGGTTTATCACGTAACCACCCGTCAAATGTCCAAGTACCAATATAAAATCATAAAACATAAAACCAATATAAAGGAATGATAACATTTCCACATTTCAATCACAATATATCATAATAGAATCCTTTATCAAAACCATTTTCAATACCAAAATACATAAAAGAGTATATAGTATTTATTTTATTTTAAAAACATTACGGCTTGTTGAGGAAGCCAAAGACCAAATAATACTCTTGGCGGCAGAAAAGGTTGTTGTCACCGCGTACGTTAAAAAAACATTCCTTTTTTTCATTCAGTAAAGCGCTTCATAGAAAAATATTCCTTTTGTATAAAAGTAAAATTCAAAGGGGTTTATACACCGTATAAAAGAATTTTGTGTATAAAACGAAATATGCCTCAATGAAAGGAGATTGAGACGAAGTCCCTTACCTTGGGTCCAACATGAATCGATCATTCTCTAACGTCCTGAATAATAAACTTGAGTTAATTTCTACTTGATTATGAACCTTTTTAAAGTTAATTATTCTTAATCATTATGTAACCATTTAAGTTAATAATGTTTGTTTTGTCGATATTTGGTTCTTAAGTCGGAAGTGGACTTCTTACAATTACATGTTGTTCGTGTGGTCAAAGGTTCTTTATATCCAGAATGACATTCCTGATTTGGATATCTTATATATAATATATATCCAGCATATACATGTATTTATAATATTACACAATCATTTATAGGTAAGAAATGAAATGCACCGTTCATGGAGACGGTAAGCCGTACGTACGCATGAACGCTATTTTCATTTCTTTGTCATATTAATGGAATTAAAACTAAATGAGAGGTATGTATATTTTAATTCCAGAATTATATTCATCATTTAGATATATCATTCATTATATATATCCATTAGATACATGTACTTTTAATAGTACATTACATTTGGGGATAAGAAATGAAATGCACCGTTCTTGGAGACGGTAAGCCATACGTACGCATGAACAATACTTTCATTTCTATCTCATACTTTAATGGAAAGAAATAATAATGATATAGAGGTATATTATAATTCCAGTATAACATCATATATAATAACTTTAAATCCATCCTTTACATGTCCCACATATGGCATTAACGAATCACATCACTTTGAGGGGGCGGTAGTCCGCACTTCCTTAAATGAAGATATCGTGTTTACCCATAATGGAAACTATAAAGGTATACCCAAAATGAAAAATACATAAGCTTAAAGAAAAGATAAACATATTAAATATCATATATAAATATATTGACATCTTAATGGCCACCTTTGAAGGTGTTAAAGGAATGTTGAACAATCATCGTTTCGGGAGGTATAAATTCACCATCCACGGAAACAGTATGTTCTTTAACCATTAGATGAAGGTGTGTGTAATTCTAGCTCTAATACTTGTTATAACAACATCCTAGTATATTGAAGATACTGTATTTGTTACAAAATAAATAAATAAAAAGAGTTTAGGGGGTTGGAGAAGCAAAATAATACAAAAGGACTCAAGTGAAGACATTACCTCATAATCGGGTAACTCCCTTTGGTTTGAGCTCAAAGGCTTCCTTGAGAAGACTTATTCCCAAAGTGAGGCTTCAAGGAGTAATATAAGGAAGTGTAGAGACAAAATGGGCAGGGGTTGGCGGAGCCAATGGCTTTGGGGGTGTGGGTAAGGTGGTAGAGGTGGGGGCCTTTTATAAGAGGAGAGAAGGGGCACTTTTGGAAAGTAAAGAAATATTACTTTATTTGAAAATGTGCTTCGGTTTTAAAAGGTCCCACATTGATATAAATCGTGGATAAGGTGATAAGGGTTCGAAATCCACCCATCCTATAAGTTTTTTACATGTTTAGTTCATATAGTTTACATTATCTTTCCATTTTATTTAAATCGTCAAATAATGATATCATTGCTCCATCATTATTATGTCATACATAATTTAATTTATTTAATGTCTAAAAATTATAAAAAAACACTATGATGTAGGAAATATTTTTATCTTTCCAATGACTATTTATAATCTAAAATCTGACTTGTATAACCCCATTTAAATATTGTTTTAATAAAACATATCATGTTTGTGCCATTTTTTACATTAACATTAAATAAAAGGTATTTATGTCATTTTCCAACCGAAGTGGCTCCATGGGGTCCCCAAGTTGACCCATGGCTTTTCTTGGTCGGCCATGACACATCCAATGAGGGTAGGACATGTGTCTAGGTCATCTCATATTATTAAAACATTATTTCTACCTTAAACTACCCTAATTACCACTAATCGCGATTAAAAACTTAATAAGTTACTATTCACCAAAAAATTATTTTAATCTCATTGAACCACATTTTACTTATTAATGACAACCATGTATGTCGGATTTTTTGAAATTAAAAACACAAAAGTGGCCAAGTTTCATTTAAACGAAAAATCAGTTTCTTTAACTACTACTTAGTGGTTTCACTATTCATCAAAAATTGAAGCTTTTCAAAAAAATTTCCAAAAATTCATCCTAAGCTATATTTGATATTCCGAAATCAAAAATGAAGTCTATTTTACATAATTCAAAACATATAAGTCACATTAATTAATTTAATAATTAATTCCCGCTGTTATGACAAATAGCGTGTTTTTATGAAACAATAAGTATCAAAAGATTGAAACCAGTTTAAGTCCAATTTCAATGTGAAATTGATTCCAACGACCACCATTGGGTTAAATGGTAAAAATATATTCTAATTTCACTTAAAAACCAATTCAAAAGATAATCTAATCATATAAATAAATTAGATTAAAAAGCAGTTTTGATGTAAAATGCAGTATTTTTCACTATTCATTAAAAAAATGAACATTGTCAGAAAAATGCCAAAAATTCACACAAAGTAAATTTTGATGTCCCAATCATGAAGAATAAGTTTATTTTGACAAACATAGTTTATAAAATTGTCAAAATATAGATTCAAAAATGTTTTGCCATCAAAGGCAGTAAAACAATCTTTTAAAAATATTACTGTATTCCATGCTTAAGATTGGATTTATTTTCATTTTAAGCCTCTAAAACACTATCTAATTCATTAATAGGAATAGATAAAAATATCTATTATTCATTACTTACATGCGATGTTACAGGAACCATTCAAAAATATTTTCAAAAAACAATTTATAGTTGTTAAGTAATTTTCAATTTCAAAATCATGATTACACTAGCAGTGCTTACACATTTAGGTTTAATATATTAATTTTTTCTTTTTATATGTTCCATATTTAAAAAATTTAATTCAACACATATTAACAGTCCATCATCTACCAAATCATACTCCAGTTCAGTAAACTAATTTATTTTCCCTAGTAATAAAAAACAATATAATAAAATTTTAAATATTCATATGTTGCACCCTGATATTTTTGAATATATTTATATATAATAAATAAATGTGTTTGATATATTTTAAATAAAAAAACATATAATTATGTGAGTAATTATTATATTTTATTAACTTATTCATGTTATATACTATTTAAAATAATTATCATTGTAAAAAATAATTTCTATTTCATTTAGGAAATAATAATCATTTTAACGAAGTATTTTGTTTAAAAGAACTATTTTTTCGCTAATTTTTTATTTGAAAAATTTATTCATAGTATTAAAACATTGCTATTTTTTGTTTACACATGTTCAAAATGGATTCATTCCTCATCTAAAGGTTTAAAATGAAAATAAAATCATTTAAAGGTGAGAAAATATTTTTTTATAACATATTGATTTTTTGGCCCCAATTTTTTATTTATCTTAATTAATTAAATTAATTAATATTTAAGACTATTTTTAATGAAATGATTATATCATTAATTTAGTATAAAAATTTACCATTTAATCAATGGTTTTTACTAGGAAAGGAATAAGAATAAATTGAGTTTTACTCTAAAAATGCATTTGTCTAAAAATATTTTTCATTTCGTTATGAATGATTTTATTGAAACTAATTTCACCTATTTTTTGAGATTTAATTTTATAAAAATAATTATATATTAGAAATTATTATTTCTAAAATTTTTAACAAGGTTAATTTGTTTTTTTCTATAATGAATAGTAACTATGTTAAATATTTTTCACCGTTATTAAGTTTAAAAAAGGATAATAATGGGGTTAAACTAAAAGATATGGTATAAAATATCCCATATACATATTGATATTACATTTTTTAGAGGTATTTAAAAAATGAATTAATCTTATCTTCTAACCTTTTCCATTTCATTAAACTTTAACTTGAGTATGACTATATTATATTTTATTGTTTTAAGTATTTACAAGTTTCCACCCACCTCACTTATAAAAGGAGGTTCACTCCCCAAACTCATTTACACCTTTTAGGACATATATCATGAGAAATACCTACATAATAACCTTCCCATATTATTTTCACACTTTTTAAATCCTTTTTAACTCTTAAATGGACAACCATCGATGTCTTAAGGTGTAATTCAAATAGGTTTCCTATAGAAGAGGTAATTGTATTTACTGATCTATTTTGAGTTTATTTATTACATAAAATCCAATAAATATTATATAACAAACATAGAATGATAAAATATATATATTAAAAATAATAAAATTTTATTATGTTAATCATATATCCTTTTTATACCTCTTTTCCATCATTTGAGAAATGATAACATCGTTTGTGCGTACCTGTGGACTACCACATCCACAAAGAGATATGATTCATTTTTATGGTCCGATGTAAATGGGTTGTAATATGAATTATTTTATGTAATATAAATGATATTTATTATATTATTATGATTCTTTAAATATAAATATTTCTTTTATATTTCATTATTTCCATTCATTGAAAAAATGAATACATTACTTTTACGTATGTATGAACTACCATCTCAATAAAGTGATGGGATTATTTTTCATAAAAATTTATAAAAATTGTTATAAAAGTTTATAATATAAAAATATGTTATTTATAACATGAAAAATATTTTGTGATATAAAAAATATTAATAATATGCATGGAACAGAACCTTTAAACCAAAACATGTTGGCAAAATAGACCTGTTTTCATGCAAATGTTGATTTTAATGAAGGGCTGCTATTAAATGAGTAATTAACAATTATAAGAAAATTTTATATTTTATGAAAATTATGAATATGGTTCTAGTATATATTCATAATAAATATGTATTTATTATAAATTAACTTAATATGACATCTGAAGAATGTCATGATCTATGGTAAGGGTATATATTATAATATTATTCTTAATCGGTATTGTTTACTCCAGAATATAATTTGTGGGTATATAAAATTTTTCTCTTAAAACAAATATATTCCATTTTCATATAATTATTTCTAGTGATTTTTTCATTTCATTTCTCTCTATTTGGAACCTTGAACGAACAATTTTTTTTAAAAAAATTCAACCTTATATCCTCTTAAATTGATGAACTTTTATTTCCATGTCTATGACATTTAAAAACACTTTCAATGATTATATTTTTATGTTATAACTATTATTTAATGTAATTATCAGCCATATTTTAATTTATTTTCAATGTTTTAAATGTAATTTGTTTCCAGAGGAGGTATTTTTGGAACTTTTACCAAAAGTGTGAAAGGAATCTTAATTTTAATATTTTCTGAATGAATATATTTCCCTCCCTCCTAGATATTCTTTTCATTGAATATTAAATTTATGTTTTTCATTTTTTACTTTATGTGAAAATATTTTTCTTATTATAGTATAAATATTTATTTTTAATGATTTTTAAAGAAAAGGATATTTTTCTCTATATTCAAAAAAATGTTTAAATTCTATTTTAAAGGAATTTTTTATCTATGTCAAATTACTTTTATGTTTCTTAAAAATCACTAGAGATTTGATCTAAGGATACCATCGATATTATTTATCTGTATGGATGAATACTATGTGATGAGGAATTTTTTATGAAACCTATTTTTTTCAACAGATTAATCAATGAGGAATATATTATTTATGATCTTATACTACACATATGGATGATTTTAATTATGTGATGCGTGGGTTAGTTAGATCCCCCCATTTTATTGGGTAATTATTAATATCTCATGAGATAATAGAGACTGTAATGGGAAGTGAACCATGTTTATTAAGGGACATTTTCCAGCATGATCATCTTGGGAGTGATCCTTGATAATGGAAATTATGGAATTACGAGTGTACCCATTCCACACTTGGACTTTTCCCTCTATGATAGTAATGGATGTGAACCATAACTAATAATTTCTTTTTGACTATGATTATGCCACAATACCTATGACAAGATCTCATTCTTATGATATACTATAACAGATCATGATATATTAATGATGATTCCTAACAATTATGTCTTATGTCTTTTGTAATTATAAATATTTATGTTATGGTTCATGATTTATGGTATATGAATAATTGTTTATGAACTCTGTAATTTATGATCATTCTCTCATATCATTACTCTTTTATTATGATTTTATATGATCATAAATTGATAGCACTCATGTATACCCTTACTGAGTATCTGAGCACACCCTTTCTTATGTTTCCATATTTCCTAGGTTATAAATAATTTTCTTAAGTATGATATATCTAAGAAGGGTACTGTAAGAGAAGAAATTTGTGAGATATGTTAAAGATATTTCATTAAATAATTCGATTATATATATAGTCTTCAAAAAACCTAAACCATTATAGTCCCCAAGTGTGTATTATTAATAATTGTATATATACATATAAAATTTTACAATATTTATGTATGTTAATCTTTATTTTCCTTAGATGGTATAATATTAGGATTTCTTTTTTATTAGTGTTTATATTGTGAATAATATGTGGATATAACATAAAAAATCTTTTATAAATTTAATATGATATAGTTTGAATCTAAAAGTATCATAGATTAATAGGAAGCTATGATATTTTAAGATATCTCAAGAATGATTTTAAAAATTATATGAATTCCTTCTATGATTATTGTATATTGATTCTTATGCTATGATATTTGGTTTTAGACAGTGGCTAGAATAATAATGAATCATGTTAAGAATGAATTCATCTGATAATGTAATGATTATTCTCTTGATTAATAAAAGATCATGAGAGATGGAAGGCAATATCTTGTTATTATTCTCATCCAACAATGTCAAACATTAAATCCCGTCCTTCTTCCAAATGATCAAAATAATAAATAACACATTGTTGATTACTTCATGGTGAAATATCCTCTTTATTTTAGTTATTCCGATAATCCAATTTCTTTAGTAATGGATCAGTACCAATAATAAGATATTTTTAATTCCCAAGTTATTAGAGAATGAAAAAGTTATTTTGGAAGTGTATAATTTGGAAGGTGAATCAGGACAATGGTGGAATCTTTTAAAAAAATAGATAAAAATTGACTCCATATAATGGAATTATTTTTATAGGTTATTCTTCAATATGTTCCTTCCTAGAACTCTTAACATGTATATGGAAATGGAATTAATTAAGCTTAAAAAAATTGATGATGAATCTATTGGTACCTATGAAGAAAATTTTAAAAGCATTTTGAGGTATGATTTTGGTTTTATCATCGATCCTAAAAGAAACATTTATTGGATTATCAATGGCATAAAATCAAGTCTCTAAAATGCATTGGCTGTATGAGACTTTAATATTTTTTATGAAATAAATTGATGTGATCTCACGGTAGAAATATAGAGTGGATATTCCTATCATTCTCATGGTTCATATAATAAGAGAAATATAGAGTTTTGAGGAAAATCTTATAATAAAATTCATAGAGGAAAGAAAGTAAATCATCCTTCATACCAAAAGTACGGATTGAATTATGGGGGAAATTTTATCAAAGGGACTAGTAATATTTTTAGACTCGTAAGGGAAGGCCATCAAGAATGTAAATTCTAAAGAGATATAATGAGGCCTGTTAATGAAAATAATAAGGAGTAAGTTCAGCTGAATGAACCACCTAAACTCTATTTTTAAAACTACTATATGTATGTACATTATTCCAACTAGTTCTTGAATCTTAGGGTTAATGATGGAAATCAAAATCACTAATCTCTTAAGACAAGAGATAAAGGTAACTCTCAAGAAGACAAAACTACAGATGTGGGTGATGATAATTAAGTGGAGAAGTGTACCTTTATCATCTAGTATAGAACTAAAAATATATTATTTTATTTTATTTATACCCTATATGGACCTGAATTTATACATTACATAATCTTGAATATTATTCAATAATTTTATTTTATTTAAAATTGTGGATCTTTTCAGTTTAATAGTTTTAGAGAATTAGAACATAAATAATACCTGAGAAAATCTAAAAATATAAAGTGGATACTTTCAATAAGTATCCAATTTTCAATAATTTAAATATTTTGAAATAATGCATGAATAATTTTCATGGAAAATCTCCATGACTTCAAACTAGAATTCTTTATTTCCCTTACGCATCCTTAAACCCTACGAAAACATTTTAACAACATGAAATGAGCAAAAAATATCAGTATGGGATATCAAAATAAAAGAAAAAGTTAGTTTCATTGAAAATATGAAATATTATAAGATTCTTACCTTTATCATCAAATTTGTTTTAGAATATAAGGGAAATATTTTCACAAGAAAAAAAGAAACACATTTTTCTCAAAGGAAATCATTAAAACCCATAACAAGTAATTAAACCCTTTTAGGTGACTTAGAGTACCATATACATAAAACCCTTTGAATTCCCATTTAATTAGATTAACTATAAGGATGACTTCCAAATTATCATTACACAACTGATTTGAGATCTATAATGGGGATGACCCTTTGTATATACTGTATCTGGCTCACTCATGAGCTATAATGGGAATCACACCTTTGTATAAGTTAGATCACACTCATCCATTTCTCATGAGCTATAATTATTATCAATCCCTTATATAAGCTATATTGGGATCACCCATTTATCACAAGATATAATGGGGCTCAAACCTTCATATAAGCTATATCGGGATCACCTGTGAGCAATAATGGGGCTCAACCCTTCATATTTTCTATATCGGGCTCATAAGTTTCTTATAATGATTAATTAAATTATCAATATTAATAAACCCTCATTATAAAACCATTTAAAAACTATTTTTAAACCCACATGAAAACACATTAAGATAAAAATTCCATTTTCTTTTTAAAACCCTTTATCAATACCAAAAAAACTTTTAAAAAAAACTAATTCAATAAAAAAATACACAAGAATATAAAGATGTTATTTAATTTAAGAAACATTAATTACTGAATGTATATCCAAAAATTAAATAATTACCATTATGGGGGAAAAGTCATTGTCACCATGTATATTAAAAATAGAAAATTCAATATGACATCTGTCCAAATGTTCCGTATAAATTAGGTTAAAGGAGTTATTTTAAAAAACTATTGAATTAAATTCAAAATTGACCTAAAATTTACCTTATAAACATTTTATATTCATAAACATATAAAATAATCTCAATAATATTCATATGGGGAAAATGTTTTAAAATGAAATCATAAAATATAAAAAATCATTTTTAAATCATTGTGTCCCACACAACATTGAAATATTTGAATAATTAAACTAATTAAATAATAACATTAAAAAAACTAACATATAATTAAAATACATAACATTCATGAAATAACATGTCAAAGGGGCTTTATATGAATATTATAAAATAATAAAGGAGTACAACATCAATATATGACTCAATGAAAGGATATTGAGACAATGTCCCTTACCTTGAGTTTGGCTAGTCACATGTGTCTTTATCTTTATGAATAATGAAATTTTGATAATTATTTAAGTTGCCCATAACCCTTTTCAAGTCTATCATTACTTTTATTTCACTTCTTCCTATTTTGTGTACAACTACTGAAGGAATTATGTTTACATCGGGTGTTTTGACTATAATTGGTTTATGTGTCAAAAACGACTTTGGTAGGTCAATTAAGGATAAAGAAGTCATTATTTAAAACAACTATAGAATAATAAATAAATAATTATCATATTTATACATGAATTATAATTTTATAACTATTCTTAAAATATGGTTGTAAAAATTGATCCAATGTTGCAATCATGGAGTCATTTGGTCCTATATACTCATAAGTAATGATCCTATTTTTCAATGATCATTATTGAAAAAGGTTAAGTAAAATTTATATTTATATAAGGATAAATATATCATAAATAATATATTTTTTTAATAATATATACTTATACATTTAATTATTGTGATGTAAAATGAATCACATTGCTTCGAGAAGGCGGTAGTCCGCAAGCCCACAAATGACATTATCACTTTTGCAATTTGTGGAAAGTTGTTAAAGAAAATGATATATGTAACACCCCAGGTAAATAAAAAATATTAAATTTTTATATTTATCCCTATTTGTGAATAAAATGTCAATATTAATTTAAAGGTAACTCTATGCTCGATGGCTTACTCAATACGCAACAACGAGTTCCTTTGAAATCTTACGTTGCATTCTAATAATAAAATATTTTTATTTTAAATGGTAGTTAACACCTAGCCATTTTAAGGACAGGAAGGAACAAAAATAACTAAAAAATTATTATATATGTTTGTAAAATATTTTTACTTTTTACAAAAAATATTAGAGGATTAAAAATGTGAATGAATCCAATTTCAAGCGTAAACATTCTAATATTCTTTAAAAGGCCGATTAACCACCTTTTGATGACGAACCTCTTTTAAATACACTTTTTGAAAATTTTATGTGTTATATTTGACAAAATAAAATTCTTCTTTAAAATCAGTACATCAAAATTTAATTTGTGTAAATTTTTTGTATTTTTACGATAAAGTTCATTTTTAATGAATAAGTGAAAATTGTTGTATTTTTATTCAAAACCTCTTTTTAATCTAATTTATTTATATGATTAGATCATATTTTGAATTGGTTTTAAAGAGAAATTAGAATATATTTTTACCATTTAATCCAATAGTGGTCATTGGAATTAATATCACTTTGAAATTGGACTTAAACTAGTGTCAATCTTTTGATATATATTGTTTCCTAAAAACACGCTATTTGTTCTGACAGCGGGAATTAATTATTAAATTAATTAATGTAAATTATATTTTTTGAATTTTTTAAAATAGACATCATTTTTGAATTCATAATATCAAATAAAGCTTAGGGTGAATTTTTGGTATTTTTCTGAAAAACGTCAATTTTTGACGAATAGTGAAACCACTAAGTTGTAGTTTAAAAACTGATTTTTTCGTTTAAATGAAACTTTACCTCTTCTGTGATTTGAATTTCAAAAATCAAACATACATGGTTGTCATTAATAATTAAAATTTGGTTCAATGGGATTAAAATATTTTTTTGGTGAACAGTAACTTTTAAGTTTTTAATTGCGATTAGAGGTAATTAGTGTAATTTAATGTAAAAATAATGTCTTAATATTATGAAATGACCTTAACACGTGTCCTAACATTATTGGATGTGTCATGGCCGACCAAGAAAATCCATGGGTCAACTTGGGGACCCCATGGAGCCACTTTGGTAGGAAAATGACATTAATAACTTTTTATTTAAAGTTAAAATTAAAATGTCACAAACATGTGTTATTTTACTAAAACAATTTTGACATTGGGTTATACAACTCCTATTTTTGACTATAAATATTAATTAGAAATCTAAAAATATTTCCTACATCATGATATTTTTTTTATAATTTTTAGACATTAAATAAATTAAATTATGTATGATACCATGATGATGCAGCGATTACCTCATTATTTAACGATTTAAATAAAATGAAAAGATAATGTAAAATATAAGATCTAAACTTGTAAAAAACCTATTTAATGGGTTTATTTAGAAACCTTTTCACCTTATCCTCTAAATATATCCTTTTGGGACTTTTAAAATCAGAAAAGCATTTTATAATAAAGTAATATTTTATAACTTTCCAAGAGTGCCCCTCCTCTTCTCTTATAAAAGGCCCCCACCTCTACCACCTTACCCACACCTCTCAAGACTTTTTCTCGGACAAACCCTGCCCATTTCAGATCTCCACATCCCTATATTAATCATTTAAGCCTCAACGTTGGCAGAATTCTCATCAAGAAACCCTTTTGGGTCAAACCAAGAAGAGTTACCCGATTTAAAGGTAATGTCTTCACTTGTATTCTTTTGTTTTATTTTGCTTCTCCAAACCCCTAACCTCTTTTTATTCATTTATTTTGTAACAAATCCAGTATCTTAAATATACTATTATGTTTTTATAATAAGTATTCAAGCTACACTTACACACACCTTCGTCTAATGGTTAAAGAACATATTGTTTCTGTGGTTGGCGATTTTCTGCCTCACGAAACGATGATTGTTCAATATTCTTTTAACACCTTTAAAGTTGGAAATTATGATGTAACTGTATTTTATATATAATATATATGGTATTTATGTTTTATATATGATTCTAAATTTTATATTTAAAACATACCTTTATTCTTTGCATGTTGTGCAAATGCGATAATTTCGTATGAGGAAGTGCGGACTACTGCCACCTCAAGTGATGTGACTCATTCATGAAATACATGGAATGTGTAAAGAAATGAAATTAATGAACTTATGTGACCTATAAAACATATATATTATACTGGAATTATAATATATATATATCTCTCAATTATTTTTTTAGTTCCATTAATATGACAAAGAAATGAAAGTAGCGTTCATGCGTACGTACGGCCTACCATCTCCATGAACGGTAAATTTCATTTCTTTTTATCTCCAAATGTCATGGAATATTATAAAATGAATATTTAATGGATATATATGATATTTAAATCATTAATACTATTCTGGAGATTATATAATTATAACTACATGGATAATCATTTTCAAACAAGTTCATTTTTGACTCATGTACCAAACATCGACAAAAACATCTAATATGAACTCACATTATTGACAAATTATTATAACATTGTAATATGTGATATGAACTGAATAATAATATTTAAAGGTGGATCATAAGAAATTATAAATTGGCCATATTTTATAATTCATGAATATAAAGAAATGAACAAGACAAGTCGGACTTGAGGTAAGGGATCCGACCTCTCTCTTTCTTTTCAAGTACCCTTTTTTAAGTCATTTAATTTATGATCCATGTTCTTATGTTGAAGGATGTTCTTTTATATAAACCATACTATAATTTTTATTTTCATATGATTATATACCCCCTCTTACTCTCATCAATTCATTTTTAGAATTTTTAAGTGGCGCTAGTAGGCTGCCGAATTTTCGTAAGGGATCCTACCTCTCTCTTTCTTTTTAAGAACTCTCTTTTATGTCATTTATTTTAATCATATCCTTCTTATGTTTGGGGATGTTATTTTATATTACTCATACTGTATTTTTTATTTTTATATTATGAGGGACCTTATTTTATCTCATAAATCCATTTTTTTTCAAGTTTTAAGTGGCGCTGTTAGACTACTGAGTTTTCATAAGGGATTTTTCATCTCACTTTTATTACCATGAGATTTATGCTACATTTTCCACCATTTCATTTGATTGGTGTATGTACTTACCATTATTATACTCTTTTTGTAATACAATTTCATTTATGGGTATTTACATCTTCATTGTATGACGCTTCTTCCATGGGGTTTACGTTTCGAAAGTTACCAAAATCGGTAAGGGGACCATTCACCCTCCTCTTTTTAAAAGACTTATTTTGTTATGTCTTTTAATTTAAATATTATTATGTAGGGATATGTCTTATATATCCATATGGATGTAAAATTTATGAGATACCCTTTTTGTCTCATCAACTCATTTTCTGAATTTTAAAGTGACGCCGTTAGGCTGTCAAAATTTTACAAGGGAACTTCTTAACCCAATTTCGATTTCTTTGAGTTCAACATGTAGTTATTGAATATGTCATCCTTTGAATATGTGTGAATGAACATTGATTGTTTTACACTTAATATACACTTATTTTGGGTGTATTTATATTTTTCACAAATAATTTTGAGATTGATTTGTCCTTAATTTAAGGATACCTTCTTTATAAAGGATTTCATCTCATTTTCCATTTCTAGTGAGACTTCGTTGTTGTTATGCACCAATTCACTCTTATATGGTGTATATACGGTACTTTGGAATATTATATCATGAATTAATTTATTCTCATGATATTATAATGTTCTGATTAAATGTTATTCCTCAATTATTGTATTCAAGTGTCTCTAATTTTGGAAAAAACCCTTTAACTAAAATATCGCTTTAAATGTTTTAATGATTTGTTCTTATTAATATCCATGTTTTAAAAATGTTTTTAAGGATTTATTTACATGGAAATTAATGGTTTAAAATGTTAAAAGCTTCAATGTGGTATGTGACACTTTGACTCAAAAATCTATTTATTAAATATTTTAAATGGTTTTGAAAATGGTTTTTTGAATGGATTCATTATTTCAATATCTTAAAATGTTATATTGTTATTGCAATGTGGGAATGTTATCTTCCCTTTATGCTTAAGTTATGTGATGTGATTATGTTATGGTTCTTGTGCATTGTTTATGAAGATGGATGGTTCTGTGATAAACTTAGGGCGGGTGAGCCCGATATAGCTCTCCAATGCATTGGGTAACGCAAAGGAGTTACACGTTAAGGTTTCTCCGAAGAGATTTAGGGAATATACTATGATGGGTATTCCAAATGTAACAATGAGGGTTACTCCCGACGTAATAATGTTACAAATGCCTGATATTACCTTTATGTCTTAAGATTTCTATGAGTTATTCATAAATATTATGATTTCATGAGGTATGTTAAATTGCTTATGCTTTCTGAGTAAAGTATGATTTCATTGATTCTTATGTATACATGGAATAATGTTTTCTTTCCATATTTTTATAACCCTTACTGATATTTTTATGCTCATCCCAAGTTTTTTTGAAATGTTTTTCAGAGGACATAATGTTGAATAGGGTCAAGGATGGGATCCAGGAAATGTCAGGTTGTCTCAAACAAGGAACTAGACATGACTCTTTTGTTCAAGGGTTTTTATTTTTTTGAAAAAATGGAAGCTGAGTAGATGTGTCTACTTTGTAACCTTTGAGATGTAATAGTTATGTCCTAATTCTATAAAACTCTATACCTGAAAAGATCCACAATGTGAATTATTCATTTAATTCAATTATAATTAATGTTTAAGGTCGGGTCCTTATAATATATTATATTTTAAAAAGGTAATTCTGTCATGAAAGTTGTATATATTTCATTTATTTCACATTTTTTTAATTAAATGAATCCTTAATACATTCTATATAAAGTTCGAACGTATCTATCACTTTAAAGTGGCGGTAGTCCACATGACCACAAATGATGTTACTGTATTCGAAAAAAGAAATAATAAGGGTATGTGTTATATAAAAATTTTATAACCATTATGAAATAATAAATATTATATATATCATTTTAAAAAAAGTTTTTCCATCATTATTACCCAATATGAGATGTTGTAGCAGAAGAATAAATGCCATCAGTTTGTGGGGTCGTAGTCCACCGTACACACAAACTATGATTCTATATCCCATTTAATGGAAGTGTGCATATGTCTAGGTTGAACCCATAAAATAAATATATCTTGGTATAATTAGGATAATTATTTTAATATATAATCATGAAATAATTATTATTTAAGTAGAGAAGCATAAATAAAACAGAAGAGCTCATTGAATAATATTACCTCATCTTCAGGCAACTCCTTTTAGTTTTCCCCAAAAGTCGGAATTGGTTTAATTTATGAAAATATCACTGATTCTAGATTGATAGGATGGATTTTGAGAGTTTTTGGGAAGGGATTTTATAATCCAAATTTCCAGAGACATGGGAATAATTTGGGAGGGTGAGTTCCTTTTTATAGTGAAGGGGAGTTATATTCTTGTAAATATAAAAAAGAAAACACTATTGGAGGTATCCCTTACATAATGTGCCTCCAATAGTGATTAATATTATTAAAAAGAAGGGATATGGTCGAATCATTTACATTAAATGGGGTTTGGAAAAGTTGTTTTTATCATTTGGACTCATATGATTAATGTTTAACCACTATGTTAAAAAATTGTTTCCTCAATTAATGTAATTAGTTTTAATTTATTTCTCTAATATTTTATTGCTAAAAACTAAGTTGGAATTTTAAAAAAATGTGTATTTTTCTAATTATGAATATTTAATCCCTTTTTTAAAATTAAAATTATAGAAGTATCATACATTAATTTAAAATTAATCCCGTATAAGAGATGATATTTTTTTTAAAAGTTAATACGTTCAAAAGTTTGTTTTGTTTTAATATAAATGAAAAATAAAAATGATCCCACTAACCTGAATTTGAATAATATATGTTCAATTTAACTAATTATACTTTAAAATAAATTCAAAATATAATATAACTATATAAATATATTACACCAAAAAAGGTTTTTTTATTAAAATTCATGATTAATCTCTATTCATCAAAATATAAAAATTCTAAGAAAAATACCAAAATTTCATGAAAAATGATTTTTTAATATTAACATTTCAAAAATTAATTTTATTTTTTAAAATAATTTGTTTAAAATATCCAATTTTTAATATAAAAATAGGTAGCTATTAAAAGGTAGTAAACATGGATTTTAAAAATATACAATTTTTATGTTTAAAATTGGATTTAGTCTTTTATTAAGCCTATAAAAAATAGTAGATGAATTTAAAATTATATTATTAAATATAGAACATATAAATTTTATTAACAAATTTTTTAATAGTGATTAATTTAATTTATTGGGAAAAAAATCTATTTTTTTGAGAAAAATATTTTTCATAAAAACACTTCCTTTATAAAAAACTGATCTTCATTTTCATTGATAACTAATATGAATCCACTGAGGTAATTTTATAGGAATTTTTTAAAAATAATTTCATTATTTATTTAATCTCATTAATTCCCACCATTCCAATATCTTAGTGATAACTATCATAATAATATTAATAATATATTTTTGTTTGGTAAGACTCAGGCTTATGTGTAACATATGTCATCAAAGGAACTTGATGTTGCATGAAATGAAAGAAACCATTGATATTACACATGATAAAGGA
This sequence comes from Viscum album, assembly GCA_963277665.1. Lineage (NCBI taxonomy): Eukaryota > Viridiplantae > Streptophyta > Magnoliopsida > Santalales > Viscaceae > Viscum > Viscum album. The sequence continues at coordinate 689,217,041 of OY728148.1, forward strand.
TAAACTATTTATTATGTGCAACAAAATCTATTAATGTATTTAAATTAATTTTAAAAAAGATATTTTATACAATTTTGAGATGTTACATCCTACCCCCATTAAAATTAATTTCCCTCAAAATCTATCTTGGATATAAAAGGATTAACATTTCTAGAATTCCTTTATAGAAAAAAACATAAAACAAAGGGTCAATCAAAAAACCTATTAAAAAGGTAATGTGGGAAATATAAAGGTCACTAGAAGTTACGTATAACTAGGATTTCACATAGGGAAAATATTGGTGGGAAAATAAAATATGGATTTAGAAGGGAAAGCTAATTTCTATGGACAAAAATAGAGTTATAAAGAATATGTTCATGAGGTAGTCAATGAAGAAAAATCCAAAAGATAAATAGTTGTAGAAAGGTTCATTGATATCATCCAAAAATATGGAAATATGATAAAATGTATTCGAAGATTATTTTCTTAGAGTTGAAGAATTCCTTAAATATATATACTAAGTGCATAAGAAAATATAACTACATGATGAGTAGAGACTACTAATTTAATAAATTTTCACAATAAAGTCATCTCTTAATCCTTAAAATGAGAATCCAAAATGACTTTATTCTCAAATCATGAGAATCAAATTCTAATTGATCACATAATCTTAAAAAGGATAACATGATATTTTTTCTCTATTTAGATATTAACAAAGAACTAATGGGCTATAATATAGTAATATAATTCAAACTCTCATGTGAAGAGATAATACATTAATCTATTTCATTAATATTAACACCCAATTTTAATACTAAATCATTCTATTGATATATAACCATAATTTTCATGACTCCCTCCCCACAATGTCTACCCCTCCTGGGTCGGCAATGTGAAAAGGGAGATAATGACCCTCGAGTCCTACCTCCAGTAGGCCCCGGGTTGGTGACTAGCGCCAAGGGTATAATAAACACACAAATGAGAGGCATTACCCTCTAAGAGAACACATGCGGAAGAGAGAGATAAGATAAACACCAACCAACCCCAACTTAGAACTGAAATATAAAAGAAACCCAAGTGCACGTATGTAATGTAATGAAAAAGTACTACAAATGGAAGGGGAAAAACTACAAGTACCCAAAACAAAGTAAAAACAGCAGCAACCACAAGCCCGAACAACTCCGGCAACCCCAAGCTAGTAGAAACCATCTTGATCTCCAACCTTCTCTAAGTGACCTGAAAAAATATTTATATATTCATAGGGTGAGTATAATAGTATACTCAGTAGGGTCCTCCCCGAAGCCTCTCGTGCAAAGTAAAGTAATCATGCTAAATCACAATGAAAAACAAGTGAAAATAACTCATCACCTAAATAGGTATACTATGTTCCCAACCTCACCATGGCTACTATAACACCCCAAGATTCTACGATACGATTCTGTTTGAATAATACAGTAGCGTGTGTTGTACGCAACTTCGAGTTCCAACACACCGCGACCAATCAAAGTAGTCGTTATGAATAGTATTGAAATATTATAAATTTTATATTTCAAAATGGACTTCATATTTCGATTCGGAATATCGAAATTAGCCTAGGGTTAATTTTTGGTATTTTTCAGAAAACTTTCAATTTTTGATGAATAGTAAAACAACACTAAGTTATTGTTTAAAAAAGAATTTTTATTTAAATAATTATTTATTGTATTTAAATTTAATTAAGGTCAAAATAGATAAATAATAATTATATAAGTTCAATGTAATTCATTGGAGTTAGTTAATAATAATTTTAGATATATAAAAAGTTTATTGAACTTTTCACTGTCTTTTACCCACCTCCTAGGATAATTTGGAAATTTACATAAAACATAATTTTATGGAATCTATGAGTGTAATTTCTAAAATCAGAGAGAAATGGTTAATATCAAGGCGTGGTTCAATAAGATAAAAATAATTTTTGGTGAATAATAACTTTTTTCTTTTATTTACCAAGGTAAAAGGTAAATAGGGTAATTAAGGGTAAAAATGATATTAATATTGTCCTAAAACATGTCCTAATTCTATTTAAAAAGTTTATCTCGACCAAAAAAACCATAGAAATAAAATATTATAATTTAGGTCCACATGGATGAGATTAGGACATTTATTATTATTTAATTCAAAGAGGAGTTAAAAGAGTTAAAATCAAAGTTTAATTACTAAAACATTTTTAATATAGGTTTATACATAAGATAAATTCTATTATAAATATTCATTAGAAAGATAAAAAGATTTAATACATAATGATATTTTATTTATAATTTTTATACATTAAATATATTAATTTAGTTATGACACAATAATGATGCAGTAATTACCTTATTAGAGAAATATTAAAATAATTGATATTATAAATACCCAAATAAATATAATTTGAGACTTTTAATGAATTCCACGAATTCAATATATTAATATGACATGTTATAGTTGATTAAATGAATTATTTTTGAAGTAATAATTCTGTTATGAGTTTCAAAAAAATCAAATTCAAAATAGTGTCACAATTGACATAAAAGAGTTTTTCAAACAAATATTATATTATTAATTCATATTCTATTCCAAAAAAAATATTGTTCGGTCAAAGGACTTGTATAATTATAGGTGTATAATTAATGGTCCACTTTTGGGTCTCTTGGATATATATATTATGTTTATTAACTATATAATATAAAAATACAAAGTGACATGGTAAGTGTCAAACTAATTAACTAAGAGTTAAAACTAAAATATAAGGTTAATATAATGACCCAAACCTATCTAAAATCTATATGTTGAAAGGATTTCGACCCATCCCAAACATATACTTTTAATAATCCACTTTGGATCCATTATAAACCGAATAGGAATTTATTATAAAATAATACTTTATGTTTTTCCTAAAGAGCCCCTCACCCCTCTTATAAAAGGGCACTCCCCCTTCTCATTAATTTACACATTCAAAGCCATTTTTCTCAGCCAAACTCTACCCAAATATACTCCCAACATACCTCACTTTAACCTAGAGGCCTTAGTATTATCATAAAGCCAACCTAAAGAGCCCTTTTGATCAAATCAAAAGGAAGAACCCGGAGAAGAGCTAACGTCTTAACCACCCTCTTTAAAGTTCCTTTCTTCTTCAACTTCTTTGTTCCTTGTTATTTCCATTATAAAATAATAACTCCAGTATCTTCTATATAGTGTGATTTTATTATAATTATTTAACAAACAAATTCATTATTCTCTCCATCCCTTGAATGACATGTCACCATACGTGCGTACATACGACCTACCGTCTCCACATTGTGGTGTAATTGTTATTCAATATATTATGAATTATATGGGTGTAATAATGATGTATATTTCATGTAAATAATAAATATAACATGATAATGATTCTTTCTATATGATATACCATCCAATTATATATTATTTTAATATCAAAATAATGATATTGTCGCTCGTGCGTACGTACGGATTACCGTCTCCACCAACGCGATGAGATTCATTCCCCATCGTATCCATTCAAGACTAAATTTTATTGGACGATTAAAAATAATATGTAAGGACTTGATATCAATATGGATATGAATAATATGAAACCTATCCATAACAAACATGGCTTACATAACAAAATAGACAAAGGAAAATGAATCCATTAACACCCAATACAACAGTAATACTAAGATATTATTATCAAATCAATGTTAAAAGATCATATATGATATCATAGTAATGTATACGATTCTTGAACAATATAATAACAATTATTTCACCATATAAAGGAGGTTAAACAACCCTCGACAAAGGAAAGTACAAGGTAAGGGTTTATTTTACAATCTCTTCATTATTCGAGGTTGTTTATACGTAATTATCTACTAGGACCCCTTTATCACCCACATCCATGTTTCTCAAAAATGTATTTAAAAACATTCCTAATATTTTACATAATATGGGTTGAAGTAATTTATACCCTTTTTTGAATTTTTATATGATGTTTATAAAGGAATCTTTCTGTCTCTTTCCAAACAAGGTCCCTTTTAACCTTTTTGTGAGAATTAAGGTAAGAATGATTTTTTAACTTATACGGAGGATGCGTATATTTTATGCCGTTATAAATCATCAAAGATTCCTTTAAAATCTTATAAGAATATTTTCAAATTAAATGTTTTATTTTACAATTATGTGACTTTTAAATGATTTAAAAAAAGAGATATTTCTCTCAAATAGTTTTGATTTCATCTACGTCAACATCCTTTGATGGATTTTAAGATTATTTGAAGTTGATTTATTATGATACAAAACATCCATATTGTATTGAAGTATTTGTGATATGTTTGACTATGGATGTGTTATTTTTATTCCATTCATGGTTTATAGAGAATGTATTGAAATTTCATATGCTAGTTTTAATACGAATGTTTATGTTATGTTTAACCCTGTTCATATGAGGAATTGGACTTAATAGTGACGGGTGGAGCCCGATATAGCTCATCAATGCATCGGTAGGTCTAATGAGAAAAACTAGTGTCTTGGCATGAGGCCTTGACAAAATCTTATTTGTAGTCTCGGCGCGAGGCCTTGACTATGTGGTTATGATAGTCTGGCATTATGCATTCCATCATTATGAAAGTGGTCATTGAAATTGCATGTGATTATTTAATTAGTGGAATATCTATGTGAATAAGTAAATGGAATTATTTGATTTTATCTTTTTCATATTATGCTGAAGTTCAATATTAAAAGGCTTTTTTTTAGTTATACATTGCCTTAAATTTTTATGCTTATTTATGAAAGTTTCTGCTATATTGTTATCCTTACTGGGCATCTGAGCTCACCCCTTTCAATGTTTTATTTTTTCCAGGATGTGAAGAAGTAATTTATGAATGACCTATAGGGATAGTAAGTGGGGATATGAGTGTGGACTATGGAGACTATGTTGTTGTATTTTTCATTTTTTATAATGCAATGTAAGACTTATGAATATATCTAGTGTTTCCAAGGATACTAAACTAATCAGTCTTTTGAGATTTGATCTTTCTTGTGATCATGCCAATGTTATGTAATAATGCACTGACTCTGGGTAACTGAGGTCGGGGCGTTACAGTTGATATCAGAGGAAGTTTAGTACAAACCTTGGAAGCTATATTTAGATAAACTCTGATTAGAGCACATAGCCCTAAGATAGAATTTGAGGATTATTATAGAAGAACTTCCTAGAATTTTTGTATTGTAGAGATTTTGTGGGTTTTCCAAGAAATACATACCTTTTAGGATATGAGCAGGTAGAGGTGGCTCTGGAACATATGTACCAAGGGGGAAAACCCAAAACACCACTTTGAGCTAGACTCGAATAGGAACTGGTGAACGACAACATGCCTTTCTGCAGTCTTGTTTAGGAAACTCTTGGGGGATATGCTTTGGATTATTCTCATTTTCTATACAAACCATTATGAAGGGTTTATGAGTATATACATCCTCAGAGATTTTTTTATGATTATGGATTATATCCATAAATTGTTGAATCTATGTTAAGTGTTTTTCAAGTTTAGAATTATGTATTTCTATTCATAAACTAATCTAGTTTATGAAGTTGTTTAGAAATGGTTCCTAGTGGAAGGAATGTAAACTGTATCATTGCACGCACTCCATGTAGGGATTTTCCTCCTGCTCAAGATAATTATAGTGGAGCTAGTGATGCAACTGGTGGTGAACAACTAATCACCATACTGGGACAACTCACTTAGGTTATGAATAATAACCTTACCCGAATGGAGCACCCTGATCCGCATCATGGAGGATCAATGATAGATCGATTAATGAGGCATCAACCACCAACATTCAATGGGAGTACAAATCCCTTGGTAGCTTAGAATTGGGTAAATTCTTTAGAGAAAATATTCCCTGCCTTGGGGAGTAGTTAAAGGGAAAACGTTATCATAGAAGTCTACCTCCTCACTGGAGATGCTGATAAATGGTGGTCATTGATACAAAACATGAAGGATGATGATGAAGTATCATATATGGAATGGAGGGAGTTCAAAGATCTCTTCTTAGAAAAATACTTTCCTTGAGACCATCGAGCAAATATAGAAAGGCAATTTGTGATTCTGAGGCAGAAAGAGGTTGAGAATGTCACAAAGTATGACGCTAACTTTACAAGGTTAGCAAGGTATGCTGCAGATTATATATGTAACCCAAGAAGTAATATTGATCATTTCTTTGATGGGTTAAAACCATTTCTCCATTGAGTATTAGTCTCAAAAACCTTCTTGTTTTATGAATATATTGTCTCATGTGTTATCAAGACAGAAAAGGAATTCTCTAAGTCTTATGACTTTAAAGAAAAGAAAAAGAAGAATAGATATGCTCATCAATATAGAAATGGAAATAAGGGGAATACAGGAAAAGTTGAAAATCCAACCTGGAGTAAATGTGGGAAGAACCACCCTGGTACTTGCCTAAATGGAATGAGAGTCTGTTACAAGTGAGGTGAAAAAGGTCACCAAGCTCATGATTGCAAGGGAATGAGAGTTGCTATCAACGTGGAATGCTATAATTGTAGAGAGATGGTAAATTATGCAAATGAATGTCCTAAGCATCAGGGGAACTTTCCTTAGAAAAGGCCAAGGGATCAAGTCCAAGCTTTTGCTATCACTACTAGTGAGGTCGAAGCTCTGAAAGACGTGGTGGAAGGTAATTTAATGGTTTCCTCAAGTTTATAAAATGCTTTTTTTAATTCTAGATCATCGTATTGTTTCATATATTCCCAGTTTGCTAATAAAATTAGATATTTCCAATTTGATTTAACAAGAGATTTGTCAGTAAAACCCCTTAGGAAAGTATCATTGCTACAATGTTCTGTGGATCCGTTCCCATTAGGGCATATAAATATTCTTTATCTGCTGATCTCATCATTATAAACATGACTGAATTTGATATAATCTTCAGTATTGATTGGCTTTCGGACCATGATGTGAAGATTTATTGTAAGAAGAAGGAGGTTACGATTTTTGATGATGATGATAAGGAACACCTTATCTTTAGAGCAGAATTGTAACCACCTAATTCTTATCTAGATCCACCCCTAGTAGCTCAACTAATTTCAATTATCAGGGAGGAAGAGAATGAAATAATTGTGGGTGAGTAAAGGAATGTTCAAATAGACGATGTACCTATTGTGAAAGAATATGTAGATGTGTTTCCAGAAGATTTACCTGGACATCCTCTAGAATGAGAAGTTGAGTTTTCCATTGATTTAATTCCTTGATCAAGTCCTATATCGAAGACCCCTTATAGAATGGCCACTGTGGAATTAGTTGAACTAAATAAACAACTAGAGGAATTGAGTAAGAGGGGATTTATTCTCCGTAGTGTTTCTCCATGGGGAGCCCATGTTCTTTTTGTTAAGAAGAAAGATGGATCTATGAGGTTGTGCATTGACTATAGGGAGATCAATGCTTTAACAATAAAGAACAAGTATCCACTACCTGGCATTGATGATTTATTGGACCAACTGCATGGAGGTCAATACTTTTCAAATATTGACCTTCGATCAGGATACCATCAGTTGTGTGTGGAGAAGGAAGAAATTCCGAAGAGAGCATTTTGAACAAGGTACGGGCATTACGAGTTTATAGTAATGCCTTTTTGGATGACTAATGCACCCTCTGTATTCATGGATCTAATGAACATAGATTTTAAGGAATTTCTTGACGACTTTGTAGTGGTATTTATTGATGATATCTTGGTATACTACAAAAGATACAAAGATCATGAAAATCACTTGCACATTATATTGAAGACTCTGAGGAGACATGAATTATATGGGAAGTTTAGCAAGTGTAAATTCTGGCTTCAAGAGATTTCTTTTCTTGCCCATATTGTCTCTAAGGATGGAATCTCTATTGATCCTTCTAAGACCAAGGCAATCCAAGAATATCCAGCACCAACAAGAATAACCGAGGTATGCAGTTTTATTGGTTTAGCAAGTTATTATCGACGTTTCATCCAGAATTTTTCCCGATTGGATAACCCATTAATGAAGCTCACACGTAAAGGGGTTAAATTTGTGTGGACAAAAGAGTGGAAAGAATGTTTTGAATAACTGAAGAGAAGATTATTCAATGTTCCTATATTGAATCTACCATCGGGGAATGATGGTTTCATTATTTATAGTGATGCATTAATGAAAGGACTTGGTTGTGTCCTTATGCAGAATGATAGAGTTATTTCTTATGCATCACAACATCTGAAAATTCATGAGCAAAACTATCCTACTCATGATCTTGAGTTAGTTGTTGTAATATTTTTTTCTGAAGATATGGATACATTATCTCTATGGTGAGAAATGTGAGATTTATACTTACCACAAGAGTTTGAGGTATATTTTCACACAGAAAGAAATCAACATGAGGCAAAAGATATGGATTGAACAACTCAAGGATTATGATTGCACGATACACTACCACCCGAGGAAGGAAAATAAGGTGGCATATGCTTTGAGAAAAAATGAACATGGAGTGTTGAAAGTGATGAGAATTGAAAGGGATTCTATTTTCATGGATCTAGTAAATATGGATATGGGAATCACCATGGAAGGTGAAACATCAATGATTTTTCAAATGGTTACCAAACCATCTTTACTAGAAAGGATAAAGAGTTCTCAACCTGGTGATGAAGAGTTACAAAAGAATATTAAAGTTGTGAATGATGGGAAATTGAGTGACATTGTGTATGAAGATGGAATTTTGAAGTTTGGGAAGAGACTTTGTGTTCCCGATATACCTGATCTAAAAATAGAATTGTTGGATGATTCTCATAGTTCTAATTTCTCTATACACCCTGGGAGAACCAAAATGTATAATGATTTGAAGGAACATTTTTTGTGGGACAACAAAAGAGGTAGATTTCTGATTTTGTGTCAAGATGTATGGTTTGTCAACAAGTGAAAGCTGGAAGGCAACAACCTGGTGGAGTATTACAACCTCTCCCCATAACTGAGTGGAAATGGGATAATATCACAATGGAATTTTTCATGGGACTACCAAAGACTCCTAGATGGAATGATGCAATATGGGTCATTGATGATCTTCTTTCCAAGTCAGCGCATTTTCTTGCTATAAGGGAGGATTTACAACTTGAAAGTCTAACAAGTATATATATTAATGAGGTTTTGAGACTTCATGGATTACCCCTATTGATTGTCTCAGATCGTGTTCCCCATTTTACATCAAGATTCTGGAAAAGTCTTCAGAAGGCCTTCGATACTGAAGTTCGTATGAGCACTGATTACCTCCCTCAAGCAGATGGACATTGAGAATGAACTATTCAAGCCTTAAAAGACATGTTGAGATCATGATCACTTGACTTTCAGGGTATGTGGGATCAATATTTACCACTGGGAGAATTTTCCTATACCAATAGTTTCCATTCAAGTATTCGGATGGCACCATATGAAGCGTTGTATGGAAAATGATGTCCCACACCGACCTGTTGGGATGATGTTTGTGAAAGAAAACTTGTTGGCCTGGAACTAGTTGAGGAAACGATGGAAAAGGTAAAGGTAATCCAAATCCACATCAAAGAAGCTCTAAGTAGGCAGAAGAGCTATGCCGATAATCGAAGGAAGGATTTGGAATTTCATGTCCGAGATCATGTTTTCTTGAAGGCATCTCCATGGAAGGGAGTCATACATTTCGGTAGGAAAGGTAAATTGAGTCCCAGGTACATCGGACCTTTCAAAATTTTAGAGCGAATTGGGGTTGTAGCATACCGTTTGGCAATGCCGCCAAATCTCTCCAAAGTTCACGATGTGTTCCATGTGTCACTATTGAGAAAATACATGCCTAACCCAACGCATGTACTCACCTATGAAAAATTAGAACTGGAACCCGATCTTTCTTATTGCGAAGAGCCCGTCAGGATTCTTGATATGAGAGAACATGTGTGGAGAAACCGGATGACTCGTCTGGTAAAATTTCTATGGAGAAACCATAAGATGGAAGAGGAAACATGGGAACCGAGGAACTTATGATGAATAATCACCCAAGTCTTTTTATGAAGTAATATTCTAGAAATTTTGAGGACAAAATTATTTGAAGGAGGGGAAAATGTAACACCCCAAGCTTCTATGGTATGATTCTTTTTGAATAATATTATAGTGTGTGTTGTACGCAACTTCGAGTTCTAACACACCGCGACCAATCAAAGAAGTCATTATGAATATTAATACCCAATTTTTAAAATTTTATAAATTTTATCTTTCAAAATGGACATCATATTTGGATTCGGAATATCAAAATTATCCTAGGGTGAATTTTTGGTATTTTTCTGAAAACTTTCAATTTTTGATGAATAGTAAAAAAACACTGAGTTATTGTTTAAAAACGAATTTTTATTTAAATAATTATTTATTTTATTAAAATTTAATTAAGGTAAAAATAGATAAATAATACCTATATAAGTTCAATGTAATTCATTGGAGTTAGTTTCAAATAATTTTAGATATATAAAAATTTTATTGAACTTTTCACCGTATTTCACCCACCTCCTAGAAGAATTTGGAAATTTACATAAAACTTAATTTTACGGATTCTATGAGTGGAATTTCCAAAATTCGGGAGACAAGGTTAATATCAATGAGTAAAATGTGGTTCAATAAGATAAAAATAATTTTTGGTGAATAGTATCTTTTTACTTTTATTTTCCACGGAAAAAAGTAAATTGGGTAATTAAGGGAAAAAATGATATTAATATTACCCTAACACATGTCCTAATTCTATTGGAAAAGTGTATCTCGACCAAAAGAAACCTTAGGAATAAAATATTATCATTTAGGTCCACTTGGATTAGATTAGGACATTTATTATTATTTAATTCAATGAAGAGTTAAAAGAGTTAAAATCAAAGTTTAATTACTAAATCATTTTTAATATAGGGTTTTACATAAGATAAATTCGATTATAAATCTTCATTAGAAATTTAAAAAGATTTCATAAATAATGATATTTTATTTATAATTTTTAGACATTAAATTTTTTAATTTACTTATGACACAATGATGATGCAGTAATTACCTTATTAGTGAAATATTAAAATAATTGATATTATAAATACCCAAATATATATAATTTGAGACTTTTAATGAATTCCACAAATTTCATAGATTAATATGACATGTTATAGTTGATTAAATGTTTTTCAAAGTAATAATGCTGTTATGATTTTCAAAAAAATCAAATTCCAAATAGTGTCAAAATTGACATAAAAGAGTTTTTAAAACAAATATTATATTATTAATTCATATTATATTCCTAAAAATCTAATGTTCTGCCAAAGGACTTGTATCATGATAGGTTTATCATTAATGGAACACTTTGGGGTCTCTTGGATGTATATAGTAAGTTTATTAACTATATAGTATAAAAATACAAAGAGACATGGTAAGTGTCAAACCAATTAACTAAGAGTTAAAACTAAATGATAAGGTTAATATAATGACCCAAACTTGTCTAAAATAAATTGGTCGAAAGTATTTCGACCCATCCCAACCTTATAATTTTAATAATTCACTTTGGAGCAATTAGAAACCAAATATGAATTTATTATAAAATAAAACATTAGGTTTTTCCTATAGAGCCCCTCACCCCTCTTATAAAAGGGCACCCCTCCTTCTCATTAATTCACACCTTCGAAGACATTTGGCTTAGCCAACCTCCGCCCAAATATCCTCCAAAATTACCTCACTTTATCCTAGAGGCCTTAGTTTGATCATAAAGCCATCTTAAGGAGCCCTTTTGATCAAATCAAAAGGAAGAACCCGAAGAAGAGGTAACGTCTTAACCACCCTCTTTAAAGTTCATTACTTATTCAACTTCTTCTTTACTTGTTATTTCTATTCTAAAAAAATAACTCCATTATCTTCTATATACTGTGATGTTATTATAATTATAGAACAAACAAATTCACTATTCTATCCATCACTTGAATGACATGTCACCATACGTGCGTACGTACGGCCTACCGTCTCCACATTGTGGTGTAATTGTTATTCAATATATTATTATTTAGATGGGTATAATAATGATATATACTTCATGTAAATAATAAATATAACATGATAATTATTCTGTCTATATGATATAACATCCAATTATATATTATTTTAACATAAAAAGAATGATATTGTCGCTCGTGCGTACTTACGGATTACCGTTTCCACGAACGGGATGAGATTCATTCCCCATCGTATCCATTCAAGAATAAATTTTATTGGATGATTCAAAATAATATTTAATGACTTGATATCAGTCTGGATATGAATATGACACAAGCTATCCATAACAAACCTTGCTTACATAACAAAACAGACAAAGGAATCTAAATCCATTAACACCCGAAACGACGATAATAGTAAGATGTTATTAACAAATCAATGTTAAAAGATTATATATGATATCATATTAATGTATATGATTCTTGTATAATTTAATAACAATTATTTCACCATTATAGAAAAGGTTAACCAACCCTCTAATAAGGAAAGTACAAGGTAAGGGTTTATTGCACAATCTCTTCATTATTTGAGGTTGTTTATACGTAATTATCTACTGGGACCTCTTTATCATCCACATCCATGTTTCTTAAAATGTATTTCAAAATATTATTAATATTTTACAGAATATTGGTTAAAGTCATTTATACCCTTGTTTGACTTTTTATAATATGTTTATAAAGGAATCTTTCCATCTCTTTCCAAAAAGGTCCTTTTTAACCTTTTCGACATAATTAAGGTAAGAATGTTTTTTTAACTTATACGGTGGATGCAGCTATTTTACGTCGTTATAAATTGTAAAAGCTTCCCCTACAAGCTTATTAGAATATTTTCAAAGTAATTGTTTTATTTTATAATTATGTGACTTTAAAATAATTTTAAAAAAATAGATATTTCCCTTAAATAGTTTTGATTTCATCTATGTCAACATCCTTTGACGGATTTTAAGCTTATTTGAAGTTGATTTATTATGATAAAAAACTTCCATATTGTATTGAAGTTTTTGTGATATTTTTGACTGTGGATGTGTTATTTTTATACCAATCATGGTTTTTAGAGAATGTATTGACATTTCGTATGCTATTTTTAATACTAATGTTTATGTTATGTTTAAACCTATTAATATGAGGAATGCATTGGACGTAATAAGTGACAGGTGGAGCCCGCTATAGCTCCTCGATGCATCGGTAGGTCTTATGAGACAAACTAGTGTCTTGGCACGAGGCCTTGACAAAATCTTATTTGTAGTCTTGGCACGAGGCCTTGACTATGTGGTTATGATAGTCTGGCGTTATGCATTCCATCATTATGAAAGTGGTTATTGAAATTGCATGTGATTATTCGATTAGTGCAATATCCATGTGAATAAGTAAATGGAATTATTTCATTTTATCTTTGCCATATTATGTTGATGTTCAAGTTTAAAAGGATTTTGTTTTAGTTATACATTGCCTTAAATGTTTATGATTATTTATTAAAGTTTCCGCTATATTGTTATCCTTACAGGGAATCTGAGCTCACCCCTTTCAGTGTTTTTTTTCAGGATGTGAAGAGGTAATTTATGAATGACCTACAGGGAAAGTAAGTGGGGATATGAGTGTGGACTATGAAGACTATGTTTTTGTAGTTTTCATTTTTATGATGTAATGTAAGACTTAAGAATATATCTAGTGTTTCCAAGGCTACTAAACTAATCGGTCTTTCGAGACTTGATCTTTCTTATGATAATGCCAATGTTATGTAATAATGCACCGACTCCGAGTATCTGGGGTCAGGGAGTTACAGTTGTTATCAGAGGAAGTATAGTACAAACCATGGAAGATAGATTTAGATAAACTCTGATTAGAGCACATAGCCCTAAGATAGTCTTTGAGGATTAGTATAGAAGAACTTCTTAGAATTTTGGTATTGTAGAGATTTTTTGAGTTTTATGAGCAATACATCCCTTTCTGGATACGAGCAGGTAGAGGCAGCTCTGGCACAAATGTACCTAGGGGTAAAACCCAAAAACCCCACTTTGAGCTAGACTTGAACGGGAACTGGTGCATGACAACGAGCCATACTGCACTCTTGGTTACGACACTCCCGGGGGATATGCTTAGGATTATTCTCATTTTATTTAAAACCCATTATGAAGGGTTTATGAGTATATACTTCCTCAAATAAATTTTTTTTATGATTATGGATTATATCCATAAACTGTTGAATCTATGTTAAGTGTTTTACAAGTTTGGAATTATGTATTTATATTTATAAATAATCTAGTTTATGACATTGTTTAGAAATGGCGCCTAGTGGAAGGAATGGAAACCATATCAATGCATGCACTCCATGTAGGGATTTCCCTCCTGCTCAAGATAATTATAGTAAAGCTAGGGATGCAACTAGTGCTGAAAAGCTAATCACCATACTAGGACAACTCACTAAGGTTATGAATAATAAACTTACCCATATAGAGCACCCTGATCCACAGCGTGGATGATCAATGGTAGATCGCTTCATGAGGCAAAAAACACCAACATTCAAGGGTAGTACAAATCCCTTGGTATCTGAGCAATGGATAAATTCATTAGAGAAAATATTCCATGCCTTGGGGAGTAGTGAAAGGGAAAAAGTTATCATGGCAGTTTATCGCCTCACTAGAGATGATGATCAATAGTGGTCATTGATACAAAACATGAAGGAAGATGTTGAAGTATCAGATATGTAATGGAGGGAGTTCAAAGATATGTTCTTAGAAAAATACTTTCCTCGAGACCATCAAGAAGATATGGAAAGTCAATTTCTGAGTCTGAGGCAGAAAGAGGATGAGGATGTGGAAAAGTATGAGGCTAACATTACAAGGTTAGCGAGGTATGCTGCAGATTATATAGGTAACCCAAGAAGTAAGATTGATCGTTTCATTGATGGGTTAAAACCATTTCTCCATAAAGCATTAGTCTCACAAACCATCTCGTCATATGAAGATATTGTATCGTGTGTTATCAAGATAGAAAAGGAATTCTCTATGTCTTATGACTTTACAGCAATGAAAGAGAAGAAGAGATCTGCTGATCAATTTGGAAATGGAAATAAGCGGAATAAGGGAAAAGTTGAAAATCCATCCTGTAGTAAATTTGCGAAGAAACACCCTGGTACTTTCCTAACAGGAATGGGAGTCTATTACAAGTGTGGTGAAAAGGCCACCAAGCTCATGATTGCAAGGGAAAGAGAGTTGCTGTCAACGTGGAATTCCATAATTGTAGAGAGATGGGACATTATGAAAATGAATTTCCTAAGAGTTAGGGGAAATTGCCTCAGAAAAGGCCAAGGGATCAAGGCTAATCTTATGATATCACTACTGCTGAGGTAGAAGCACTGAAAGACGTGGTGTCAGGTAACTTAATGGCTTCCTCAAGTTTAGTAAATGCTTTATTTGATTCTGGATCATCGCATTGTTTCATATCTTCCCAGTTTGCTAAAAAATGAGATATTTCCAATTTTATTTAACAAGAGAGTTGTCAGTAAAAACCCCTAAGGTAAGTATCATTGCAACAATGTTCTTTGGATCCGTTCCCATTAGGTAATATAAATGTTCTTTATCTGCTGATATCATCGTCATACCCATGACTGAAATTGATATAATCCTCGGTATGGATTGGATTTCAGACCATGATGTGAAGATTTATTATAAGAAGAAGGAGTTTATGATTTTTGATGATGATGATAAGGAACACCTTATCTTTAGAGTAGAATCTTCACCACCCAATTCTTATCTTTATCCACCCCCAGTAGCTCATCTAAATTCAATTATCTAGGAGGAAAAGAATGAAATAACTGTGGGTGTGGAAAAGAATGTTCAAATAGATGATGTACCTATTGAGAAAGGATATGTAGATATGTTTCTGGAAGATTTAACTGGACATCCTCCAGAATGAGAAGTTGAGTTCTCCATTGATTTAATTCCTAGATCAAGGCCTATATTGAAGGCCCCTTATAGAATGACCACTGTGGAATTAGTTGAACTAAAGAAACACCTGGAGGAATTGAGTAATAAGGGATTTATTCGCCCTAGTGTTTCTCCATGGGGATCCCCTGTTCTTTTTGTTAAGAAGAAAGATGGATCTATGAGTTTGTGCATTGACTACAGGGAGATCAATGCTATAACAATAAAAAACAAGTATCCCCTACCTACCATTGATGATTTATTTGACCAACTGCATGGAGCTCAATAATTTTTAAATAATGACCTTCGATTAGGATACCATCAGTTGTTTGTGAAGAAGTAAGACATTCTGAAGACAGCATTTCTAACAAGGTACAGTCATTATGAGTTTACAGTAATGCCTTTTGGGCTGACTAATGCTCACTTTGTATTCATTGATCTAATGAAAAGAGTTTTCAAGTAGTATCTTGATGACTTTGTAGTGGTATTTATCAATGATATTTTGGAAAACTCCAAATTCTACAAAGATCATGAAAATCACTTGCACATTATATTGAAGACTCTTAGAAGACATGAATTATATGGGAAGTTTAGCAAGTGTGAATTCTGGTTTCAAGAGATTTCTTTTCTTGGCCATATTGTCTCTAAGGATGGAATCCCTGTTGATCCTTCTAAGACCAATGGAATCCAAGAATGGATAGCACCAACTAGTATAACCGAGGTACACAGTTTTATTGGTTTAGCAGGTTATTATCGATGTTTCTTCCAGAATTTTTCCTGATTGGTTAACCCATTATTGAAACTCACACATAAAGGGGTTAAATTTGTCTGGACAAAATAGTGTGAAGAACATTTTGAAAAACTAAAGAGAAGATTAGTCAATGCTCCTATATTGACTCTACCATCGGGGAATGATGGGTTCGTTATTTATAGTGATGCAGCAATGAAAGGACTTGGTTGAGTCCTTATGTAGAATGATATAGTTATTTCTTATACATCACGATAGCTGAAAATTCATGAGCAAAACTATCCTACTCATGATCTTGAGTTAGATGCTGTAATCTTTGCTATGAAGATATGGAGAAATTATATATATGGTGAGAAATGTGAGATTTAACTGATCAAAAGAGTTTGAAGTATATTTTCTCACAGAAATAACTCAACATGAGGCAAAGGAGATGGATTGAACTACTCAAGGATTGGGTTTGCACGATACACTACCACCCGGGGAAGGCAAATAAGGTGGCAGAAGCTTTGATCAGAAAGGATCATGGAGTGTTAAACATGATGAGAATTGAAAGGGATCCTATTTTCATGGATCTAGTGAAGATGGATATGGGAATCACCATGGAAGGTGAAACATATATGCTTTTTCAAATGGTTACCAAACCAATTTTACTAGAAAGAATAAAGAGTTATCAGACCGGTGATGATGAGTTACAAAGGAAGATTAAAGCTTTGAATGAGGGGAAATTGAGTGACTTTGTGTATGAAGATGGAATTTTGAATTTTGGGAAGGGACATTGTGTTCCTGATATACCTGATCTAAAAAGAGAATTGTTGGATGATGCTCATAATTCCAATTTTTCTATACACCCTGGGAGCACCAAAATGTATAGAGATTTGAAGGAAAATTTTTGGTGGGACAACATAAGAGGGTGATTGCTGATTTTGTATCAAGATGTATGGTTGGTCAACAAGCTAAAGCTGGAAGGCAACAACATGGTGGAGTATTGAAACCTTTTCCCATACCTGAGTGGAAATGGGATAATATCACGATGGACTTTGTCATGGGACTACCAAAGACTCCTAGAAGGAACGATGGAATATGGGTCATTGTTGATTTTATTACCAAGTCAGCACATTTTATTTTTATAAGGGAGGATTTACCACTTGAACATCTAGCAAGGCTATATGTTAATGAAGTTGTGAGGCTTTATGGAGTACCCCTATCTATTTTCTTGGATCGTGATCCCCGTTTTACATCATCATTCTGGAAAAGTCTTCAAAAGGACTTGGATACTGAACTTCATTTGAGAACTGCTTACCACCCTCAAATAGATGGACAATCGGAACGAACTATTCAAACCTTAGAAGGCATGTTGAGATCATGCACACTTTACTTTCAGGGTATGTGGGATCAATATTTACCACTGGTAGAATTTTAATATAACAATAGTTTCTATTCAAGTATTCGGATGGCACCATATGAAGCGTTGTGCGGAAAGAGAAGTCACATACCAACCTATTGGGATGATGTCGGTGAAAGAAAACTTGTTGGCCCAAAACTAGTGGAGTAAATGTTGGAAAAGGTAAAGGTAATCCAAAACCACATCAATGAAGCTCAAAGTAGGTAGAAAAGCTATGCCAATAATCGAAGGAAGGATTTGGAATTTCATATAGGAGATCATGTTTTCTTGAAGGTATCTCAATGGAAGAGAGTCATACATTTCGGTAAGAAAGGTAAATTGAGTCCTAGGTACATCGGACCTTTCGAAATTCCAGAATGAATTTTGGTTGTATCATACTGTTTGACAATGCCGCAAAATCTCTCCAAAGTTCACGATGTGTTCCACGTATCACTGTTGATAAAATATATGCCTGACCCAACGCATGTACTCACCTATGAGGAATTAGAACTGGAACCCGATCTGTCTTATTGCGAAGAGCCCGTCAGGATTCTTGATATGAGAGAACAAGTGCTAAGAAACCAGATGCCTCGTCTGGTAAAAGTTATATGGAGAAACCATAAGATGGAAGAGGCAACGTGGGAACCCAAGGTACTTTTGAAGAAAAATCACCTGAGTATTTTTATTCTGTAATATTCTAGAAATTTCGAGGATGAGATTATTTGAAGAAGGGGAGAATGTAACACCCCATGCTTCTATGGTACGATTCTCTTTGAATAATACAGTAGCATGTGTTATATGCAACTTCGAGTTATAACACACCGCGACCAATCAAAGTAGCCGTTATGAATAATAATACCCACTTTTTGAAATTTTATAAATTTTACCTTTCAAAATGGACTTAATATTTGGATTTGGAATATCAAAATTTGCCTAGGGTGAATTTTTTGTTTTTTCTGAAAACATTCAATTTTTGATGAATAGTAAAAAAACACTGAGTTATTGTTTAAAAACGAATTTTTATTTAAATAATTATTTATTTTATTTAAATTTAATCAAGGTCAAAATAGATAAATAATACTTATATATGTTCAATGTAATTCATTGGAGTTAGATTAGAATAATTTTAGATATATAAAAATTTTATTGAACTTTTCACCATCTTTTTCCCACCTCCTAGGAGAATTTGGAAATTTACATAAAACATAATTTTACGGCTTCTGTGAGTGGAATTTCGAAAATCCGAGAGACATGGATAATATAAAGGAGTAAAATGTGGTTCAATAAGATAAAAATAATTTTTGGTGAATAGTATCTTTTTTACTTTTATTTACCACGGTAAAAAGTAAATTGGGAAATTAAGGGTAAAAATGATATTAATATTACCGTAACACAAGCCCTAATTATATTTAAAAAGTGTATCTCGACCAAAAACAACCTTAGGAATAAAATATTATCATTTAGGTTCACTTGGATTAGATTAGGACATTTATTATTCTTTAATTCAAAGAAGGGTTAAAAGAGTTAAAATCAAAGATTAATTACTAAAACATTTTTAATATAGTTATACATAAAATAAATTCGATTATAAATTTTCATTGGAAAGCTAAAAATATTTATTACATAATGATATTTTATTTATAAATTTTAGACATTAAATAATTTAATTTAGTTATGACACAATGATAATGCAGTAATTACCATATTAGTGAAATATTAAAATAATTGATATTATAAATACCCAAATGAATATAATTTGAGACCTTTAATGAATTCCACGAATTTAATAGATTAATATGACATGTTATAGTTGATAAAATGAATTAGGTTCTAAAAAATCGTTCTGTTATAAGTTTCAAAAAAATCAAATTCCAAATAGTGTCAAAATTGACATAAAAGAGTTTTTAAAACAATTATTATATTATTAATTCAAATTCTATTCTGAAAAATATAAGGTTCAGACAAAAGACTTGTATCATGATAGGTGTTTCATTAATGGACCACTTTGTGGTCTCTTGGATGTATATAGTATGTTTATTAACTATATAATATTAAAATACAAAGTGACATGGTAAGTGTCAAGCTAATTAACTAAGAGTTAAAACTAAAAGATAAGTTTAATATAATGACCCAAAGCTGTCTAAAATCTATTGGTTGAAAGAATTTAGATCCATACCCACCATATACTTTTAATAATCCACTTTGGAGCCATTAGAAAGTGAATATGAATTTATTATAAAATAATACTTTAAGTTTTTCCTAAAGAGCCTCTCACCCCTCTTATAAAAGGGAACTCCCCCATCTCCTTAATTCACACCTTCAAAGCCATTTGGATCAGAAAAACTCTGCCCAAATATCCTCCCAACATCACTCAATTCATGTTATAGGCCTTATTTGCATCATAAATCCAACCTAAGGAGCCCTTTTGTTCAAATCAAAAGGAAAAACCTGAAGAAGAGGTAACGTCTTAACCACCCTCTTTAAAGTTCATTTATTCTTCAACATCTTATTTCCTTGTTATTTCCATTCTAAAATAATAACTCTAGTATATTATATATACTGTGATGTTATTATAATTATGGAACAAACAAATTCATTATTCTATCCATCCCATGAATGACATGTCACTATACGTTTGTACGTACGGCCTACCGTCTCCATGTTGTGGTGTAATTGTTATTCAATATATTATTAATTAGATGGGTGTAATAATGATGTATACTTCATGTAAATAATAAATATAACATGATAATGGTTCTATCAATATGATATACCATCCAATTATATATTATTTTAATATCAAAAGAATGATATTGTCGCTCGTGCGTACGTACGGAGTACCGTCTCCATGAACGGGATGAGATTCATTTCCCATCGTATCCATTCAAGACTAAATTTTATTGAATGATTAAAATAATATTTAAGTATTTGATATCATTATAGATATGAATTAAATATAGCCTATCCATAACAAACATGGCTCACGTAACAAAATAGACAAAGGAAATTGAATCCATTAACACCCGAAACGACGATAATACTAAGATGTTATTAACAAATCCTTGTTAAAAGATCATATATGATATCATATTAATGTATATGATTCTTGTATAATTTAATAACAATTATTTCACCATTATATAGGAGGTCAACCAACCCTCAACCAAGGAAAGTACAAGGTAAGGGTTTATTTCACAATCTCTTCATTATTCGAGGTTGTTTATACGTAATTATCTATTGGGACCTATTTATCATCAACATCCATGTTTCTTAAAAATTTACTTCAAAACATTCTTAATATTTTACAGAATGTGGGTTAAAGTCATTTATACCCTTGTTTGACTTTTTATATGATTTTTATAAAGGAATATTTCTGTCACTTTCCAAACAAGGTCCGTTTTATCCTTTTTGACAGAATTAAGGTAAGAATGTTTTTTTCAACTTATACGGCAGATGCAGCTATTTTACACCATTATAAATCGTCGAAGCTTCCCTTATAATCTTAGAAGAATATTTTCAAAGTAAATTTTATATTTTATAATTATGTTTGTTTTAAATGATTAAAAAACAGATATTTCTCTAAAATAGTTTTGATTTCATCTATGTCAACATCCTTTGATGGATTTTTAGCTTATTTGAAGTTGATTTATATGATACAAAACGTCAATATTGTATTGATGTTTTTCTAATATGTTTTACTGCGGATGTGTTATTTTTATACCATTCATGGTTTATAGAGAATGCATTGACATTTCGTATGCTAGTTTTAATACGAATGTTTATGTTAAGATTAAACCTGTTCATATGAGGAATGCATTGGAATTAATAAGTGACGGGTAGAGCCCTCTATAGCTACTCAATGCAGCGGTAGGTCTCATGAGACAAACTAGTGTCTTGGCATGATGCCTTGACAAAATCTTATTTGTAGTCTTAGCAAGAGGTCTTGACTATGTGGTTATGACAGTATGGCATTATGCATTCCCTCATTATGAAAGTGGTTATTGAAATTTCATGTGATTATTCGATTAGTGGAATATCCATGTGAATAAGTAAATGGAATTATTTCATTTTATGTATTCCATATTATGCTGAAGTTCAAGTTTAAAATTATTTTTTATAGTTATACATTGCTTTAAATGTTTATGCTTATTTATGAAAGTTTCTGCTATATTGTTATCCTTACTGGGCATCTGATCTCACCCCTTTCGATGTTTTATTTCTTCTAGGATGTGAAGAAGTAATTTATTAATGACCTACAGGGATAGTAATTGGGGATATGAGTGTGGACTATGAAGACTATGTTGTTGTAGTTTTCATTTTTATGATGTAATGTAAGACTTATGAATATATCTAGTGTTTACAAGGCTACTAAACTAATCGGTCTTTCGAGATTTTATCTTTCATGTGATCATGCCAATGTTATGTAATAATGCACCGACTCTGGGTAACTGGGGTCGGTGCGTTACAGCTACCCTCACTATGTAAAGCATACAAGAATATATCATCTAATAAGTAATATCAAGGGTACCCCTCTACTACATCCCCACTAGTTTTCCGCTTTGCCCCAATGTCGCACGTCCTGAGCATCTCTCTCTAAAAAGGCATTCCCGTAAACACTTGGGTGAAGCACCACAATATGCACCCCATGAAACAAAGCCACCACGTCCGCACACCAAAGTAACCAGGTAGTTTTTGGGATCCACCAAATCTCGCATAACGTGTATCATACGTCAGGTATTATACCTCAAGCCATTTTAACCCATACACTGAGTAAGGATCCTCAAGCCATCACAGCCTATACATGTTACACCTATAGTAGTACATAGAAAATTATATCCAGAATATATGTGTGTGAATAACCAGAAGCCATTACAGCCCTCTACACACATATATGGGGAAAACTAACCAATGTGCCTGCCAGTACCAGTAACTACCAATAGAAGAGAGAAGGGCCAAAGGGGGTAGTCAGCCATCCATCCACCCACCATAATGTTGGGGAAAACACCCACTAGGGCTCAGAATCACTGAGGTTTCAGTTTTACTTACTGATAGGGTGGAGTAGCGTATATAAAGACAAAAGTACTGGATATATTATATCTTACAACCACACAATGGGAATTACCTAGTCTTAGACACAACTGCAGCTAACGTCTCTCAGACTCTGGGCTGCTACTTCTAAGACTAGGTATCCTATAAGCACACAACCATTTAAAGAGATTTATTAGATTACTTCATTCCATTTTTATCAGTTACAGTGTATGTTAATTACGTCATTAAACATTAATTAACCATGAACAATTCCACATGAAATTTCATTAGCATCGAACCAAAAGTTAGTTGTTCTTTTAAAAATTACAACCTCATCATTATGTTCCAGCATCTCTATCCCCATGGTATACCGCCATTTATTCAATTATTCATTATAGAAAATTTTTTCCACATTCCTAGGCATTCTATAAAAACATTATATACTAATAAAGACATGGGGGATCAACACGGTGAGTAGATGTACTACCTGTCGAGTATTTGACGCTTATAGTAAAAGAATATACCCATCCTTCCTTGAGAAGCTAAACACAGAAAGCATGTGGCATACCCCGTGTGTCTTCACCTCTTTTAGAAGAAGGTTAAGTAAGACCAGCTGCCTTGAGCAGTGGGGAAAAGTAAAGTAGATAAACAACCAATCAAAATTACCAAGCATCCAACAATCACATCCACTCCATTCCATCATCCCTGGTGTCCTTCCTGACACCCACATGCATAAACCAATGCATCTCACCACTCTAGGTGTCTTCTACTACCACAACCAAAATCCTCCATGCCCTCTCACATCACAACATCCATCTAGGACCACATCACAGCACAAACAACATGAAAACAAACACCACATTTAACTGGGATCTTGGCCCTTTAATAATCAAGAGGGTAACTCAGAACCCTTTAAGGAATTATCAAACAATCAGTTCATTAATCCATCTTGAATTAACAGATTTATTATTCATAGGTTCCAAATTTGGGAAACCTAATCAAAATGCTATCACAAAAAATTAAACATGCTTACAACCCCAATTTGATTAACATAGAATTACAACTATAACTAGATTCGTTTACATGCCTCTTTATCTTTATCCAAAAATTATCAATTAATCCCAATTTACGTTCAATACCAATTTCCATCAAGAATGAACAGCTAATAAAATAAATCATAGATATCAAACTATCTAGCAAAACATGAGGTAATAACATGTGATCGATATCAATTTATTTATCCTATTAAAATATTAATTATTTCAATTCCATTTTCTTCTAGTGGGATTAAACATGCTAACAATACAGTTTCACGTAAAAGAAAAGAGAAGAAACGAATCCCCTACCTCGAAGAGTTCTTGTTGTTCTTTATCCACACAACAGGTCACGATCCTCCTCTCGCACCAACTACATCCACTCGAGGATTCCACAGTATGACCGCACCAGCAAAACCCCAAGAAAACCCCAATTAGAAGCATGTATATTAGATGCTATAATATATAAGGGAGAAATAGGAGATGATTATCCCAAAGGAATTACGATAACACATGCCTTATATCAAGGATTGACCGATACAGCTTAGTTGCAGCAAAAAAGAGTGGAACCGATCCAAGGAGTAATGTTTTACTGCGCGAGTCCTACGGGAAGGATTGATTGGTTCTAGCATCTCATAGCTGAGAACAAAGAGGAAGGACAAGGGAGGATGATATCTTGTCCCTTTTGAAGATTTAATGGGTTGACAGTTTAAAATATGCTTAATTCCCCTTTAAAAAGGATCTCATTAACCCACGTGGTTTGACTAAGTAAAAAAATCCCGATCCATAGGAATAATTAATATAGGATTTAATGTCTTTGAATCATCCATCATAATTTCAGGGTTGCAACGTCACAGACGATTCGCCGTTCCAACACTGTATGAGGGAGATATGTTGGATGCAATATCCTGTAATATTAATAATAATAATATTGGGTATTTCATGGACCCGAGCCACAAACCATAATTTAATATCCCACATTAGACATTAATCAATCGTATTAATGATAGGATCACATTTCCACTGATGAGAAGTCAATTGGACATCGCACGCGAGAGTTATGGCGGGTCGAATATTTAAAAATAATATTAAATCTATTAATTCACCAAAGTTTCAGGTACCTGATTAGAAAACCTGAAAAAGAAATCCAATATTGGACTCATAAATTCTGTATTGAAGTCTGGGTCACACTGCTTCTGATGGTTCGTGAAGTCAAGGTCACGCGAGGAGGATACCATCAAAATTCAGTTTTCCCAACGAAAATAACAATTACATTATTATATTATTATTATTTTTAATTTAATTTAATTTAATTCCTTAAATTCTCAAATTCAAAATCCACGCACAAAATCTCTCCAATTTGGTGCGCATCACCCCATTCCACCTTGACTGATTTCCCTTTTTTTAAACTTATTTATTTTATTGCTTTAAATTTTAAATCTTTCATTACATTAAACTCTTTCTCTCTCCAATATATTTCTCTCTTCCACAATTCCCTCACGCTCTAAAAAAAGTGGTGCCTCCCCTTCATTGAATCATCTTTTAACTTATTTATTTTATTTTAACATTTTTGGCATTAATATCATAATAATTATTAAAAGTGAATAAATGTTAAATCACTGACACACAACTTTATTTCCACGCCTCCTCCTTCCCCCCATGTGCTACTTGTGTGTGGCACCCAACTCCATTCTCACTTAAATGTTATTATTAAGAAAATTAATAATAATAAAACTCATTATTAATGTTCTAATTAAATCCCATTAAATTAGATTACCATGGTTATTCTCATATTAAATTTAAACCATTCCATTTAATAAATCACACAATAAAATCAACCATTACCATTTATTGTTTAATATAATAGTAATAAATCCTATTTCAATTTCATCAATGGGTCTCCATCATTATCATTAATAATAATTATTATTATTGATGCCCATTATTATCTTATAATTACTCCCTATCTCCAATAAATTAAATATTTCTCCCATGAAACTCATGAAACCTCTTCCTAACACTAACTTTCACAAAGTAATAGACCAGAGAGGTTCGGGACATTACATCAGATACCTCTCAAAACATTCTCATCCCCGATAATTCAAAACCAATCTAAAGAGGCAAAAAAAAAAGAAACGGGGTCCGAACAACCACCCATCGAGATACCTCTCAAAAGAGAGAAAGACACAAATTCAACAAAATAAATTCATAAATAAAACATGAAATGTCTAACCACAAAGGGGAAATCGTTACATGAAAAGAGTTAAGCATCAAACAACTCTGGGTACTGAGCACGTGTCTGTTACTCACGTTCCCAAGTACTCTCCTTCATTCCACTGTGCCACCAAAAGACACGAAATAAGGGGATATAATGCCTACGCAACACCTTCTCCTTGCAGTCATGGATCTCCACAGGTCTCTCCTCAAATTTTTCATCATCATCAACATCGATCTCTCCCCAATCGATAATGTGGGAGTCATCATGAAGATAATGGCGGATCTGTGATACATGGAAAACATCATGTATCCGACTCATCTGTGGGGGAAGTGATATTCGATATGCCACATCTCCAACATGAGATAAAACCACAAAAGGACTGACAAACCGGGGAGAAAGCTTACTTCCATGACCAAACCTTCATTGGCCACGATGGGGAGTCACCTTAAGAAACACACGATCCCCAACATTAAACTCTAAGGGCCACCTTCTTTGATCATCATATGATTTCTGATGATCTTGCGCTGTCTTTATCCTCTCATGAATCACCTAAACCATCTCTGTTGTATTCTGCACTAGTTCTAGTCCGAGAATTGCTGACTCTCTGACCCGAGTCCAGCATAACCGAGAATGGCAAGGCTGGCCATACAAGGATTCAAACAACGCCATGACGATGGTGGAGTGAAAACTATTATTGTAATAGATCTCTACCAAGGGTAAGTGCCTCATCCATGAACCTCCAAAATCAAGAACTCAAGAGCGTAACATGTCTTCAAGAGTCTGGATGGTATGTTCTGTCTGACCATCCGTTTGAGGGTGAAACGAAGTGATAAGGCATAATTGAGAACCAAAATCATGCTGGAGACCTCTCAACACCCTGGAGGTAAAATGAGGGTCTCGATCAGAAATGATATTCCTAGGGACTCCATGAAGTCTAACCACGTCCTCTAGATACTTCCTCTACAAAACTTCAACTGAGCACGACTCCTTGATCACTATGAATTGGGCTGATTTTGTTAAACGATCCACTACCACCCAAATAGCATCATGTCCTCCCGGAGCTTGAGGTAAACCTGTATCAAAGTCCATTGATATGTCCTCCCACTTCAACTGAGGAATATATAATGACTGGAGAAGACCACGAGGAACATGGTGTTCAGCCTTCACCTTCTGGCAGACTAAACATCGAGACACAAACTCCGCAACCGCACGCTTCAGCCCAGGACACCAAAACTGACTCCTCAAGGATCGGTACATCATTGTCCCACCAGGATGTACTGCTATGGGGGAACTATGGAACTCTCAGAGAACCATCTCGCGCATCATCAAGGAAACAAAAATCCTTCCAAGATACAACACTCAGTGTTGTTCGTCCTCCGACCAACCATCAGGGGCCTCACCACAAACAACTCGGTCTCTCCAGACCTCCACCTCAAGATCCCCCAACTGGGACTCTTCCGCCTACTGCACCAGGGATTACTATACCATCATCTGAAAAAGAGAACCTCTACCCCCAACTTCTTCCATATCAAGATGCAATGCTGACAGTTCTTCTATTACTCTCTAGGAATCACCGGATTCACGCACAGCATCACTACGTGAATTTTAGCTCAGTGCATCAGCTACAACATTCCGTTTTCATGGTGTATACGATATTTCGAAGTCATATTCTTGTAAGAAATCCATTCACTGACGATGTCGTATGTTCATGTAACATTGGGAGAAAACGTACCTCAAACTCTTATGATCAGTGAAAACCAAAAAGCGCTCACCAATGAGGTAATGTATCCACAACATTAGAGAAAACACCACTCATGCCAACACAAGATCATGGGTGGCATAGCTGCGTTTACGGGGATGCAACTGCCGAGACCAATAAGAAACCACTTACCTCTACTGCATGAGAACATAGATGAATCCTAGATGTGAAGCATCGCAGAAAACATCAAACTGCACTCCCTCAGCTAGAAGACAAAATGTCGGAGCACTTACTAACTTCTCCTTTAGATAATTGAATGCTCCCTAACATTGATCAGTCCATATGAATTACTAATCCTTCTAGTTCCAAGTTGTCATAGGAGTCTCAAATCATGAGAAATTGGCTACGATCCTCCTACAGTAGCCTGCAAGACCAAGGAAACTTCGCACCTCTAACACTATCTTGGGGGATTCCCAAGACACAACTGCTTATACCTTTGATGGATCCACAACTACTCCCTATTTTAACACAACATCCCCCAAGAAATGGACTTCTCAATCCCAAAACTCACACTTCTACAACTTCTCGTACAACTGATGTTGGTGAATAACTCCCAAAATGCCTCGTAGATGCTCTGCATGCTCCTCTTCAGATGTAGAGTACACAAGGATGTCATCGATGAACACTACCATGAATTTGTCTAGGAACTCATAGAACACAACATTCATCAATCCCATGAATAATTCTAGAGAATTCATCACACCAAATGGCATTTCAACGAACTCATAATTCCCTTGATGAAAACGGAACGTAGTCTTCAGAATATCCTCATCCTTCACACACATCTGATGATATCCTGACCGCAAGTCGATCTTTGAGAACCAAATTGGACCCTTCAGTTGATCGAATAAATCATCAATTTGAGGAAGAGGATAGTGATTCTTTATTTTCACTTTGTTTAAGTGACGATAAACGAAACACAACTGCAAACTGTCATCGGCCTTCTTCCGGAACAAAACTGGTGCACCTTATGGGGACACATTTGGCCGAACAAAACCGCACTACAACAGACCATCAAGATGTATACATAGCTCTCGTAACTCTGAAGGGGACATACTATATGGAGACATAGAAATAGAAGATGCTCCTGGCTGAAGCTCGATCTCAAACTCGACCTCTCGTCAAGGGGGTAATGCTACAACCTCTTCTAGAAAGACATCAGGGTACTCCTCTATGACCCCAGGAGATGCCAACTGGAGAACTTATAAAGAACTCAGCATCATCTCAGCCATCACGTATGATAAGGATGGAACACACCTATGACCTACCCGAGGGTCTCACTCACCAACAAACACCACTTGATCTCCATCCACACTAATGAAGACGTCCTTTTTCCTGAATCAATCCACCATATCCTGCACCGAATACAACCAATCCATGCCGAGGAAGACATCATATGGTTTTATTCATAAACACATGAAATCTCCCCACGAGTGGTGTTTCCCCAACACTAGATCACAGTCTCCATATACATCAAACAAGTCAGCTCGACCTCCAACTAGCGTAGTCAACGCGGAGGGCACTGGAAGCCTCTCTAACTCAAGTCCCAAAGCATGGACATGGGTAGGTGATAAGAAGGAGTATGTCACTCCTGAATCAAACAAGGCATACACCATTGTAGAAAAAAAATCAAAGGGTACCTCGAAAGACACCTGACTCGCCTAGAGCTGGCAATGATAGAGCATGAAGCTGACCACAACCTCCTCCACGACCTCTCTGACCTTGATGAAGACCACCACCATAGCAGCGCTCTACTCTCTAAGGATGAGGAACGCCATGGAGATGTCCTCTACCTACCCCATCTACCCTCTGCTGATCTAAAGCTGGTGCAACTGGGTGCTGCTACCTCGGCTGAAACTGCCTCAATGGAGGAACCTGGAGCGTAGTGCCCGGTGCACGATGACCGCTCTGAAAGGTCGGGCACTCTCGCTGCTGATAGCCACAAACACCACAAGAAAAATAAGCACATGATCCCTTGGCATAGTCCTGAGAGTTGCGGCCTCTGGAGAGACGAGATGTGAAGGTCTGGGACCTACCCTCAGCTGAACAGAAACTCTGCTACCCTAAAAACCGAGAACCCCGGACCAGAGCACTACTACGTGAAGAATAATGCTGATTCTGCTCTCATGATGATCCGGTCCTGGACAAAGTCCTCTCAACAACCTCTACCCTCACCAGTACCTCAAGATACATCTTTAGCATAAATGGGGTGACTTGGCGCTACATCTCTGGATGCAAAGCCTCCTCAAAATGCCTCACCCTAGCCTCCTCATCTGGTAACAGGTCCAAAGAATATCGTAAAAGGTTCCTGAAATGGATTCTAAACTCTCGAACACTGGAGCTCCCCTATCGAAGTGTAAGAAGCTCCTAATGATTGGAAACCTGCACAGTCGAAGAAAGAAACTCGACTCTAAACCTGTCTCGGAACTCCTACCATGATATCGTTGACTCCTCACGATCCTCGAGGAACAAGAACCACCACTGCCTTGCTACTCCACATAGAATTGTCACAACCAAGGACACCCAGTGCTCCTTCCGAGCACAAATCGAACTGAATCTGGTCTCAACCTCCTCTAACCAGTATTCCGTAACTGCATATGAAACAGAGCCCTCATACTTCTACAGACTCTGGCACTGAAACTCTTGGAGTTTCTTCTTCCAAGTGTCGTCATCGTCAACCTCTACACTACGACTATCTGCTGGAACAGCCTGCTGGTCATTTTCTGTGCAAACCTGACGAGGGCGTCGACCTTGATCCATACCTGTAAAATAAAAACCATTAGAGTTCCTAAACCCATAATATTAAATACTCATCATTAATTAATTAATTGTTATCTTTTATTCATTTTAGTCTAACCAATCCCATGTTCTACCCATTCAAACATAGGCACATGGAAGAATGATTCATGATCCTTTCCTAGGTCTCTACACTGTAACTAGTATCACCTTGTTTAGTAGCCATTTTAAACATAAATGTCTATACATAAGATCATTGGAGGCCCTAAACGCATATTTCTTAGCCGATCTTTAGTGTTTACATCACTTACTAAACATGAATGACACTGTTACCCTACTAACCCATGCAACCTCACCTGTGCCTAACTCCATACTCCATCCTATCCCTCAACCAGACCTCTGATACCAGTCTATCCTGACCCCCTCCCCACAAAGTGTACCCCTCATTGGTCTACAATGTGAAAAGGGAGATAATGACCCGCGAGTCTCACCTCCAGTAGGCCCCGGGTTGGCTACTAGCACCGAGGGTATAATAAACACACAAATGGGAGGCATTACCCTCTAAGAGAACACATGCAGAAGAGAGAGATAAGATAAACACCAAAAAACTCCAAATCAGAACTGAAATATAAAAGAAACCCAATTGAACGTATTTAATTCCATGCAAAAGTGCTACAACTAGAAGGGGAAAAGCAGTAAGTACCCAAAAGAAAGTAAAAACAGCAGCAACCACAAGCCTGAACAACACCTGCAACTCCAAGCTAGTAGAAACCATCTTGATCTCCAACTTGCTCCAAGTGACCTTAAAAATAGTTCATATATACATAGGCTGAGTATAACAATATACACAATAGGGTCCTCCCTAAAGCCTCTCATGCAAAGAAAATAAATCATGCTAAAGCACAATAAAAAACAAGTGAAACTAACTCATCACCTAACCAGGTATACTATGCTCCCAACCTCACCATGGCTACCCTCACCAAGTAACGCATAAAAGAATATATCATATAATAAAGAATATCAAGGGTGCCCCGCTAATACTTAACCACTGGTTTTCTGATTTTCCCCAATGTCGCACGTCCTATGCGTCTCTCTCAAAAAAGGCTATCCCATAGACACCTGGGCAAAGCCCCACAATATGCACCGCATGCAACAAAACCACCATGTCCACACACCAAAGTAACCAGGTAGTTTCTGGGAGCCACTACAACTCACATAACGTGTATCATACGTCGATTATTATACCTCATGCCATTATTTCCCATACACTGAGTAAGGATCCTTAAGCTATCACAACCTATACATGTTACACCTATAGTAGTACATAGAAAAAAATATCCAGAATATATGTGTGTGAATAACCACAAGCCATTATAGACCTCTACACACATATATGGGTAAAACTAACCAATGTGCCTGCAAGCACCAGTAACTACCAAGAAAAGTGAAAAGGGCCAAAGGGGGTAGTTAGCCATCCATACTCCCACCGGAATGTTGGGTAAAACACCCCCTAGGGCTCAAAATCCCCAGGGTGTCAGTTTCCCAAACTGACAGGGTGGAGTAGCGTATAGAAACCCAAAAAGTATAGGATATATTATGTCTCACAAACAAACTGTGGGCATTACATAGTCTTAGACACAACTACAGCTAACGTCTCTCAGACTCCTGGCTGCAACTTCTAATACTAGGTATCCAATTTTCACAAAACCATTTAAAGAGCATTATTAGATTACATCATACCCTTTTTATCAGTTCCAATGTATGTTAATTAATTCTTTAAACATTAATTAACCATGAACATTTCCACATTAAATTTCATTAGAATCAAACCTAAAGTCAATTGTTCCTTCAAAAATTTCAACCTCATCATTATGTTCCAGCATCTCCATCCCCATGGTTT
This sequence comes from Viscum album, assembly GCA_963277665.1. Lineage (NCBI taxonomy): Eukaryota > Viridiplantae > Streptophyta > Magnoliopsida > Santalales > Viscaceae > Viscum > Viscum album. The sequence goes on from OY728148.1 coordinate 689,249,816, forward strand.
ACCACCATTTATTTAATTATTCATTATTGAAATTAGTTCCCACATTCCCAGGCATTATAGAAAAACATTATATGCTACTAAACACAAGGGGGCTCAACACGGTGAGTATATGTACTACCCGTCAAGTCTTTGCCACTTATAGCAAGAGCATTTACCCATCCTTCCTTGAGAATCAAAACATGGAAGGCATATGGAATACCCCTCGTGTCTTCACCTCTTTTGGAAGAAGGGTAAGTAAGACCAGCTTCCTTGAGCAGTGGGAAAAATTAAAGCAGATAAACAACCAATCAAAATTACCAAGCATCCAATAATCATATCTACTCCATTCCATCATCCATAGTGTCCTCCCTAACACCCACATGCATAAACTGATGCATCTCGCCACTCTAGGGGTCATTTGATACCACAAACAAAAGCCTCCATGCCCCCTCTTATCACAACAGCCATCCAGGATCACATCAGAGTACAAACAACAGAAAAACAAACCCCGCATTTAATTGGGCTCTTGGCCCTTTAACAATAAAGAGGGTAACTCAGAGCCCTTTAAGGAATTATCAAACAATCAGTTCTTTAATCCATCTTGAATTAACAGATTTATTATTCCTAGGTTCCAAATTCAAGAAACCTAATCAGTAAGCTATCATAAATAATTTAACATGCTTACTACACCAATGTTATTAACATTGAATTACGACTAAAACTGGATTCATTTACATGCCTCTTTATCTTTAGCCAAATAATTATCAATTAATCCCAATTTATGTTGTTTACCGATTTCCATCAAGAACGAACAACTAAGAAAAGCATGCATAGATATCACACTATCTAGAAAAACATGAGGCAATAACATGTGATTGATATCAATTTATTTATCTGGTTAAAATATTTATTATGTCAATTCCATTGTCATCCAGTGGGATTAAACATGCTTACAATAAAGTTGCATGTAAAAGAAAATAGAAGCAACAAATCCCCTACCTCGAAGAGTTCTTGCCGTTCTTTATCCACACAACGGGCCACGATCCTCCTCTTGCACCAACTGCATCCACCCGAGGATGCCACGGTACGACCGCACTAGCCAAACCCCAAGAAAAAACCCATTAGAAGCATGGAGATTACATGCTATAATATGGATGGGAGAAATAGGGAAGATGATCTCAAAGGAATGACGATAAAACATACCTTATATCGAGGATTGATCGAAACAGCTTGGTTGCATCAAAAGAGAGTGGAGCTGATCTGAGAAGTAAAGTTTTACTGTGAAACTCCTATGGGAAGGATTGATAGGTTCTATCTTCTCATAGTCAAGATCAAAGAGGAAGGACAAGGGAGGATTCTAACTTGTTCCTTTTGAATAATTAATGGGGAGACTATTTAAGATACACTTAATTCACCATTAAAAGAGGATCGCATTAACCCACATCGTTTGACCAAGTAAAAACATCCCGATCCATAGGAATAATTAATATAGGATTTATGGTATTTGAATCATCTATCTTAATTTTAGGTTTGCAACGTCACAGATGGTTCACCAATCCAACACCGTATGAGGGAGATATGTTGGAAGCAATATCCCATAATAATGATAATAATAATATTATTGGGTGTTTCATAGACCCGATCCACGAACCATAATTTAATATCCCACATTGGACTCGAAATGATCGTATTAATGAAAGGATCACATCACCACTGACGAGAAGTCAATCGGACGTCGCACATGGGAGTTATGGCGGGTCGCAAAATTTAATAATAATATTAAATCTATTAATTCATGAGCATTTTGGGTACCCAATCTAAAAACCCAAAAAAGAAATCCAATATTGGACTCATAAATTCCATCTTGAATTCTGGGTCACACTGCTGCTGACGGTTCGTGAAACTGTGGTCGCACGAGGAAGATACAGTCAAAATTCAGTTTTCCCAATGAAAATAATAATTACATTATTACATTTTTTTTTAAATTAACATAATTTAATTTCATAAATTCTCACATTCCAAATCCACTCACAAAATCACTCCAATTTGGTGTGCATCACCCCATTCCACCCTTGATTGATTTCCTTTTTTAACTTATTTAATTTTTCGCTTTAAATTTTAAAGCTTTATTTCCTTTAAACTCTTTCCCTCTCCAATATCTTTCTCTCTTCCACAATTCCCACATGCTCCAACCAATGTGGCGCCTCTCCTTTATTGACTCCTATTTTAAATTATTTATTTTATTTTAACATTATTGGAATTAATATCATACTGATTATTAAAAGTGATTAAATGTTCAATCACTCACACACAACTCTATTTCCATGCCTCCTCCTTCCCCCATTTTCTACTTGTCTGTGGCACCCAACTCTAATCTCAATTCAATGTTATTATTAATAAAATAAATAAAAATAACACCCATTATTAATGCTTTAATTTAATCCCTTTAAATTAGTTTAACATGGTTATTCTTATATTAAATTAAAATCAGTCCATTTAATTAATCACACACTAAAATCCACCATTACCATTTATTATTTAATATAATATTAATAAATCCTCTTTCAATTTCATCAATGGGTCACCATCATTATCATTAATTATTATTATTATTATTGACAGCCATTATTATCTTATAATTACTCCCTCTCTCCGATCAATTAAATATTTCTCCCATGAAACTATTGTAGCCTCTTCCTAACCCTAATTTTCACAAAGTAATGGACTGGAGAGGTCTAAGTAATTACACCTAATGGTCACCAATACCATTAAAATATATTCCACATAAGTAGCGGTATTTTTATTCAAATAACTTTTAATCATATACATTAGACATCTATAAAAACTAAATTAACTTGTCCCTGGGTATTTTAATTAGTAAAGACATTTAAAAAGGGTGCCTAATATACTAGGATTATGATCATCCTTCAAAAAATACCAAGCTTCCTGGAGCTATCACCACATTACTAAATCCCCCGATAACAAATTTAATAGTAGAAAAATATTTCTCTGTCCACATTTTCTTATGATCATGATAATTTCTACCCTGAGTATGTTTCTTCATACATAAGTTAGCATAATTTCTCAAATAATTTCAGCTAAATAATCTTACTGTTGATTAGATATCTGTTATCTCATTTTTTGATTGTTCAAGATTGTTTTTACATGTATTAAAGAACCATGTGACCAAATTACCACATTGGTAAGGATTTCTATATCATAAAATACATTCCACAAAAAAATTTATAATACTTGGAAGAATATTTAGGCTTACAAACATAATTATTAGTTGTTTCCTTCTCCTTTTCCTACCACCTTGACCATTTCTTACTCTTTTCATCTTATGGAATGTACGTTTCTGCAAAATCTATTTCAAATTTATCATCAAAATGAACTAATTTTTCATAACATTGAAATACCATAGATGTAATTTTTTTAGAATTACTTTAAATCCTAATTAAAATATATTAATTTTACTTTTGATGTATTGAATAATGTCTGGAACATACATCACCAATCTTGTGATGTTTTTTTTCAAATGTAACCACAATATTTTCATCTTTTTTCCTTAATCCCCATAAGTGTTTCTCCATCCTTATCCAAACAACCTTAATGAAATATTTTTCATGTAAAAAATACTAGAATGTTTACCATTCCATGGAATAATAACCATATTTCCATTTATTATTCCCAACCAAAGACTACTATTGATCAAATTCATCTTCAAACTGATTAATGGAAAGATTAAAATTTTTATATTCGAAACCTCCCATGACATCAAATATTTTATTTAGGGAACTGATTTATCCTTTCACAACCACATGTTCATATGATCCATTGAATGACGAAGGATGTTTACTAATGAAATATTCCACAATAAACATGTTCCTTCCTATTAGATCAGGTTCCCATTTAGCATGGATACTACCACCATTTATATATTGTGTCAACTAATCCATCAAAGTGACAATCTATTCTATTCCAACTACAACTATATTGGGATGCTGTTTTAGAAGTACAATTCCCTCTTGATTCCTTCCCACTATATATTTATTGTTTCCTCTATGGAAAACCATTCTAAGAAAACATACATTATAGGAAGAAACATGGAAATATTAAAATTATATATCAATTAAACTTAACTATAAATTAAAAATATTTTAAGGTAATTCAATCAAAATTTCCATAAACTCTAAAATTTTCTAAAAATTTTCTTTGACACCAAATATAAGGAACTGAACATAATATTCACATAGTCTTGAGTTTTATTTAGGAAATTAGATTTTAGGAACATTGAGGATTTTTTAGTTTTAGATTTTTTTATATCTAGTCCATAACTCATATATAACAAAACCATAACATAAAAATTGGACACTTCCAATCAGTATCCATTTTCCACAATATAAATCTTTTCACACAAATAGTGAATTATTTTTTATAGAAAATATCCACAACATCTAACTTGAGTTATTTATTTCTCTTACCCATACTTAAACCCTATGAAAATATTTTAAAACTTACGATGCATAGAAAATCATTGTAATAGATATAAAAATAATGTAAAATGTAAGCTCGGTAAAAACATTTAAACTTATATAACAATTATCTTTAGCTTCAAATTTCATAGAGAATAAAAAAAAATTTCACATGAACACAAGTACACATTGTTATTAACAAATCATTAAAACCCATAAAAAACAATTAAAACTCATTTAGGTGACATAGATCATCATATACAAAAACTAATATCAAAAACCATTTAATTAGAATATATATACGGTCGACTTCCAACATTATCATTTCCCAATACATTAGAGATCTATAATGGGGATGCGACATTATGGAACCCGATTCATTATAGAAGGTTCCCTGAACCAGATGGGCCACATGGCCTCAAGGACATTTCCTCGAATTCAAGTGTCTTCCTACTAGTAGTGAGGACCTAGGGTATGTCTATATAGAGACTATTCCCTCACTACTATAGTAAAACACATCGGATAAAATATAAGATACAACAAGTTATAAGTAGAAGAAACTATATAAGTAAATATAATTCACAATAGAATGATAAAAAACAATAATAAATATAATAATTAGAATAAAAAACAATATCTTATGATGATATATGTCATGTAACTAGAATGTTGGAAAACATGGATAAATATTAGTAGGCATACATGAAAAACCCTATGTAGAAAAATGGAAAAAGATAATCTATAACAATAATCTCGAGATAAAACACAATCATCCTCTACCACCTCCATCCTAGAACAATAAGAAATAATGTGTCTGAAGCATTATGATTCCCTTTATCAATACCTATATACATATAATATTCCCTATGAACTAATTACACCCAAACAGGGAATGAGAAAAATCACATTGAGCCCCCACTGACACTGTTTACAACACCCCGCTCATGTAATGGAATGGTAACAGTGTGAAATCAATTATATATAATGTTAAGTAGTATAATATAACTAAAATCCCAAGTACTAGCTTCAACCATCGACTAGTGGAAGAACATGTAACCTGTTTATTAATTAATTAATTTACAGTTGATATAAATATGCATGTGAGGCATATTCAGTACTGACATAACCTTATGATAGTATAATTAGTGAAGGTTCCAAGATGTAACAAGGAAAACATAATTGATAATTAATATGAAGTGGTTCCACAGTATTCATCAAGGAATACTAGACCTCAATGGTTGATAAATCAGTAGTAATTGAGCCTAGATAAGGTGTAAGAGTATAATCTACGGAGAATAATCAAAGGAATTCCCACAATAATGATTCTAACCTAGTCCAAGGAACATATCCAAGGTAAAATGGGAGATAAGCAGTGGCTGTGACCATGGATGTAACTAAGGAACCTCAAGTCAAGGTTGATCTAAGGAGTGTATCTGATGCATATTATAATAATAATTAAGGGATAATATGGTGTCATACCAGGAATCCAAAGGTTGACAAGGATCCAGTTCCCTAGAATGTCTTACCCAAGGAAACCACCATCTGTAAATCAAAATGTCATCCTCAGGTACTCAAGGAATTACTTTGAGAATCCAAAAAATAAAATGATTGATGCATTTCTATAAATATAGAAAAGTCCACATTAATAAATATTCAGCATATATTTAATTCAGTACAATTAATTTGGTTATAGGATAACAATTTCACCAAAAAATTCTCTTGGTTCAAGTGTTGCATTTCTTTAGTTTAATAAGGCCACACAGAATAAATTTTTTTAACTAAACCCATATAACTCAAGTTCAATAAAAAATGTTCACTTCATTACCTTCCATGAATATGGAAATGTGTACTATATACACGCATCCAAACATCCATTTACATTTAATTAAGATAAGTCATATACTTAAGTGTGGCTTCCATAATACCATTTGAATGCATTAGTGACTCTTATGGACTTAACATAGGTGGTTCAATTGGAATTGATCAGTTTTAATCTATTCAGAATTTCATGATTCAATAGGAAATTAATGTAAGGAGGTTTACCATTAGTGTGGTAAAGCTTGAACACACCTGAATGGTGGCTCAAAAGTTTCAAAACACTAAAAACCCAATTATGGAATATTACCCTACAGGGGGAGTTGTGCGTTATTAATATTACCCCCCAAAACAATTTTTTGTTAAAATAGCCTAACCTATAGTTCTAATAAACAGAAAATAAGAATATAAATTCAATAAATGGCACCCAATGAAATCAGTGGGTCCCACACATCAAACACATAATCAAATAACTTGATGGATTAGTTTTAGACCACCCAACTCATTATCATAAGACTATCCTCATATAGTATTGACCTCTAATTCAGCCTGGATCATATCATATATGAAAAATGGTTATAAAAGCCCAAACCTTAATATGAAGGTCGACAGAAATAAAAATAAGGAACGACTAAAAAGGACTCAAGTACTTAATATTGTGCATCCAAAGTGATATATGAAAGCTCTATTGGACCTCAGTTGAAGGAGATCTCTCAATCCATAGATATGGCCTTCAAAATCTCAAAAATGGGGGAAATGAAGGTTCATCATGCTAGAATTTGGATCAGGGAAGAAGGGTTAAGTTAATTAGATCATTAAGGGTAAAATAGTAAAATCACCCAAAGAATAACAAGTTCACAGTTTAGCTACACATTTTTCCAAATCGTGTGAAAAATATAAAAAATTACCTGGATAAAATAAGGAACTTTCATGATTAGGTTACAAAATTTTAGAACCTATGCACCTGGCATGTGATATGGATGTTCCAAAAAATACAGACCATCCACAGCGTTTACTCTAAACCATGTGAGAAGCCTTATTCTCCTAAAAAGATGTGTTCTGGACTCTATAAAGTCTTTGAAAACATCTAATAACTTCAAGAACTCATGAGTCATCTGAAAAAGATCCTCAATAAAGAGTTAGAACAAAATTTAAAGGATCCAAACCTAAGATAGAAACCTGGTTTTTACAGTCTTCCCCCATTAAATGAAATCACCCCCAAGTTCACCTTGCAAGAGAAATGAAATAATTTCTGAGAAAAACTCTGGCCACTGATCATTTACATCGGCCTCCTCCAACCAGGTATTGCCTTGTACATAGTCTTGCTTCCATAACACATGTACTATAGAGACAGGTCGGCCTCGAAGATTCCTCTTGATCCTTCCATAAACGTGACATGAAATTAGAATCCCTATTTGAAATAATAGTATGAGAGACCTTGTGAAATGGTATGATCTCATGGACATATAGTATTCCCATATCATAAACTAATAATGTCTCATGAAAAGGAATGTAGTGGGCTACTGTTGTTAGTCGGTCAAAAACTACCCATACCACATCATTACCTCATGATGACCTTGGTAAACGAGTCATGAAATCTAGTGTGACATCATTCTATTTCCACTCAGGAATGTGTTTCTACTATAAAAGTCCAAATGGTTGATGGTGTTCCCCATTAACCTACTGATTAATATAACACCTAATGATAACACTAGCTACAACCTTTTTTTATACCCAACCACCAATACTGACAAGCCCATTTAGCTAGAGACATGATCATGCCATAGTCTCTTTAAACATCTAGTCGATGGTGATCCCCACCAGGAGTTTTATCACAAAGGGGTCATTTCTAGTCCAAGGTATCTCAAACATTTTAATTGTCTTACATATAATTAATCTAAGCATTATAACTATTCTTCTTAGTTTATTTTCACAACATTTTAATGGTTGATTACACACTGACACCATTACCCAAGTCGAGTTGGATTTCCATGAAAGAACTGAATGACACAAAAAATAATCACCTCCACCAAAAGATGAGCCCAAAAATGGTCCATCACATTCTATGTACATTAAATAAGAATGATGACATTCGAACCACCTCTCGTTGTATATTGACCCAGCATTAAAACATTACATAATCCTGAGTTAAATAAATAATTCACATTGAGGTTCTATTCAGGTTTATAGTTTTAGAGAATTATGACATAAATATTACATCTCAAAAGATTACAAAGTAGACACTTCCACTCAGTTTTGGTTTTTTTCATAAAATAAAAAGTCTTGAAAAAAAGAGTCATGTCTAGTTCCATGTTTTAGATATCATGACTTTTCCTTAATCCCATCCTTGACCCTATTCATCTTTATGTCCTGTGAAAAAAATTTCAAAACATGGGATGAGCATAAAAATATCATTAAGGGCTATAAAACAAAGAATGAAAATATTATTTCATCATTACATACATAACATAATATCATTAACATGCCTCATGAAATCATAGGATTTATGATTAACACAATAGAAAATGTAAATCATAAAGTTAACTTGTGGCATCCATATCATACATACATTGTAGCTATCAAAGCTACGTAGGGAGTTACATTTGGAAAACCCATCATAGTATATTACCTGAATCTCTTAGGAGAAACATTCATGTTTACCTCTGTCACGTTACCCAATGCATTGGAGAGCTATCTCGGGCTCACCCACCCTAGATTTATCACAGAACCACCCATATTGTAAACAATTCCCAAGAACCATAACATATTCATAACACATAAAATAGACATAAAGGAGAGACAACATTCTAATAAAAATATATCATTTGACATAACAAATCCATTATCAAAACCATATTCAATACCAAAATATATAAAAGAATATATGGTATTTTTTTTCTTTTTAAAAACATTTCGTCTTGTTATGGAAGCCAAAGAACAAATAATACTCGCGTCGGCGGAAAAGGAAGTAGTCACCACTTACGTTAAAAAGAAGCATTCTTTTTTTGTCATATAGTAAAACGCCTCGTAGGAAAATATTCACTTATAATGAAATGAAAAGCCAAAGGTATTTATACACCGTATAAAAGATATTTGAGAATAAAACAAAATATGCCTCAATAAAAGGGGATTGAGATGAAGTCCCTTACCTCATGTCTGACTTGGCTCGATCGTTCTTTAATCTCATGAATAATAAACTAATGTTAATTTATACTTGATTAAGACACTTTTTTAAGTTTATTATTCCTTATATATCAATTATTACTTTTTTATAAACATTATGTAATCATTTAAGTTATTAATGGTTGTTTTGTCGATATTTGGTACTTGAGTAAAAATGAACAACTTATAATTACAAGTTGTCCATGTGGTTAAATATACATTATCTTAAGAATGATATTAATGATGTAGATATCATATAAATCATATATATCCAGTATATACATGTATTTATATTAGTACATAACATTTGGAGGTATGAAATTAAATGAACCGTTCATGGAGACAGTAAGCCGTACGTACGCATGAACGCTACTTTCATTTAGATTTCATATTTTGATGGAATGAAAACATAATTATACATATTTATATTATAATTCATGTATAATATCTTAAATAACATCATTATCTTCATCCTATATTCATCCCACATAAGGTATTAACGAGTCATATCACTTTGAGGGGGCGGTTGTCCACACTTCCGAAAATGAAATTATCGCATTTACCCATTATGGAAACCATAAAGGTATGATATAAATGGAAAATACAGAAAAATTAGAAAAAAATAACATTATATATATCATATATAAATACATTTCAATCATAATGGCCACCATTAGAGGCGGTATGAGATAATTGAAACGTCATCGTTTCGTGAGGCGTTAGTTTTCTATCCATAGAAATATTATATTATTTACCCATTAGATGGAGGTGTGTGTATGTGTAGTTATAATAATTCCCATAACAATATCCTAGTATTTTTAGGAAACTGTTGTTGTTATAATATATAGGAATAAAAATATTTTATGGGGTAGGAGAAGTAAAATAAAACAAAAGAACTTAAGAGAAGACGTTACATTTAAATCAGGTAACTCCCTTTGGGTTGAATCAAAAGGGTTTCTTGAAGTGCTTTCTGCCTATGGTAATGCTTCTTGGAAGAAGATAGGGATCTTGGGAGTTTATTGGAGTAGATTTTTCACGTGAAAAAGGCTTGATAAGTGTGATAAATGGGTTATAAGTGAGGTCTTTTTATAAGGGTGAGGAGGGTCTCTTTAGGAAATTTTGAAATAATTATTTTATTATAACCTCATATTCGGTTTTAGAAGGTAAAATATTTGTTAATATAAAAGTAATGATGACTAGTGGTCGAAATAAAATAATCCAACAAAAATTGGAAAGGTTTTCGATATTGTTTTAATATTTATAATATTATTTATTTAAATCATTTATTAATGAGGTAAATATTGCATCATTATTGTGGCATAAATAATTTAATTTATTTGATGTCCAAAAATTATAAAAAAATACCATGATGTAAGAAATCGTTTTATATTTCCAAAAAATATTTATAGTCGAAATTATAACTTATATAAACCCATGTAAAAAGTTATTTACTAAAAGATATTTGTTTCTGTTATTTTTGTCTTTACATTAAATTAATTAATATAAAATGTCATTATTAATCCCATGTGGATCCATGGGGTCCCAAATTATACCCAAGGATGCCTGTGGTCGGATATGTATCAGCCAATAGAAATAGAACAGATGTTAGGGTAACTTAATGTTATTATAGTATTATATTTTTCCTTTATTGACAATATTAACCCTTTAATCATGGTAAATAAAATATTTACTGATGTAAATAATTAAAATGTTTAACAATAAAAGTTACCTATTTACACAATTTGATCCTAATAATTCCAAATATGGAATCCAATTTCCAAATTCAAAACACAGAAGTGGCATAAATTAATTTAAAATTAATTCCCGTAGTTAAAACAAATAGCGTGTTTTTAAGAAATAAGAACTATCAAAAGATTGACCCTTGATTATGTCCAATTTCAAAAAGAAATTACATCCATTGACCAAAATAAGATTAAAAGAGGGTTCCCCATTAAAAGGCGGTAAATCGACCTTTTAATGATTATTATGCTTAAAATTAGATTCATTCACATTTTAAGCCTCTAACATTTATTGGAAAAATGTAAAAATATTTTACAAACATGTATAATCATATTGTAGTTAGTTCTATTTATTCATGCCAATACAATGGAAAGGAATTAACTACCATAATATTATTATACTATTAGTGGGCAACGTAAGATTTCAAAGAAACCCACTGTTACGTATCGGGTACTCTATCGAACATAGAATCCCCTTTAAAGTAAAATAAATATTTATTTCAAAAATATTAATAAACATTAAAATTTATTATTCTTTATTTACTTGGGATGTCACATCCTTCCCCCATTTTGGGAATTGCATCCTCATATTTTTTATTCACTTATCAAATAAGTGGGGGTATTTATCCCTCATAACATTTTCAGATTCCTATGTTGCCTCTTCAATAATATGGGTTTTCCACAAAACCATTACCTGAAAAATTAAATTATTCCTCAACACTTTCCCTCTAATGTCAAGAATTTGGACTGGTTGTTTCTTATAAGAGAGATTCTCTTCTAACTAAACTACCTCTGGGATCAAAACATGAGATAGATCTGGCATATATTTTCTCAACATTGAAACATGAAAAACATTGTTTACCTATGATAAACATGGAGGTAAAGCCACTCTGTATGCAACTGTTCCAACTTTATCTAGGATTTCATAAGGTCCAATGATCCTCAGACTCAAATTTATCTTCTTACCAAAATTCATCACACTTTTCCATGGATAAATTTGAGAAAAACATGATCACCTACCTTAAAAAATAGATCCTTCCTCTGGTTATCCACATAACATTTCTTCCTGCTCGGAGCTGTGCTCATGTCCTTATGAATCTACTGAACTTTTTCTGCCATCTCTTCTACCAATTCGGGTCCCATTTGCTTTATTTCATCAACTTCATCCCAAAAAGATGGTTCTTGACAACAATTTCCTTACAATTCTTCAAATGGAGCCATTTGTATACTAGAATTAAAACTGTTATTATATGAATATTCAACCGAATATATATGTTCGTCCCAACTTCCCTAGTAATCTGGTGAACAAGCTCGTAGCAGATCCTCCAAGGTCTGAATTATTCATTCTGACTGCCCATCTGATTGATGATGAAAAGCTGTACTAAATTTTAATTTAGTACCTAATGACTTCTGAAGGCCTTTCCAAAATGTAGAAGTAAACCTAGGATCACAATCTAATACAGTGTAGAGGGGAAAACCATGCAACCTGACAATCTCTTTTACATACAACTGAGAAAGTTGATCTAGAGAATGTATCTCAAATAGGAAGAAAATGAGCCGATTTAATAAATCAATCAACAATAACCTAGATTTCATTGGTACCTCTAGATGTCTTTGGTAATCCCACAATAATGTCCATGGATATATTTTCCCATTTCCACTCTGGCACCAGTAAAGACTGGAGCATCCCTTTCGGTAACTGCCGCTCTGAATTAACCTGCTGATAAGTCAAACACTTCAGAGTAATGTCAACAAAATCACATTTCATTCCATCCCACCATTAATACTCCCAATGATATCTATACATCATAGTACTATCGGGATAAACTGAAATTATAGAACTATGATATTCACATAAAAAAATCATTCTTCAACTATGAATCACAAGGCACACAAAATCTCTTTCCAAACAGCAAAACACAATCATTATCAGTGTTAAATTCAGGCAGCTTACCCTTATGAACCAACTCTACATTTTTCTATAACTCAGTATCTTCTTTCTGTTCTTGCTTAATTTTGTCTAACAAAGATGATTCCACTGACACCTGAAACAAAACAAATTAATTTCCTCCACCAACAACTTTTATGAAAAAGTTTATCAAATAAGAAACCAAAGGATCTCATTCCAAATGTTGCATGGTTAATGAAGCATTACTTTTTCGACTCAAAGGATCAACCACTTTATTTGCTTTCCCCAGATGGTAATTGATCGTGCAAACATAATATTTAATTTATTCGAACCATATCCTCCATCTCATGTTCAATTATTTTTGAGTGAATATATACTTTAAACATTTTTGGTCAATATATATTTCACATTTCATTCCATAAAGAGGATGCCACCAAATTTTTTAAGCAAAAACAATAGCAGTTAATTTCAAATCATGTGTAGGGTAATTTAACTCATGATGTTTCAACTGACATGAAGCATAAGAAATTACCTTATCATTCTTCATAAGGACACAATCATGTCCTTTCAACGAAGCATCACTATAAATAACAAACTCACAATTTCTGGAAGGCAGTTTCAAAACTAGAGCATTCACCAATATTCTTTTCAATTCCTAAAAAACAATCATCAAATTCTTTTGTCCAAATGAACTTAACACCTCTTCGAGTTAAATTAGTCATTGGATTAGAAAACAGTGAACAATTATCAACAAACGTTTGGTAATAACCTTCCAAACCAATAAAAATATGGATCTTAGTGATATTTGTGGGCCTTGGCCATTTTTCAACAACTTTTGTTTTAGTTGGATCAAAAGTTATGCCATTTTTTAAAACAATGTGACCAAGGAAATAATTTTTTTTGTAACAGAAACTCACAGTTTCTGAATTTTCCATTCAGTTTCTTTTATTTTAATGATTTCAAGATTGCCCTTAATGGACTTTCATGTTCTTCTTTACTTTTGGAAAAAACCAAAATATTATCAGTGAACACAACCACAAACTTATCCAAGAACTCAGGGGAAATTCTATTAATAAATTCCATCAATGCAGCATGTACATTGGTTAACCCAAAAGGCATAACTACAAATTCATAATGACCATATCTAGTATGAAACACGATATTCGGAATGTCTGCTTACTTTACTTTCAACTGATGGTATGCCGACCTCAGATCAATCTTTGAAAAATAATGAGCTCTATGGAGCTAATCAAGCAAATCATCAATTTGAGGAAAAGGATCCCTGTTCATAACAGTGATATTATTCAATGCTCTACAATCAATACGAAATCTCATTGAACCATATTGTTTTTAACAAATAAGACAGGATCACCCCATGGTGATGTGCTAGGTCGAATAAAACCATTATCTAATAACTCTTAAATTTTTTCTTTAACTCCAAATGTTCAATTTGAGCCATTCGATAAGGGAGTTTTGAAATTGGTTTAGCATCAGGTACTACATCAACATTAAATTCAACATCCCGATATGGTATAATACCAGGAAACTCATCAGAAAAAACATCAAGGTAATCATTTAACACTAGCACATCATTATTCTCAACACTTCCTTTATTTTTAACAATTTGAGAAAGGTGACATTAATTTACATCTTTTACTATTTCCCCATCATCCTAACAAGTTATCAAAAGTAAGGGTTCATTCATGTACACAAATTGAAAATCATTCTGAAAAGAAACCACTTTAGCTATGCAGTCATTCTTAGCATGATAAAAAAAATCCAATCCATACCCAAAATAACGTCAAACTCTACTAGGGGAAAAAATTAAGGTTTTCAGGTAGATTCTTTTCACACACCAGGACATGAAGGTTTGTATGTTTTATTTTTGTCTCAATATTTCCTCTAGGTGTTTTAACCATAAGTTCCATATTCATATCTTGATATGGAATTCCGAATTTACTAGAAAATTTCTCAGAAAAGAAAGAGTATGTAGATGCTGAATCAAACAACATATTTTCATAATCTGATTAGACAAACACTGTACCTGATACTACTTCACTTGATGACCCAACATCTGCTGATGTAGTTTCAAAGGACATCACCAACCCTTTCTGGTTGTAGTATGGCTGCTTTCCCTCAATTGAGTTCTTCGTTAGACACTCATTTTCATAATGACCCTTTTCATAGAACTTATAACATTTTACTAAATGTAAATAATATTTTTTATTACCATTACCTTGATCTTTTTCAGTGAAATTATGAGCCTTATGTCCAATTTTACCACATCGGTAGCACTTACTAGAATTCAAAAGACATTCCCCAGCATGATTTTTACCACAATTTTCACAAACTGTAAATTTAAGTCTCTTACCACCAGACTATTTTGGAGAGTTATTCCCTTCAGCCTACCACCTAGACCTCTTATTATGTTTTTTTTCAAAGAACACCTGATCATTGGAAAACTCTATTTCTATATTATCCTCACAATGAGCATGTTTTTTCATAACTTTTTAACTCACGAGAAGCTAAATCCCATCGATAATTTGGGTTTCATCCTGAGTAAAAATGGATGATTTAACTATCAAGATATCATATGAAATTTTGAGCATACCTTGCATGTATAGTTGATTTTTCTTCATAAGAAGACACTAATTCATCCTCATACCTCAATTCTAGGAATTGTTTTTCCATCCTAAGTCAAACCACTTTAAGAAAATATTTCCCAAGGAACATACCTTTGAATTCATCCCAAACAAGTGCTTCAATCTCCTCACTATCCCGGATATCTTTCACCATCGACAACCACTGATCAGATTCACCTTCAAAACGGTAAATAGAAAGACTAAACTTTTGGTTTTCTATACACCCCATGACATCAAAAAATTTCTCTAGTGCTTTAATCCACCCTTCTGCTATCACAGGGTCGGCTGATCCTCTAAATGATGTGGGTGTTTCCTCATGAAATTCTCTACTACATACATGTACCTCTATGGTTGATCTGGATGATCTCGTGCATGGATAACACCACCATTTATAACCTAATTCAATTGTTCCATCATAGCAAAAAACTATTTAGTTCCGATTCTGACTATATCAGGTTGTGGATTTCCAAGGTTGTCTTCCTCCAGATGTTGTCCCAACATAGCGGCCATGTTTCCTCTGCGGAAAACCATTACGAACACAAAAATATCTTAGGCAAAGAAACATGGTAATCTGTAAATACTATATCATTTCAATATTACCATAAATTTATTTATGGACATTAATTAACAACATTCTAACACCTAAAGTTGTCTAAACTGACATCTGATACCAACTATAATCACCCAACCATAAATCATTACATAATATTGAATTAAATGAATATTTCAAATTGAGGATATTTTCAGGTTTAGAGTTTTAGAGAATTAGGACATAACTATTACATCTCAAAAGATTACAAAGTAGATACTTCCACTCAGTTTCAATTTTTTTCACAAAATAAAAACACTTGAAAAAAAAGTTTCATGTATAGTTCCATGTTTTAGATAGCATGACTTTTCCTTGATCCCATCCTTGACCCTATTCATCTATAAGTCCTTTAAAAAATTTTCGAAACATGGAATTAGCATAAAAAGCTCAGTAAGGGTTATAAAACAAAGAATGAAAACATTAGTTCATCATTACATACATAAAATAAGATCTTTAACATACCTCATGAAATAATAAGATTTATTATTAACATAATAGAAAACATAAATCATAGAGGTAACTTGTGGAATCCATATCATACTTACATTGTAGCTATCACAGCTACATAGGGAGTAACATTAGGAATACCCATCATAGTATGTTCAAGAAATCTATTAGTATGAATATTCATGTTTACCTCTGTCACGTTACCCAATGCATTGGGGAGCTATCTCAGGCTTAGTCGCCCTTGGTTTATCACGGAACCAGCCATATACGTAAACAATTCTAAAGAACCATAAAATATTTATAACACATAAAATAAACATAAAGGAAAGATAACATTTTAATCTAAATATATCATTTGACCTAAAAACTCCATTATCAAACCCACATTCAATACCAAAATACATAAAATACTATATGGTATTTATTTTCCTTTTAAAAATATTTTGTCTTGTTGAGGAAGCCAAATAACAAATAATACTCACGGTGGAGGAAAAGGTCATTGTCACCGCTTATGTTAAAAAGAAATATTCTTTTTTTTTGTCATTTATAAAAATGAATCATAGGAAAATATTTCCTTTGAATGAAATGAAATGTAAAAGTTATTTATATACTGTATAAAAAAAGTTTGGAATAAAACAAAATATTCCGCAATGAAAGGGGATTGGGACAATGTCCCTTACCTCATGTCTGACTTGAATCGATCATTCATTAATCTCTTGAATAATAAACTAAAGATAATTTATAATTTTTTAAGAAAAATTTTCAAGTTTATTATTCCTTTTATATCACTTATTACTATTTTATAAACATTATTTAATCATTTATGTTATTAACGGTTGTTTCGTTGATATTTGGTACTTGAGTAAAAATGAACAACTTATAATTACAAGTTTTCCATGAGGTTAAATATCCATTATCATAAGAATGATATTAATGATTTAGATATCATATATATCATATATATCTAGTATATACATGTATTTATATTAGTACATAACATTTTGAGGTATGAAATTAAATTCACCGTGCATGGAGACGGTAAGCCGTACGTACGGATGAACACTACTTTCATTTAGATTTCATATTTTGATGGAATGAAAACATAATGATACATATTTATTTTATAATTACAGTATAATATCTTAATTAATATCATTAACTTCATCCTATATTAATCCCACATAAGTTATTAATGAGTTATATCACTTTGAGGGGGTGGTTGTCCACACTTCATAAAATGAAATTATCGCGTTTACCCATTATGGAAACCATAAAGGTATGATATAAATGGAAAATAAAAAATCATAAGGAAAACATAAACATTATATATATCATATATAAATATAGTTCCATCATAATTTCTACAATTAGATGTGGTAGGAGATAATTGAACAATCATCGTTTCATGAGGCGTTAGCTTTCCATCCACCGAAACATCATATTATTTACCTATTAGATGGAGGCGTGTGTAAGTGTAGTTCGAATCCTTCCCATAACAACATCCTAGTGTATTGAGGATACTTATTTTTTATAAAATAAAGTAATGAAAAGGATTTAGGGGGTTGGATAAGTAAAATAAAATAAAATAACTTAAGAGAATACGTTACCTTTAAATCAGGTAACTTCCTTTTTTTTGAACCAAAAGGGTTTCTTGAAGGGATTTCTGCCTAAGTTAAGGCTTCTAGGTTGAAGAGATGGATCTTGGGAGCTTATTGGAGTAGAGGTTTCATGATCCAAAGGCTTGAGAAGTGTGAGAGATGGGTTAGATGTGAGGGATTTTTATAAGGGTGAGGAGGGACTCTTTAAGAATGTTTCAAACAATTATTTTATTATAACCTCATCTTCAGTTTAAAAAGGTAAAATATTAATTAATTTAAAATTTTAGATGACTCATGGTTGAAATAAAATAATCCAATAATAATTGGACTGGTTTTGGATATTGTTTTAATATTTATAATATTATTTTTTAAATAATTTATTAATGAGTTTAATATTTCATAATTATTGTGTCATAAATAATTTAATTTCTTTTATTTCCACAAATTATAAAAAAATACCACGATGTAAAAAATATTTTTATCTTTCTATCGAATATTTATAGTCGAAATGATAGCTTATATAACTCCATGTAATAATTTATTTAATAAAATATATTTGTTTATGTCATATTTGTCTTTAATTTAAATTAATTAATATAAAATGTCATTATTGCTCCCATGTGGCTCCATGGGGTCCCAAATTCAACCCAAGGATGACCATGGTCAGATATGTATCATCCAATAGGATTCAAACACATGTTAGGGTAGTTAAATATTATTAGAATATTATATTTTACATTTATTTACTATATTTACCCTTTAATCATGGTAAATAAAATATTTATTGAAGTAAATTTTTAAAATGTCTTAAATTAAGAGTTACCTATTTAGAATATTTTTACCTACTGATTCCAAATATGGAATCCATTTTTCCTAATTCAAAACACAGAAGTGGAAAAAATTAATTTAGAATTAATTCATGTTGTTAAAACAAATAGCGTGTTTTTATAAAATAATAACTATCAAAATATTGAAACTCGTTTATGTCCAAGTTCAAAATGAAATTACATCTAATGACCTAAATTAGATTAAAAGAGGGTTCACCATTAAAAGGAGGTTAATTGACCTTTTAATGAGAATTATGCTTAAAATTAGATTCATTCACATTTTTAGACTCTAACATTTATTGGATAAATGTTAAAACATTTTACAAACATGTTTAATCATATTTTAGTTAGTTCTATTCATTATCTCCAATACAATGGCTTGGCGTTAACTACCATAATAATATTATACTATTAGTGTGCAACATATGATTTCAAAGAAACTCACTGTTGCGTATCGGGTACGCTATTGAACATAGAATCCCCTTTAAAGTAAAATTAATATTTAATTCACAAATATTAATAAACAATAAAATGTATAATTCTTTATTTAATTGGTATTTTACACATTGACCATCCTGGAGAATGCCCTGCTTAGATGGATGACACATCAAAAACTGTACTACAATGCCTTCTTCCAAGGAATACTATGTTCTTTCCCAACCATGTCTACTGAATCCCAAAACTAAATTACAGTGACATTCATCATTCAACCATCATCTAACAATTTAAATCATCGTGCCTCAGCATGAACAAAGGTGCAAAACAGATCTAACCCACTAGAATTGTCACACCTTTTCAACATCCCTTTCAATCCAGAAAACATTTCTAGGTAACCATGGCTTCATTAAAAAGGAGTCCATGGAAATATCCCTTCGTATTTCATACCCCATGTTATAAGTGAGACATTGGTACAAGACAAAATGTCTATCTAAGAACCTTGGCTGATCCCAGAGCCATGTTTTCCTAGAAGTCATGTCTGAAGAATGTGGCTAGGGTTGAAGAGTCTATCCAAGATGTTCCTACATGGAAACACATGTATCACTAAAGACTAACCAATCTATAGAAACAATCATGCTTCCAGTACTCAACTCATATATGGGTCACTAACTAGGCCAAAAATGTTTAAAAATTAGTATGTCATAATACCGACACTCTATTAGTTAATCAAGGATGGAATCATGATAGGGGATGTGCTTGTATATTTTAGATTATTACAATAAGAAGATTTAAATATTTTAAATAAGATTAAGAAAATCACCAATGTTCATCCCCTAAAAGAAACTTTGTTGTACCTTTCGATGTACCATTACAACCTGATCCATAGCCTTCATTACATGAGGCATCACATGATCGCTCAAGCTAAACTGTCAAAGTCCATCAAAGACCAGAAATGTTTCAAAAAAGGTTTCATACCCATCCAACCATTTCAATGTCGTGATTCATATCTATCACTGAAATGATCCCACCTTTCAATCCTCTGAGAATTCAAGAAAAACAAACCATTTCCCAATGGTCCTCTTAGGATGTGCTCCTTCTACTTGGAAGAGAATGTATTTACAAAAAAATGTTGTGAAACTCCCACCTCATGAGTGTCATAGTCATCTATATAATAGATAGACCAACCACTCATAATCATTCCATACGAAAAAAACATTAACCACACATGTGATACTCCTTCAATTGATGCTTACATAAGTAAAATATTGGTCTTGAAATATAAAACCAAACTGACCGACGTGTCAAAAAACCCAAGTCTCTTAAAATCCATCCAGAATATCAAGATAAACCTATTTCCTTTAATGAAAATTTCAGTCTAATATGAAGATGCATTGATAACGCACTGTAAATCACAATACACAATTATTTTTACCAAACCCAACTAGTTCGTTATGTCATTTATCAACTACATGGATACTGCGTACAAGAACACATACTACCATGAGGTTCTAGAAATAAGAAAACACTTTAATACTATCCATGGGCTATCTACCCTATATATCTGAGTATCAGGTGTTTCGTACAAGAGAGTTAACCTTGAGTCGTACTACCCCATATGACTTTAAACTAAGACAATGATATATGAAGTCACCCATTAATGAGAAAGAAGAAATGGTCTTGAGACCTATAAAATGCCTGACTATTCCCTTGCCTAATCTAACCTACTGAAACTAAAGAATTATCTAATGTTCACACCCGTAACAAGGTTCAATGATTCCATGAACACCCATTTGAAAAAGGGTTTCATTTAAAAAGTAAGAGTCCTCTTTGATAGAATGACACCTTAATAACTCCAAACATCAAAAAATTACAACAACTAATAAGAAATTTTATCTTTAAGGGTGATACCTATCACACCTATCCTTTTATAAATCACAATCATAAAACCAATCACAAGGTCACGCTAAACAAAATTCACTAGGCTCAATAGACTAATATTTAAATCCTTACTAAGACAGATAAGGCATATGTAAACCACTCATGTTTCTATTCCAAGGAAACTAAAGAAGACATTTTAACCAAATAAAAAACTTTTAGGTTCTATTTTTAAGGCAATTATACTTTTTCACATTCAACCTTTAATTATTTAAAGGATTCAAACACAAACTCACGTAGCAATTTTAAACACAAGCACTTGGTACCTGATTTAACTAATTCTATAAGGCATAATAGGAATTTCATATAAAACTTCTTATTAAAAAATAATCATTTATTTATGTCCTTTAATAAGAAAGAAATTTATCCCAAAATATCTATTTTATAGATAAGGGGGCCTATAAGGGTCCCATCAAGCCAACTCTGGTTCATTAGAAATGCATCTTTATAGTAGTTTATTTATTTCTCAAGGTCATAAACTTCTACAATGGGTTGTATCAAAAATAAACATCCCCCAACTAAATTACCTATTGTAGTTTTCATCTTTTAATCCAATCACGTGCCTTAGAGTAATATTTAAGAAAATGTTTTCAACACCAATGGAAGTTAAACCTATGAAAAATCACTACTTAAGGAATACAACCCCAACTACTCACTTAGATGTCTAGGTATCAGTAAGTTCTCACATATTAGATTTAGGGGTTTTAGTAGATGAAGGGTCAATATTAATTTTCTTCATCATTTAATATAATCCATTTCATTTCATTTAACATTTAATTACACGTTTCACTACATTACCATTCATAAACATGGCCAGGAAAGATAAGAACGTTATACCATTCCAATTTTATGATTTAATTTTATTATAAGTTGTGTCAAATTAATTTTAAAATGATTTTTCCATCCTAGTGAATCAGGTCCCATTCTCCTTATCACTACGATTAACAACAACCTGAATTTCTGGAAAAATGATTGATTTGGTAAATTACTCATTCCATCCCATGAGGGCCCATAAAACCTCAAGAATTGATATAGAAAAACACTCAATCACAATCAAAAATTAGAACTACCATATATACAAGCAATGATCACTCAATAATCACATGCATATGAAGAATTTAAATTAGTGAAATGAACATATATGTTATGTAAATATGCCTAACAAGTAAATTCAAGGTGCCTATATTGATGAATTTAACAAGGATCCTTTTGACAATACCATCGGGCCAAGGAGAAAATTAAATTATCAATCAAAATAATAATCAATAACTCCACACATAATGTGCATCGCCCAATAGTGAAAGGATATAAACTGTAATAGGAAAAAGTATAACAACAATCATAATTTAGTTAACTCGTCTTTTACCATGAACATCAATTTGAGACAGCTAGGAATGACTTATGAAAATGTCCCAAGCATTAATAATATCTTTACTATTGTATATAAATAGTAAATAAATAATATAACCCCTCTTATACAACTTTTTAACACCCCGAACCCAGATTCACCTTAGGAGGTTCCTCGAGCATGGTTGGCCATATGGCCTCAAACACATCTCCTCAAATACCAGAGGCTACTGACTAGTAGCATGGGCCTATGGTTTGTTCATGGAGAGACTATTCCCTCATTACCAGAGTGAAACATAAAAAATAACATATATGATACAATATTATATAATTAAGGAAAATAATATAACTGAATATAATGTATAAAAAAGGATTAATTGCAATAAAAACTAAAATAACTTAAATAACATACATTTACTGATGATGATATATGTAATTTCACAAGAAAGATGGAAAATAAGGTTAAAAGTAACATTAATACATGAGAAACCAAATACAACAAAAAGAAAATACATAAACTATCCCAAGCATCCTGATTTGTAGCTCAGTTATCTACTACTAGATCCATCCTAGAACAATATGAATTCAAGTGTCTAAAGTATTATGCTTCCTTTTATTGATAGCTACGTACATATAATATACCCTGAGTTCCAATTTCACCCAAAGAGTGTGTGAGATAAATCTTAGTGGGACACCAAAAACAGTGTCTATAACATTTTTCCTATGTGAGGGAAGTATAATAGTGTACAAGAATTCATATATAAAGTAATGAAGTATAATGTCACTAAATAACCATGTACCTTCTTCATCGCTCGAATGGTGTCTAGACATATAACCTATTAATTAATTAATTAATTTATAGTTTATATAAACAAGTCATATGAGGTATATCTAGGGATGACTTCACCGCATGATAGTATTAATAATGGAGGTTCCAAGATGTAACAAAGAAAACATAATTGATAATTAATATAAAGTTGTTCCATGGTATTCACCAAGGATGTAACAAACCGTTTATTTAGAGCGGATAAAATTCGACGGTTTTAGAACTTTTTCTTTTATCAGCAGGTCGGTTTTAAAACCGAGCATCGGAACGAGGTCCCGAGTTATGGATCCATCATAAGCGGTGATATCGGACCGCACACGGTGGGTTTAACCGTGCAGGTCAGGTGTGCGGGGTACCCCGAGCATTTGGTAGCAGGCGCGCGGGCTGAACACGGTGTTTCAGGCGGTGCAGGTAAAACCGTGCGGGTTGGGTGTGTTTTAGTTTTTGTTTAAAATTAAAATAAAATAAAATAAATTAAATTAAAATTAAAAACCTAAACTAACCTCCCTACTCTCTCTTGGGAGAACACCCACGCGACGCACCCCCTCCCTTCTCCCCCGCGAGCCGCGTGCAACCCCCCCTCCCCCCCCCCTCCACGGCGCCGCCTCCTTCCTCCGATTTCTCCCGGTTTTTGGCGATTTCACTCTCCGAATCATCATGGTGAGTCCTTATCCCACTTCTACTCCCTGTTTCCGGCTTCATTTTGACCTAATCAGCGCCCGGTGAGGTGCGGCCAAACCCTAGGGCTTTGAGGTGATCCGGTTTTTCAGTTTCTTCTTGTTTCAGGTCGGTGCGAAGGTTCTCTTGGGGTCCCTTGAGGTGCTTTCTGGAAACCGCCACCGAAGACGAAGCGGTTCGGTTTGATTCGGACCGTCGGTATGGTTTCAGGGTAAGGATTTCACCTCTTTCCTTGTTTCTTACTTGTTAAATTTGGGGCTTTTGATGTTTATGAGTCCCTGGTTTGTCGTTGGCAGTGCATTGAGCTTCGCGATGTGGTTCGCCTTCATTTTGGTCTGTCGCTAGCACCCGAGGTAACGGTTTATTTTTTTTCTGGTTGGTTTGCCTTGATTAAATTGGTTTATCTTTGTGTCTTAAGGTTCGTAGTGGTTGTCTTATAGTGCGTTGGAGGTTTCGGTATGGTTTCGGGTTGCCGAAGCTTAGGCGACTCACCTGCGCAGGCATAGGTACGTATTTATATGTACGTGGGTTCCCTCGTCATGCGTATATTTGTCCATGGTAGCAAATATACACGTACGAGGCTAGTTGTCCCCATTACATATATAAAAAGTGCATGTGCAGGTGAGCGGAGACAGGCTTATGTGTATAAGCATATGTGTAAGGATTCTCTTGCGCAATCTCATGGCCATGCGGAGCATGTGCATAGAGGCTAGGTGTCCTTATACATATGTGAAATCACATATGCCTCGTGGGGGAGCAGCTGCGGAAGCTTTAGTTAGAAAGCACCAAGAGCCGGAGTGGACGGATGGATCCACCTGGAGGTAGGGTCCCTCTCCTTGCCCTTTAAATTTAAGTAAATTAATAGTGAGTTTAATATTGCACTTAGCATTTTAATTATGCATGTTTAGTTCCGATTAAATGCTTCTGTGCAAATCATGTGAATTGCATGAATAAGATAAAAGAGTTTCTTGGTCACTAAACTAACGATTTAATAATAAAACCCCTCTTTTGATGTGCGCTGCCTTCAATATAAAAATGTATCATTATAATTTCATGATTGCATTTCCTCATTGTTTTGCTTATTAACTTTGTTAAGTGTTGAATGAGTTTTAAAGTAAATGCTAAATATCACTAAATGAATTGTTTGATAAAGTAATGACATGTTTTCTAATAAAACTCCTCCAATGGAGGTGAGCTGCCTTCAAAATAAACATGTAGTAGTAGATTTCCTTTTTTGTGATTGCTTGCTTAAAAGTCTTATGACTCTTTATGCTTGACATTATACTTGATAAATTACATGCTTGTACATGTACCTTACTGGTTACTTCAAATGACGCTTCTTCTTGAAAAATAATAAACGAGCCATGACACCTCCTAAGTTCATGGCTTAACATGTAATTAGAACTTTTAGGGTAGGGTGTTTACCCTCTTCCCTTTACTTCAGAGCTTATGTCATGCCATGTCTTGTGTCGCTTGTCACAACCTTCCGGCGATGCCTCTTTATTTATTATTGAAATTCTTGGGTGGTTCTCTCATGCCCATTGTGGCCTTCGTTTATGGTAAAGCCCATCCTAGGTGCTCGCCTTGCCTCTTGGCCACCCCTTTGGGTGTTCCCCGACTAAATGCCCCTTTTTCCTTGTTCTTTAAGTTATAAATTTAAAGTGATAGTTTGAACTAAATTCCTTTCCTGAACAAGTTTGTTAGCTTGTACCATTTAATGTCATTAATCACCTATCATAGAGTCATGATGATGCCATACGCTTTTGTTCACCTTCTTATTTCTCGTTCAAGCTCCAGAATGTTGAACACGGATAATAAATTATGAGAATTGATTATAAAAAGTTCAGATCTGATTTGGATAATTAAATGTGAAGAATTAATTATGAAATGAGAATTGTGTCGACTGATTAATTAATTGATAAATGGTATAAATGAGATTATGGGTCCAAGGCATGGCGTTCTAGACCGATTTAAACATTGTGTTTGGACATGGCGTTCCTTACCAATGGTTATAGAAGATTGTGATATAAGGTGTTAGACATGGTGATCTACACCAAATGTGATACGGGGTGTTAGACATGGCGATCTACACCGAATAATTATCTAGGTGTTGTACATGGCGGTCTACACTAAATGTGATTCGAGGTGTTAGACATGGCGATCTACACCAAATGTGATACGGGGTGTTAGACAGGGCGATCTACACCGAATAATTATCTAGGTGTTAGACATGTCGATCTACACCAAATGTGATTCGAGGTGTTAGACATGGAGATCTACACCAAATGTGATATGGGGTGTTAGACATAGCGATCTACACCGAACGAATGATAATAATGATTTATGAAAAGAATGAGAGATGTGGGTAAAACCCGAGTGAATTGTGATCAAATAAAGAAAGGTAAGAATGAATGGATTTCCAGTCTGAGTTGAAATGATAAGTGAATAAATAGAGTAAGTGAGAAAAATGATAAAAAGTGTTTTTATGCTTGAACCAAATTTACTTGTGTTGTTTTAAAGAGGTTCTTATCCCGGCTATGGGCCGAAGAAGGTATTGCTGTCAGGTGTCCTTTTTGGAACCTGGACGGGTGTTTATTGTTTGTGTTGTGTCACTATTGTTCGAAAATACCAGCACTTTGTTTCATTATATTTCATTGTCTAGAATGGGCTAGACCCCGATGGTTCCGGCCTACTGAGATATATATCTCACACCCTACTCGGGCTACCATTGCACTGTGGTACCTGAGTAGATTCCATATGGTTGCAGGACCTTGTTTTTGCTGTTTCTTGTACTTGGAGTTAGGAGCAAAGGACCGAGTTGGGGCTCGGGATGCTCATGGAGATCGACCTCGGGGCTTGAGACTTTTGTTCATTTACTTCATCATTGATGTGTAAGTATGTCGCGTGATTTAATGCTTCCATTGTATCATTATCATGTCATGCATGCATCTCTTATATAAACTGTCGTTCGCCAATTTTATTCAAACCTTATAAATGAAAAATGTTTTCCACTGCTTTCTTATTATTATTCACACTACTTCCATTGCTGTATTTTTGGTACCTTTCCTCCACTTTGATAAAAGGGTATAGTCTCCCCCCTGACTTACCTTACACCCTCGCCGCTAGTCGGCAACCTCTAGCGTAAGGGGAGACGCGCTTAAGGCCATGTCGCGGGCCGACTCAGGTGACCCGGGTGCCCGGTTTAGGGTCGACCTGGGTTGGTTCGTGACAAAGGAAACTTATACCTTAGGGGCCTCTAAACCAGTAGTAATTGACTGTATCTAATTTCTTAGAGATTATTCCAAGGATCCACATCCAATGAATTCCCAAAATAATGTTTCTAACCGAGTCACAAGAATTCATCTGAGGTAAAACGGGAGATAAGCAGTGGCTGGGCCCAATGATGTAACCAATGAACATCAAGTCACACTGGATTCAAGTATTGTATCAATGTAATCCTATAATAATAATAATTTGGGGACCCTACAGTGTCATACCATGCATCCAAAGGTAGACAAGGATTGGGTTCTTGTGCAGGTATCACCCAAGGCAACTGATATTCTTGAATCAGAGGGACATCCTTGAGTACCCAAGGTATTCAATCATAAATCAAATAGATTAAAATAGTCAATAATTCATATAATGATGTCATGATCCATGTGCATAAAGGGTCACCTTAGAGTTAATTCACTAAAATTAATTTGGTCATATGATAACTATGCAATTAACAAATTGATATGGTTCCAGCCTTGCATTTCGTTAGTTTGAAAAGGCCATGTAGCATGAAACCCTTTAAATATAAATATGTGTGTCATACTTAATTAATAATGTTCACTCCTCTTCCTTCCACAAACATAGAAATGTGTGCTATATACGTGCAACCTAACATTCATTTACATTTATTAAGGAAAAGTCATATACCTAAGTATGATTTCCATAATATCATTTAAATGAATTACATACATTTAAAAACATATCTTAGGTGGTTCAAGTGGAAGTGAAACAATATAAGCTATTCCCAATTCCTAAATTCAATATGAAATTTATGTAAGGAGGTTTACCATTAGTGTGGTGAAGCTCGAACACACAAGAATTGGGGCTGAAATTGGTTAAGAAAATAAAAATCCATTTATGGCATATTACCCCATATGGGGTGATGTGAATTATTAATATAACAACCAAAAACTAATAAAATATATAGAAATATCATAACCATATGGTTATCATAAATAAAATAAAGGAATATAAAATAAATAAATGGAACCCATTGTAATAGGTGGGCCCCACACAACAATCTTAAAATCATAAAACTTGAGGGATGCATTAAATACCACCCATCACATACTCTTATGACTACCCTCGTCCAATATCAACATATTATTTATCCTGTATTGGAGTAGATTTGAAACCTTCTATAAAATCCTAAACCTCGATAACTAGGTTGAGGGAAATATAAACAAATAACACCTAAAAAGGACTTAAGTATTTACCATTTCAAATCCAACGTGATATAAATAAGCTCAATCAGACCCTAGTTGAAGGAGATATCTCATTCCCTATATTTTTCCATCAATAGATACAAACTGAGTGAAATAGAGGTTCATTCTACTGGAATTTAGATAGGGGAAGAAGGGTTAAGTTAATAATATCATTAATGGTAAAATAGTTAAATCACCCAAAAATTAGCTAGTGCACGATTTGGTCAAATGGTTTTCCAAACCATGAACCAAACATGTATGGGTATCTAGAGAAAAGGGGGAACTCATATGGTTATGCTACATGGTTTCAGAAATGATGTGCCAACCGTGCGATATGGAATTTCTTGAAAATGATGACTATCCACACAGTTCACTCTAACAATTCAAAATACCTAAAAATTTAAATTTAAACCTTTAAAGGCGACTTATTGTCTGAAAAATATGAGTTTCAAACTCCACGAAATCCTCGAAAACCCTTGAGACCTTTGTGAACTAATTAGTCATATGAAAAAGGTCCATAATAAATGGTTTGAAAAAAAATTAATAGATCCATACCTGAGTAGAAAGCATGTTCTTTTAGGGGATCACCCTTTATATATGTTATATCAGTATCACCCTTGTGCTTTAATGGGGCATAACTCTTCTTATAATCTATATCAGGTACAATTTTTTCTCACGATCTATAATAGGGATAAACCATTCATATAAGCTATATTTGGCACACCTATGAACTATAATGGTGCTAAATATTTAATATAAGCTATATTGGGATCAAAAGTTGCAAAAAATTATCAAGTAACATATCATGAATAAAACATCTCATCATTAAACACTTCTCAAACTATTTTATTACCCATATGCAGACATGGTCAGATAAAAATAACCTTTTCTTTTTTATCCCATTTTCAACACCGAAACAAAGTTATCTTTGAAAAACCATTTTCAATACCGAAATACCCAAAAATATAAATATGATTTTAATTTAAGGAAACAAAAAATCTTAAAAAGGAATCCTAAATTAAAATAATGTCCATGGCAGTGGAAAATTCATCATCATTATGTACGTTATGAATAAAACATTCTTTTTGACGTTTCTAAAAATGTTCTGTATAAAACACGTAAAAATATTC
This sequence comes from Viscum album, assembly GCA_963277665.1. Lineage (NCBI taxonomy): Eukaryota > Viridiplantae > Streptophyta > Magnoliopsida > Santalales > Viscaceae > Viscum > Viscum album. The sequence continues at coordinate 689,279,830 of OY728148.1, forward strand.
CTTTTCAAAACAAAATTCAATGAAATTAAAATTAGATATAAGATTTACTTTGTAATACTTTTTTATAAATAAACATATAAAATAATTTTAATAATATTGACATGGAGGATAATATTTATAAATTAAATCTCGAAATATTAAAAATGATTTTTAAATAAATTTATCCCATTTAACTTTTGAAATATTGGAATCATAAAAAACCATAAATAACAACATTATAAAAACTCTAAATAACATTATAATTTATAGAAATCATGAAATGACATGATAAAAGGTCTGTATATATGCCTTATAAAATAATAATGGTGTATAACATCATGATATGCCTCAATGAAAGAAGATTGAGAAAAATTCCATTACGTAGAGTTTGAATCTTGACATGTGTATTTATTTTCTTGAATAATGAAAATATTTTAATTATTTAATTTATCCATAATGTTTTAAAATTTACCAATACTTTTATTTCAGTGATTACTATGTTGGGTACAACTACTCAAACAATTATTCTTATGTCACATGTTTTGACCATATTCGGTTTATGTGTCAAAAATTACTTTGGTAGGTTAACTAATCTAAAAGGAAAATTATTTAAAACATATATAGAACAATAATAATGAAATAATTTACTTATTTATACATAAGTTATAATTTTAAAACCAATCATAAATGATGGTTAAAAATAATTAACCAACGTTATAATCATAGAGATGGTAGGTCGTAAGTACGCATGAGTAACATTCCCATTTTTCAATGATCATTATGAAATGAAGGTAAGTAAAATTTATATTTATAAAATGACTATTACATCATAAATAACATATTATTTCATCATATATACCTATACCTATAATTCTTGTGTTGTAATAGGAATCACATTGTTTTAATGAGGCGGTAGTCCACACATCCACAAACGATGTTACCACTTTTTGAGTGTGTTAATTATTTTAAGGAAAAAGATATATTATATTTACATAACGACAAATATTTCATGAATATAATATATATTTCATGTATTTCACATATTTTTAATTAAAACTATTCTTAATACATTCCATGTAATGTGTGAATGTATCACTTCACTTTTAGGATGTGGTAGTCCATATGTCCACAAACGATGTTATCATATTCCCAAAAAATGGAAAGCATGATAGTATCTCTTATATAAAAATTAAATAATTATTAAAAAATAAGAGATATTATATTTATAAAATAAAAATAGTAATTTTATCATTATTACTCACCATGATATGTGGTTATCTAAAAACAAATGACATCAGTTCGTGAGGTGGTAGGCTTCCATACACACGAATAATGAATGTCTATCCCATTTCATGGAAATGCTTGTATGTATAGGTATAACACATAAAATAAAAAAATATCAATAAATTTAGTATATTTATTATATTATATTGTTATATAATAATAATAATTAATGTTGTGGAGAAATAAATAAAATAACAGTGTTTATTGAAGAATGTTACTTTTTCTTCAGGTAACAGTTTTTGGTTTGCACCAAAGGGACTGCTTCGTTTTCTTAATGCCCAAAATTAGGATTATAGGATGATAGTAGGGATTCGGGATATTATTGGTTAAGGGATTTGGTGTATAAATTTATTGATATGTGTAAGGAATTAGGAGGGATGTGTGCCTTTTTATAGTGAAGAGGGAGTGACATTCTTGTAAATACAAAACGGTAAATATTATTGGGAGGTATATTTTACATAATGTGACTAAATTAATGATAAAAATTAGATCCAATTTTTTATAAGCTATATAAAATTCCATCAAATGGGGTTTTTACAAGCTTCTAGGTCATCTGGAGTCCTAATATTAAGGTTTAGCCACTATGTGAACACACTTTTACGTTAATTGTTGTAACAAATTTTAATTTATTTTACTAATAATTTTGGTCAAAATACCGGTTGAAATTATTATAAATTATGAATTATTCTGATTCCAAAAAATGGGACTCAATTTTTCAAAATCCATTATTATAATTGGAAGAAATTAATTTAAAATTAATCCCACAAATGCGATGATAAAACTTGTTTCTAATGTGAATATGTTCAAACGTTTACTAAGTTTTTATATTTATATTAAATATAAAAATATCCCAATGTACTAATTTGGATTAATATATTTAGGATTTTAACTCATAATATTTTAAAACAAAATAAAAATATAATTTTACTATATAAATGAATTGGATGAAAAAACGTTTTTAGTTAAAACTCAGTATTATTTAATATTCATCGAAATATGAATATTCTCCGAAAAATACCAACAATATAACCAAATTTAATTTTGATGTACTGATTTATAAAATTATGGATATCTTTTCAAATAAAATTTATAAAATTTTCAAAATTGAGTTTTAAATAGGCTTTCCATTAAATGGAGGTAAAACCTCCTTTTAAAAATATACAGTGTTTTTTGCTTAAAATTAGATTTATTCTTATCCAAACCCAATCAAACATATTGGATGAATTTAATTTTTTTTATTAAATATATAACATATAAATTTCATAAATATATTTCAATAATAGTAAATAATTTAATTTAATAATATTAAATCCAGTTCTATTCATAAAAATAGTTTTCATAAAAACATAAACTTTATATTCAGTTGGTCTTTATTTTCTTTTCTATGTAACTGGTAACCAAGGAATTAATTTTATAAAAATGTGTAAAATATAATTTTATATTTTAGTTAATCTAATTAATCCCCACTATTCCAAGATTTAGGTGATAACTATCAAATAATATTAATATTATATTGTTGTTTGGTAAGACATGGGCTTATTTGTAATGTAAGTCATCGACAGAACTCGATGTTTCATAAGATGAAGATATACACTTGTTTTTGCGTTTGATGAAAGGTAAGATATGTATTTCATGTGAAAAATTCAATTATTTAATTTAAATTAACCTGAAAGATTATATTTTATAAAATATCAAGATGTTACCTATCCAATATTATATCTAAGGAACTTTTCTAATGGTGTCATATCAATACCTCCATGATTAGATGTTGAATAATTAGTGAAAACTTCTAACGATGAAATAATAACATATCAATTATATATCTCTTCTATGGTAGAATGTTTGTTTTAATGTTCTTTCAAAAAATATTGTGATTCCTCCTCTAGTAGAATATGATATGACTTTAGAAGATAATGATCTATCTCCATATAGAGACAATATCAATTAATGTTGATGGGATTTCATGTTTGATATTATATATAATCCTATGATTATATATTGATTTGAGGATAAATATTATCATACAATAGAAGATTATTCCATTAAATGTGACTTATTACCTATTCATGAGAGGAATCTGTATCAAATAGTTGGAGAGAACCTCAACAGTAATGATATTCCTACACCATTAAAATATAATGACATATTTCCTAATTAGTTTCCTATACATGAAATAATTTTTAATGTTTAGTCTTAAATAGATTTCATACCTTTTGGTATGCATATTTCAAAGACTCCTTATATAATATCATTAATATTTTTACTTGAATTGATGAAGAAACTCCATGGTAATCTGGATAAGGGATTCATTTAGATAAGTTCATCACCATGGGGTGCCCATGGTTTTTTTATCAAGAGGAAGGATGGTTCAATGAATCTTTTCATGGATCATTGAGAAAATAACAATATTAATATCAAGAATATTTATCCTTAACCTAATATATATGATTTTTTTCAACTATTACGATCTTAATAGTTTTCAAAGATTAACTTTCAATCTAGATATTATTAGTTAAGGGCGAAAAAAGAGGACACATCAAAGACAAAATTACATAAAAGGTATGAACACTTGGAATTGAAATTTTATTTATGTGGACATCCAATAACCCTACTATATTCATGGATATAATGAATAGAGTCTGTATATATCACCTAGATCTGCTTGTGGTAGTGTTTATATATGACATTCTTATATATTGGACGATAAAGGAAGAAAATGGAGATCATTTCTGGAATGTTATTAATACATTAAGGAAAGATAATATATATGAAAAATTTAGTAAATGTGAATTATGGGTATATAAAGAATTATTCATAGGTCATGTAATTACAAGAGAGGATATATAAGTGGGTCCCACAAAGATAAATGTTATTAAATAATGGACCAAACTAACCCTGGTGACTAAAATCCATAGTTTTTTGGGTTTATTGGATACCATCGACAATGTTTGAGAAAATTTTCATGGATATCAAAATCAGAAACTATGTTAACATGGAATGGATCTAATATCATTTGGATAGATTATTCTGGAAAATTTCATAGAACAGATGTTATGGTTAGTTAGTGAACCTCTGGTCACACTACCTTATAGTGGATAATGGTTTGTGATCTATAGTAATGAATCAAATATGTATTTAGGATGTGTTCTCAAATATAATTATGTGATATTAATTTTGAATCATTCTAGTTAAAGTTTCATGAAAAACATTACCCAACTCATGATTTGTAGCTTTCAACTATAATTTTAATCTTATGGAGGAGTTATCTTTATCATAAAATGAGTGACATATATACTGACCATAGAAGATTAAATTTTACATTAACATTGAATGAGGTGAATATTATTTATAGGAAATAGTCATAAATGATTTATGTTTATGAATTCCCAACACAATACTACCATGAGAAGGTGAATAAGGCGGTTTATTCTCTTAGTGGGAAAGAAGATGCTAGTTTTTTCATGATGGGGACTGAAAGAGATCCAATAATTATGAATTTTTGGAGGATAGACCTTGGAATCCAAATGAAGAGAGAATGATACTAACATTTATAAATGAATCTTCAAACATCTATTAATTTTAAGATTAAAAATTCATAGAAGAAAGACGCAGAGCTACAAGAGAAGGTAAGGATTAATTTAGAGTTAATCCTTGATAATAAAAAAATAATATGGATTAAGAATATAGTATGTGTCCAACAAATATTATAATTTATGAAGGAGATATTAGAAGAATCTTGTAGTTTAATATTCTCGATTCATATAGGAAGTAAAAATAAGTATAAAGACACTAAAGAGAATTTCTGGTGCGATAACATGAAGGGAGATATTGTGGAGTAAATATCACACTACTTGTTATGCCCGTAATTCATGGTTGAGTGAAAAAATATTAGGGTATATTACAACCATTACCCATTCTATAGTGAATGTTTGAAAAAATAACCATATTTTTCATCCCGAGACACCCCAAGACATATAAACAACACAATTATATATTTTTTATAGTTTATAAACATAAGAAATAAATATATTCAACTGAAATCACATAATATTTCTCTCTTGATAAGATTTATAGGTTATAAATTAAAGAAGTTGTGAGGTTTCATGGAGTACCACTCACAAACAACTCAAATTGAGATCTGAGGATTACCTCAATGGTTTAGGTATTTATTCGAGAAGTATGAAATTTAGAGTTGAAGTATAGAACAATATATCATCTTCAAGAGATGGTCAGTCTAAAAAACCATTCAATCCCATGAAAATATGATAAGAGGTGTCTATATGGGTTTTAAATTAGTTTGGAATCAATACATAACCCCATTTAAGCATTCATACAATAATATATTTCAATCGATCATTTAGATAAATAATTATGTATCCTTCTATTGAAAGAATTATAGGATTCTAAATGTTGTAATGAAGTTAGATAATGAAATCTAATGAGACCCTAGTTTGCTGAGGAAATGAATGAGAATGTTAGATCCAATCAAAAAAATATTAGAGAATCTCGAATTCAACATAAATTTTTTGTTTAAAATTCCCTATGAGAACTAGGGTTCAAATTTGATGATTTGGATTTATTTCTAAAATCTTCATAGAAGAATGTTATGAGATTTTTAAGTAAAGGGAAGATGAGCTCTCGATATTGTGGTTTATTTGATATACTTGATCACATCCGGATGGTGTTTTATCACTTGTTTATACTTCTAATCCACTATCATCATGATGTGTTTCATGTTTTTGTTTTTATGAAGTAAAAAATAGATCCTTCACATGTACTAATCTCATAGGTTATACCATTGATGCATGATATTTATTAAAAAAATGGTAGAAATATTTTATCATAGAGATAAAGTACTAGGAAACAAGACTATTACCCTAGTTATGGTTTTCTAGAGGAACAAAAAATTTAAGGAAGCCACATGGGTACTTAGGGATGTGCTGAGGAATTGGTATCCTTAGTTTTTTGTATGAGAGTGATAGAATTTAGAAGGGAAAATTTCATTTATGTAGGAATAATTTAACACCCCATGTTTTTAGAATAAATTTTTAATTTATAAAAAAAATTATTCTAATATATTATGAAGAAAACAACCCTCAATTTTTGTGAATAATTATCATACACTACGATGTACATTATATTCTATTTAAATGAAATATAAATTTCAAAAATAATATCCATTTTGTTTAGGAAATTGTATTTATTCAAATAAACTATTTTAAAGTATTTTGGTTATGAGAATTCTTTTTTCCGTATTTATTTAAATTATATAATAATTCATAGAATTAAAACTATAAAAAAATTGTATTTTACACATTTTTAAAATTATTTTATTGGTTATAAATTTTTTATAAATGAATGTAAAATCATTTGAAGGTAAAAATATATGTTTTTAGAAAAAATGATTTTATGAACGTAATGTGAGTTTATCTTAATAAATTAAATTTATTATTTTTTATGAATTGTATTAATAAACCTAATATATAATATATTCAATAAAATGTTTTAAACTTCATTTTATGGTTTTTCCTTGGATGGTAATGGAAAAAAATTCAGTTTTATGCATAAAAAATCATTTTTCTAAATATCATTTTTGTTGTGTTTTTCATGCTTATTTTAAAATTGATCTCTTGAAATTTCAAAAATTCAATTTTACGTAATTACTTCCATATTTTAAATTCATCATTTCATATTTCTTAATTATTATAGATTCATTTTTCCATAATTAATAGTAACTATGGTAAACATATATCACATAAGTTAAGGATAAAAAGGTTAATGAGGTGGTTAAACTAAAACACAAGTTATGAAATATAACTTAAACTTATCTAGATATTAATTTTTTTAAGATTTTTATATGATAAATTATCTTATCATTATTTCTCTAAAAAAAATTCCACTTTATCTTTAATATGAAATTTTTATATTTTAATGTTTTATGTACTTATATGCTTGCCACTGAACTCAATTTAAAAAGTATGTCCTCTAACCCTCATTACATCATATTTTCTGATCGATATATCTCCGTCAAGATGTACCCAAAAACCCATAATTAATACCTTCCATATTTCTTAGATTTTCTTGGTATTCATTAATGATAGACCATTTAAGGCTTTATGCATAAGCTAAAGGTGGTTTTTTAATGAAGTGTTAACTGTCTTTACTGATATATTTGGAGTTTATTTCTTCCTTAACACCCTCAAAATACTCTATAACAAAATTATCATGATTAAATTAGTATATATACTAAAATTAAATGTTTTTATGTTAATTATAAAACCATTTTTACCTCTTTCCATTGTTTTAGAAAATATTACATCGTTTATACGTACGTGCAGAGTACTAACTTCTCGAAGCCTTGTGACTCATTTTTATAGTCTTATATAAATGGATGGAAATATGGTTGGTATTAATGAAAAAATATAATATATATTATATTATTATGATTCAATAAATATAAATTATTATTTATATTTCATTATTTCTGTTATATGATAGAAGAAAATATTACTCATGTGTATGTACACACTACTGTCCCTCTAAAGTGATGAAATTAATTTTGCATCCCCATATTGTATAGATGATCATAAAATTGTTTATAATTAATAAATTTTACACTTATTACATGATTAATATTCTATATATGATTATTATGTGACAAAGGATTAAGGGTTCTTACCGTCAAACTAAAACATGCAATGAAAATGGAAACGTTTTCACAAAAATGATAATTTTTATAAAGATCTGTTAATAAGTGATTAATTGGAAGTCATAATGGGATTTATATATTGTAAAAAAGTATGAATAAATTTCTTTTATAAATTTTTAATAAATATAAATATACTATATATAAACATAAGATAACATACGATGAGATTCTTGATCTGTGGTAAGTGTTTAAGTTTCCATTTCATTTTTTATCATGATTATTTATACTTGAATATCATTTTTCATAATTATAAAATATTTGTTTTTCAGAACCCATATATTTTATTATAATATGGTTATATCTAGGTATTTAATGTGTTTTCCTTACATTTTCCTCTCCTTGGAATATTAAACGACCCAGAAAATGTTTTTTTAGAAAAGTCAACCTTATTTTCTCCTTGGCCAATAATATTTTCTTACACTTCCATGTTCTTTAAAATGATTAAAATAATGTTCTTATATATGATAATGTTATTCTGTAAAATCATTTTCGATAGTATTTTTTTTACATAATTTAAAATATATATTTTTATCATTCTCTAAATGATTTACTTTTGAACTTTTTTTCAAAAGCGTTAAAGGAATATTTGGTTTAACATTGACCATGAGAACGGATATTCCAACCATCATGAAAATTAAATGATTTTAATATTTCTTTTCAAGTTTCCAGGGTTATTTTAAATAATATACATTATTTTTCTAGATTCTAGAAATGTTAAGTTATAAATGTACCAAATCAACATGATATTTCTCCCAATTTTTAGAGAAATATTTAAATGGTATTTTAAAAGAATTTTTATTTTATATAAAAATCATTTAACTTTTATTATGGATCATTGGGATATTATTTAATAATACCTTAAATTTTATTTATTCAGGTGACTTATGATTATTTGGTGATGAAATGTCTGTGAAAATCATTTCTTTTCCATGAATTATGCTATAAAAAATTTATTAAATTTTATGATCTTGCAGAACAAATATGTATGGTTTTAAATATATATTGTATGGTTCTATTAAAAAAAATCCATGGAATTGGGAAATTATTGATATCGAATGATATAATATGGACTAAAATAGGGAGTGAACCTAATTTAGCAAGGGATAAAATCTATTGTGATAGTATTAGGAGTGATCCTTAATTAATGAAATGATGGAATGGAGAGTGAACCCAGTCAAAGATGGAAGTTTATATAGTAATATAATCTTGGAAGTGAACCTTCAGTAATGAAATGATTTTATATGCTTATAATTGTGCTATAATTCTTATGAAATGTTCTTATTCTTATGATATGCTCTCATGGATAATGAATGGTTAATGAAAATTTCTTACCCATATGAATAATTTCATTCAAAATAAAATATATTTATTCCATGACTCATGATTTCTAATATATAATTGATTGAGTATAAAATTCATAAGTCATGATCATTATATCATAATCTTATGCTTATCTTATACATTCAGATGATAATTAATTGATATTTCCCATGTTTACCCTAACCAAGAATATGAGCTCAGCCTTTCTTATGTTTCCATCTTACCCTAGTTATAAATAATTGGTTTAAGTAGTATATTTATAAGAAGGGTACTATTAGACAAGAAATATTTGGGAGATGTTAAAGATATTTTATGGTATAAGTTAATTTTATTCATAGTTCTCAAATACGCTAAGACTATATAGTCTTATGACATGTATTATTGTGATGTGTGTTGAGTATCTATATAAAAAGATGAAATATTTATGTATGTTATGCTTGGGTTGCCTCATCATATGTTTCATTAAACCTATTCATTTTTCTGGATTTCATAGTTCATTAAACATTTTACTTATACTACCATTTCACAATTAATTACGTTTTTTTTTCTTATCTTTGTTTTCTGTCACGATACCAAAAGAATATTATGAATAATTCAATGTAGATATAGTTAGTTCTAAAAGTCAGGAAAATACCATATAAAAAGAGTTAAAAATTATATTGTTAGCCTTCGGTGTAACAACTATAATGTATCCAAAAAAACAAAAATCAATGTTTTTTTCTTTGGAATAAAATCATCTTTCATCATATTAAATAGTCTTAAAAGACCTATAATTGTTTCTTTTTATCAAATAAAATTTTGTTAATTATTAAAATATTTTTTTTCATACTTCTAGATTTAGGGTGTATCTTTTAGTCATGAATTTCAGTGGAGTAATTTTAGTGATCCTATTCGATAAAAAATTGATATAGTTGGTACCCAAAACATTAATGGAACTTAGTGGAAATTATATTCTAGTTACATGTTTTAATGACATAATTAAACTCTATCTTATTTGATAAAAGGTTATAGTACATCTTTCAATTCATTAGAACTAAGAAGAATTATGAGATCATATTCCCTTGTTAACTAAATGTTATGAAACAAAAAAATTATTGTATTTCATTTAGAAATAATTAATTACAAAATTCAGAATCCTAATTGTCTATAAAAACAAAACAAATGAAATGTTTTTTTTAATTTAATATAATAAAGTTAAAATCTGAAAATTATAAAAAAATATTTAAAATACCAAGGTAATATAATATTTTTTATCCAGTAAAATAATAATTAAAAGAAATAAAAAAAAATATTCATTTATATGTATTTTTTCATATTAGTTTCATACTATGATTTCTATGATAGAGAATCATAAAATTACATTTGAGAAGATAATTTCATTAATACATATTCCTATACTTGAATAACCCCAATAAAATTATCTGTTATCTTTATCAATTAATAATTTGTAATTATTCATTTCCATTTCTAGTTTTAAAACATATTTTTGTAATTGAAAAATATATTAAATGCATATATTAAAGGTAAAATGTGTTTTAATACCCCTCAAAATGAACTATAAATAATTATATTTCAATATATAATACTCATCATGATTAAACATCAACTATAAAATAAAAACACTTTTATATCCACTATGTAAAATATATATAGTTCCAAATTCACATCGAATAAAAAAACACACTTACAATAACTAATACTGTTATTGTGAAAAGTCTATATATTAAAATTTGTGAATAAACTAATTATGGTATTTTTTTAACATTTTCCCTAAAATAATATATTTATTTTAGTTTTAAAACCCACATAAAAAAGATAACAAACATTTAGTTAAATATATACTTGACACTATAATATCCACCACTCAAGTTTATTCCCACATTATAAATAATTTTAGAAAATCCAAAAATACCACATATAATTGTTTTTTTTGTCAATGGATAAAAAAGTAATGAAAATATTGTTACTGACTTAACAATTGAAACTAGGAATATGCTCTCTTTACATATATATTATCAAGTGGTCTTAAAGTCTCATGATTGTGACCATATGTATTTATTTTTTATTTAAAATTTATTTAACAAATTTGATTTTTAATAGAAAATGTAGTCATTTACTTGTCAGTTTTCAAAACCATTATCTCTGATGCCTTGTTTAAATTCTGTTTAGTGATATATAGTTTATATTAACATTATTTTGGAATGGTATACATAATTTTATTATTATGAATCCATATATTTGAATTATAATTTTTTTAAGTTATAATGTAGAATCAGGTTTCATCTAATAAAATATTATTTAATGAAGGAAATTTTATTGAATGTTTTTTATGAAGAAGATGCCATTGAAACACAAAAATACTCTATCAGTTAGTAATTTAGAATCATATAACATAATGACATTCAATAACCACTATCATCTTATTACATTATGATTAATATAAAGTCTTAGAAAATGGAATGACATTTTTCCATATATAACTTCCATGAATACCAATTTACTATCTAGAAATGTTTTCTAAAATTTTATTTCATTATTAAGTATCAATTATTTATGACTTATATTTCTCTAATATAAATATGAATTATAAAATTTCAAAAATATGATTCTTTTTTTGAAAATTATACATAAATGTTTAGTCTAATGAAATCACACGAGCAAAGTAATAGTAATAATATTACAATAGACACAAATTAGATAAATTTTCATTAGAAAATTGAAAAAATCCATATTAAATATTGATAATATATTTTTAATATTATAAATAATAATAAATTGGTAAAACTATATAATTAGATATAATAATAATAGATAAAATTAATAAAACATATACTTATACGTAATTATATATAATTAAAGATAATAAATATAAAATTATACATTACACATATAATTAGATGTAATTATAATTAGATATGCTATTAATAATAATAATATTTAATATAATTAGGTGTAATATTAATAAATAAAATTATTCAAAACAATAATAATAAAATAAAAAAAAATTATTAATAAAACTCATAATATATATTAATAAAAAAATAGTAATAATATATATAATTAATAATATAAAACAATAATTATGATGATGATGATGATGGAGATAATAATTAAAAAAATTGAGTGAAATGTCAAGGTGACTCTTCCTAATTTTTTTAAAAAGAAAATTGTGGATATAAGGGAAATAAAAATGGTAGCATATAAATGTCCCCAAATTTTTTTGAGATATGTAAATATATAACATAATCATACAAGCTAAAATATCATAAATATCCATGATCTTTAAGAATATTCCTTGAGAGTGTGTTTTCTCTCATGACGAATTATCTTTCAATATGTGAAATCAAAATTTGCATTCCCTCTATCTACTTTAATAAACCCCTCCATATAAAGAGGATATTCCAAAGATAATTATAATTTTAGTGCTTAGCCATATTGAATGAAATGTATATAACCTCTCTAGATACATATTTTATTCTAACTAAGGTACCTAGAAAACAACATAAATGGAATCGCAAATCACTACCTCAAATGTGAATTGATAAACAAAAAGTAGATGAAAATCATCTCTAATAAAGCCTGAAAAGGTTCTAAATATTTGCTCATAATCATCCATACCTAGTATTCATGAGGTAGCCTCCCTCACATTCACCTTGATTCAATATGGGATAGTTGGGATCCAATAAATAGATTTATGTTGAGTTGGTTTCTTTATAATTCACCTATAATAAATAATTATTGAGATAATTTGGTCATTAATTCTATTTTTAATTCTATTTTTTTTGTGTTTTGAAGAAAATTTAAAATTATTGATGATATATGTAAAATTATATTTAGAATACATAATCATTTAATCAAATATAATATCGTTATAATCTGTTTAAATGTAGTAAATTCCTGTATCCACAACAACTAAGAGATGGTGGTACATTTTTGTACTCGTGTACATTTTAATATAAATAGATAGAATGTCATAAAAATCAGTCCTTAGTTTATCATCGCATAAGAACTAACCAAATATGAATAACCAAATATCTTTTACAAAATAACATTGTAAGCAGATATGGAAATCAATTTTGTAACTCTTCATGATGCAAAGATAGAAAAAGGTAATGTGTTGTCTAACAATAATGAGACAACAATCAGTTTTATATCTATTAATTTAGTTATTCCAATGATGAATAATTATATAAGGTTGATAAAAAATTTTTATAAATCAATTAATACATTTCGTTGGAGATTTGGAGTTTCTATAGAGTATGACGTAGTGGTGATTTATGATAGAAACACATCTCTATGAAATAATCCATAGATAGATATCCTTATCACTAAATTTGTAACCCTAGATTTGTTGAGTCGAATTAATTGGGAGAATACCTAAATATAGGTCAAGGTAATTGATTTTATAATTAACAAATATATATTTTTATTCCCAAGGGGATTTCAAAAATGTTAGTAATGTGGTTAGATAACCAGTTGGAGGTTTATAAGTAATGATTGAAATGAATAACAATGGTATTAATAATAATATGTGATATAGATAATAAATCCAAATATTAATATAAAATTCACTAAAAATTATATAAATACCTAAAATATATAAAAATAAATGAAATAATTTAAAAACCTATAAATAATTAAATTTAACTAATTAAAAATATGGTAAAATATATAAAAATATGTTAAGAAAACCCATGAGAATCAAATCCATCATAGCTAATGTTTATTCACTCCTAGGTAAAAATAAACATAAATAAATAACACATGAACACAACCTTTGTTAGATAAAAAACATAAAATTACAAGATCAAAAATCATTAAATATATATACCCAAAAACTACCATGATTCTGTAAAAATTCTAATTTCTAAAAATAATTTCTCTTCCACATATATTTGTTTTAAGGCAAGTATCAACACATTTTCACCCTTATGAACAAACCTGTGATTAGTTTCATCTCTTAAAAAAATTAATCAATGTCATGTACAATTCTTGGAGTCATGAATGATTACCATATACATGTCATGAATTTATATATCCACTATTTGGAAATTTATAAATTTTATTAATCTCAAGGATATAACATTGGGTTCAAATGATCATTGAGGGTATGAGATTATGGTTAATAATTCTTTTTTTTTTGTAATTTTTGGTAAAAAATGATAAAATATTAAAATATATGAATGAAAACTAAATTTAAATATATCCTTAAAACCCTATCCCCAACAATTAATGTTTTTTTCACTAAGGAAATTATAAAATTAATACTCACAAGATAATCAATGGGAAAAAACTCAATAAAATATAAAGAGAAGTAAACAATATCAGGAGTTACTCTAAAATACTAATAAATAAGTATAAGACAATATCATATAAATATGATATAATCATATAACACACTATAATATTTTAATGAATGTAGGTCATATAAAACTCATTTTCTCTTCACGTAAGGGGTTATCAATTTTATAGTAATCCTTTAATGTGAGGGTTACCACATAATAAAAAAATTTATACATTTTTTGAACAAAAATATATTTATATTTTCATATAAATGTATAAAAGTGATTTAAATGTTGCTATTTTGAAAAGAAACACATGTAACATGATTATATAATGTATATCCATGTGTATCAAATAAATCAATATCCCAAAAAAACACTCTCTAGGAAGAAATATTCACCTATACTTAAATTGAAAATCATCATGAAAATAACCATGATATGGGTTTGAAAGGATATGGGCTATGGGATCATACTAAAAAATGATTTTTTAAGGATTTCATGGTTATAAAAAAGAAAAAATGTATTGTGGACTCAGTGAGTCAATATGAACTAAAAAAACAATGTCCTCATTCATTTCAATGAAAATTTAAAAATTTCTATAGTTTCAATGGAAAAAATGAAATGTTTTATAAGCCATATCATGGAAAAAGATTATTTCTTGATGAACTTGTGTCGTGTCAACTAAAAAATCCATATTAGTGTATATGGACATTGTATAATAATAACTGGTGAGAAATATTTCAACTATATAGGGTTATGTTATAGATCATTATAAAAATTAATTCTTATATAATGATTAAAAATATTATAGAAGGTGATTATGGTGTGTGTCTCATGAAGTGAATTTAAATTTTTTGGGAATTTTTTTAATTGAGTGAGCTATAAAAAAGATGGAAATGGGAGAAATGATGGGTGAGTAGTCAATTAATATTGAGTCTGTTAATTTATGTAGTTTTCAACCTCATTCTATATATCAAATTAATTTCTAACAGTATTATACATATAAAAAATATATATTCTTTAAAAATCACTATCAAGATAGCCAGAGAATTACTAAAAAAAATCATTAGTCCCCATGAAGAATCACTTGTCTCTCATCAGTAGTGTTTTCATTTCATTTTCTATGATTTGGTAACCAATATAGAAATTCAATTATCATTACATAAGATAAAATTATAATAAAATTATTTTAGGGTTTGTGTTCCCAATTTTTCTCTATGATTGTCACCCTTATATCAATTAAATGATTAAATCTTTAAGATTAAAGCCACAATAATAAAAATACATGCTTAAATTTACATAAAAATGGGGTTATAAAACACACCATAAGTTCCCTATAAAATTATGTATCCAAGTATGCCTAATATATTGAATATAAAGAGAGTAGTAAAATCTAACATATTATGATTCATGGGTTTCTCTTTTCCTTATGTTGTTGTGGTTTATATCCTAAAAAAGAATGTTTAATGTCTTGGTTTAATGGGAACTAATTGAGTAAATGAGAATGGATTGGGTTAATGATAGAGTTTGGTGAATGGTAGAATAATAACCCGGAGTGAATAATAGTATGGATAAGGTCAAGTATATTAAATATGTATTATAAGAAATTAGATTGAATGAATATATAGTGAGTAAATGTAATGAGATTGAATAATGAGTATATTTATATATAGGAGTTTTATCTAGATGAATTATTTCACTAAAAATTAAATTCAGTTTCCCAATAGCACCCCTAAATTTCACTTCCTTTGTGGGATGAATCCATATTTCATCTACTGTCACTTGATCTCATCTGAATGGCTCTCTCCCTTTAAACCTATATTTTGTTGCAGAAGATATTTATCTTCCCTAACATTAACCAGACGAAATGTGAGTGTATACCTTCTTTTATCCCATATCTCTTCACATTATACCTCATCTTGAAATTCTCATAATAACTTACTTTTTTTAGGAGAGAACCATTTTTACAAGTATTCCCATCATTTTCATACAACCCATGTGTACAAAAGATGGGATAATTGGTTATAATTTATTTTCAGTTTCCTTACTTGAGTAGATTCCATATATTACTTGAATGATGTAACACCAAAATTATTTATTAATTATTTATTTGAAGAAATTAAATTTCATTAATGGATTTAATTACATGTAACACCAATTTAATATTGCACTACAAGAAACACTGTCTAAGCATTCACTACACAGAACATTGGATTTTAACAAAACTATGATATATTACTAATATAATTATTCAAACAGGGCATTATTTAAATTTAATCTATAACGGTTTTATATAAAGAAAAAATATTGATAAAAATTACAAAATTTTCAATAAAGTCGTTGTATGTTTTGAAAATACCATTTCCTCAAAAAATGATTTTATATATTTTTTTGAGCATTAATAAAATAAAATTTTAGAACTATTAGAAAAGTAATTTGATTAAATAAATTTCATTTTGAATTAATAATTTTATAATTATTTTACAGTTAATAGTTTTTCTTTTTTTCTTAAAAAATTCATTTTCTCATGAATTGTGAAAATACTAAATTTTAATTTAAAATTACATTTTTTAAAATTTATTTATAGTGTTAAATTACAACATTAATTTAATTTTAAGTTATATTATTTCTATTATAAATCAATTAATCCATTTAGGTCCTTATAAAAAATTTATAGTGGTAGGAGACTTAAAAAATTAAAAACCATCGAACATTTTGTCTTTAAAAAACCGCATTCTCATCGCGCCTCAGGATTATTTTCAAATTGAATTCCACCACTTTTGTGAATTCAATTTTGGAAAATAGATTACATATTTTGAATAAGAAAAATTTATATTATCCAATAAATTCATATTAAATTTTTACCATAATGATTAGTGGATAAATTTAAAATTAATTACTGTGATTAAGGTTAAAATAGAGTCTTTCACATTACACATGTTTGTGTCAAAATTAACATTCCACACCCATTGTTTTTTTATTAAATAAATTGGATTATATATTTATAATTTTTAGGTAAATATTATGTAATAAATAAATTATTAAAATTAGTATTAAATTAAAAATTACTTGGGTAAATAAAAAGATACAAGTTACCTTTGTAAAAACTATAAGGATAAAATTGAGAAAATATAAAGACTAAGGATTCACTTGAAAATAAATATCTCTTTTCTGTGTTGGATATTTTTATTTAATAATTATTCCCTAAAATATATTATTGATCAATATTTGAGCTACATGAGTTAATATTGATCTTCAAATAGTGAGTGATTTTGGATATTTATGATAATTCCACTCCTCTTGAATTATACAAAGCCACTCACAACCCCCAATTATTCACACCTATCAATCCATTTTTCATGAAATAAAATTAAAAAAATCATTTAAAAAACTCCATAATATCACCATATAATCATTACTCTAGTAATAAATCCATCCAAGGAAGTCTTTTAGTGAAAAGCAAAGAAAGATACCCAAAGAAGACATAATGTTCATCAACGACCATTTTTTTATTTCTTCCTACAGCCCATTAAATTAATTATATATCATGAATATATAAAAAAATCAGTATATTCCATATATTGAGTTGTCTTTTTGTGATGTTCATGATCTAAAAACTTCTCAACATCCATCAAATTGGTTACAAAATCATCGTTCATGCGTACATAATACTACCACCTCTTGAACTAATGTCGTTCATTTTTACATTTCCACATATCATGGTAAACAATAATGATTGATTTATATTTAAAATAAAATATTTATAACATTTATTATTATATTATTATTATTGAATTTTTATATCATACATACCTCAATGCTCTCCATTTTTTGTGAATACGATAATGTTGTTCCTGTGTATTTCAGACTACTGCCTCGTGAAACGATGTGATTAGTTCATGCTTTACATGGAATGTATTAAGGATGCTTTAATAAATTTTTTTTGATATATATGAAATTAAAATTACTCTTTAATTATTAAATATAAAATTTAATTTTCTTTATTTTAACCTAACAATAGAATGAAAACTTCTTTCATGCGTACATATGACCTACCCTCTCCATGAACAATACATTTTTGTCACTAAATTTTAAGGATTATTATAAAGAAATATATAATGAATTTAAATTATATTTATATCATGGCAGTAATTATTAAGACCGTGGAACCATAATCAAAGTAATAAGTCCAAAAATATAAAAAATCAAATCATATATGAATAACTAAGCGATTATTACCAAAAACACAACATTAACAGAGAATTGTTAATAAATGGGTAATAATAAGCTATATGAAAATCATATATGGTTTGTTATATATTAATATGGATACTTAGTATATGTATAATATACTTATATTTATTTTTTAGTAGGTTTGAATGATTATGAAAAAATTCATGAATTAGTAATGTGTTTTTGTCTTACTTTTTATGTTTATGAGACACGTTTCATATTCACTTTATATTTCTTTTATATGTTGCATATAATTCTTTTGAATGTATTTTATAGATATTATAATTAATATTATTGGTATTTAAATATTCATTTTTGGATCTATTTTCCAATGGTTCAAATCTCAAAAGTTACCAAATTAGTTATGGATTTTCATCTTAATTTTCATTCTTTGAGACTCATAGTTATATTATGAAAATATTTTTTTTGAGAGGTGCAAATATAGACACATAGATTTGTAATACCATGAGATTAATTATATTCATTACATTTTAAGTTTATTTTAATGATATTCCTTCCTGGATCTTACAATTCTATGTTACCAATGTGGTAATGATTTTATGTTACAATATCATCATTTATCAATTTTGTTTATGATTATGTTTCTAATGATCAATTAATATGATACATATCTCAATAAAATCATTAATTATATTCTCTTATGGTTATGTCTTGTCAATACATGTTTTACCATCATTTTCCTCCCTTTATGTACATAAGTGTTTAAAATAACTTTACAAAAAATCATATTTTTCTGTTGAAACCCATTTTTTACCAAAAGCATGATTTCTAAATTTTTTAACAAAATACTATGTTTTAAAATGTGTTTTTAAAAGTATAATGGCTATTTTCCTAAATAAATTCATTAAATGGTGTCTAAATCTTATTTTATAAATTTTCATGGTTTATTTTCGAAGAATGTTATTTCAAAAATGATACATGTTTAAAAAATTGATTTTAAAAGAAAATCTATCTTCCACAAGAAATGTTCCATGTGATTTATCATTCAAAATAATTTTATATATATGATGAAATCCTTTGATTCTACTTATGTTTTTTGTGGATATGAACTGAGGATGCCATTATTATTATTTAATTGAATGATTTATGATGAGTTTTTTATGAAACCTATGTCACTTCAATATTTTATGCCATTTACAAATTATAATGAACTATGATTCATTTCATGGGTTATTATATGATTAAATGATTATGAAAACCATCTATTTTCCATAGTTTTTTATATGATGAAATTTTTTTGATACCAATTTATTTTCATGAGTTATAATATGATTATTTTTTATCATCTTATGGTATACACACTTATGATTTCATTATGTGACCAGTGGGACCAATATCTTCTTAAAATGAATTCTGTAATGATAAATGTTGTATGATCTCAAAGGGTAAATAGGTTTTCATACCAAACCCCTAAATGGATCATTTTTGGTAATACCAATCCTAAAAATGAGGGTACATAGGTGGTCTTTTGATGCCTAAAAATGAGGGTACATGAGTGTACATCCCAATCCAATAAATGAGGGTACATGTGTGGAAAACCCAAGAAAAACAATTAGGTTATATGGGTGGTCAGGTCATTCTTGATGTATGTACATTTGTTGTTATCCCAATCCTAACATGTAATTAATTTTGTTTTGGGTATCCTTGATATAAATTTCCCTATGCTTATGTGTCTGCTAAATATCTATTTCATATAACAATTTTTTGCTCACATGGATCATGATATTTAATTCCCTTATGATTCATGTCTTATGAACTTCCAATATTTATGTTATGACTCTTATTTATGATCAATGGTAAGTTAGGTTTGATCTTATTCATATCATATGCTTTTATATGATCAAAAACTAACATCTATTTTGTTTACCCTAATTGAGTATATGAGAACAACCTTTATTATATTTCATTTTCCCATGTTTTGAAGAACGGTTTTATTTCGGGTATGTATGTGAAGATTTATGAATGTGAATTATTTTTTTAGGAAACATTGAAAATAATATACTAGATAAAAATATTTTGTTTTATTTTTCCAAAGGCATTAAATTATTATGATCCTCTGGTGTTTACTTTTTTAATGTTTTGAATATTCATCTAAAAAGTTTCAATATCCTTGTATGAGAATATTGGGTCTCTTTAAAGTTTCTTCTAAGGTTTATTATGATTAGAAACTAAAACAAAGATACAACTCAAAATTAAAATCCTCCTCATATGCATTAAAATTCATTGTTAACTCATAGTTAATATTCCTTCACAGTAATAGCTTCTTCATCCACCTTACCTTTGTTGATGATACATTAAATATTTTATCAAAATAGAACATATGAACTAAAAATGGAATGTCATTACCTGAACCTTCTTCAATATATTTTTATATTGATCGCACATCCCTGAATATCCCTATATTAATATTATTTAAGTTCAAAATGGTTGGTTATTGATTCATCATATCTCCATCGCAATCTAAAAATTGTCAGAACCAACCCAAAATGTTTTTAACACATTTTTAAATGTCAAAAAAATCCAATACCATGTCACATTAGAAATTAAATGGGGAGTGTGCGTGTTTTATAAGCCTTATCCCAAACCATAAATGCTAGAGTGGTACCTCCATATACTTCTTGGGGATATCATTTGGTATTATCATACCAATAATATGATCCTCATCTCTTATATCATTAGATCCACTACATGTTTTCCCATACTCATGGGCCTATAATACTTATCCCTTGAAATTTCTCCGAGCCCAATCTATATTTTCCATTACATGTTTTATGTTAAGTCTTCATTAACTTTCAAGGTTTGAACATATTTTTTATTACAATTTCTATCTATTTTATTAATTTACAAAAAATCATTTTTTATGCTTATTTTACCATCTCATTCTTTCATTTTCTCATATATGGATGTAATTTAATCCAAAATAAAAACATATTCATTCCTAAGTGTCTCAAAATATTTTTCTCACATAATATAAAAAAACTAAATTTAAATATAAAATCAATAAAATAGATATTTTATTAATGAAATATCAAAACTAAAATTCAAAATATATTTATAAAAATAAACTGATAAAGGCTAAAATATCATAGAAACAATATAAAAAAGAAAAAAAATATTCTAATCATATAACCCCAGATGAGATTTACATTTTAGCAAGTAATTCCTCTCAATAATTATTCTCAAAATGAATGTATCTTCCATCTTGCTTAAAACTAAATTCATTGAATGTCAATTAACAAAGAATGTTTAAACCCTAATGTTAACATTACAAACACCTCTAAAAATTCATATAAATTAAAATCATCATTCCAATACCCAATTTAATATAATTAATTATTTATTACTATACACCAATTATATTCCTTATGTTTAATCTAGTTTATATGAGTTCAACAATAACTGCCATCTCCATACCTCTAATCAGACACATCACAAGAATTTTTTATAGCCATATCATATGAAATGAACTTATTCAGGATTTTTTATATAATCTATATAGAAATAAATTATTCCAATCAAGTGAAATTACACAACTTTAATTGTTGAGGATACTTCATAAATTTTTATAATAATTTTTTTTTATTTTATGTTAACATGTTTTTTATGAAAGTATTTATTGATCGGTGAGAAATAATTGTTGGATATTATGGTATTTTATTTGTGATGTGTGCTATTTATAAAGGATTTTAATTCATTAAAGTGAAAAAGGATATAATTTTATTAAATCAAAAAAGTATATTTGTTTCTTGATTTGAAAAACCACATAAATTTCTCAATGTGGAAAGGATATATTTTTATTAATGTTTAAAAGGAAATAATTTCCTTAAAGTAAGAAAGATAGAGTTTTCCAAAAAAGTGAAAAGGTTAGAAGATCATAAGATAATCCAAGAGTTCCTAATATAATCAAAATCTCTTGATATAAGAATTTATAATGAATTTTGAGAATCCAAATAATTTTTTTTTAGAATTTTTTGATGTGTTAAAGTTACATCATAAGAAAATGTTCACTATACCAACATTTTGAAAGAATAATGTTTCTGAGTTTTTTCAAAGAAATTTTACTGAGAAAAATTAGTATGAATTTTTCCAATTTCATTAGATATATTTCTATAAGAAAACTTAAATGTTTTATAAATTTAATAAATAATAAATGGATGAAGAAAGAAAAAAATAGCTAGATGGATAATAAGCAGATAGAGGAAGTGAAAAATTGAAAAATGAATAATAAATAGATATAGAAAGTGAAAATAGATGAATGAATATTAAATGGATGGAGAAAGTGAAAAAATAGGTGGATTAATAATAAATGGGTGGAGAAAGTGAAAATTTATGAATGAATAGTAAAAGGGTTGGAGGAATAACTCACTAGATGGAATAAATAGTAAACTAGAGTATAACAAACCTACTCTTTATTTCATATTAATAATTGATTATTTACATAAAAATACAATTAATAAAAACTGTATGATCGATAAGTTTAATTTTATTTTGAATCAGGTACATTGCATGACAACATAAAATAAATAATACTGTATCATTATTGAAAACTTCTATATCATGCTCAAAATACTCATTCAATCCTAAAAATGCATAGGGTAACCTAGGATAAAACATAATAAAGGGGTGAGATATAAATCCTTGTAAGTTAATTAACAAGGAATTGCATGAAGAAGATAATATATGACAAATAATTGGTATATCAGGTGATCATAAAAGGAACATGAATAATAAGGAAAGATACAACATGATAACCATAACAATGGGAAAAGTGGAAACAACATAAACGTTGAATCATAAAACATAGGTTAAGGATAAACCCAACAAGACATCATGAAGGGAAAATCCCCATAATGGAATCAGGTTCACTCACTTTTTCAATGTGTTATATCATGATACTAAACACTACAAAATTCATTAGAGCACTATCTTGGCGCACCACCCATCATGTACATTTCACCCTCATGATTGAGTGTTCCATATAGATTATACAATATTGATTCATTCATGACAATAATTTATTACATGATGATGTAGTATGGAATAAATATATTTAAGTCCCTAATCAAACATTATATGTGCAAAAATGTGAACACCCTTGATAGTAAATTTGTATGGTATTCACTACACAATTGTTTTGGCATTCAAAATTACAGTGAAATTTTGGCATCATAATGACATCACTTAAATATTAATAAAATATATGATGATGAGAGATAAAGGGAGTTATCATCACGTATAAATAAAATGTGACGTAATAGGTATATTGAAAATAATATCCAAACATTATAAATTTTGAAATAGAAGGCATAAGATAATGATGAAATTTGAATAGAGAAAATAATCATTATGAAATTTCAGTATGGTAACGAGTGTATATAAATTATCATGGGTGATTTAATCAGATGTTTCATGACCCATCCTTGGGGCCCATGCCATGACTACCCCTAGCCCACCTTCCATAGGCCAAGGGCTGGCGACTAACACCAAAGGTGAATCCGTGATAAAAATGGAAGACATTTCCTTTAAACCTGTAACACACACAGTATAAACATAGGAAGTAAATGCAACAAGTACTAATATAGAAGAAAAAAAGAAAAGTGTGCAAAAAGTATGTGGGCCAGTATACAAACCAAACTGAACAACAAGTACAAGTACAAGTAAAAAGATAATCAGCTCCTGGATCTTCCTCTGGGGAAATCCTACGTAATGGGTATGTACGGATCTTGAAAAACACATCCCTGAGGTACGACATGCCTAGTCTAGCTCCGAGAATCCTCCCATCTAGCTCCCTTAGCCTCGATCACTGCTGATCATCATCTGCTGAGAACACAACAAGGTGCGGGCGAAGCCCGTGCAGGGGTGAGTATAATGATACTCAGTAAGGGACCCTAAGACTCCCAAAGGTCTCCCAGAATCCACTGAGGATAAATAATAGTAGTAGGATACAATCACGAAGTATCAACCTTCCCTACTTAGGTATATGCCCATACATATACCAAAGTTACCAATCATAGTCTGACTCCAACACTCGAGCCCAAGCACAACCCATTCCACAGAGGAAGTAAAGTCAATCATCTTGATGATAACAACTTAAATTCAAGACTCAAATCACATAGGTATTTAACTTAAGTAAAGGGGTAGAGATGATAAGATGTATCCATTGAATCATGTCCTCTGTCGAACCCACGTAGGATCTTGGAACAATATCAGAGCTGTCAAACCCATGGAGGATCCCGGTATAGAAGTCATCATGGTAGAACCCATGGAGGATCCCAGTCCAATATCATCATTGTCAAACCCACAGAGGATCCTGGTCCTGTATCGTCGCTATTGAAACCATGGAGGATCCTGGTAGAGTAGTTGGTCCACGAAGGATCTTTTCATCTCAATCATCGCTAGCCATAGGGTTCCCGTACAAGGCAAGATCGATTCTGGGAGGGTCCTATCCCCAAGTCAAGTTTCGATACATCAACTATCACGATGTCTCGAGTTAATGTATCTCGTAGTTCCGCCTCATTATAATGAACCCAATGCGACAAAGGGCACGTCAATTGGATGCTCGTTCTGTGAGTAATTGGCGTTTCCGCTGCGAGGGTCGGGTTGGATTTAGGTTCAATCCAACCCAGCTATACCCCAACTACGTCCAAACCTCATGTGGGGTATGCGAAAAGAACCATCTTATTCCAAGCATACCATCGGAGCATACGGTTCTTCAATCAGACAGTCGTAGCCCATGATATGGGAAAAAAGGTGAAATGGGTAAGAACTCGGTCAGGGTCCAGATCCGGACCGAGGTCCGACCCGGTCTGCGGGTTCGACCCGGCCCGGCAGAACCAGCCCGACACAGTGGCGGCGGCCCGGCCCGGTGCGGTGGCCCGGCCTAGCGTGGTGGCTCGGCCCTCTTGGCCCGCACCGCTGGGCCAACCCACTTGGCCCGCACTGGTGGCCCAGCCTGAGGCCCCGCCCACGGGTGGGGGGGGGGG
Organism: Viscum album; assembly: GCA_963277665.1. Lineage (NCBI taxonomy): Eukaryota > Viridiplantae > Streptophyta > Magnoliopsida > Santalales > Viscaceae > Viscum > Viscum album. The sequence goes on from OY728148.1 coordinate 689,305,644, forward strand.
GGGGGGGGGCGGAGGCCCTGCCCTGCTGGCCTGCATGGCCAGCGTGGGTGCCAACTGGGGGAGGCTCCCTTTGGGGCCCGCCCTAGCAATCAGGGGGGGTTACAACCCCCATAGTCAGCAACAGTAGGCGCGTGGTGCCGGCCCGGTAACCGCAGGACACTTCGGGTCCAGCATGTAGCGCGCCCACCGGCGCCTGGCTCAGCCGGCCACCCTCCTTTGTCCGCTGCGGCCCATGGCCGTGGTTCTTCTATGGCAAGGCGCGACGGCGCCGTGCCTAGCCAGTCCGATCGTCACGGCCTGCGTGGCTGCGACTCCTTCCTCTAGCACGGTGCGACGACACCGCACCCCTCCGGCATCGCCTAGCCATAGGCAGGTTCTCCTTGCGGCGCAATGATGCCGCCGCCCTCCAGCAGCCCTTGCGCTATCGGCTTCTTCCACAGCTGGCTCATTGCCGGTCGGCACGTGTACAACCGTGGACCGTTCCTCTGGCGGCGCCGTTGCGCTGCCTCCACCAGCAATGAACGAGAACCAACGGAGGGTTGTCGGGCCATGTTTGTTCGGCCTGCACCCTCCATGTTATGGTGATATAAAATGGCTATTATCGAAGCTCAAGAACGAAGCATAATGAAGATCGAAATCAATCAAAACGACCCCTACCTCATTTTTCGTTCCTTGATGATGGAGGATGGAGTCGTCGTTCGCAGTGTTCTACCAGGGAGGCTTCTCCTCCTTTGATGCGGAAGAAGATTGTACGTCATTGGCGGTGGAGGTTCTTCCCTCCAAAGGTTGTGCCTCACACTTGTCCGGAAAGGTGGAAGAAGAAGGCAGAAGGTGGTGGAGGAAGGAGAATGAAGGAGATCTTTCTCGAGCGGATCCTCCTCTCCAACTAAGAAGGCGCCTCCCTTAATTAATTAAGGGAGGAGTTACATGAATTAATGTGGGGATGTGGAGCCCAAATCAATTCAAATAAATTTGAATAAAAATAAAATACTTGTCATGTATTTTATTTTTATTTAACTTCTTATTTTTTTTAAAATATAAACAACTGTGCGGGTGAAAACTCACCCAATGCTCTATCCCAAACACAACTAATGTGAAGTTCTCACAATGAAATCATTGGAGTTGCGAGTTCAATGTTTCCCTCAAATTTTGATTCCAAGCACCGGTTCAGAAGTTACAAAAACTCACTAAAAACACACTGAATGCACATAAAAACTTTGGAAAAACATTCCGAGAACTCCGGGCCACAGAATCACTCGCCGTCAGTAACTATGGACTCGGAACAATTCTGTATAATTTTAAAAAAATTACATAGGATTTTTTGGGTCTTTACATTCTCCCCACCTCAGGTATTTGCATCCCCGAAATCCAAAACTCAAAACTAGGGAAACAAATTGGGGTACTGAGCACGGATCTGAGCCTCTCTATCCCATGTGGTCTCCTGGAGGTTCTCGTGATGCCACCGTACACACACAAGAGGTATCGACTGACCACGAAGGACTCTCTCCTGTCGATCCTTGATCTCCACTGGATCCTCTGAGAAAGTCTCCCAGTCGTCGATGCTGAGCTCGCCCCATTCTATGATGTGAGTCGAGTCAAGAACGTATCTCCTGAGCCGTGAAACGTTGAAAACGTCTACACCCGATGAAACTAAGGTAGAAGAGCCAAGAGATAATCCACCTCGCCTGATTTTCTGAGGACCTGGAAGGGTCAGATTATCCTTGGAGATAACTTGCTACCCCGGCCAAATATATGTAAACCTCGTCGAGGTGAGACCCATAAGAAGATGTGTTCACCATCCTTGAACTACAGAGATCTCCCTCTTCTATCAGCATAGGACTTATGCTTGATCTGTGCAGTCTACATCCACTCCTGGATGACCTGAACCTTCTCTGTCATAGCCTGAACCATCTTTGGTCCCATCAGTGCTGACTCCCCTTTGTCAGTCCCGCACAAAGGCTATCAGCATGGTTGGTCGTACAGTGCCTCGAAAGGTGTCATCCCAATAGTGGAGTGGTAGCTGTTGTTGTACACAAACTCTACCAAGGGAAAGTGATCCTCCCAACTACGACCGAAGTGTAGGACGCATGCACAGAGCATGTCCTCGAGTTTCTGAATGGTTCTCTCAGTCCGGCCATCCGTCTGAGGATGGAAGGTGGTTCTCAAGCGAAGCTACATCCCGAAATCCTCCTGCAACCCCTTCCATAGCCGGGAATTGAAACTAGCATCTCGATCATAGACGATCATAGATGTCACATCATGAAGTTGTACGATCTTTTTTATGTAGAGGTGTCCCAATCTCTCTACTAAACTCTGCTCTCTGGTCAGTAGGAAGTGGGCCGACTTGTTGAGTAGATCAAAAATCACCCAGATAGAGTTGTGAACTTTAGATGTACGTGGAAGTTCCATCATTAAATACATGGATATCTCATCCCACTTCCACACTGGGACCTCTAAGGGATGAACTAATCCTATTGGAACCTGGTGCTCCGCCTTCACTTGCTGACAAGTGAGGCATCGTGATACAAACTCTACTACTTCCTTTTTCATACCTGGCCACCTGTGTTGTCGTCGGAGGTCCTGATACATCTTTTCCAAACCTGGATGTACTACTAGAGGTTACATGAGAAACTCCCTCAACACTTCCTCCCGATGCGACACCTGTACCATGGTATGTCCCCTGACGAAAATGACGTTCTCCCCACCTACAGAAAATCCATCAGGTGCCCACCATGTGGATAGCTGTGCACGTCGAGCCTCGCAGTCAAAATCCCCATGCTGCGACTTTCTGACTCTCTAATGAAGTAAAGGTGTGACTCTAAGATACTGTAGAAAGGATACTCCATCTCGATCCACAAAGGATATCTACAACGTGGCCAGTTTCTCCGTCGCCTCTCATAGGAGGTGAATGCCTAATCTCCTGCTGAGAGCATCTGCTACAACGTTCCCCTTCCCAGGAGTATAGACTATCTCAAATTCATAGTCCTAGAGGAAGTGAATATAACACCACCGTCTCAGGTTCAGGTCCTTCTACAATAAGATGTACCTGATACTCTGGTGGTTAGAGTAGACTGTAAAATGCTTGCCCATCAGAACGTGCCACCACATCCTTAAGGCGAAGACCACTACTGCTAACTCCAGGTCATTATTGGTGTAGTTCTACTCATGTTGTCTCAGATGACAAGAACCATAAGATATCACTAATCGATCATGCTTTAGGAAGAATCCGAGATCGGTCCCTGATGCATCACAATTGACTATTTACCCAACGCCCTCCTCCGGTAGCCTCAAGATGGGCGCACTAGTCATCCTCTGCCTCAGCTCCTAGAAAATCCGTTGGCATCTATCTAACCACATGATGGGTTTCCCCTTCTTCATCAACGCTAAATGTGGTGCTACAAATCTGGAGAAGCATGTCAAAAATCTCCAATAGTACCCATCCAGAACCAGAAAACTTTGTACCTCTGTCACAGTCCTGGGTGGCTCCCAAGGAAGTACTGCCTCGATCTTCACTAGATCCACTACAACTACAGCCTTTGAGATGAAATGTCCCAGAATGTGTACCTCTCGGATCAAGAATTGGCACTTCGAGAGCTTACCATAATGCTGGTACTCTCGGAGTGGGTACAGTATGACCCGCAAATGGTAGGTGTGATTCTCTTCGGTAGTTGAGTAGATAAGAATGTCATCGATGAAGACTACTGCAAAGCGATCATGGTATGGCTGGAAGATCATGTTCATGAGTTCCATGAACACAGCTAGTGCATTGGTTATGTTGAATGGAATAACCAAGAACTTTTAGTGGCCATACAGACATCTAATGTCCATCTTCTGCACATCCTCATCCCGTACTCTTAGCTGGTGATAGCCCAATCAAAGATCTATCTTCAAGAACCAATGTGATCCCTTCAGCTGATAAAAGAGGTTGTCAATCCTTGGGAGTGGGTACTTGTTCTTCACGGTCACCTGGTTCTGGCGCCGATAATCAACACACAGTCGCAAGCTCCCATCCACCTTCTTGGTGAACAAAATCAGGGATGCACAGGGTGAAACACTGGGTCTGATGAATCCATTCTCCTGTAAGTCCTCCAGCTATACCCGCTTCTCACAAAGATCAGCGGGAGACATCTGATATGCTGGTGTAGATATCAGTGTCGTCCCGTGGTACAATTCAATGTAACAATATACCTATCTGTGAGCATGTAGTTCTGGAACATCATCTGGGATGATATCCGCATACTGATCCAATACAACAGAAAAACTATGACTATGCACATCAACAGCTCCGAGAATGAGGCTAGCCAACTGATGCATGATTAGCTGCCCCTTCTTCTGGGTAAGTTCATCTTGTGATACAAAGGCTCCCTTCTCACCAGTGAAGGTAAACCTCATCCCATACTCACGGACACACCGCACATTCTTCCTAATGCAGTTAATCTAAGCATGAACTGTGGATAACCAGTCCATACCCAAGAAGATGTCGTAATGCCTCAACGCTGCTACTAGAAAATCTCAGCCGAAGCTCTCGCCTCATAGAGTGAGCTCACACTACCGGAACCAGTGCGTAATTGTCGAATCATCTCCCATAGGAGTTTCTAGCCGTACGGATCGAGCCAACGGCTCCACTAGAATCTTTGATATTTGTATGAGGGTAGTGACAATAAAATAATGACCCTCACCTATGTCTATAAGTACTAAAGAAAGGGTGGAGTAGACATAGATAATACCTCAAATCATCTAAGGTGGTCCATGGACACAGGCCTCGACTGCCTAGAGCAGAGCCCACCCATGTCCTCCAGCTCACTTTGGTCGGGGTGGACCTCCTGGTGGTGGTGGTGGTAGGACCTCGAAACGTCGTCCACCACCTGCTACTCGGCCAGCTCCTCTGCCACGTTTGCCTCCTCCAAGCGGACCACCATGGTCGAACCTCTACCTCTGCCTGGGAAGTCCATCAAATGTCTGTTGCTCATCTGCATGGCGGGTCGGGCAGTCACGAGCCATGTGACCCTGCCCACCACATGCATAGCACTTCCTGATCCTCGTATGGATAGTTATGTCTCGTGTGCCCTGCACAACCGTACTTGTATCCTAGGGTCTCCCACCTGATGGTCTGGTCTGCTTGGACTTCTACAACATCTGTCTACTTTTGGCGGCAGAAGACTTCACTACATGTCGTCCAGTGTTGGTTCTCGCTATTGGTGACTACTCAGTAAGAAAAATCTTCACAACAAGGGCTCGCTCCAGCACCCTCGCCTGTGTTAGGATGCTAAGGCAGATCATCGAATCCCTAATCTCACACCTGAGTCTCTTCTCGATGGTCCGGGCCCTGAAGAATGGTTCTCGCACTATATCTGTGGAGTAGCGTGAGAGGTTGGTGAACCTCACTAAGTATAGTTTCATTTTCATGTTACCATGCTGCAGATGAAGCAACTCCTGAATCCGAACCACACGAAGCGTGGTTGGAAAAAACTCTGACCAGAAGAGGCTTTCGAAGTCTGCCCAGAGGAGTGATGGCTCGTCATGCACCTAAAGAATCAATCTCCACCATATTCCTGCTTCTTCCTACAGGAGACTCTCAGCAAGGATCCCCATAAGGTCTGCTAGTGTCCCTACCAATCTAAACACTCTCACAATAGCCTCTAGCCAATCCTCAACTACCTGTGGGTCCATCTCTCCCTTGAACCTGGGCGGCCCTTGGTGCTGGAACTCATGCGACGCACTCATACATTTTTCACACTATGATACTGAATCTGGTGGTATTGGAGGCCCAATGAATAGTGGTACCATTGGTTCCTCCACTGTGACGGGGCCCTACACTGAGGCCTCGCTGCTCGGTGGGCTACCATCTCGTACACATCCCAAAACCCTCGCTGGATTCCAATGTAGGGCCATCCTGAAAAGAAACAGGTGCACCACGATCAAAACAATATACATGGTGAGGTGGCACAAAGCAATAACAATGAAAACATTTCAAAGGAAACACACTCGTAATCAGTGTTTTCGTGCACTAAGTTAGAAATTAGAAGTCGGAGTCCAAGTGTATGGATACGTCGGTCGCTGCACAAACACCAGTTGCCCTAAAGTGATAACCACACCCAAAAAACTAAACATTATTTTCATTAAAAGAATCATAGTCCATGTTCTATCGTAGAACCGACTCCACTGATACCTATTTTCATGACCCGTCCTCGGGGCCCATGCCGTGACTACCCCAATCCCACCTTCCATAGGTCAGGGGCTGGCGACTAGAACCAAAAGGGGAATCCCTGATTAAAAGGTAAGGAATTGCCTTTAAACCTATAACACACACAGTCTTAACAAAAGCAGTTAAAGAAACAAGTACTAATATAGAAAAAAAGAAAAGTGTGTTAAAAGTAAGTGGGCCAGTATACAAAACCAACTGAACAACAATTACAAGTACAAGTATAAAGATAAGAATCTCCTAGATCATCCTCTAAGAAAATCCTACTTGAAGGGTAGGTACAAATCTCAAACAACACGTCCCTAAGGTACGTCGTGTCTAGTCCATCTCTGAGTAGCCTCCTGTCCGGCTCCCTCATCCTCGATCACTATTGACCATCGTCTTCACAGATCACAACAAGGTGCGGGTGAAGCCCATATATGGGTGAGTATGATGATACTTAGTAAGGGTCCATGAGATCCTAGAAGGTCTTCCAGAATCCACTAAGGATAAACAAAAATAGTAAGATACAATTACGAAGTATCAACAATAACTACTTAGGTATATGACCATACATATACCTAAGTTACCAATCACAGTCTGGCTCCAAAACTCGAGCCCAAGCACAAGCCATTCCACAAAGAAAGTAAAGTCAATCATCTCAATGATAATAACTTAAAGACAAGACTCATCTCACAACGGTATTTAACATAAGTAGAGGGGTAGAGATGATTACATGTAGCCACCGAATCATCACCTCTATCGAACCCACGTAGGATCCTGGAACAGTATCAGAGCTGTCGAATCCACGGAGGATCCCGGTATAGAAGTCATCACTGCCGTACCGACAGAGGATACTGGTCCTGTATCGTCGTTGTCAAACCCACAGAGTATCCTGGTCCTGTATCGTTACTATTGAACCCACAAAGGATCTTGGAACAGTAGTAGGTTCATGTAGGATCTTGTCATCTCAGTTGCAGCCAGCCATAAGGTTCCCACACATAACACACTCAATTCCGGAGGGGTTCACTCCCCAAGCCACGTGTTGAAAAATCAACTACCACTATGTCTCGATATGATGTATCCCATAGTTCCGTATTATCATAAGGAACCCAACGCGATAGTCGGTGATTCAATCGGATGTCCGGTCTGTGAGTTATTGGCATTTTTTCTCTGAGGGCCCAGTTGGATTAATGTTCAATCCAACCCGGTCGTACCCCAACTGCATTCAAACCTCAAGTGTGGTATGCCCAAAGAACCGTCTCGTTCCAAGATTCTTGTCGGCGCAGACGGTTCATCAATTAGACATATGTCTCCAAAGATATGGGAAAAAATGTGAAATTGGTCAGAACTGGGTCCGGGTCCGGTCTGGCCCAGCCGGACAAACCCAAACCGACCCGGTTTGGGCCGACCTGACCCATTTTGGGCCGACCGAAATCGGTTCGGGTTGACCCGACCCATGTCCGGATTTGGACCATGGTCCGACCCAATTCGGGGTCTGACCCGGCCCGCCGAAACCGGCCTGACCCGCTGGAACCGGCTCGGCCCACCGAAACCGGCCCGACCCAGCGGTGGCGGCCTGGCCCGCATGGCCCATGCCTGTGGCCCGGCTCGAGGGGGCATGGTGGCCCAGCCTGAGGCCTAGCCCGCGGGGGGGGGGGGGGGGGGAGGCCATGCCCAGCCGACCCGCTTGGATAGTGGGGGTGCCAGCTAGGGGAGGCGCCCTGTGGGGCCCGCCCTAGCAATCTAGGGGGGTTACAGCCCCCATCTTCAGCAACGGCGGGCACCTGGTGTCGTCCAGGTAACCTCGGGACCCTTCGGGTCCCGCCTATAGCGCACCTGCCAGTGGCCGACTCAACATGCCGCCCTCCTCCATCTTCCGCAGCCCATGGCCACAGTTCTTCTCCGGCATGGCGCGATGGTGTCGTGCCCTGCACATCTGACCACTGTAGCCTGCGTGGCTACTGCTCGTTCCTCCAGCGCAGTCTGACGACACCGCACCGCTCTAGCACCGCCGCAGCCCACATGTCCGCGACCCGGTTCTCCGCGTGGCGTGACGGTGTTGTGCCCCTCCGGTGGCCCAGTGGACCTTTTGTCGTCAGCTTCTTCTACGAATGGCTCATTTCTAGTCTCCGCGTGTACCGATGCGGCCCATCTGGCATGACTTGTTCCTCCAACAACATCGTTGTGCCGCCACCGCCATCAATGAACGAGAAAAAACGGAGGGTTGTCGGGTCGTGTTTGTTAGGACCATGCCCTCCGCATTAGGGTGATAACAAACGACTATTATAAAATCTCAATAACGATGAAGAAAGATAATCTAAATCAATCAAAATGTACCCTAGCTCATATGTCGTTCGTTGATGATGGAAGATGGTGTCGTTGTTGGCGGCATTCTACCCGGCGACTTCTCCTCCTTTGATGCAGAAGAAGATCGTATGTCATCGTCGATGGAAGTTATTCCCTCCAAAGGTGGTGCCTCTCACTTCTCCAGCAAGGTTTAAGAATGTGGAAGGTGGTGAAGGAAGGAGAAGGATGGAGATTTTTCTTCAGCGGATCCTCCTCTCAAACTAAGAAGGTTCCTCCCTTAATTAATTAAGGGAGGAGTTACTTGAATTAATGTAGGGTTGAATACCCCACATCAATTCCAATAATTTTGAATAAAAATAAAATACTTGTCATGTACTTTATTTTTATTTTACTTCTTCTTTAAAAAAACAACCGCATGGGTGAATACTCACCCAACGCTCTAGCCCTAACACAGCTAAGGTGGAGGTCTCACTAAGCAATCATCAGCGTTGTGAGTTCAACGGTTCCCTTAGAATTCGATTCTGAGGGCATGTTCATAAGTTACTAAAACCCACTCAAAAACACAATGATCACACTTAGAAACTTCGGAAAAACATTTCGAGCACTCTAGGCCGTGGAATCACGCACTGTCAGAAACTGTGGACTCGGAACAATTCCATTTAATTTTTTAGAAAAATTACATGGGATTTTCCAGGTCTTTACAAAATAAAAAGAGGATATCATAATTTCTACATTAAATTTAAAGTGATAATAATTTGTAATAACACATTCCAACATAATATAATTGAATTTATTTGATATAACATAAAATAATTTCATTAATAGAAATAAGAAGAGAGAAAACACTTATGAAATTTCCACATGGTAACAGGTGTACATAAAGGATCATAGGAGGATTAATGAGAGTTAAATTTGCCTAAAATCTTATATACATAATAATTAATTCATTTAGGATATTTAAGAACATATCCAAACATAAAAAATGGAAATTAGAAAGTATAACAAAAAAGAAGTGCTTGAATAAAAATGAGAGTGGAGGATCCCTTACTTGAGTGTTTGACACCAAATTAATGGGAGGGGATTACTGAGAGCATGGGGAAACATGGGAGGACTCTAGATAGTATAGGTAAAAGTATGAGAATTATATATGGACTTTTAGTGAGGATAAATGAGAGTTTGTGTGTGTAAATATTGGAACAGAGGCGTATTTCTTTATTACTTTGTTTTTGAACTCTAAACTACAAAATAACAAAAACCACAAACCATACCATGTTTTTTCTCATGGTTTCTGAAAAATAGAAGTGGTTTGAATAATTATATATGTTAAAGGGACTAAAAAAAAATTCCCTTGCTTATGTGGAGGTGATTCATAATCCCGAAGAAATGATTTCAAAACCTTAAAATATATTAAATGTTTTGAAGGATTCATAATGGCTTTATGAAATAAATAAAATAAATTTAAAATAACATTATATTATAGGGAAAAAAATATATTTGGTCATTGATATGACTCTATAGTATTTATTACATAACTTTTAGGTCATTATGTTGTCAAAATACATAGTCTATATTTAAATAGTATTTAAATTTTACCCAAAAATTTGACTGTCTCAAAAAACTATGTAAAATTCACCATTGGATAATATCAATGTTATGAAAACCATGAACATTTATTACACAATTAGACATAATTTATTACATAAAAATCACTTAATAAAACATAGAATATCAAGAGGTCTAGCGTCTTTGGGGCTTAGGATCATTACATAACAACTTAAAACATGAAATACAACATTTTTATTGAAAACATCCTTTACATGACCACTACATTCCCTCGTACTTAGCATTGCATGATATAACCTGGGGACATGCATAAGAAAATGGTGAGCTATGAATATCAGTAAGGGAATAATAATGTAATAAAATGAGAAATACAATACATGTTAGATAATAGTCATATCAATAGATCACAATAGAAGCATAAACATAAATGAATGATAAAACATGATAATCATAACATGGAAATGTGGCAACAACACTTAACATGGAATTAACATGATCCAAGGCTCATTGCACATAGAGCATGAGTAAATCCTCATTGAAGATGAAGCATGTGTAAAATCTATTTGCACATGAATTATCTTGAGTACATACCCTTTGCACATGACATATCATGATATTATACTTTACCCAATGCATTGGAGCGCTATAAGGCCACACCCATCTTAAACATTTCATTTCATGGATAAGTGTGCCGCATGGATCATATAACATTGATTCAAAAAACATAATAATTTCTTCCAAGATAATGGAATGTGGAATTCATACATGAAACATTATAATCAATAAATAAATGTTCATAAAGGTGAATACCCTTGACAGAGAAATGGGCATGTTATTCAATACCCAATGACATTGGCATGGAAAATCGACGAACTTTCGGTAGCATAACGGCGTGACGTAAGAATTCATAAAAATGTTTGATGAGAGAGATATGGGTTTCTCATCATATTTACATGAAAAGGAATGTAAAGGGGTTATATAGATACATGTCCCAACAATTGTAATGGAATTTAGAGTCATGATACAAAATAATTGATTGAATGTAAAAGAGGGGAGAGAAATTCCTTTCCGAATTTCGTCAAAGTAACGGGTATACATGAGAGAAATTTAATGAGAGAGAAAGGGGTATCCCATCATTAAAACATAAATAGTGATGTATGGGGTAGGTGAGAAACCCTACCCCAACATTTATAATTTAAATTAAAAAGGCATAACAACATTAAGCAAATTGGAAAAAAATGAGAGAGGAAGAAAAACCATTAACTTGAAGTATGCTCCAAATGCCGGGGAGAGGCTTTGTGAGAGATTGGGGAACCTTGGGAGGATTTTAGAGAGAGGAGGGTAGAGGTAGGACAAACACCAAAGGCGTTGAGTGAAGAGGAAGTGGGAGCTTGGGTGGGTTTATATAGGAAAGGTGAGGGAATTCTTTATTATTTAGGTTTGGGACACCTCACATTAACCTAATCCAAACCACAAACTAGACCATAGTTTTTTCCAATGGGTTTTGGAAAAGGGAAGTGGGAAAAAAATATAAGGACAAAGTATGAACTTATTAAAATAATGTTGTTGCTTATGTGGAGGTGAGTCACACTCTGAAGGAAAACAATTTTAAATGACAAGATGTTTAATAAGTCTTCATGGTTCCATTAATGCTTTGTAAAATAAGTCAAAAAACCCCAAAATTACATTATTTTAATGGTAAAACATATATTGGCCGAACATAAAGCTTATAGTATTTTATTACATTACTATTTAGTCATTATGATGTCATACAACACATTGTATATTTAAACGATATTTAATTTTACCCAAAAATATGACTGTCCCATAAAATTATGAAAAATTCACTGTTGGATAACTTCGACATCCTAATTCCAGAAATAATATTTATTTTATATAAATAATTTTTCGAATATTTTAATTTTCACTTTTAAAATAATAACTGACATTTATCGAAAATTCACGGGTTTTGACAAAAATTGCTTTCAATATTTAATAAAAATTACAATTGCATTCATAAAATTAAACGATCATTTTTATTTAAAAAAAATTAATTTAATAATAATAATAATAATATTTTATTAAAATATTATTTAATTCAAAAATCCATTAATTCATCAAAATAGATTTCTTAGTTGAACTTTAACTAAAATTACTACTTGAGCTTTAAAAACTATTTAAATAGAAACAATAATAAAATGAAAGTATATTAATTATTATATAAAAATACAATGTACATAACCATATTGATAATGTATTGTTACATAACCCCTTTTAACACCCACATAAGACCGAAGAGTATGGTGTGTGATGGTGACAAACTCTTGGGGTGGCTCGGATAACATTACTCGGGTGGTAATCTCTATCAACTTCCATTTTCTAGTAGGTAGTACCACTCTAGCTTAACATATTCATGATCAGCTTGGGCTTGGTCTGGATAGAAGCCCAATGACGCCACCTCCTTTCTAAGCTCTGAAAAATGGGCTTCGTATGGGGCACATATACAGTATGAGGCCATCACTTCCTTTTCCTGACTAAATTGGATTTGTTAAAGCCCTATATTTATACTAATCATGTGATCAATGTTCAACACCTATATTAGAAATGATCAAAATTATTAACATAAAACCAAAGAAGTTGACATTTTATATAAATATTTTACATAAAGAGACATTTAATTAGATCAAGAGGGATTTCCATTTATGAATGTTTGGGTCGTTACAATCTTCCCCCCCTTAAAAAATTTCCCCCTCAAAATTCTGTTTTCCCACACTAAAACAAATGTGGGTTAATATGCTTCATCATTTCCTCAAATTCCCACATCACTTCTTCATACTTGTGGTTTTTCCACATCACCTTGACGAGGGGCATTGTCTTATTTCCTAGAACTTTTTCTGTATGATCTACGATTTTCACTGGTTGCTCGTTATAAGAATGATCATCCTCTAACTATACCACCTCTAAAAAGAGTACATGTGAAGGGTCATGTGTAGAGACCTGAAGCTTGACTTAAATGGAAATTACCTTACTTTTGCGGAATACTTAATACATAACAAAAACCGACACACAAGGACAGTAATAGTTTAGTGTCTTTGGAAACTAGGAAAAAATAATCTTCTAATCACGGTGAAAGTTCTTCAACATCTCCCATAAATATCTTCCCCTTTTTGTTTCCATACCTAAAATCTTTCTTTTAATATTGGGGGAAAAGAAAACATAAAAAGGGTGAGCTCAAATGATCAGTAAGGGAAAACATAGAGAAAATAAAACAATCCATAAACATTTGAAAGAAAAAACTTGAACATGAAATTTAAACATCAAAATAATGAGCAAAGACATAAATTGTAGAATTACTTAAGGCATATATCATAATGGAACATAAACCATGATAAAATATAATGGGAATAAAACATGTAATTGTGGAAACCATTCAGCATGTGTTATGATTTCTATAGTAGCCAAGGAATTGCTGCCAAGACCATCTTAGTGGACAAAGTCCCTTTCTGAATCGAGTTCACTCTTCGTTTCAGTCCTGTAACACTGAACTGGATTAACTTATCGTTCCAACCATGTCTATATCATGAGATATAAATCTTTACCCAATTCATTGGAGGGATATATAGGTCTCACCCATCTCATAGTGAAATCATTCTTACTTGTGACACAAAATAAACTTAAAACATTCATCATAACCCAAACAATAAAATGGGTTTCATAAACATCATCCCATCATCACATAATCCATATAAAACAAAAGGATATTTCATCATAAGAAAATGTAAACCATGTAAATCATATTATACTTGAAACATACACAAATTAAATGATGTCATCTTAGATAGTAAATGGTTTTTATAAAACACTTGAAATGAATTCTTGAGGAAAATATACTTTCTTCTTCAAATTCAATTCCTTTTCACAAAACCTCGTGCAATTTTAAAAGAATGAGATTTTGTTGAAAATAGTCATGAAATATTTTCGAGGAAGCTTCATGAAAATAAGGCTTTATAAAACCATAAAAAATACTTTCATGCCTTATAAGTTAAAAAAACATTCTCCTCGTACTTTTTCCAGAAAAGTCAAAAATACCACGTATGGTAAACAAAATAAAGATTCCTTCCATACGATGTGGTAAAAGTAAGAAAAGGGTAAAAATGTAATAAAAAATACATGAAAGGAAAGTAAACATTTTATGAAAAAAATTTGAGAACATATGGACATGGATAATAATCATAACCCTAGTAAATACTTACAAATAAACAATCTCAGATAAGAATGAGATTGGAATAATTATCCCTTACCTTAGGTCTGATATGCTTCATACGTTTCCAAACCTCCATTATAATGATTTAAATAATGTCATTGACTTATTAAAGAATAATATTCATTGTTATGATATCATATATGGTTCACTTATGACTTTATATTACCCATTCTTTTGTAAGTTCCATGTTAAAGCAGCGTTTTGGGTTAAATCGTTTTATTTATCATACGTGTTTCGACTTATTGTTCTTGATATTATTACTTATATCCTGATTTACATAATTCCATAACGTTAAACATTATTTACATATAATATATATTTCATTATATACATATATATATGATAGATCGATTAAATGAAATGAAATACACCGTTCATGGAGACGATAGGCCGTACGTACGCATGAACGTTGTTTTCGTTTCCTTATTGAATTGAATGAAATTAAGTAGATGAAATACATATATATACACATAAATCAAGTATCATTATTATGTCATATATTTCAGGATTACTTATTATATATTCTTTATAATCAATCATTAATGGTTAACATGAAGAATGAATCTCATCACGTCGTGGAGACGGTAGTCCGTACGTACGCACGAGCGATGATATCATTCCCATGATCATGGAATTGTATTGGAGTGTCTGTATACTATTTTAGAATAAATATATATTTAAAATAGTCATATATAGTTATTATTTACACCATTATACCCATCCAAGTAAGGTGGTGGTGGAAAATAGATTACACCACGGCGTGGAGACGGTATTCCGTACGTAGGCACGCGCAGTGATTTCATTTTTTGTAGGATGGATAGATGGTGAAATAGGGTTCTTTTATACTTATAATAACATATCAGTATATGAATTATACTGATGTTATTACTTCATAATTAAACAAATAAATAAGAAGAAGTGGAAGAAGAAATAAATTTGAAAGAATCTGTAACAGACATTACCTCTTCTTTGAAGCACCTCTTTGAGACCTCCTCTTAGGGCACCAAAATTGGTCTTTGAAGAAGACCAGGACCTCTAGGATGTTTATAGGGAATTGGAGAAGAGAATTTGGCAGGGTTTGTCCGAGCATGAAGGCTCAAAGTGGTGTGAGGAAGAGAGGGAGGAGGTGCCTTTTTATAAGGGAGGAGAGGGGCACCTTTGGAATAACTAAAAATATTATTTTATTATAAAGTCATATTCGGTTTTTAATACATTCAAATTGAGTTATTTCGAATCTAAGGTGGGGATGGGTAGCAATACTATCATACAATAGAATTTATACAAGTTTAGGTCTCTATTTTAACCTTATCTTTTAGATTTAACTTTAAGTTAAATAATTTTTCTTTTACCGTGTATTCTTGTTTTCTTTCACTATAAGGTTAATAAACATACTATAACAAGACAAAATAACCCCAATTTGTTTATTATTAATATATATAACCTTATCTAAGTCATTTGGCCGAACCTTAGATTTTTGGGAATAAAATAACAATTAATAATATAATAGTTGTTTTAAAAACTATTTTATGACAATTTTGACACTATTTGGTAATTGATTTTTGTGAAAATCATAACAGAAATATTAGTTCGAAAAAAGTTAATTAAATAAATACTAACATGTCATATTAACATAGAAAATTATTTTAATTCATAAAAAGTCTCAAATTACATTTATTTGTGTATTTATAACATCAATTATGTCAATATTTCATTAGTAATATAATTCCTCCATCATCATTGTGTCATAAATAAATTAAACTATTTAATGTCTACAAATTAAAAATAAAATACCATTATGTAGGAAATCTTTTTAGATTTCTAATTAATATTTATAGTCGAATTTATCTTTTTTATAACTCTATATTAAAAATGATATACTTATTAAACATTGATTTTAACTATTTTAACCCTTCTTTAAATAAATTAATAATAAATGTCCTAATCTAATCGAAGTGGGCCTAAATGGTCATATTTTATTCCTAAGGTTGTTTTTGCTCGAATTACACTTATCCAATAGAATTAGGACATGTGTTAGGATAATAATAATATCAATTTTACCCTTAATTACCTTATTTACTTTTAACCAT
This sequence comes from Viscum album, assembly GCA_963277665.1. Taxonomy (NCBI): domain Eukaryota; kingdom Viridiplantae; phylum Streptophyta; class Magnoliopsida; order Santalales; family Viscaceae; genus Viscum; species Viscum album. The sequence continues at coordinate 689,322,049 of OY728148.1, forward strand.
GGTAAAAAAATGTAAAAAGTTACTATTCACCAAAAATTATTTTCATCTCATTGAACCACAATTTACTTACTGACATCAACCGTGTCTCTCGGATTTTTGAAATTCCACTCACAGAAGTGGTAAAATATTGTTTTATGTGAATTTGGAAATTCTCCTAGGAGGTGGGTAAAAGGCGGTCAAAAGTTCAATAAAATTTTTATATATCTAAAATTATTATAAAATGAATCTAATGAATTACATTGAACTAATATCGGTATTATGTGTCAATTTTTACCTAAAATAAATTTAAATAGAATAAATAATTATTTAAATAAAAAGTCGGCTTTTAAATAGTAACCCAGTGTTTTCACTATTCATCAAAAATTGAAAGTTTTCAGAAAAAGACCAAAATTTCACCCTAGGGTAATTTCGATATTCTGAATCCAAAAATGAAGTCCATTTTGAATAATGATATTTACAAAATTTCAAAAAGTGGTTATTACTATTCATAACGGCTAGTTTTTATAATATTTTAACAGCATATCGTTGTTTAGTGAAACTCGACATTGCGTATGACGCAAGCTATCGAGGAAGGCCACGATTGCGTGTAAAGAAAGCCAAGATAGTGTTGTGTGTAGTGAAAGATTCCATTGATGATGTATATAACATAAAAACAAAACATTTCTCATAAAACTCTCGGGTGTTACATTCTACCCCTTAAAAAATGAATTTCGCCCTCGAAATTCATCACTTTGTAACAAACAGATGAGGATACCTCTCCCTCACCATGTCCTCAAGCTCCCATGTAGATTCTTCTAATTAGTGGTTCCTCCATAAAACATTCACCAAGTGAGTGGTCTTGTTCTATAGGAATTTTTAGCTACGATCAAGAATCTCTATATGTTGTTCTTCATAAGAAAGATCTTGCTCCAGGGGTACAACTTCTGAGCTGAGTACATGTGAAGGATCAGGTATGTACTTTCTCAGGAGAGATACATGGAACACATCGTGAACTTGAGAGAGATTTGGTGGAAGCTCTTATCGGTAAGCTACCTTTCCAAAACGATCCAGTATTTCGAAAGGACCGATATATCTAGGGCTCAACTTCCCCTTCTTTCCAAATCTCATTAGTCTCTTCCAAGGAGATATTCGTAAGAACACTTTATCACCCACTTAAAACACTAAGTCTTATAACTTTTTTGTCGACTCTGAGCTACTCTTATGTGTTGTTGAATAGATCGGACCTTTTCTTCCATCTCATCAACAAGATCAGGTCCTAATAGCTTTCTTTCCCCAACTTCATCCCAGCATGTTGGAGTCCTGCATTTCTTTCCATAGAGAGCTTAATAAGGAGCCATATGAATACCGTAGTGAAAGCTATTATTATAAGAAAATTCCACCAAAGGTTGGTGTTGATCCCAACCACCTTTGAAATCCATAAATCAAGCTCTTAACATATCTTCTAGAGTTTGAATTGTCCTCTCAGGCTGGCCATCTGTCTGAGGATGATAAGCAGTGCTGAAACTCAACTCTGTATCTAGAGTATGCTGAATACTTCACCAGAACATTGAGGTAAATCTTGGATCCTGATAAGATATAATGGAATGTGGTACCGCATGCAATCTTACCACTTCCTTTACATATATCATGGCAAGCTGATCTAGAGATAAATCCTCTCTAATAGCAATGAAGTGTGCAGACTTTGTAAGACGATCAACTATGACCCAGATAGAATTATTGCCTTTGGATGTTATAGAAAGTCCAGTGACAAAGTCCATAGTGATGTTTTCCCATTTCTATTCGGGTATGGGTAATGTTTGTAACATCCTCTTAGACTTCTGTCTCTTAGCTTTATCTTGCTGACAAACCAAACATTGAGAGACAGATTCAGCAACATCTCTTTTCATGCCATCCTAGCAGAAGTACTCTTCCAGGTCCCTGTACATCTTCGTGACTCCAGGATGAATAGAGAATGAAGAATTATGAGCCTCATCCAGCAGATCCTTCTTTTATTCGAGGATGGGAGGAACACAAACCCGATTCCTGAACATTATTATTCCATCACAATCAAGGTTGAATTCAGGAACATTTCTCACCTTCTTTTGTAACTCGACATCTTCTTTCTGTGCCTCTTTAATCTTTACATGTATAGATGGTTGAACATTCATTTGAGAAAGATACGATTTTCCCCTTCCATTATAATTCCAAGATCCATCCTTTGTAAATCCATAAATATTGGATCTTTTGTGATCCTCATCATGGATAAGCTAGCATGGTCTTGTCGGCTTAATGCATCTGCCACCTTGTTTGCTTTCCCAGGGTGGTAATGAATTGAGCAGTCGTAATCCTTAATCAGCTCCAACCATCTTCTTTGGAGCATATTCAGCTCCTTTTGTGTGAAAATATACTTTAAACTTTTATGATCAGTATAAATATCACACCTTTCTCCATAAAGATAATTCCTCCAAATCTTTAATGCAAATATTACCGCAGCTAACTCCAAATCATGAGTTGGGTAATTTTTCTCATGTATTTTCAACTGTCGTGAGGCATAAGCTATCACCATATAATTTTTCATAAGAACACACCCCAACCCCTTCTTGGATGCATCACTGTAGATCACAAAACTTTCTACACTACAAGGAAGTGTGAGTACAGGTGCACTGGATAACCTTCATTTCAACTCCTTGAAATTCTCTTCATATTCCTCCGTCATAAAAAAAACTTAACGCCTTTCCGAGTCAAACTGGTGAGTGTATTAGATAGTCAAGAAAAATATCTCAAAAAATGTCAATAATATCCATCCAAACCAAGAAAACTTCGGATATCGGTTACTGTTGTTGGTCTCTAACATCTTTCAATAACCTCTGTTTTCAATGGATCCACAGATATCCCCTATTTTGAGATTATGTGACCAAAAAATGAAACTTTTTGAAGCCAAAATTCAAACTTGGTAAATTTGGCATAAATATTCTCCTTTCTCAGGGTCTTTAATATAATTCTCAAGTGATCTTCATGTTCTTCCTTGGTCTTTCAATATACAAGAATATATTCTATAAAGACTATCAAAAATTGATCAAGATAGTCTCTCAAGACCCTATTCATCAGATCCATGAAGATAACAGTGGAATTAGTAAGACCAAATGACATCACTATAAATTCAGTGTCCATAACTTGTACGGAAAGCCGTCTTTGGTATATCCTCCATTTTGACCCTTAATTGATGATACCCTGAACGAAGACCAATATTGGAAAAGTATTGAGCTCCTTGTAGTTGGTCAAATAAGTCATCAATGCGCGAGAGAGTATATATGTTCTTGATAGTGATCTTGTTAAGTTCTCGATAATCAATGCAGAGTCTCATTGATCTATCTCTCTTCTTAACAAACAGAACATGTTCTCCCCAAGGTGACGCACTAGGGCGTATGAACCCCTTATCAAGATTCTCTTGGAGTTTATTCTTCAATTCCTGCAACTCAATTGAGGCCATTCTATAAGGTGTCTTTGAAATAGGTAATGCACTCGGTACAAGTTTTATTGAAAACTCAACTTCACGATTCGGTGGAAGACCCGGAAATTCTTCGGGAAAGACATCATAAAACTCTCGTACAATGGGAATATTCTTAATCGTGAGTTTCTCACCAACCATTTGAGATAAATAACATTCATTTAGTGGAATCAAGACCGATAATATGGAATAAATTTCCACTGGAAGGTTATGTTCATCCTTACATCGATAGACGATCAAAGATTGATCTGGAATATGAAATGTGACTTCCCTTATTTGGCAATTGATATGAGCTCCATATAGAGAAGGCCAATCCGTGCCAAGAATCACATCAAATTCCACTATAGGAAGGATCACAAGATTTGCAGGAATCACTTTCCCACAATCTTCAATCGGAGAAGAATTATAAACTTTTGATGCAACTGTTGTGCCATTAGGGGTTGTCACAGCTAACTCAACATCTAATTGTTGAGGTAATACGGTGATACCCTTAGAAAATTCTTCAAAAATAAAAGAGTGGGTGGATCCAGAATCAAATAAAACATTTTCTACTTTAGAGTGGATGGTAAGTATACCTTTCACCACTTCGTTATCATACTCCACATCGCTGATAGAAATTACATGTGACTTTCCTTTGTCTGTAGCCTTAAGAGTTTGTTGACGTCGATCATCATCAACAACCTTTGGATTAGGGCATTGATTGGCATAATGCCCCATTTCCTTGCACCTGTAACATCGAAGTATAGTATGTTCATTCTGTGTATCCCTTCATCTATTTGCATCATTAGACATCTTCTTCCCATCATTGTGGAATTCAAATGCCCGATGACCTTCCTTTCCACATTTGAAACATTTAATTGTCCCTTTAAGACAACTCCCTCCATGTTTCTTTCCACACTATGACCATATGGGAAAACTCATCTTCTTTTCAGTGTGCTCTTTATATTTTCCTATGAATTCCATTTTCCTCTTCTTATCAAACCCATATGACTGATGGGTTACTCCAATCCCCATCTCAACATTGAGAGCACATAGAATGATTTCCTCGTAGCTATTGAAGTCCCTTATGGATAACGCCCATCAAAGACTTGGTTTTAAGCCACTAAATAATCGATCGATATTACTCTCAGGTTGGATAATAATACCAGAAGCGTACCTTGCAAGTCTTGTAAAATTTTCTTCATAGGTACCAAGAGATTCACCAGCCTTTTTATTTAGTTCAAGAAACTCTTTCTCCATCTTTGTTCGGAGAATACGAGGGAGGTACATATTGAAAAATAAGTTCTTGAACTCGTCCCATTCCATGGACTCAATTTCATCTCTTGGCCTCATATTCTTGATAAGATTCCACCACTGATCAGCATCACCTTCCAAACGATACACTGCTAAGATGACTTTATCATGTTCAGAACATTAAATAACTGAAAATATCATTTCCGTAGTACTGATCCATTGTTCAGCAACTAATGGATCAGTAGACCTGCTGAATGAAGGTGGACGCTGTCTCATGAAGGATTAAACAGAATGTTTCTCTTTCCTTTGCTCGTTTGGAAGTCCTGTATGATTTATAGCTTGAGAAAGTTGTGTGATCATTGCTACAAGATTTTTCATTCCAGCTCCCATAACGTTTGGTTGTTCAGGGGGACAATCAATGCATTTCCCATCGCATTCCGCATTAACATGGTTCCTTCGGGTTCCATCCATTGACTAAAACCAAGAAGAATAGTGTGAGAAACACAAATTATAATATGAAAAACACAAAATCTAGAATAAAATTTCACACTTGAGGTCTTATCCTAGGTTATTCATGGCCATTTCTAAAACACTAAGATTGTGTTCTATTCTTAGACTTATCCTTAGGATTCTTACTAATGATTTCACATCCTAGTTTCCAAAGGTTGACTATAACCTCCCTCTGATACCAATTGTAGAGACCTGAAGCTTAACGTACATGGACATTACATTAATTTTTCAGAATACTTAATACATAAAAAAAAACAGACACACAAGGACCGTAATAGTTTAGTGTCTTTGGAAACTCGGAAAAATAATCTTCTAATCATGGTGAAAGATCTTCAACATCTCCCATAAATATCTTCCCCTTTTTGTTTCCTTACCTAAAATATTTCTTTTAATCCTGGGGGAAAAGAAAAAACAAAAAGGGTGAGCTCAAATTCTCAGTAAGGGAAAACATAGAGAACATAAAACAATCCATAAACATTTGAAAGCAAAAACTTAAACATGAAATTTAAACATCAAAATCATGAGCCAAGACATAAATTGTGGAAGAACATAAGGTAAATATCATAATGGAACATCATACATGATAAAATATAATGGGAATAAAACATGTAACTGTTGCAACCATTCAGCACGTGTTATGATTTCTATATTAGCCAAGGAATTTCTTCCAAGACCATTTTAGTGGACAAAGTCCCTTTCTGAATCAAGTTCACTCCTCGTTTCAGTCCTGTAACACTGAACCAGATTAACTTACCATTCCAGCTCTGTCTATCTCATGAGATATAAATATTTACCCAATGCATTGGAGGGAGATATAGGTACCACCCACTTCATAGTGAAATCATTCATACTTGTGCCACAAAATAAACTTAAAACATTCATTATAACCCAAAGAAGAAAATGGGTTTCATAAACATCATCCCATCATCACATAATCAATATAAAACAAATGGATATTTCATCATAAGAAAATTGAAACCATGTAAATCATATTATACATGAAACATACACATATTCAATAATGTCATCTTAGATAGAAAATGGTTTTGATAAAACACTTGAAATGAATTCTTGAGGAAAATATCCTTTTTTCTTCAAATTCAATTTCTTTTCACAAAACCTCATTCAATTTTAAAAGAAAGAGATTCTGTTGAAAATATTCATGAAATATTTTCGAGGAAGCTTCATGAAAATAAGTCTTTATAAAACAAAAAAATAATCTTTTCATGCCGTATAAGTTAAAAAAATATTCTCCTCGTACTTTTGTTAGAAAAGTCAAAAATACCTTGTATGGTAAACAAAAGAAAGATTCCTTCAATACGATGCGGTAAAAGTAAGAAAAGGGTAAAAATGTCATTAAACATATATGGAAGGAAAGAAAACATTTTATGATTTTTTTTGAGAACATATGGACATTGATAATAATCATAACCCCGGTAAATACTTACAAATAAACAATCTCGGATAAGAATGAGATTGGAATAATTATCCCTTACCTTAGTTCTGATATGCTTCGTACGTTTCTGAAACTCCTATATAATGATTTAAATAATGTTATTGACTTATTACAGAATCATATTCATTGTTATGATATCATATATGGTTCACTTATGACTTTATATTACCAGTTCTTTTGTATGTTCCATGTTAAAGCAGTGTTTTGTGTTAAATCGTTTTATTTATTGTACGTGTTTGGACTTGTTGTTCTTGATATTATTACTTATATACTGATTTACGTAATTCCAGAATGTAAAACATGATTTAAATATAATATATATTTCAGTATACACATATATATATATGATAGATCGATTAAATTAAATGAAATACTCCGTTCCTGGAGACGGTAGGCCGTACGTACGCATGAACGCTGTTTTCGTTTCCTTATTGAATTGAATGAAATTAAGTAGATGACATACATATATATACACATAAATCCAGTATCATTATTATTTTATATATTTCATGATTACTTATTATATATATTGTATAATCATTCATGAATGGTTAACATGGAGAATGAATCTCATCGCGTCGTGGAGACGGTAGTCCGTACGTACGCACGAGCGATGATATCATTCCCATGATCTTGGAATATTGTTTGAGGGTGTGTGTACTATTTCAGAATCAATATCACTTTACAATAATCATATATAGTTATTATTTACAACATTGTACCCATCCAAGTAAGGTGGTGGTGGAAAATAGATTACACCACGGCGTGGAGACGGTATTCCGTACGTACGCACGCACGGTTATTTCATTTTCCGTAGGATGGATAGATGGTGAAATAGGTTTGTTTTATACTTATAATAACATATCAGTATATGAATGATACTGATGTTATTACTTCATAATTAAACAACTAAAGAAGAAGAAGTGGAAGAAGAAATAAAGTTGAAAGAATCGGTAACAGACATTACCTCTTCTTTGAAGCGCCTCTTTGAGACCTCCTCTTAGGGCACCAAAATTGGTCTTCGAAGAAGACCACGACCTCTAGGATGTTTCTAGGGATGTGGAGAAGAGAATTAGGCAGGGTTTGTCCGAGCATGAAGGCTCAATGTGGTGTGAGGAAGAGAGGGAGGAGGTGCCCTTTTATAAGGGAGGAGAGGGGCACCTTTGGAATAACTAAAAATATTATTTTATTATAAAGTCATATTCGGTTTTTAATAGATCCAAATTGAGTTCTTTAGTATCTAAGGTGGGGGTGGGTAGAAATCCTCTCATCCAATAGAATTTAGACAAGTTTAGGTTTCTATTTTAACCTTATCATTTAGATTTAACTTTAAGTTAAATAATAACAAGCCAAACGAACCCCAAGTTGTTTATTATTAATCTATATAACCTTATCTAAGAAATTTGTCCAATCCTTAGATTTTTATGAATAAAATAACAATTAATCATATAATATTTGTTTTAAAAACTATTTTATGTCAATTTTGACACTATTTGGTAATTGATTTTTTTTAAAAATCATAACATAAATATTAGTTTGAAAAAAGTTAATTAAATCAATAAAAACATGTCATATTAACATATAAAATAATTTGAATTCATTAAAAGTCTCAAATTACATTTATTTGGGTATTTATAACATCAATTATGTCAATATTTCATTAATAATATAATTACTGCATCATCATTGTGTCATAAATAAATTAAATTATTTAATGTCTAAAAATTACAAATAAAATACCATTATGTAGGAAAGATTTTTAGATTTCTAATTAATATTTATAGTCGAATTTATTTTTTTTATAACCCTATATTAATAATTATTTACTTATTAAACATTGATTTTAACTATTTTAACCCTTCTTTAAATAAATTAATAATAAATGTCCTAATCTAATCCAAGTGAAGCTAAATGGTCAAATTTTATTCCTAATGTTGTTTTTTGTCGAATTACACTTATCCAATAAAATTAGGACAGGAGTTAGGGTAATAATAATATCATTTTTACCCATAATTACCTTATTTAGTTTTAACCGTGGTAAAAAAAGTTTAAAATTACTATTCACCAAAAACTATTTTCATCTCATTGAACCAAAATTTACTTACTGAAATCAACCGTGTCTCTCGGATTTTTGAAATTCTACTCAAAAAAGCGGTAAAATTATGTTTTATGTGAATTTTGAAATTCTCCTAGGAGGTGGGTAAAAGACGGTCAAAAGTTCAATAAAATTTTTATATATCTAAAATTATAATAAAATGACTCTAATGAATTATAATGAACTTATATCAGTATTACGTGTCAATTTTGACCTAAAACAAATTTAAATAGAATAAATACTTATTTAAATAAAAAGTCGGTTTTTAAATAGTAACCCTGTGTTTTCACTATTCATCAAAAATTGAATGTTTTCAGAAAAATACCAAAATTTCACCCTAGGGTAATTTTGATATTCCGAATCCAAAAATGAAGTCCATTTTTAAAGATGAAATTTACAAAATTTCAAAAAGTTGTTATTACTATTCATAACGGCTAATTTTAATAATATTTTAATAGCATATCATTGTTTAGTGAAACTCGGCATTGCGTATGACACAAGCTATCGAGTAAGGACGCAATTGCATGTAAAGCAAGTCAAGCTAGTGTTGTGTGTAGTGAAATATTCCTTTGATGATGTATATAACATAAAAACAAAATATTTCTCATAAAAGTCTAGGGTGTTACATCCAGTATGTACTTACTTAAGAGGGATACATGAAAGACCTCATGTACTTTGGGCATGGTAGGTGGAAGTGCTAGTTGATTGGCCACAACCCCGACACGATCAAGAATCTTAAAGGGGCCGATGTACCTTGGTCTTAACATCCATTTCTTTCCAAACCTAATGACCTTCTTCAATAGAGATATGCCTAGAAATACCATGTCTCCAACATTAAACTGAAGGTCTCATCAACAGTTATCTGCATAACTATTTTGTTGACTCTAAGCTGCCTTGATATGCTGCTAAATGGTTTTCACCTTCTCCACCATTTCTTCGACCATTTTTGGTCCAAGAAGCTTACACTCACTGTCCTCATCCCAACACACCGGTGTTCTACAGCTTTTCCCATAAAGGGCTTCAAATGGTGCCATTTGGATGCTCGAGTTGAAACTATTATTATAAGAGAACTCAACCAGAAGAAGATGCTGATCCCATACTCTTTTAAAGTCCATTAAGCATGCTATCAACATTTCCTCAACTGTTTGGATAGTCAGCTCGGATTGGCCATCAGTTTGAGGATGATAGGTTGTACTGAAGTTCAGTCTAGTATTCAGAGCATGTTGAAGACTCTTCCGAAACATAGAGGTGAATATTGGATCTCGATCGGATATAATAGATAGTGGTACTCCATGTTTCCTTACCACTTCTATGATATATATATGTTCTAGTTGATCCAATTAGAAATCCTCCAAAATAGCAATGAAGTGTGCAGCCTTTGTAAGACAATCCACAACAACCCATATTGCTTTGGTTCCATTGGATGTCTTCAGATGTTCAGTGAAAAAGTCCATGGTGACATTCTCCCATTTCTACTCTAGTATGAGAAATGGTTGCATCATCCTCTTAGACATCTGACTCTCTTCCTTCACTTGCTGACACAACAAGCACATTGATGTATATTCAGCGATCTCCTTCTTCATATTATCCCACCAAAAATGCTCTCCGAGATCTCGATACATCTTTGTATTTCCTATGTTAATAGAGAAATTTGAACTATGTGCATCATCCAAAAGTTCATTCATCAGTTCCAAACATGATGGAACACACAGTCTTTTCCCAAATCTCACAATTAATTCTTCATTAACATTAAACTCCAAGGATTTCCCTTTTTCTATAGCTTCTACTTCTTCTTGAATTCCCACATAATCCTTTTGAGAATCCTTTAAACATTCCATAAGTAATCGTTGAGCAATCATTTGTGAAAGGATTGATGATGTTCCCTTATTTATGATTCTCATGTCCATCTTCATCAAATCTGAGAAGAATGGATCCTTTTCACTTCTCATTAATGATTGAATCATTGGGTCCTTTCTACTTAGGGAATCCACCACCTTTTTCATTTTCCCAGGGTTGTAATGGATTGAGCAGTCATAGTCTTTGATCAGCTCTAACCATCTTCATTGGTGCATGTTCAACTCTTTTTGTGTGAATATATAATTGAGGATTTTTTGGTTCGTATATATTTCACACTTCTCCCCCAAGAGATAATGATTCCAAATTTTCAAAGTGAAGATCACTATAGCCAACTTGAGGTCAAGTGTTGGATAGTTCTGTTCCTGAAATTTCAATTTCCTTGAAGCATAGGCAATGACTTTGTCATTTTTCATCAACATACATCTGAGGCCCTTCTTCGAAGAATCACTGAATACCACAAAACGTTCTCCAATTCTGGGTAAAGTGAGCATGGGTGCAGTGATAAATATTTTTTTCAACTCCTTGATGCTTTATTCGCATTCATCACTCCAATAAAACTTTACCCCCTTCCGAGTTAGCTTCGAAAGAGGTTTGGACAGTAGTGAGAAATTTATTACAAATCATCGATAATATCCAACTAACCAAGAGAATCTATGGATATCCGTTACTGATGTTGGCCTCATCCATATCACAACTGCATTTGTTTTGGAGGGATCCACAAATATCCCATTGCTTGTGATGATATGACCCAAGAATGAGACCTCCTTCTACAAGAACATACACTTGTTATACATTTCATAGAGCTTCTCCTTCCACAAGGTCTCTAGTACAGTTCTGAGATGATCCTCATGATCCTACTTGGTTTAGGATTATATCAAAATATCAACAACAAATATTACCACAAATTTATCAAGGTAATATCTATAGAATCTATTCATCATGTCCATGAATATTTTTGTAGGATTAGTGAGTCTGAAAGGCATTAATATGAATTCATATTGCCAGTATCATGTATGAAAAGTAGTCTTGAGGATATCTTCCTTCTTCACCCTTACTTGATAATATCCCAACCAAAAATCCACTATTGAAAAGTATTATGCTCCACGCAGCTGATTGATCAAGCCATCTATTCATGGGAGAGGATACATTTTATTTATCATGATTCTGTTAATGTCATGATAATCGATGTAAAGACGCATTGACCCATCTTTCTTCTTGATGAAGAGGACTGGTGCACCTCATGGTGAAGCACTTGGGTGTATAAAACCTCTATCTAGATTCTCATGTTGTTGTTTCTTCAGCTCCCCAAGCTCCACAACAGCCATTCTTTGCAGAGTCTTGGATATTGGAAACACCCCAAGTATAAGTTCAATTGAGAATTCAAGATCTCTTCTTGGGGGAAGACCAGGAAATCCTCAGGAAACACTTCTGTGAATTCCCTCATAATAGGCATGTCTTCCTGGACGGTTTCTTCCTTAGAATCAATAATTTGAGAACGATACCCGTGCTCCTAGGGCAGTAATATCCATGCTTCAGATGATGGAGCTAAAGAAGATTCATCTTCCTCCTTGCACTTGTAAAGAATCGGGGATCGATTATACACATGCAAAGTGATTTCCCTCTCACGGTAATTTATGTTGGCTCTATATAAGGAAAGCCAATACATGCCAAGAATTGTATAAAATTTTACTAGAGGGAGTATGACGAGGTTCACAAGGAAGATTAATCCACAGATTATGATAGGGGAGGAGTTATATGCTTGGGATGCAATGATTGACCCATTTTCTGTAGTCACTAACATCTTCACTTCCAATATTTGTGGTAGTGCTGGGATTATTCTACTAAACTTTCGAGATATAAAATAATGCATAGAACCAAAATAAAAAAGAATGTTTTCTATTCTTAAATGAATAACTAGCATAACTGTCACCACTTTTTTGTTGGGGTTCACTTCGGCAATAGTGATGGAAAATTCTCACCCTTTCTACCTTAAAGGTTGTTAGTTGCCTCTAAAAACCATTGTCTTAGGGCACTGATTTGCACGATGCCCTAGTTTTTTGCAGTTTTAGCAATGAACAACGCATTGAGGGTCGAACCGAGCATTCCTATCCTCTGTTGCAGCCGTGAGTTTTTCTTTTCAGTAGTTAACATCTAGGTTCCCTTCTCTTCCACTCCTAAATAATTTTCTCATCCCCTTTAGGAAATTTTCAGGGGGCTTATTTTTGCACCTTTAGCAAGTGGGGTGATGGATCCTCTTAGCACCATTGGATTTATCTATCGGACAACTAGAATTGATGTCCACCTTATGCTTCTTATCCCCATGATACCCCTGAGGTTCTACGATCACTATTTCAACATTGAGGGCACATCAGACAATTTCCTCATAGCTTTTGAAGTCATGGATCACCAGTGCTTTTTGCAGGCTAGGTTTCAACCAACCAAAGAAGCGGCCAACCGAGAATTCGGGGGCAATGACAAAGCCGAAGCATATTGTGCAATCCTTGTGAAGTTTTCCTCATACACTCCAATAGATTAGTCGCCTTTTTTCTTGAGAGAAACTAAGTCCCTTTCCATCATAAGCCGGAGGGTGCACAGAAACTATTTATCGAAAAACATCTTCCGAAAATCCTTCCACTCCAAAGCCTCGATCTCCTCCTCAGTCTTCGTATTTTTGACCAATTCCCACTATTGGTAAACTTCACCCTATATATGATAAGCATCTAGGAGAACCTTCTCTTGTATACAACATTGAAGGATAGAGAAGATCTTTTCAATGGAGTTGATCCATTTTTCAGGGATTGAGGGATCAGATGATTCATTAAAAGTAGGAGGCCTTTTTCTCATGAAGCTCTTGATAACGACTTGTTCTTTCATCGGGGGGATAAAAATTTCCCTTGGCCCATGTTTCTGTTAAAATATTTAATTATCTAAGAGAGAAGCGTGACAAAGTTTACAATTCCCTCTCACATTATATTAGGCATCCCGGTATTACAGTCATTACATTGATCTTCACATCAGTTGTTAGCCCGATTCCTCCTATTACCTTCCATTGGGTTGAATAAAAGAAAAGTTAGTGGTAACACATAAATGGTAATACATGGAAAAAACTAATGACATATAAATATATTTTATTTCCTTAACATATTAATCTATTGGCTTCAGTCTATGTTATCCATTATCTACTTTCTAACATATATTATCATAGAATTTTTTTGTCCCTTAATAATGGTTCATACTAAGCTTGTCAATTTACAAATGCATATCCCCTTGGAGTGTCGTAACCAATAGTTCAGAAAGTCCCATTTTCATGCACCAGTTCCTATTCGATTCTAGCTCAAAGTGGTGTTTTCGGGTTTTACCCCTGGGATACATCTGTGCCAGAGCCGCCTCTACCTGCTCGTATCCAGACAAGGACGTATTTTCTTGATATACCTCTTATTCAATACTCACCAAAACTTTAGGGATGTTTTTATTAGACATAGTCTTGTATCTAAGGATTTACTAGGTTTTTCTAATCCTAATCCCAAAAATAACTAAACCTCCCTTTGATACCAACTATTACAACCATGATCTTTTATTACACAATTAAACATAATTAATTACATAATATTAACTTGATACAATATAGAAGATCAAGAGGTCTAGTGTCTTAGGGGCTTAGGATCATTACATAACAACTTAAAACATGAAATACATCATTTTTATTGAAAACTTCCTTTACATGGCCACCACATTCCCTCTTACTTAGCATTGCATGGGATAGCCTAAGGACATGCATAAGAAAAGGGTGAGCTATAAAGCCCACAAAGGGAATAATCATGGAATAACATGAGGAATACAATAAATTTTATAAAATAGGAATATCAATAGTGCACAATAGAAGCATAAACATAAAGGCATGATAACGCATGATAATCATAACATGGAAATGTGGCAACAACACTTAACATGGAATTAGCATGAGCCATGGATCATTGCACATGGAATATGAGTAAATCCTCATTGCACATGAATCATGAGTAAAACCTCATTGCACTTGAATTAGCATGATTAAACACCCATTTCGCATGACGTATCATGATACTATAATTTACCCAATCCATTGGAGTGCTATATGGGTGCACCCTTCCTAAACATTTCATTTCATGCATAAGTGTGCGACATGGATCATATAACATGGATTCATAAAACATAATCATTTATTCCATGATAAATGAATGTAAAATTAATACATGAAACTTTATAATCAATAAGTAAATGTTTACAAAGGTGTATACCCTTGATTGAGAAATGGGCATGGTATTCACTACACAATGGCATTGGCAAGGAAAAGTGGTGTAATTTTGGCAGCGTAATGGCGTGACGTAAGAATTCATAAAAATGGTTGATGACAGAGATATGGGTGTCTCATCATATTTAAATGAAATGGATAGTAATTGGGTAATATAGATACATTTACCAACAATTTTAATTTAATTTACAGTCATGATACAAAATAATTTCCAGAATATAAAAGAGGAGAGAGAAATTCCTTTCGGAATTTTGGAATAGAAATGGGTGTACATGGGAGGCATTTAATGAGAGAGAAAGGGGTCTCCCATCATTCAAAAATAAAGAGGGAAATATTGGTGAGGTGTGAAACCATACCCCAACATTTATAATTGAAATTATAAGGGCATAACAACATTTTGAAAATTGGGCAAAAATGAGAAAGGAAGATAATAACAAACATTATTGAGAAATGATGGGGTTTTGACAATAATAATTTTTGAATCATTATAATAATATTATATTTGACTTAATAAATATTATACGATCATTTATATTTATTAAAAATTATCTAATATTAAAATTTTATTAAAATATTATATATTTTAAAAAAATACTTTAATTTATAATAATAAATTAATTATTTGAATATTACCCAAAAATACAATTTTTGTTTTATTGTAACAAAATAAAAATCATTTATCAAGTAATAATAATTTGACGAAAATATATTATAAATTCTATAAAAAAAGATGCATATACTAATAATTTTTGGGTATTGATACATATCCCTTTAATAGACCATAAAATTCTTTAAGAGTAAGGTGCACCATTGTCGGACTTTCATGGGGTCATTCAGAAAACATGGTTTAGGTCATGATCTCGAGGAGCTTGAACTTCCACTGTAATTTTTATTCTCAAGGTTAGGTTATTTCCTATCAACTTCATCTACGTCAAGGGAAAATGCCAGAAAATTTAACTCCCACAGAATCTCTGATAAATGGTCTTAATAGGGTATAATCCAATCGATTGAGGCCATTAATTCCTTTTACATTAACAATTGTTTTTGATAAGACCCTATATTTTTGCTAATCATTTGACCACATTTTTACTTATATATTATCAGTGGTAACGATTCATAATAGTCAATTAAATCTGATAAGATATAATAAAATTGAATCCGTACATGTTTTTTCTATAACTATATTACTTAATAAGATATTTAAATAGATTGAAAGGAGAATTTTATTTACAACAGTTCTGGTTATTACAATCCCCCTTAATAAATTTCACCATCAAATTTTTTATTTCCCACACTAAACCAGACGAAGGTGAATTTTTTTCATCACCTCATATGGTTCCGATGTTTCTTCTTTAAACTTGTAGTTTCTCTACAACACATTGACAAGGGGCATGTTTTATTTAATATAACATTTTCTCATGATCTATGATCTCAAACAGATTCTATACATAAGAAAGGTCATTCTCCAACATCACTACCTATGGATGGAGTACATGTTATGGATATGGTATGTATTTCCTTAAGAGGAATACATGGAATACATCATGTACATGAGATAGGATTGGAAGTAGTTCTAGTCGATATAACACTACTCTAATGCAATAAGGGATCTAAACGGGGATGATATTTCATGGACTAAGATTTCACTTCTTCCCAAATATCATCACTTAGTTCCATGGATATATGTGTTGGAATACCATGTCTCCAACATCAAACTCTCAATCTCATCGACGATTGTCAGCACAACTCCTCTGTAATATATGTAGAGACATTAAATGTTATTGAATAGTCTTTTACCTTTCCATCATTTCATCGACCATTTTAGGACTTATAAATGTTTTCCCCAAATATATCCCAACATGTAGGTGTTCTTCACCTCTTCCCATAAAGGGCTTCATAGGGAGCCATTGCGATGATCGAGTGGAAATGTTTCTTCTAAGAGATCTCAACCAAAAGAATTTTTTGGTCCCAAAATCCTTTGAATTCCATAGAACAATCTCACAATATGTCTTACAATGTCTAAATAGTCTACTTATATTTTCTATCAGTTTGAGGATGGTAGTATGTAATGAAGTTCAACTCAATGATTAGAGGATGCAGGAGAATTTTCCAGAACGTTGAGGCCAATCTCAGATCTCGATCAGATAAAATCGATAGTGGTACTCTATGAAGATTCAAAACCTATCTGATGTATATCCATGAAAGTTGATTAATTAAGAAGTCCTTTCAAATTTTGATAAAGTGATATGTCTTTACAAGACAATCCATAATAACCCATATAACATTTTTTCACATGGTTGTCTTTATATGTCTGGTGAAAATGTCCATGGTGGTGTTTTATGACTTCCCGGATGTTATGGGTAATGGATGTGTCATCCCATTATATTTTTTCTTTTAGAGTTTCTCTTGATAACATAAAATGAATCATGATGTATAATCGATGATCTACTTCTTTATATTGTCCCACTATCAGTGCTTACAGAGATCTTGAAATATCTTAGTACTTCATAGGTGAATAGAGAAATTCGAACTATGTGAATCATCCAAAATTTCATTATTTAACTCAGGATTTGATGTAACACATAGTTTTGGCCGAAATCACACAATTACATCCTCATTAACATTGAAATATGAGGAATTCCATTTTCTTATAGTTCCTAAATTCTTCTAAATTCCCTTATCGTCTCTTTGAACATCCTTTAACCACTTCAAATGGATTGGTTGTCCAATCATTTGTTAATGTATTGATGATATTCCTTTATTTTTGATTCCCATTTCCATCCTTTCTAAATCTATGACAATCATATCCCTCTTCATTCTCAATAGTGACAGAATTTCTAGATCTTTTCTACATAGAGAATCCTCTACTTTGTTCTATTTTCCAAGTTGGAAGTGGATTGAGAATTAATAATCCTTGATGAGCTCTAAACATATTCACTGGGGTATATAAATATATTTTTGTTTGAATATATATTTATGTCTCATGTGATTAGTATATATCTCACCCTCATCCCAAAAGAGATAATGCCGCCATATTTTCAACGCAAAGATCACTACTGCCAATTCTAGATCATGTGTGGGATCGTTTTTATCATTAATTTTCATCTTCCTTGATGTAAAAGCTATAAATTTATCATCTTTCATCAGCATAAAACCTAATATATTATTTAATGAATCACTTAATACCAAAAAGAGTTCCCCACATTTTTGGTAGTGTGAGAATTGGTGAAGTGATAAGAATCATTTTGATCTTCGTAAAGATTTCTTCATATTCCTGTATCAAGACAAACATGACTCCCTACTGAGGTATCATAGTAATAGGGTTTGAACATCATGATAAATTTTTCACAAATCAGCGATAATACCTAGATATCCCAAGGAAACTATGTATATAGTCCACTTATGTTTTTCTTGGACAACCTTCAATTTCATCCATCATTTAAGGGTCTATATATACCCTATTTCTTATGATGATATTCCCCTTGAAAGAGACATACATAAAAAAAGAACTCAAATTTTATTTAATTTTCATTAAGCTTATCCATTCATAGGGTCTCTAGCACAATTATCATAATATCCTCTTTCTCCTCCTGTCTTTTAATTTATATCAAAATATAATCTATAAATTTTACCTCAAATATTTTGAGTAAATCTCTAAAGACTATATCAATCAATCCCATGAATATTACTGCATAATCATTGATCACGAAAGTCATCACTTTGAACTCATTGTACCTATAACTTGTATGAAAATTTTTATTGGTTATATACTCCTTATTCACCCCAACTTGGTAATATATTGACTGAATCTCCACCATGGAAAAGTATTTTTCTCCACATAATTGATCAAACATGCCATAAATCCATGGAATATGGTACTTTTTATTTATCAAGATCTTTTTGAGCTCATGATAATTAATGAAAAAGTGCATTGACCCATTCTTCTTATTGATGAAGAGGAATGGTGCACCCCACGGTGAAGCACATGGGCATATGAACCCTTTATCCAAATTCTTTTGTAGTTGTTACATTAACTCATCATGTTCCATAACATTTATTCTATGAAGATTCCTAGATATTGGTAATTCCCTTGATATAATATCTGTTAAAAAATAAACCTCCCCACTAGTAGGAAGACCATTAAATTCCTCGAGAAATATATTAGTTTATTCCCTTAAAATAGGAATGTCTCCCAATATGGTTATTTTCTAAGACTCAATAATTTGGGCTTGATATGTTTTTTTCATAAGGAAATAGTATCCAAGCCTGAGATGTTGGTTTTAAATAACATTCATCCTCTACCTTGGACTTGTATATAATTAGGGGTCTATTCACAATATAAAGAGTTATTTCATTCTCATGGAAATTTAAGATGGATCTATATAGGGAAAGATAATAAATGCATATATTTGTATCAGATTCCACCAAATTTAGTATGAAAAGGTTAACAGATAAGTTTATCCCACAAATTATGATAGGAGTGGAGTTATATTCTCAGGAAGTAATAATTTTTCCATTTTTTGTTTTCACTGACAACTATATTTCTATTCTTTGTGGTGATTTTTGAATAGGTCAACTAAGCATTCTTGATATAAAGGAATGTGTAGAACCAAAATAAAAAAGTACATTTTCTATTATTTAATGAATAACTGGAGTACTTGTCACCACTTTGTTTTCAATATCCACTTTATTGGTAGCGATGGAAAAATCATTCCCTTGCTGACTTGGAGGTTGTTTATTGTCTCCAAAAACCATTGGCTTAGGGAGTTAGTCTGAAAAGTGTCCTAGTTAATTGTATTTGATGGAAGGGAAAATGCATTGAGGGTTAAACAGAGTATTCCTTTACTCTGTCACTTTAGTGGGTTTCCCCGGTCAGTGATTTCTAGCATTGTATCCTTCCTTCTCATATCAAAATCATTTCTTCATTCCAATAAAGAAGTTTCCAGTGTGCTTTATCATACATCATTGACAAGTGGGATGTTGAAATTTCTTGGAACCATTAGATTTCTCCATCAGACTTCCTGAATTACACTCCACTTTCTTCTACTTATCCCCATGATACTCGTAGGATTAACTGATTTCCATATTAAATTTGAGGGAACATCAGAAAATTTACTCATAGCTATAAAAGTCATGAATCTCCATGGAATGTTGTAGACTCCATTTTTTTCAAAAAATAAGTAAACCACGCATTCATGGATAATTTCAACGTTAGAGGCACATCGTGCATGCCCTGTGATATTTTCCTTATATTCCTTGATATATTTGTCTTCTATTTTCATGAGGGTCAGGAAATCCATTTCCATTTTATGTTTGAGAGGGAAAGAAAAAGATTTATCATCCAAAATTTTCTAAAATTACATTCACTCCATTGATTAGATATCTTTATCAAGAATTTAATTTTTAATCAATTCCCACCACTGATCAGATTCAACCTTCATACGATAAAAATCCTGTATAACCTTCTATTGATTATATTATGGAACGATATATAATATCTTATAAATGGAGTTAATCCATTGTTCTATGATGGGATTTGATTATCCATTGAAACTAGGATGTCTTTGTCAAATAAAGATCTCGATTATGGATTGTTCTCTCTTAGGGGTGTTGGGGAACTTCCCTTGATCCAGGTTTCTATTCATAACCGGATTTAGCTGAGAGAGTATCTTAATAAATTTTATGATTCCTAATGCTATAGAGTTGAGAATATCACTGGCGAAGTCATCACATATCACATCACATTGAAAATTTACACAATTACTCCTTTTACCAGCCATTAGATAGATTAATGAGAAATTTATGGATGATTATTTTTATACTATTGAAAACATAAATGGGAATCCACTGATATTAAAGGGATAACTTATAAATTATATTTATTTATTAAATTATGAATTTCTAGGATTCAGTCTATGTTTTCTGTGATTTAATTTCCAATCATATATTCTTATAAGATTTTTCCCATTAATAATGGTTTATAAAGAGCTTATAAATTTACCAAGGCATATCACTTGAGAGTGTAAAACAAGGTGTGTAGTAAGGTTCATTGTTGTGTACATAGTTACCCTGAGTTAGAACCAAGCCACCTAATCAGAGTTGTTACCCCTAGGTACCTTCCAGAACCACATCCAATTGTTTTATCCAAACATGGATGTAATTTCTTAATAAACCAATTACTCAATACTTTCTAAAATTTATTGATTTTTTTCTTATAATTAGTATTATCCCTATTTATTTTCTCTATAGTGTTCTAATCCTAATCCCATTAATAACTACACTTTTTATCTGATACCAACTATAACAACTTTGCTCTTAATTTCACATTAATCCATGAATTATTACATATTACCACAACCTAAATGATAAATAATTCAAGTTTTTTTTAGAATTTTTTTTTATTAAATAATTACATAAAATACAGAATAAATAATATTTATTGAAAACAAATTTAACATGATCAAAATACTACTTCAAACATAAAACTGCACGTGATAACCTGGGGAAAACATAAGAAAGAGGTGAGATATAAATCCTATCAAAGGAATAAAAATGCATAACATGAGTATGATAATAAATTTTATAAAAAATTATATCAATGGAGCATAAAAGGAACATGAAAAATGAGGCGTGATATAACATGATAATAATAACATAGAAAATATGGAAACAACTTAAAAAATAGAATCATAAAACATTGGTCGCAGCTAAACCCAAAAATAAATCATCGTGAAAAAGTCCCATAACGGATTTAGGTTCACTCCCTATTCCAATGTGATATATCATGATACTCAAAATTACCCAATGCACAATATCGCTCTATGGGCACCCCATCATGTACATTTCATTATCATTATTAAGTGTTCCAAATAGATCTTAAAACATGGAATCATTATACATAAAAATTAATTCCATGATTGAGGAGTGTTGAATACATATATTTATGTCCCAATGAATAATTATATGTGTATATATATGAACAACCATAATAGGAAATGGGTATGGTATTCACTATACAATTGTTTTGGCATGGAAAATTGTGGTGAAATATCAGTATCCTAACGGTGTCACTAAAAGATTCATAAAAAATATATTGATGGGTGAAAAAGGCGTATGTCATCAAATATAAATAAAATGGTAAGTAATAGGGACATGAAAAATAATATCCAAACATTAAAAATATGAAAATAAAAGGGAAAAGGTAATGACTAAACTTGAATAGAGAAAAAAATTGTTATGAAATTTAAGCATGGTAACATGTGTACATAAAGGATATTGGGATGCTTAATGAGAGTGAAATGGGATATAATAATTTATAAATTAAATAAATAATATGGGGAACATGGAAGAACATATTAAAACATAATAAAATAGAATTTATGAGACATAACATGAAATAAATTCTTTAATAAAAATGAGAAGAGATAAATCCACTACGAAATTTTTCGATGGTAATAGGTTTACATAAAGGATATTGGAGGATTAATGGGAGTTAGTCAAAAGGATAGCATATGGGATATGGAAGAACATATACCAACATGAGAAAATGGAAATTAATAAGAATAATATAAAAGAATTTATAGAATATAAAGTATTGTAGAGGATCTATTACAAGATTGTGTGACTTAGAATGCTTGTGAGGGGTTTATTGAGAGCTTGGGGGAGCCTTTGGAGGAATATAGAGAGTGTAGTGAGGAGTATTTACATGATACAAGGAGTTTCAGTGATGATAAATAGGATCATGGGCGGGTTTATATAGGAAAAGAAGGTGATTCCATTATTATTTTGGTTTTGGACTCTACACAATTAAATAACCAAAACCACAAACCATACCGTGGTTTATAGACATGAATTTTTCCAAATTGGTGTTGTTTTAATTATTAAATAAGGTGAAGGGAATAAAATAATAAAATAATTCCCCTAATTATGTGGTGGTGAGTTAAACTTCTAAAGAAATGATTTTAAAACCTTAAAATATATTACATGTTTTAGAGGATTCCAAATGTATTTATAAAGTAAATAAAATTAACTTAAAATCAAATTATTTTAAATGGAAAATGTATATGTGGTCCTGGATTCCACCTTATAGTATTTATTACATCACCTTTGGGTCATTATGATCCCATAATACATATTATATATTTATATGGTATTTAATTTTTGCCTGAAAATTTGACTATCTTAGAAAATTATGAAACATTAACCATTGAATAATTTAACCATTATTATAAAAAAAATAAATGTAATTATATCTAAATAATTTTAAAAATATGAGAATTTTTTCTTTTAAAATTAGAAATTACATTTATTTATAAGTGTTTGGGTTTTGAACATAATAATTTTTTAAACCCTTATAAAAAATTATATTTGAATTCCTAAAAATTATATGATTATTTATATTTAATAAAAATTATTTAATATTAATATTTTATCAAAAAATTATTTATTTCAAAAATATATATTAATTCATCAAAATAAATTCCTTATTTGAATATTACATAAAAATACTATTTGGGTTTTATTATAACAAAATAAAAATAATATATAAAGTAATAATAATGGGTAAAAGAGATATTTATAATTGTTTTAAAAATAATATACATACTCATAATATTAGGGTCTTAATAAAAATCCCTTTAATACAACAAAAAACACCCTAAGAGTAAATTGCCCCGTTGTGGGTATTTCGTGGGGTGGTTCGACAAACATTGTTTTAGCAGCGATGATAATGAGATTTAAATTCTCCCCCAAATAGTTTCACCCATTCTTAAGTTGTTGGATCTTACCTTTTCCTTGGTTAAGAGAAAATAAAAAAAATGATAACTCCCTTGGATGATATAATAAATGGGCTTCATAGGGTACGAACCTACTGGTTGAGACCAAAACTTACCTTTTTTACTAAAAATTTGATTAGTTAAAATCCTATTTTTACACTAATTATATGATCACTATTCAATGAATATATTATAAATGGTAATGACTCTTAATGTTCAATAAAATTTTATAGGATATAATAAATAAAACCATATGAATGTGTTTTGTATAACTATATTACATAATATGATATTTAAATAAATTACAAGAGGAATTTTATTTATAATAGTCTGGGTCATTACATAGACTAACATTCTTTGGATGATTTGTTTATAAAGTTGTAACTAGTTTTTTAATGCCAATGTTAAGAATGTTTAATGAAAATCCTCAATAACCAGTATAGAAATATGGAAAAAGTTCGTAAATTCTGTTTTTAAGGGAATTCAATGAATTATTAGTGACACAGAGTTTGTAACAATCTTCATGACTATTATATAAGTCTGAAGAAGCATCCAATGATATTTAGTTTAGTAGGAGTTTTGAAATTTTAATTTTATTGATATGGAAATTGAAATTGGTTTCTCACATTTTTATATTTTGAGAACACTTATATAAATGGAATGAAATTACAAACATACTTATAAATATTCACTAAAATAAGATGAAATGAAAAATAATTTAATTTGAAGGGAGTTTCCAACTATGATCATTTTCAAGATGAATAATTGGTGTCAAATGATGATTTAGGTTCCATTTCTAAACATAGTTTTCAATTAGTGTAATTCGATAGAGGTAGAGTTTGAAGAATTCTTATAACAGTTATTATATCTTAAATAATAGATGTTTTTTAATAAAAAAGTAAGGTTTAGTAATTTTCTAAATCATAAATAAAACATGTTATAATGTTTCACAGTTTTATTGAAGAACACCAGATGATCATTCAAAATATTTATAAGAATAGAAAAAATCTATATAAACTAATGTGGAAAAGTTTCTACAATGTTTAATTTATTTTAATGGATATATTTTGTAAGAGAAGCCTTATAAAATGATGTGAGCCGGCATAATCATACCTATCTAGAAATATAAATATTTAAGTATGATTTTTCCCAATGTTTCATTCACTTATTTCAAATTTTTAATTTCTATATATAATTGAGAGTCACCACGATAAGGATGTAGGTTCTCAAACTAAGTCCAAACCTTGTAAATATTACATTCCTTATTTCGTTAATTATCTTTCATGTTTGTGAGATTCTTATAAAATATTATACGGAAACTAATACTAAGAAGTTCTAGGGGTTAAATATCATAATATATGAAATTTGTAAAAAATAAATACTAATTCCATGACCCCATCATATTGGTTCAATGGTCTTAAGAAATATCAATTAGTATCAGTGGAAATGTTCCTTTGTTTAACCATATTATTAATTTTATAAATTCAGGCAACCGAAAATTTATTCTTAAAACTGATGGAAAAAAATTTCATGCTTGAAAAAATAGAATGTCACTCTATCTTTTGTCACTTTTTATAGAGGTTATGGATACAAAAATTTTTGCTTTTAAAACATTGACTAAAATTAACCTATTACTTTTTAAGATAAGTGAAAAATTGAGGTTTATGGGAAAGTTATACATTCTATTCTGCTTTCATTGTCAGAAAATATATCTATGAAGGTGATGCCTCTAAAAATAGGTAAAAAAAGTGGGAAAAATTAAAAAATATCTTTTATGGAACACCAAATTGAATGAAAATATGCTACAAATCTGGAAAACCAAATTTGAAGAAATCAGAATGAGAGATGAAGAAGATTTCGAGGATTATTTCACCATATTTGAAGAAGTTGTGTGCTAAATCATATTAATTAGAGACATTGTATAAGATTATACAATTATAAAGAATCTCATGAGAATATTTTGTGAAAGGTTTTACTCTAAAATTTCAACCATAGAAGATAAATTTGATTTAGCTCTTGATTAAATTCATTAAATTCTTATTTCATATTAAATAAGAAATTCCATATCATTTAAAAACATGATCAAGGATGAATTATATTTTGAATTTATTAGTAAAATAATAATCCAATATACTAGTAATAATGTATTCATTTATTTAGATGAAAAAATAATGTTTAACTGAATCAAAATATCATGTCTCTTATCATAAAAAACTATAAGAGAGGTAGAGTGTTGTATAGTGGAAAAATTCCAAAAAATGTTCAAGTGTGGATGAATTTTTAATTTTTCTATTAAATTCCCCAATAAATATTTTGGGGAATGTAAATATCATTTTGAATAAAAAACTCATTGAAAGGGGCAAAACAAAACCTATATGAAAGATATGAAGTACACTAGTGGTAATAAAAAGTTCACTGGAAATAGAAGAAGAATGTTGAGAAAAATTTGAATATACCAATACTAACAATAATTACATAGAATAATAACATTCATAAAAAATAGAGCCTTATTTGACAATTTTTATAAAAAGAAATATTGTTTAAAAAATGAACAAGAATGAGGTGGATAATCTTACAAAACATATCAACTCAAATAGAAAAATTTATATTTTTCCTAAAAAAAATAAAAAAAATCATAATTATGAAGAAGGAAAGTGGAAAGGATATTTAAATATGTAAATATGTTCTCAAACATGATTATGAGTATATTCAATAGATTATAGACATTAAAACTAAATATTATGAATAATTAAATATGGTGAAAAATCATAGTAAAAAACATGCATATATGGAAAATGAGGGTTTTAAAACTCAGTAATAGATTATTAAGGTTTGAACTACCTTAAGAATGATGCATTAAAATTTCAAAAAATCTTTAGAGGTAAAAGATGAAATATTTCATGCTGCCGAGAAAGCTCATTCCAGGAATCTACGGAAATTGTAAACAACAATGTGACTTCCCAGCCTGACCGACCACTAAACCAATAGTTACACCAGTCACCACATGGTCTCAAGAGAACCTCCCCGTACTACAGAGACTACATACTAGTATATTGGATCTATAAATTTGATAGTGGAGATACTTTAACCTAATGATAAAAATTGAATAATGGTATATCATAAGATAAATAACAGAAAAAAGTGGAGATAAAAATAAATGAAAGATAGAGAATAAGAAGAGTAATATAAACTGAGTAAATGATATAAATTATTGACAATTCCAATATTTAACCATTCCTGAATGTACATATGATGATAGATAACTAAAATAATACACAAAAAATAATAAATAAGATAAAATATAACACGTGATCAATGAAATTAAATAAAATCCCTATGGGAAATCTCTACAAGCATCCTGAGTTCTATCTAAGTCATATTCTCCTAACTCCCAGGTATAAGAATAATAGCGCATGTAAAAAACCATGGTCATGTGAACTTGAGATCTTTTTAGGTACCCCAGTGTGATGGCGTCCTAATCAGGGCCTGAGATAAAATACCAGTAGACCACCACCAATAGTTTGTATGACTAAAACTAATCCGTGAATATAATGTAATGTATTGTGCATGTATAAATGTAATAATAAATAGTACTGAAATAATAAATTTCAGTCCACTCATGTTCCTAAAGGACAACCAATAGATCTACCTTCTTTGTCTCATGATCAGAATAAGGGTCCGATCAGTAACTATATATATAGTAATAACATATATATAGTAATTTCATATATTGAATACACCTATATAAACAAAGTATGTGCATACTTATGTGACCATATACGTTGAATACTAGCTGCTGGATGGATTGGTATGTAACTCAGACATCCATAAACAATCTAAATTATTATATAAACTCTAACATAAGGTACATGACCTACATCTCATGTCATTAACCTGCTTCGTTAAGAACAGATAATGGATAGAAAAGTTTCAAGACCATACTTCTTCATGATTAAAAAGAGATAATGAACCCCAAGTCCTACATCTTGTAATCCCTGGGTGGAAAACAACACAATGGGTATACAAATATTGTAAAATCGGTGGGATTAACCTTTTTTATAGTAACTAAAATCAGGAGATAAGATGTATCGACCTCAAAAAAACACCAAGGAAAATTTATAAAAGTAGAAAATATCCATCCCACTTGCTGGATTAATGTAAAACAGCTTGAAATACAATGGAAAACCCAAAAGTAAATACCAAAAGAACAAAGATAAGAAGCGAGAAAACAAATACCAAAATTCCTAAGCTAGTAGGGTCCATCATTTTCCGCATAATGTCCCTGGAAACCAGAAAGAAATTTCATATACATAGGGTGATAATTAAAGCATACTCTGTAGGTAAAACGAACATCTCTCATACATAAGTTGGGAAGCATACTAATTCCCCCATGAGAATGCAATGAAACCCAAAAGCACCTAACAAGGTATACTATCAATCCCAAATATCACTAAGGTACACTCACAAAATACTACAAGTCAAGTAAATTTATACAATATGAACATCGATGATAGGGTACCCCACACCAAATCCCACTGGTTAACTACTCACCCCTAATAGAGAATGTCTTGATGATACCATGCTTTTATACAAGCCCCAATATCACAACCTTCCCACACACACCTAGGCCACATACCACATCCCTTTTGCAAACACATGGGCCACAACCACATCACATCATTCCCATAGATACCTCATCCACAAAACCATAACCTAATCCTGAAGTCACTTGGGTGAAAATAACACATCTCATCCCGAAGACACATGGGAACACATACATCACCTGTAGATACCTAGGCATTAAAACCACACCACAACCTGTATGAAGGGTATTGGGATTCGAATTCTTAGAAGAGGGATCAGAGAATAGATAATAACCATCCATCCATACTCCCATCAGGATGTTGGGGGAAAAACCTCCCCCATTAAATGGGGGTGTTCGACACATAATGCCCAACTAGGGTGGGATACATATATAAATCACAAAGAATTAGAAGTATATATATAAGTACCAAAAACTTTGCCCAACCTATGGGATCTCAAACAAACAACCTTCCGACATAAAACTAACCTTTCTGCCACCTCTAATGCATAACCACACTACTAGCCACAAACATAACTCATAACCCCAAACAATTTATTTGACCAATTATAACTCTATATTAAACAATTAATTTATTCCATCCATACCCAAGAAACTACCAATCATATCACACCGCAGGTAACATCATAACCCACACACACTTCACAAATGTCTCTTGAAACAGTGGTAGAAACACCCATGCAAGGTAACACTATCCTTCCTATAAATTATCCATACCAAACCATTCCTATGCATCCCCAATGCGTGAAAAGTACCACATACAAAAAAATAATAAAACACAACCATTTTTCAGTACCACACCACAAATAGACCATGCTCAACACCCCAAAAAAATCCTGATTCAAACCCACTATTCGACAAGGTCATCTATTCCACCATAAATCAAACTCTCCATACAAGATTCTATTACACCACCTCATACACATATCGACACTCCCACTCCACAAAACAATTGCCTTGATGCACAAACATTCCACAACACCGTCATAGATCCAACCCCCTATCCACCTTATACATCCAACCTCACTTCCATCCACATCACCACATAAACCACACAAGGAATAAAAGATCCACACACAACACACAACTACACTATTGAGTCTAAATGTGTTTATTATTTCCCATTTATCTTTTAGTTTTAGATATCAGAAATTTCAGGTTGTAATCATATATGCTTTACATCATAATCAAAGGTTGTTGTTTTACATCGTAATCATATGCTATTATTTTACATCATAATCATATGTTGTTGTTTTAAATCATAATCTCATGTTGTTGTTGTTTTACATCATAATCACATGCTGTTGTTTTACATAATAATCATATATATTTTTCAATCATAACTAGATATCTTGTTTTCTATCGTAACCACATATGTTGGTTCTCATCATAATCAAAAATGTTTCTTCATCGTAGTCACATAAATTGTTTTATAATCATAACCACATATGATGTTTTGATAACAATATACATAGTAACCAAGCATCGTAACCAGGTTTTGTATCATATTCATATTATGAATTATAACCTTGCATAGTAACTAGGTTTGGTGTCATATTCATATTATGCATCGTAACCATGAATCATAACTAAGTTATACATCATAATAATATTATGCATCATATCTAGGAATCGTAACCATGTCATTTATCGTAACCAAGATATGAATATTAACCACAGTATGCATCTTATCTAGGTTAAGCATCATAACTGTGTTATGTATCATAACCACAATATGTATCATAATAACTATATGTATCATAACCAAGTTATGTATCATACTCATATAATGTATTGTACACATATCTTACTCCAATACCACAACATTCATGTTTATCATTATATTTCATCTTACTCATTCTTTCATAATTCTGTTCTTCTTTTTTTCTAACTAAAATGATGTTGTTGTGTCAGTTATAAAATAATCAAAATTATTTAATGTATTCAATTTGTTTTGACCATTAGAATTCTTGGTGTCCATGTACCGTCAAATTTCCAGAGAAATTATACCATTTTAGGAAATGTGATAGTTATAACCTAAGGCCTATAAATTGAATGCCATTCAGACCAGATAAATAAACATTTTCATATTCTATGTTTTAGAGAGAGACTGTGTGACATCTTCCTTTCTTTTAGTGAAAATACATGAATATACAATACGTGAATTTCTTGTTCATAGTTCTTGTATTTCAATAAGTTATTTTTTATTTATTTGTGTGACTAATCATTGTTACAAAGATCGAGGGATTCTGGGGATAGAAAGATGGTCCTACTAATCATTGAATCAAGGTATTTCAAGTATTTTATGGACATATATGCCAATTAACATCTTAATCAAGTACATATGTGGATAGGAAGACAAATGTGCTGATCATCATTTTGAGGGCTTACCAGGGTTATGGGATGACATAATTTTTATCTTAAGTGAAAGGATACCCTACTTTTGAGAAACAATAATTGTAATGCGTTTAATTTTTATACTACCTTTTTGTAATAGAAATGGAATTGTTATGTTTCTTATTTCTATTCATATTGTTTTCTATTTTAATTATTTCAATTTCAATATATTCATTACATATTGTATTAAGATACTCAATACACTATATCGTATAATCACTTACATTTTTTATTCTAATAATTATATTAATTTGAAAGACAATTGTTTTTTATTACATGTGGTATCATGGAATATCATATCCATCAGATCCAGGACCATTTCGATCTTTTGTATTTTTGTGTGAATTTTATTAGTTTAAGATCTCTAAAACTAAGTTTATTATAAAGAGCTTAAATACAAAAAATTTAATTCTCTAATTCACCCTCCTCTTGTATTGTGCCATATAATATACATTTACATGTATATTTAGATCCTACAGTTGGTATTAGAGAAGGATTCTAAATATTATCTACTTGATTTATTTCATTCAATAAGAGAGTTATATATTTTTTATAATCACTCCATTTATAATTATTTACTACACTAACATGTGGATTGTAAAATTATTGTTTCATATAATGGTTGGTGTTAATATTAGAAAAATTGAAAATCTAAACCCGAAGAGACCACCTACTTTTGATGGGAATGATTATGAGTAGTGGAGAGATTGAATGTAGAAAATTTTTATTAGTACTGGAGTAGATAATTTTGTGATTCTCACTAGAGATTACAAAATTCTAGACAAGGAAGTATGAAACTCCACCAACTAGGAGAAACTAGTATTTCAAATAAATTACAAGTTACACAATACTTTGTTATGTTATATGACCAGAAATTTATATTTCCAGATATCATCATGCGAAACAGCCAACTGTATCTAGTTGAATTTTGAAGTTATACATTTTGGTATATATAATGTTATAAAAATAATAAGAGACATGATCTAAGATGAATATCATGGTATTGGTTTTCCCTATGGAGAACCATTATGAAAAATTAAACAAATATTTATTTCAATTAAAAAGAGTATTCAATATATGGATGAAAAAGAACATGATGATGAATTTTTTTTCAAAAAAATAATTTATATAATTACCAATGAGTGAGAATAAATGAGGACAATGATTTATGAGAACATGAATGCTACTCAAATCACACTTGATGAATTATTTGGTACACTCGTACAACGTGAGGAAATAATGAAAAGAAATGCATATTTTGATATGAAAAAGAATGGTAATGGATGTGTAGCTTTTTTTACCATAAATAAATCCAATACACTAGAAAGGGTAACAAGATCTGAAGCTAATATAGTTTTTTTTATGTCAGAATATAGTGAAAGTGATCATTTAGAGAATGAGTTCTCCAGTCACACTGAAAGAATGAACAAGATTATTGGAAGGAAATATTTTCAGAATAGATTCATAAAGAAAGATTGAAAGGACAAGAAATAATCATATGTAACTTCTTATGAATGTAAAAGAGCAGGTTATATCAGACCAGATTGTCCTTTTATTAAAAGAAAATATAGATTGGATAATAATTAAGAAAGAAACAATAAAAATTATTAAAATTATAAGACTAAGAATGTCTTGAAATCAAATGATACTTGGAGTGCTAGATGTGGTGATTATTCAGACGAATATTCTGAATATGAATCGTTATGTCAGAATAATATTTGTCTTTTAGCCAGACTACCTATTGGAAATCATTATCTCAAGGCTATGGTACACAATGTATAATATCTTACAAATGTATATTTAAATTCCAATTTTCATAATGAGGAATATTATTACTCATTAGATGAAGTATATTACCTTATAGAGGACAATTTACCTTCTTTTGAAGAAGTATTCAGATTTTACAAACTACAAGAGAATGAGAATTCCAATCTCAAGAAAAAGATCGATAAGGTAAATACTAGAATATCTATCCTTACAAAATAATTATCAGATCACTCATAATATCTTGATAATAAAACTCTTAATTTAGGAAATGTTTAAAAAAATTTATAGAAGTACATTATGAGAAGGAAAAACATTCTAAGGA
This sequence comes from Viscum album, assembly GCA_963277665.1. Classification (NCBI taxonomy): domain Eukaryota; kingdom Viridiplantae; phylum Streptophyta; class Magnoliopsida; order Santalales; family Viscaceae; genus Viscum; species Viscum album. The sequence goes on from OY728148.1 coordinate 689,354,841, forward strand.
CTTTAAAAAAATTATTTGAGAGGAAAATGTTTTTGAAAAGAAAAATTCAAAACGAATTCTCATGAGAATGAAAATTTTGTCATCAGACTAAAATCCGAAATTTTTTCTCTTAAGAAACATTTATCAATATTTACCACTAGTAATGGAAAATTTGACAACATGTATTCTCCAATTATTCCTCTTATAAATAATTATGGAATAGGCTATCCTTACTCAAAACCTATTTTTATAGATAGCTATTTGGTTCCAAAATGTGCCCCATTTTGCACAAAATATTAGAGTGGTGGACATTGGGAAGGAAACTTTTCCCTTAATAAAACCCAATCATTAGAATTTCATAAATACCACTTTGTGAAATAAATGTGGATTCATAAAGATATTTTATCTAACACTTATGGATGCAAACTAGTTTGGGTTCCGAAAATATAATTATTTCTTTTTCTGGAAAACTAAAAGTATACGAACCATAAAAATATTCGGTACATGGATAGTGTATGTTCTCAAAATATGATTGGAAAAATATTTCTATGAAAATATCATTGAAATTAATGGTGTAAGAGTGACGTTCAGAGATAATTCTCAAAGAATGTTCATTGATATAGTTAATATTGTTCTTTTAGGAAAAGTTTTAATTTCAAATGTTTTGTTTAATAAAGGTTATAAGCACAACCTAATAAGAATACGTGAATTATGCGATGATGGTTACATTTTAAATTTTAGGAATGATAAATGTTCAGTTCAAATTTCCAATGATGAATTCATTTTGTCTTCCTGTAGGCATGAAAATGTATACAAACTTAACGTAGAAGAGCTTAGGAGCCAATAAATAGCTTGCTTAATTGAAATAGAAGACCATTCTTGGTTATGTAGTAGATTTTTAAGAAATTGTAACCTTAAGAATCATAGAAAACTATCAAAGAAAATACTTTTTAAGGATATACTGGATCTCATAATTGATTCTTCAAATGTCTGTGACCCTTTTAATTATATAAAGCAACATAAAACTAGCTTTAAATCAATTAAATAATATTTAGCTTCTTATGAAATATAGTTAGTACACATGGGTCTTTTTAGTCCCACACAAATTTAGAGTATTGGAGGAAAATACAATATATATTTTTAGTTGATGACTACACCATATTTACATAGGTCTATTTTCCAGAAATGAAATTTGAAGCCATTTTCTATTTCAAAACTTTTTGAGCCAAAGATAAAAATGAGAAATACCTACCACTGATAACTATTCAATGTGATCATTGGGGAGAATCTCAAAATTCGTATTTTAAAACATTTTGTAGTATGAAAGGTATTACTCCCAACTTTTCATCTCCAAGAACTCCTAACAAAATGGGTTTGTTGAATGAAGACATTATATTCTTCAAAAACTTATAAGAAGGGTGAATACTCTATTGCTATGAATTTTTGGGCTGAAACATTATGTACTGTATGTTATACTATAAATAGATTTTTAAATAGAATTTTTCATTATAAAAACCTTAAGAATTATGGAATAGTAGAAAACCTAATGTTTTTTACTTCACAGTATTTGAATGTAATGTATTCATATTGAATACTAAAGATAAAATATATAAATTTAAACCCAAATCTATTGAAGGAATATTTCTACGTTATTATAATACTTCTAAGTCTTACAACTTGTTTTTAAACAACCCTTACCTTCATCGACATATGTGTTTTCACAAACTGATTATCAATCATTGATTGAAAATTCTTCTAAAAAGGGAAATACTCAAGAAAATGTTTCAGAAATATTTACCCCAAAATATTTTCAACCATATATTGATGAAAATGTTTTTAGAAACCCATATAAATTTTTTCATAGGAATTATCCTAGTGATAATATCATTGGTGATGTAAATCAACCCTTAAGGACTAGAAATTCCTTGAGAAATAAAACAGAAAAACTTTCTTTTCTATCTTAATATGAACCTAAAACTTCTAATGAGGCCTTAGCTAATGAGGATTAGAATAAATCAATTTAAGACGAACTAAATGAATTTTAAAGGAATAAATTCTATACCATGGTTGAATGACCTAATGAAACAATTGTAATTTGAGTAAAATGGGTTTTCAAAAACAAATGTGATGAAAATGTAATCATTATATGAAATAAAGCAAGACTTATTACTAAATTTTATAACCACCAAGAGCGAATAGACTATGAATAAACCTATTATCTTGTTGAAATACATAAATCAATTCATATTATGTTATCCTTTGCTGCATTTTTAACGTTAAACATCATCAAATGGATATAAAATGTGATTTTCTAAATTGATAGGTACAAGAAGAAGTTTTTGTAGAACAACCTTCTAGTTTTATGAACTCAAAAAATCCTGATTATGTTTTTAAACTTACAAAAGCATTGTATGGACTTAAATAAGTCTCAATAGCTTGGTATAATAAAATAACATGATTAATTTTACAAAATAATTATTCTAATAGAATTGAATATCCAAATCTCTTTATAAAAAAAGAAAACAAGAACAATTTTATTGTTCAAATCTGTGTTGAGGAAATTATATTCAGATCAACTCAACAACCCCCAACTAATTATTTTGTGGAACTCATGAAATCATAGTTTGAAATGAGTATAATGGGAGAGTTAACATTATTTTTAGGTTTCCAAATCTCATAAAAACTAGAAGGAACTTAAATATATAAACATAATTTTATTAAAGATTTACTTAATAAGTATGAATATGATAACACTAAAAGTATAAGCACTCCAATCGATACCTCCAATACACATGATCTTGATGAAGTTGGGAAACCAGTAGATCAAACATCTTTTAAGGGTATGATATGATGTTTGTTATAAATAACAAATAGTCATCCAGACATAATGTTTGTAGTATTCCTATGTGCAATATATTAATCTAATCCAATAGATTATTATCTAAAAGAATTGAAAATAATTTTTTTCTACTTAATGGGAACCATGGACTTAGTATTATTTTATTCATCTAGAAGATATTTTATTTTAATAGGGTTTTCATAAGATGACATTGGTGGTTATAAAATGGATAGAAAAATTATATACTAAATATGTAATTTCATAAGAGATTCATTAGTTTCTTGGTCATGCAATAAACAACATTCAGTAGCACTTTCCACTGCTGAAGCTAAATATGTAGCAGCTAGAAGTTTTTGTGCTCAAGTATTGAGGATGCAACACATACTCATTGAATATGGCAGGAGTTTTTCCAAAACTCAAATACTATGTGATAATAATAGTGCCATTGCTCTTAGTAAAAACCCTGTACATCACTCACATAAACAACATATAGATATTAGGCATTAATTTCTTAGAGATCACAAACCAAAAGAAGATATTATCTTACAATTCATCAGAACGCAAGAACAAGTTTCAGACATTTTCATAAAACCATTATCTTCTGATAGATTTGAATATATTAAATAGAATCCAGGAATGATCACTGTAATGTAATCATTCAGAACTATTTCTTGTCTAAAACAGATCCTTACATTAAGTTACTTCTTTTCAAGGGGCTGTAGTATACATACATTTTATTATTTTCATGTTTTTATTAGTTTCATGTTCATTAGTTTAATGATTATCAGTTTAATGTCTATCGGTTTCATGATTATTAGTTTCATTTTCATAGGTTACATGTTTATCGGTTTCATAATTACAGGTTACATGTTTAGCAGTTTCATGTTTATCCCTTTCATGATTATTTGTTTCATGTTTATCGGTTTTAGGTTTATCAATTTCATAATTATTGATTTTTTGTTTATTGTACTAATGATTATTAGTTTCATGGTTATTAGTTTCATGTTTAATCAGTATTGGAATATTTTATCTATTATAGAAATATTATTTGTCTCATATGTTTTTCAGTATTACAATTTTGTTTGTATTATTAACATAAGAAAAATAAACTAAAATCAATTTATTTATCCTAATACTCTAACAGTTACAACTTCTACAACCTAATTTTGTCTATTTTATTTCAAATTGTTAATATTTCAATTCATTCTTTTAATTCCTAATCTGATTATTTTTTAATATGATTTTATTTTTAAAGGAAAAACTTAAGAGTTAAAATTCATTCTCAACTATTGGATCTTTAAGATCTAATCATGACCATCAAATTTATTTTTTAATGAACTCCTCTCTACCCATCCCACAAAAAACTCCTCTGAATTTCTCCAAAATTATGATGCTCTATAAATAACTATCATGGTTTGTAATCAGTTTTACCTTAGTTTTCATAATCAGATAATTCCTTAGCTTTTGTGACAATGGAAAATGTTAGGATTCAAGATAGTCTTTCATGTCCGAGTCAACTGCTTCATCTCCAAAGAAATTTTTTCCAAAAAATTTATTTTCTATAACATTTCGAGGTGAAATTCTATTCTCTCTATATTTCTTTGAGTCTTTTGATTCTTCACTAAAAAGCATAATAATTTTCCAACGATGGGAATCCATTTGTGTGTAAAGAACATATTTATATCAAGATATTGTGTTCTATAAGGAAGTGTTACAATTACATAAAATAATGTAGATAGATAATTATTCCAAGATATCATTTATGATGTATGATAAGAAATACACATTCTCTATACAACAAGAAGCTATGTTCCTAGGAGTTCTGTTAGAGGGGGATTCTCTTTTTCATTATTACAAATTACTGTAAATTGATGGGAATTTTGATAAAAGGAATTAGGATGAATATATTTTTGAGACTCATGATGATAAGTGGAAGGATAACCATCTATCAGATGACAATCATCTCATTTACCTCAAGAATCAAGGATTTCTAGTACTGAGAAAGTGTGGTAAAAAACTCTGAAAGTTTCTGATGATTATGTTCTTGACTATCTTTTAAATATGAGGATGTTCAATATTATGGGTTTCAATTTATTTTCAATTGAGAAACATTAATCTAGTTCCACAAAGTCTCAACTGATCATGTTTCCCACAAATCATTAGCATGTTTTTGAAAGGGTGTATAAGTTTACACAATGTATTATCCAATTTAGATCTGATAACATTTATGGAGCCCCTCTTCAGTAATGATACGATCCAGTGATTCATGATATGATTTAATCCAAAATCCAAAATGTTTGAAAAAGATGCGGAAGTTGAGAAATGAAAAGAAGTAGATGAAGGTAGTCAAAAACTTCCAATTCACATGAAATAAAATTCAAGACAAAGAAAATTATCTAAGGATATAACACCCAATAGATCAATAAAAAAATTAGTTTCGAATGAGGTTACAGTAGAATATAGTAAAAATATGGAAGATATGAAACAAGGGGATCCTCAATTTTGATTGGATCCTATTAAAGCCCAAGTTGAAAATATAAGAACTGAATAAATTTTTAATGAAGAAGAAAAGAAGAAGGGAATGAAGAAGATAAAGGACTAAGCTATTTTTATTTATAGTCTTCTTAAGATAGTTGAGGAAGCCAAAACCGTAATTATCATAAGGGACCCACCTGCTCAAACTCAGTCAGATTCAGTTGATAAAGGCAATGAAAAATAATCATATGAAGAAGCAGCCACAGAATGCCCCTTTAATGAAATTGAAGAAGAAAAAAAGAACAATGAGAAGAAAAATAATGCCATGAAGAAGAAGACGTGGAAGAGAAAGAATATGTAAATAAGGGAAATCATTTAGTAGAATCCTCACAAGATCCATCTTTTATGTTTCTATCTCCTGATCCTCAGACATCCAAAGAATTTTTTCAAAGGATTTCTCCCATGAAAGTCATTAAAATATCCGATAAAGATGAATAATAAGAATTCAACATGAATTAGAATCATCCAGATCAATTTATCTGCACTGAAACTCATTTTAGAGATCTCCTAGAATAAATTTAATATAAGGATTTTTAAAGGACAATCACAGTGAAGGGAATTCAATACATCGAACATGCTTTGAATATATTGGAAAAGATTATACCATTCTTCCCAAAAATTTATGTCAGGGTCGATATTATTTCAAATAGATATAAAGAAAGAAAAAATTCTATCTAGATTATGATGGATATATTTTTGAATCATGAAGAAAATTATAAAATATTCAAAGAACTTGATGCTTATTAAAGAAAGTATTGTAAAAATGTTTTCAAGTGGTTATACAACATTGGTGATAATATAAAGTATCATACAGACAAGCATGATGAATTGGCGAAGCAGCTAAATGATCTCAATTCAGTATACCAAATGTTGGTTAGTTTTTTAATGAAAAACTAGAAGTCTTTCAGGGACCAGGTACCTCAAATAGAATATCCTCTGAAGAGCTTGATCAGCTAATGGAAAAATTAGATAATGAATGAAATGAAATTGTTTTCCTCTTAAATAGAGTTGTAATTTTAGAGAAGTCCTACAAAGTTATATTAAAGTATTATAATTTCCATGAACAAAGGATTGAAGAATAGGAAGAAATCAATTAGCTTTATAAAGATAGGATTCACGAGAAATAAAAGATTATTGAATAACAGGATGTGAAGTTAAAGGCTTAGCAATAATATCTTGAAAATTTGATGGATTATTGAAAAGAGTTCAAGAATATGAAGCTCTCTGTATTCAATATCTTGGAAAAAAAGGGGAAATAATTATTTTATGAACTCTTTTTGTAAAAAAATCTTATTTTATTCCATGAATGTCTATTATTTCGTACATTTTTTCTCTTAATACCTTCAGGACATGGATGTTTTCCCTTATTATCTTCGAAAATCACAAAGGGGGAGAATAATTAAGAAAACAATAAATGAATTTATATATATATTTTTTCCCTAAGAAGGAAAAGGCTGAATACAATATTTAGGGGGAGAGATCACAAGTAAAATTAAAGTGAATATGATCCCTAGTGATTTTTTTAAAAACTAGAGTGGAATTAGTCATATTCACTATTAATTTTAAAAGAGTTACTAAACTCGAAGGGAGATAATTATTTATTTTTTGTTTTGTTCTTCTCGAAAAGGGGGATACTGTTGAGTCTAATTGTGTTTCATCTTTCCCATTTATCTTTTTGTTTTGGAAATCACAAATTTTATATTCTAATCATATATTTATCACATCGTAATCATATGATGTTGTTTTACATTGTAATTATATGTTGTTGTCTTACATATTAATCATATGTTTTTGTTTTATGATGTAATCATATGTTGTTGTTGTTTTACATCATAGTCACATGATTTTTTTTACAACGGAATCATATATGTTGTTTTCCATCATAACCAGATATGTTTCTTTCCATCATAACCACATAACTTGGTTATCAGCGTAATCACATATGTTGTTTTTCATTGTAGTCACATAATTTTTTTTACAATTGTAACCACATATGATGTTTTCGTAACCATATACATCTTAACCATGCATCATAGACAGATTTTGTATCGTATTCATATTATGCAACATAACCATGCCTCATAACCTGGTATTGTATCGTATTCACATTATGCATCATACCCATGAATCGTAACCATGTTATACATCGCAATCAAATTACGCATCTTAAACATGCATCATAACCATGTCATGTGTTGTAACCGCGATATGAATCGTAACCATGATAGTCATATTATCCATGTTAACCATCGTAACCGTGTTATGTATCGTAACCACAATATGCATCATAATCACGATATGAATCATAACCAAGTTATTAATTGTACTCATATAATGCATTGTACTCATTTCTTAATCTAATACCACATACATGTTTTTCATTATATTTAATCTTCCTCGCTAATTGATACTTATGTACTTATTTTTTCTAACTAAAATGTTGTTGTTGAGTCAGTTATATACTAATCAAAACGATAGTGTGCATTCTATTTTTTTGACTCTTATAATTCTAGGGGTCCAAGTCCCTCCGAATTTTCTGTAGAAATATGATCGTTGGAGGAAATGTGACCATTGTAACCTAAGGACTATAAATAGTTGCTCATTCGAACCAGAGAAATGAAATTTTTCATCTTCCATGTTCTGGAGGGAAACTGTGTGAAATCTCTCTTTTTTAATAAAAAAATCCTTTAAGATACAAGACATGAAAAAATTGTTCATAGTTCTTGTATTTCAATATGTTCTTTGTATTTAATTGTGCTACCGATCATTGTGATAATGATCAAGGGATTCCAAGGATAGAAAGACGGTGTTGTCGATCATTATATCAAGGGATTTCAAGTATTTGAATGACAGAGGTGCTGATTTCCTTTTTAATCAAGGGGTTTTGTGGATAAGAAGACATACATTCCGATCATCATATCGAGGGCTTACCAGGGTGGGGGTATGACATACCATTTATCCTAGGTGAAAGGATACCCTACTCATTGGGATAAAAGAATTGTAATACCTTTATCTTTTTTGATGACTTTTTTAATAGAATGGTAAATATTTTGTTTCATCTTTCTATTCATATTCTTTTCTATTGTAATTATTTCTTTTACAATAAATTCATTACAAATTTTATTAAGATATTCTATACACTATATTATTGAGTCACTTAATTTTTTTTACTCTGATCATTGTATTCAATTCAAATACAATTATTTTTGGTTACTTGTGGTATCGTATCATATCCTATCCATACGATCCAGGACCAGTTCGATCATTTGTATTGTTTTTGAATTGTATTAGTTTAATATATCTAAAACTAAGTTTCTTCTTAAGAGTTTAAATAAAAAACATTTAAATCTACATTTCACCCCCATATTGTATTCTTCCATATCATACATTTAAATCTATATTTTGATCCAACACACACCAAACAAGGAAATGTGTATTCAAATTTTACACACTCATTCTTTAATTCAAATTTTATATCCCAAAGAATCCATTTAATTAACTGGATATATGTGATAAATCATGTTTTCATTTTCACAGCTGTTCAAAAAAAGATTAACAACCCATATTCAGGTGTCCATTGTAAAAACAGAGTCCACCATTGACTATGATTTTCAAAAGGCACATGAACAACATAATTCATGACATGGTTCAAAGATAATAGATAAAAAAACACAATCACCATCGTTATCTTACCCACCCCTTATTTATTACTAAGGTAACAAAACCCATTATCATAACAACATTGATTATATTTATAACAGGTTAGATTATCTTCGTAACACTAGGATTGAACCATAAATACAATGAAACATTAGGTTACCCACCCTGGACGATACACATATAAAGAAAGAATAAGGATTCCATTAATCAAAGATAGATGATTAAAAACTCCTCCTTTCTCCAAAACAGGGGGTAGAACATGTAGTAGAATATTCTAAGGGATAATTAATCCAAAGGTCACAACACAACATAATAATCCATTGGGAACAAAGGATCTATACATAAAAAGAGAAAAATAGGAAGATAAGATCTCAATTTAAGAGATCCACACCCTATATCAATGGAAGGAAATTGGTTTCAAGGGCCAGTAATGACGGATCATGATCAAGATATTGTGGTTTTAGATTTAAATTTCTCCTAAGAATTAGGATATTAAATATATAATTAATATCCCTTGAGATGCCTTTAGAAATTCTTAAAAATGTGTTTAAACATGATTTACATCAAATAAAACATAAGAGGGGAAAAATTGGAAGAATTGGGAAATAATTGAAATGACTCACCGATAGGCGAGTCACCGATGTGATTCAAAAAAAATGACTTACCGACCACGTTTCATTGTTGTGACCCACCGATAGTGAGTAACCTATGTAACCCATTAATGCTTGACTCAACAATGCGAGTCACTGCACCTGACTTATGATGCCCAACAAACAAACACCCAACCTACCGACACACAACCTACCAATGCTGAGTCACAGGAATGACCTACTGATGATGAGTTACCAATTATGAGACGCATCCATAACCTACCGGTGATGAGTCAATGATGATACCTAATGATGTTGAGTCACCAACGTGACCTACTAACGCTGAGTCAGTAATGTGACCTATTGATGGAAAAACTGTAATTTTGGAAAACAATTGAATTGTGATACTATTACCTCCCAAAACACCCCAAACATAGGATTGTGGAAATGTAATGGACTGGGGAGGTCCATACCATTACATCCGATACCTCTCAAACTATTCTCTCCCCTAAGAATTCAATACCAAACCCAGAAGAAAGAGGGTTATGAATAACCACCCTATAAGATGCCTGTCAAGGATAAACCACTAGGTCTTTTTTAAATGTTGCAATGAAACATCAAAATCCAAGAATAGATCCTCAAAAATCTAATAACCCAAAATCAAAATCATACCCCACACAAGAACCAACTATCTAGACTCATGAATCAGTGATGTGCTTCCTCCATGTCGAGATACAATCAACTCTGGGATACACTTACTTGCATGCACATGATTAATATCATCTCAATTAATGTGTATCTATTAGGAATAAGGAATTCCCCTTTCTACATGTAAATATTTCATCACACATTATGGAATAAATAATCAACCCATATTATAGAAAAACTATTCATGTCTACATCACAAAGTAAAACAGCAATGAAAAAATCCAAACAACTACTAGTACTGGGCACACATTTGTGTCCCCCTTTCCCAAGTAATATCATCTAGGACACCATGCCTCTACAACATGAGAACCAAAGGAATTTGCCATCCATGCAGAACATTATCCCAATGATCCTGGATCTCCACTGGTATCTCTATGAATGTTTCATCATCATTGATATCCAACTCTCCCCAGTCAATGACATGGGAGTCATCGTGAAGATACCAATGAAGCTGGGAGACATGAAAGATGCCACATATTCTCTCTAACTATAGTGGGAATGCCAATTGGTATTCTAACTCACCAACTGACCCCAACACCTTGAAAAGTTACATGAACCTATGAGAATGTTTACTCCCCCTACCGAACCTCTACTTCCCTTATCAAGGATAAATCTTCAAGAACACATGCTCTCCAACATCGAACTCCAAGGGAATCCTCCTATGATCAACATATGAGTTCTTATGGTCTTGATATGCCTTTTTCCTCTCATGAACGAGTTGAACCTTCTCCTTCATGCTATGAACCACCTCCGGACCAAGAACATCTATCTCCGGAACTTCTATTTAGCATATGGGTGAATGACACACTCTTCAATACAATGCCTTGAATAGGTACATACTAATGGAATAGTGATTTATATTACTATAAGTGAACATGTCTAGGTTAATGTGTATTAACCACAATCCAATAAAGTCAACAACAGATGCATGTAACATATCCTCTAGTGTATGTATAGTCTTCTCTATCTGCACAACTTTTTGAGGGTGGAAATCAGTGTTGAGTCATAACATATTAATAGAAGCATGCTTCAATCCCCTTCAAAATTGCATGGTAAAAAACCTATCCCAATACAAGAAAATGGATCTCAGAACTCCATAAAAGCACACAAAATCATCCACATACATCTGTGATAAGACATCAACTGCACATGACTACTTAATTTCTAAGAAGTTAGCCAATTTCATCAGCTAATCCAATCTTAGCCATATTTCATCACATCCTCCCTGAGCCCTGGGTAATCTTGTAATGAAATACATTGATATGTCATCCCACTTCTAATCAGAGAATATCAAAGGGATGCAACAAACCACATGGAACACAATGCTTAACCTTTACTTCCTAGAACAGCAATCACTCCACCAAAAACTCCACCACACCCCACTTCATCCTAGGACACAAAAAATACTCTCTCAAGAAATAATACATATTGGAAACTCTTGGGTCTACCAATAAGGGTGATCAGTGAAAATCATAGATAACACCCTCGTTCATCACCACTAGGAAAAATAACATCCCATATAACAACATATTATTATGACCATCCTACAACCATCCATATGAAGCATCACCATAATCAAAGTGATCATTCAAAACCTCTTCTTATAAGTCTCCCCACTGAGACTCCTTCACCTACTGCCTAAGAGATGACTAGACCATCATATAAAACAGACAACCTCTGCAACCACCCACTCCTTTATCTAAGTGCAAGGATTGCAACTCCTCCATCTTCTTCAAAGCATCCAAAGATTCCCAAATATACTCCTTATAATAATTCCTACTAAAATCACCTTCCACACCATTCCCCTTTCCTAAGGTGTAAGAGATATTGAAGTCATAATCCAAGAGAAATTCAATCCACCTCTATTGTCGCATGTTCAGGTCTCACTAGGAATTGATATAACTCATTCTCTTATGATCAATGAAGACAATGAAGCACTCTCAAATGAGATAATTCTTCCACAAAATCAGCACAAACATGAATACTAAATGCTCCAGATCATGGGTGGCACAGTTACACTAATAGAAATATAACTTCCTTGACTCATAAGAGATCACTCATCACTACTACATCATCACACATTCCAATCCTAGACAGGATGAATCACAGAACACCTAAAACATCACCACTTACTCTAGAAACCAGAGTACTAGAGAATTAACCAACTTCCTCTTTAGGGAGATGAAAGCTACCTGAAACTGCTCACTCCACACAAGGGCGTGGTCTTTTGTGGTCATACCTATCAATGGAGAAACTACTCAAGAGAAATCAGGTATAAATATCTAGTAATAGCCTTCATGACTAAGAAAACCGTGAACCATTTCCACACTCTTGGGTGATTCAAAAGAAACAATTTCCTCATCCATCAATAAGCCCACTAGTACACCTTACTGAGAAACCACATGTCCAAGGATGTGGACCTCCCGTGTCAAAATAATTAAATTGGAAAATATTACGTAGAGATGGTGGTGTCGAAGGACCTCCTGGATAGTCTTGAGTCGCTCAATATTAAAATCCCTTAAATTTCAGTAGATCAGAATGTCATTGATGAATATGATGGTGAAACGGTCTAGGAACTAACGAAATATGGAGTTCATAAGTACCAGAAACACATCTGGTGTGTTCGTAACACCGAACAACATAACCACAAACTCGAAGATCCAATACATGCATCTGGAAGTAGTCTTCAGGATGTCACCCAACATCACCCTCAACTAGTGATACCTATACCACATATCAATCATAGAAAACCAACTCAATCCCCTTAGTTGGTCAAAACGATCATCTATTCTTAAGGGAGGGTAATGATTCATGACTGTCACCTCATTCACCTTAGATAGTATTTGCACAACTTCTGTCCACCAACTTCTTTCTTTTTGAACAAGACTAGAGCACCCCATGGAGACACAATGGGATGGATAATTCCCTTACTTATCAAGTCTAAATCTGAATTCACCAATTCCATAGGTCAGAATATGCCACCTAATAAGGATCCATTAAAATTGAAGAAGCAACATGATGTAGTTCTATCCTGAAATTGAAATCATGTTGAGGGGGTAGAGTCAAAAAATCCACGAGAAAAACATCCATGAACTCCCCAAAAACAATTAAAACCCCCACCTCGCATCATCCAATGATTTCACTGATATATTGTCCAATAAGGAAAGAAGAATCTCCATGCGCCAACTACCCACATGAAAACTCTGCACGCCAACGAAAGATACACGGTATCCATCCATATCTAAAAATATTAATCTCCTCTAGAAGAATTAAATGACAACAAGAATTGACTATATTCAGCCGATTCCAATGATGAATCGTACGGTTCCATCTATAATAGGAAAATTTCCCCACAGTATTAATGTGGCCCCAATATCATTCTACATCCCCAGAAAACATCAAGAAAGCTAGTCTGAAATCTGACTAGCATAATCAACACCAGGAGAACAAAAATTATCTATATTAATAGTCCAATAGCATGGGATAAACAAGTTTTCATCAAAGTAGTGAGATACTACTGAATCAAACAAGGCCCAAACAAGAGTATTAAACAAGTTGATCATACCTCGAATGATCTCTTGCCCCTCTATAATTACTACCTCTATGGAATTAAACTAACCGCACCTAATTTCTATACCCTTATATTTTTGACTGCCTCCTTGACCATATGTGGGTGAAGGTCCCTAATGATCACCCTGAGGTCATTTTCTACCTGCTTCGTCTCCCCATGGTGAGGTGAGAGCCTGTTGTCCCTACAACTGAAATAAACCGACCAACAACTACTGCTGAGGTGGGTGCTGAAACTACCCATCTCTCCAATACTGAGATCGAATAGGAAATTAGCTCTAATAGTGCATGAAAAATCCAAATTTGAAACACCCTGATCTGATACATATGGGAAAGGTATGAGGACCAGAAAGTTGAAACTAAAACTAATGAGGTTGACTCCCCGATGGCCAAAACCTCAAAGGCTTTAGCATTTGACGGCCCCTGCTAGAATCCATTCTCTTTGTATAACCCCAATGGATCCCCTCTCATAGTATACCTCTTCATGAGAGAATCCTCTCACCAATTACACCTTCTTTTGGACCTTTAGGAATGTCGGAAAGGTGAAGGGAGTAACTTTATACTGAAGGGAAGGACAGAGTACATCCTCTAAGTATCTCGCCTTAGACTCTTAATTTGGAAAGACATATGAAGAAAAGAGACGGATATCCTTGAACATGATCCCCAGATCACTTACTGACATACTCCCCTACTAGAGGGAGACAAAATATTTTTTCTTTTCTGCCTTCATAGTGGACGAAAGAAATTTCACCCGTAACTCCTTCTCAAAATCAACCCATAGAAAATCAGTCTCCTTCTTCTCCCCTAGGTACTGAATCCACCACTGACATGAATCACCCCACATTTTTTCACCACCATAGAAACATAGAACTCTATCGGAGACCAAATCAAGCTGAAAGTGATAAACAACTCCTCAAGACAACTCTCCATATCTATATTTGAAATGCCGCCTTCTTACTTTTCCAGATTCTGCCACTAGAAATCACAAAGCATATTCTTCCACTGATCAACCTCCCACACTTGGTCAACCCTCCATTAGTAAACTAGGTCAGCCAACTGAGCTTCCACTACTCATACCACACACAGACAACGAGTAGGTTCCATAACTATAAAAGTAAAAAAGGAACCCTTATACCCGAGTAGTATAGAATTCATTTATGATTCATTTTAACTCATTCGTTGTTTTAATTTCTAAAAAATTCCCAAGAAAAACAAGAACAAAATTCATCATGGTGTATTTATCTTTCCAATGATCTCAACCCTGAAAACGGTGTGGCCTAAATTGGTCATTTGGTATGTTGGGAGCTTGTACATCAGATCATAAGGGGCCTTATAATTCCATGACAAAGTTGTTCCTCGCTTGCCTATATCATGCACCAAATCACCTAACACTGTCTCTCTGATATCCCATGCAACCCTTACTATTCCAAACTCGAAACACCATCCTATATCCCCACCATCACCTCTGAAACCATTCTATCACGACCATCCTTCGTGAAGATGACGGAAGGGATGGTAAAGTTCAATGATCTTCCTTATTCTTTAGGAAAAAGAGATAATGACCCCTGATTTCAACCAATAGTAGACCTATGGTGGATAATAGCACCATGAGCATACAAATTTCACAAAATGGGATGCATTTCCATTTTTATGGTAGCCAATATTAAGAAATAATATGTATCAACCTCAAAAAACTCCACAGAATATATATACAAGAAGAAAAAATCCATCCCTCATGAATGTTTAAAGTAATACTCTAAGAAACACAATGAAAAACTCCAAAGTAAATATCAAAAGATGAAATATAAGAATTTACATGAGAACTATCTCATTTCCTTAGAATGTAGGGTCCAACAAAGTTCATGTAATATCCCTAGAATCATGAAAACAATTTTATATATGTAGGATGAGAATAAAAGTATTCCTGGTAGTTAAAACCAAGGTATCTCATAAAAAAGTAGAGAAGCATACTATTACCCCTATGAGAAAACAAGAAAACAAAAATCTGTGGATATGGAATAATATCCGTCCCAAATCTCACAATTTCACACTCACAAAATAAGACATGTCAATTAATGTAATATAATAGGAAAATTAATGATAGGTTACCCCACACCATTTCTCACCGATTAACTGTTCATCCCTAACATAGAAAATATTAATGATACCATGCACTTCTACAAACCCCACTACCAAAACTTTCCCATAAACACTTATGCCACATACAACATCCCACCCACAAAAACCTAGGAAACAACCACATCACATCCTTCCCACATACATTTGGGCCACAAAACCAAAACCACATCTCGAAGACACCAAGGAAAGCACAACACATCTCATCCCAGAGAATCCTAGGAATCATACATCACCCATAGACACTTGGGCCTCAAAACTACACCACAACCTACCTAAAGAGTCTTGGGTAACCATTGCCTAGAAGCGAGAGACGAGAAGAGTCAATAACCATCCATTCGTCCTACCACTGGGATACCAGAAAAAAACACCCTCTCTAATGAAATGGGGGTGTTTT
The DNA here is from genome assembly GCA_963277665.1 of Viscum album. Classification (NCBI taxonomy): domain Eukaryota; kingdom Viridiplantae; phylum Streptophyta; class Magnoliopsida; order Santalales; family Viscaceae; genus Viscum; species Viscum album. The sequence goes on from OY728148.1 coordinate 689,371,252, forward strand.
CCACATAGTAATCACTTATGGGGGGATAAGCGTAGATATCAAATGAAATTACAAGTATATATATAGGTACCAACACTCACCCCAACAAATGGGTTCACAAACAAGCCACATGCCCACACAAAACTACACTTGCTTCCACCTCTAGTGTATAATCATACACCTAGAAACAAACATAATTCATAACCCCATCCAATTTATTTGACCAATTTTCTCTTTGTATTAGTCAATTAATTTATTCCATCCCTACCCAATTAAAAACCAAACACATCACACCACAAATAACATCATAACCAACACACACCTCACAAATGACTACGCAATCTCTAGGCTAAACTACCACACAAGGTAATTAAAAACATCATTAAAATAATCCCTCCAAAATTATCTGTGGTAGCCCCACTATACAAATAGGACCCCATACAGATTAAAAAAATACTCAACCAGATTTTAGTCCCTCTTCAAAAATAGACCATGATCAACGACCAAAATACAACCCAGATGAATACCCACAGTTCAAGAAGTTAATCCATTCCACAATCAATAAAACTCTCCTTATGAGATTCCATTAAACCATATGTACCACCTCATACACATATCCACACTACCACTCAACCCAAACTACAGCCCTTCTGCACAAACATGCGTAACCACAACCATATAACTAACCCCCATCCACCCCTATACCCACGACCACGATTCCAAATATAGCACTACAAAACCCACACAAGACAAAAAGGATCCACATACATCACACAACCAAAACATAGAAGGAATAGTGTATTCATATTTAACAAAACCATTCCTTAATTACACTTTGATAAATTATGGGTTATCACTAAACAAGCTTGATCCTGGGGAATCCATTTAATTAAAGGGATATACATGATTAATTGTGTTTTCATGTTCACAACCATTTATTAGAATATTAACAACAAGTATTCATGCCTTCAGTGTAAAAACAATGACCACCAACGACTACGATTTTTAGAAGTCATACAACCAAAAAAATCAAAACATTGATCAAAGATAATTGATCAAACAAAAATATCATCATCATCATATTCCCCACCAATTATTTATTACTAATATTTCAATACCCTTTACCGTAACAAGTCCAATTATATTTATAGTAGGTTAGATTATCTTCATAACACTGGGATTCAATAGTAAACACAAAGAGACATTAGCTTACCAGCCCAGCAAGATACACATATAATGAAAGAGTATGGAATCACTACCTTGAAGAACAAACGATTAACAACTCCTCCTGCTTCCAAAATAGGGGGCACATAGGAAGAAAGGGATTACAAGTGAAACTGAATCTAAAGGACAGATCACAACACATGACTCTATGGGGATGAGAAAAATGGGGAGAGAATATGTCAACATAGAAGTGCCAAATCCTATATCAATGGAAGTAAAGTGGTTTCAAGGGCCATTAATGTTGGATTGTGGTAGAGATTACGTGGTTTGACTATTTCAAAGTCTTAGGAGTATTGGTATATTAAATATATTATTTATATCCCTTGAAACTCCTTTCTAAATGCCCATACAAGGTTTTAAACTTGATTTATGTCAAATAAAATGTAATTGGGGAGAAATTGGAAAAATTGAAAAAAGATGGAAATGACTCACCAATGGGTGATTCATGGACGAGAGTCACTAACAACAACTCACAAACCATAACACAACAAAAAAGAGTCACCAATGTGACCCACCTACAACAAGTCCTTAAGGTGACCCCTCGATTCATGACTCACCAATGTGAGTCAATAACGCCTAAGTTACCGATTCCCGAGCTACCAAAACTGATTCACTGACACTAATCCACCGATGCGACCTACCAATGTTGTGTCACCAATGTTGAGCCACATATGCGGCCACCTGATGTTGAGTCACCTATGAAACCTACCATTTCTAAGTCACCTATGTGACCTCATGACACTGAGTCACGAACATGACCTACCGATGAAAAAACTAGAATTTTGGTAAACTCATTAAATGAGATACAATTGCCTCATTGAACTCCCCAAATACAGAATTTTGACAATGTATTGGGTTGGGGAGGATTGTGACATTACATATCATAATGAGTTGGAGACTTTATGCTTGTCACCTATGACTTTCAGTGTTCTGTCGTGTTAACAATTGAAATAATGAGAGTGCCATCATTTAAATACACAATGCAAGGGACATGGTGAGTCATTCCCATTGTTTTAATAGTATAACTATTGTGAGATGTCATGATCAACCCCCATTGTAAGGGAGCCTAATACCTCTATACCTATCAACACCATTACCATCATCCTATAATCTATATCAATGTTTAATAACATTTATAATAATAATAATATCCTTGAGGCATTAGGTCTCATTATTTTTATTTAAAAATCCCAAATATAACCATTATCATATCAATTCATCTTATATTTAGATTCATACAAATGAAGTGGCATTTCCGCTCATTCATTTAATAAAAACCATTCAAATTAAAAAAAAATCCATTTCACATAAATTATTTAATTCATTCATGGATGAAATCATTTATGATCAAGCCATTCCATTTTAGCATATTCAATTTAATCTATCTAAACATGGAAATTAATTTTACAAGGATTTATGAGTTACTTAGAAAGTAACATAGTCTAATTGGGAAATTACCTACATGGAAATCCCATTTATTAAGAAAGTCATGACCTTAGTAGGAACACGGTGCATTGGTCACTTAGTAGGGAGTTGGCCAGGAGATGCACATAGAAGGTCGAATGGTTCAATGAGATTTTATATTGAATTTAGAGACTCCATTTGATAGTATACTTTTATTTCTTATGTTTAATAGGAAAAACATCAATAATAACAAAAGACATAAGAAATTGTTTCCATAAACCAGGAATAATATAATTAACTAAACACCACTTTGTAATTTAAAAGGCATCGCACATCATACAAGGGGTTTTATTATAAAAAAATGGAAATGTTTATCAAAAACATCAATGAGAACAAAAAACCATCCAATACAAGAGTCATTAATCAACTCGCCTTAAATAAATATTTTAGAAAAAACTACCAAAAATTGAGTAAAACACAAGGTATCAATGATCCTCCTTGATCGAGGTTGGAATCCTCCATTTATTTAAAAAAATCACAACAAGGGTAATACATGGTGCATATACCAATTTAAAATAAATCAGTAAAATTTAAGGCAACATATTGAATTGGAAACCATGATACACAATAATAGTATTTATAATGAAATGAGAATTTAGGAAAAATATATAGACCCCATACCACATACATAGAAAGTTCTACTCATCTAATAATAAGGAATGATTCGATATAGTTTGGGAAAAATATATGAAATGAACATATGCCTAGAAAATAGGGAAAATGAACTTACACTGTGAAAACATGGTCAAGAGGTAATTAAACAGATAATGCCTAAAACTTAACATAGAGAATACTGAGAGGAACCCATATGTATAGATGGATATAGCTTTCGATGATGGATGAAGGAGATCTTTTATACCCTATGTTAGGCTTGATGAGGAACCCACAATGCTAAAAGAGGAGGAGGAACAAGCTGTAGCAAGAAGAAAATGAAAAAAAGATGATTTAACCTCATTAACCATGTGTCTCTCACTACTTAGGAACCCCACCTTTCATGGTTGTCCCACATGTTTTGACCTAACCGTGCACAAACCATGTGATGAATGGTGAAATAATACTACATCATTAGAACAAACCATGAGGGATTGGTGCACAGTTTGGGAAACCGTGTCTAGAATTTTCACTTCACTGCTCCTCACATGTAGTAGAAGCACAGTTTTCATGGGTAGGCCATAAAGTGTTAGAAAAACCATGCACCCTTACCAGAAAACCCAAACTAGTGATTTACGAGGTCCCGATGCTTGTGAAACTCAACAAGACATTAGTGGTACCTATCAAACCATTACTCAATTCTAAAAACTACTTGTCTCAGTTCCTAACTCTCAAAATTATGTTCCAAATCTTGGTTCAAAGAACAACCCATATAATAAACCAAAAAATTCAAATTCCATTATAATTGTACCTTGGCTTGAATCATGGGTCATTACAACCTCCCCACCTTAGAAATTATCATCCCCGACAATCCATGGGGAATAAAAAAACATAACCCGACCTACTGAGGTTGTGAATTATCGTTCAAATGATTGTGTTGTTTTCCCAAATGCCTAACACACCTCTAATCATTACTCAAGCATACAATGCTGAAGACACCAAATGCCATGCCAATGATCATTTTGTGATTAGAACACCATAATGGTCATTACCCGAGCATGTTTAGCAACAGACATGAACACATCATCACATCTTTTAACAATTAGCTGATTTTACTCCCCACAAAATGTTTTAACATTTAAAGGGACTAATTTCACACAACAGTCCCTCCACTATAGGAATATCCTTATGAAGAATGCCTCAAAGTTCTATAGTGATGAGCCTATTATTATTTCTTTATCTTGCTGAACTCGATTAGTTCTGAGGTCATAAAAGGGAGATAATCAAAAAATTGTCAAAACCTGATCAAATGAACTAAATCTGGTCACACATGCTTTTTAAGAAGACACAACCAAACTTTACAAAACTCCCACCTTAACATGATGATATTCTTAAAACGGTTCATTTTGGATGTATTTATAAAAAATAAGGATAAAAAGTCGATCCACTCTGGTTGAATTATCACAAAAACACCAATCTTATATGACTGATGAGTTTAAAAACTAACCACATAACATCTTATATGGAATCTCAAGTTTACCTCGATCATGTTCACCGAATCCCATAGCTGATTTGTAATGAAATTCCTTGATCAAACCATCACCTAAAAATTGGAATCACCACCCTTTAAATGACACTTTTTTTCCAAAACAAAGTGTGGGATATGATAAAATTCATTAAATGGTGACTAAGGAACTAACACAAGGTAGTTCATACTCCATGTTGAAAAGAGAGACATGGTTCAAGGAAAATAAATCCACACAATATCATTATATGATCCAAGAGTAGCATCTTCTTTGTGGTCGTGTCAGAGAAACTAGATGGTGCCCAAGAGTCATACCAAGGTGTTTCTAAAATGGAACCCAAGTATTACTCTGAACTAACCATGCCTATTTTAAAAAACTCATTACATATTTGTAACTCCCTTGGTGTTTACTTATCATTCCCAATGACACCTAAAAACTATCATGATATATAACTGATTCTCTATTAGTATATCAAGGTTGATGTTATGATAGGGGAATTCAAGTCACAAAGCGAGAGTAAACTAAGAGGAAACCATGAAGACTCGGCCATAAGAAATATATGAAACTTAAACTACATCAAAAGAAGTTATAAATATGGTTCCTGAGTATCCCAAACCAATTGTATGAGGGAAAAGAAGTCAAAACACTATAGATCAACTTTCTCTAAATGAAGCTAGGATTCACTAGCCAAAAAATCATTAATAACTGAAACAATCTGCCTTTACCACCCGAGATATTCCATGATCACTAAAGATTTTCCACCAAATTTCCTCCATGACAAACAATGGTTCAATATGCGACATACACAACCAACCATATGAACTTCTCGATTCTGAGAAAGCACGGACATGAATCGAAATAAGGAAGCCTCAAGGGAATTCAATCAAGAATGATCACTACCAGTGGAATCCCTTGATTGTGTTCCTTCTACCTAGAATGATACATATTTATTCAAACTTATTCGATGTTCCCCAATAAATATTTTCCCAACTGCTAGAAGGAGAGATAGACTATCATCTCACAATCATGCTAGATTCTAATTACCTTAAGGGAACATGTGACACTCATCTGAGTCACACTCAGATATGGCACAAAATTTTGAAAGAAAACTAAAAACAACATGTCAGAACACCCAATACTATTGGAAAGTCTTCTATAACATTATGACAAATTGAATACTCGAAAACCTAGGTCACTTTACTCCAAATATTACTGGAGAACATATTCCATTGCTCAAGGCACATTGATTTCACCAAACATAACCGATTCATTATATAATTTAGCAACTCAGTAGGTACTATGCATGTGAACACACACTACACTGAAGTTTCAAAATAAATATCACACATCCAAGATACCATCAATAGGTTGTCTTCCCTATGCATTTGAGTAGCTCATGATGGACACTATCCTCGGTGAAGATGTAACAAATCATTCATCACTGATGAATAAGAGTGGGTAACATGACTTACAAAGAAGATGATCATTACCTAAGCATGTATAACCTATTGAAACTGAGAATTAATCAATGCTAACTCCCATAACAAGGTTCAAGGATACCATGAACACCCATCCAAACAAGGGTTTCATTTAGAACTAAGAGTCAAACTAGGAACAATGACTCCCAAATGACACCAACATTAGAAAAATAACTACATTTAGTAAGGAATCTAAGCTATAAGGGTGATACCTATATTAGGATATCCTGTAAAAAACCATAAACATTTCCCCTATAATTAGGTGACACAAAAAAATATTCCACTGGGCCATATTCCTACAATTTAAGACCCTAATCAATGAAACATTCCTATGAAAAATGATCACATTTCCATTACAAGGTATCTCAAAAAGATGATTGAACTACGCTTACATTAGAATTTTAAACTAAGGTTACCAAATAATGTTCCATTTACAAGTCATTACATTGATTGAAATTCAAAATTTAAACATTTAAATGTTTCAAATAGAACATCATGTGATAATTATGAAACAAAAGAAACTTGATACCTAATTTAGATAACATATTAAATAATAATAGTGAAGTCTTATACAACATCATTTTAAGTTATAAATGATGAGGAGACCTACAAGGGTCCAAATAAGCCAACCTGTGTTCATCATAATGAAACCCATTAGCATTATTTTAATTTATAAAGCTTCATAACACCCGTAATGAGTTATCTATAATGAAACCTGACCTAACAACCCTACATGGGACCGGTTCCGCGTTTAAAAGGCTATACAAAAAATTTGAGCTAAAAATTAATTATATTTCATATTTATAACCTTTTCAAAAAAATTATACCATGATCATATATAATGGTTCTATTATATGGGTTACCATACACTTAATAGATCACTGACTAGATCCCATTTAATCAAAACCAATTCACCTGTAAAAATGTGAATATTATGAGATTTTACATTCTAATGAAGTTCTCTAAATATGTGTAAAGCATAAGAATGGTTTGAGTACATGGGTTACATTTTCTAAATTATAAGGCACACATACTCATCACATATGAATACAAACCCTCATTTAATCCCAACCAATATATTTATCCCATGAAAACAATTAAATATCTACAAAAAAACTAGGCATCTTAAATAAATAGAAAGCATGGCATAACACTCAACACACATAATAAAAATTATCAATACTGATACAAATGAAACTACATGACATTCAATATACAATAAATGGGTATTTATATGTGCCTATAATGATTCATGCAATGATTTATCCTCACCATACTAAGACACTATTAAATAAGATAAATTTTAATAAATCAATAAGAAGAGGAATGTACAATAGTTACTCATGGTCAAATAATAATCAACTATAATAGAAAACAACATAAATAATAGTCCCATCCCAACCCACATGGACTTTCCCTCGTGGATGGGGTGACTGCTCCAAAAAACGGATATTTTATAAGTGTTGACACATTTCCAATCTCCTGTTTACCAGACCTAAATAGTAATACAATGAAAAAAGATAGCTCTTATACCACTTTGTAATGCCCCAATTCGACTGACCACTAAACCGGTAGCCGAACTAGTCACCTCATGGACTCGAGTGGGCCTCCTTGTATTCTAGAGGCTTCTAACTAGTAGAAATGGTATAAAGAGGTGACAATGGGGATACTATAACCTCATGATTAAGGAAGAATCTTAGTATATCATAAGATAAATAATATACATCAATAGAAACAATAATAAATGAAATATTGTGGAGTAGAATAGTAATATAAAATATTTAAACGATATAAATTATGGAGAACATCAATATTGAACAATTCATGCATGTAAAAATGATGATACACAACAAAAATAACATACATATAACAGAAATAGGATATGATACATTACAGGAATATACCAAATAAGTAAAATCCTAGAGGGATATCTCTATGAGCATCCTGTGATCCTTCTCAGTCCTATGCTTATAACTCCCATGTACAAGAATAAACGTGCAAGAAACAAACCATGATCCTGTGAACATGAAATCTGCTCGAGAACCCTAATGCAATGGAAGAGTGAGTGGTCTATGAGATAAAATCACATTAGGCCACCAATAACCATGTCTATGGATTAATCTACTCTATTAATAGAAATTAATGATATGTGAATGTATAAATGAAATAATAATAAGTATAAAAATAATAAATATCATCCTGCTAAATCTCTTGAAGGACACATGGAGGCTCTACCTGCTCCAACAGACGACCCGAATAAGGGCATGATTATAATATATATATATAGTAATAATATATACACTACAGTTATATATTTCATACACCCATATAATTTATGTACATGTGGTAATAAGTGTCCATATATCGGTAATACTAGATGCTAGTTGGACCATGTTATAACTTAGAAATCCAAAAGTAGTATAAATTAGCCTATAATATTCTATATAGGGTGAAATTACTAAATCTCATAATTAGTGGTAGAATTAAAACTCTTCTCTCAATATGAAGAGTGTACCATCATGTAAACACTAAAAACAATGAGTTGTCAGGTTCGCACTCAACGCAAGGGGCATGGTGTTTCATTCCCATTATCCCAATAGTATCACTAGTGTGAGACATCATTCTCAACACATGATGTTAGGGAGTGTGATACCACCATTCTCAATAACACCCTTACCATCTTTACATATACTATATCAATGCATAATCATATTTATAATAATAAAATCCACAAGGCATTACCAGTCTTTAATATCATTTTATAGGACAAAATATAACCAAGGGAATTTCAATTCACCTTATATCTAAATTCGTACAATTGGTGTGGCCTTTCCACCCATTCATTGAATAAAAAACATTCAATTTAAAAATCCATTTAACATAGGTCATTTAATTCATCCATGGATGGAAACAATCATGAATAATCATTTACATTTTAACAAACACCATTTAATCTATCGTAATAGAAAAATTCATTCTGCAATGCTCGATGAGGAACTTATAAAGTACCATGGTTTAATTGTAAAATTACCTATATGGGAAAATCCAATTTATTAAGAATGAAATCCCTAAGAATGAACATGGTTTATTGGTCACTTATAAGGGAGTTTCTGAATCCTGGCACATAGAAGGTGCAATGGTTCAGCGAAAATTTATATTGAAAGTGAGATATCCATTTAATAGTTTCCATTTCTGTCATGTCATGGAAATTCGAAACATCATAGATAATATATGACGTAGGAAAAACACGATTCTATAAACCAATCCTGATATAAATAACTAAACACCACATTGAAACTTTGAAGACAATGCACATCAAATGAGAGTTTTTATTATTAAAACCTTTCATTGTTTAACAAACACTTAATTGAGCATAATAAAGAATACAATAAAATATTATCAACTGAACTCATATTAAAGAATAATTTTTGAAAATTTCATAATCATGAAATAACACAATTTATCAACATGGTACTTAGGAGGTTTTATTATCAATTGACTAAATTCTTACAAGGTGGAATTGCATTATAATTCCATGATGAATTATTAAAAGGAGTTTCAGGAATTTAATCAATTGATTATAATGTAAAATTCAAGATGACCCATGCCAGGGTTGTCTGTGATCAATGTAATCATCCTCTATTATTTTAAATAGTGCTCATCTAGACGAATACATGTTGTGTATATCAATTTAAAATGATAAACTCAATTTTATGGTAACACTTGGAAACAGGTAACATGAAGCACACAAGAAACATTTATAATTCAACTAAATCGTAGGGAAAAGATATAGACCCCTAACTCATACATTGGATGATGTACTCATCCAATATCATGGTATTATTCATTCTAGTTTGGAAGAAATCAAAGAAGCAGATAGCTACCCTGAAAATAATAAAAATTATCTCACACAATGATAACTTGGTTGAGAGGAAATTGAACAGAGAAGGATTAAAAATTAATTAAGAGCTTACTTAGAGGAATCAATAGTGAATAATAACTCTTGATTCAGGCAATTAATAGTGGATAATTTAGAAATCTTAGGTTAGGCTTGAGGAGGAACCTATGTCTCCAAAGGAGGAGGAGACTCCCACTAAAGTAAGATGTAATAAAAAATGGGATCTACCAATATTAAGGGAATTTTGGGCATTTCACCCACAAAACTAGAGTCGTACGGTTATGCTGCACAATTTTCCAAACTGTGCGCCAACTGTGTAGCTCATAGTTCTTGGGAACCCCACCTCACATGGTTTTCCTGCATGATTTTAACTAAATGTGGACCAACCATACTATAGATAGTGAAGGAATTCTACCTAAGTGGAACCAACTATGCATTCTTGGTGAAAAGTTTGGGAAAATATGCACAACTTGTGCACTTCACTGCTACTCACCTATTACAGGCCCATGGTATTCTCTTTTGTGCAACATATTTTTAGAAAAACCATTCAATCATACTGAACTAGCAATACCTATGATTTCTAGGGACTAGCACTCCTAAAATTTAATGAGACACCAAATGGACATCTTAGGAATTTAGCCATGTCTAATGAAAATTATTCTAAGCATCATAACTCTCAGAATTAAATTCATATGACTGGTTTAAAGAAAAACCTATCCAGTAAACACCAAAATTCAAAATCCATTGAAATTATACCTTTACATGAAACACAAGCCGTTACACACAAAATTTGAAATTTTATATCATTTTACTCTGTAAATAGGTGTAAAAATATATTTTAGGAAATATTGGGATGAGATATAATGTTGGAAATCCGCTACTCCATTTTTTTAAAATCACCCCATGATGAAATTCTCCCTATTCTATGATGAAATAATCATAAAAAACTTATAAATATAAACAAACCTTTTAAAAGGAAGGATCCTACTTCTATGGAAAAATGATATTCGATGATTTTTTTAGTTATGTGGAATTTATATACAATAATCTTATAACTATTGGCTTACCACGTATTTTCCCAGAAATAAGCATAAACAAAGGGGAAAAAATTGTGGATGAAAAGTGAGTAACTTTTTTAAGACACAACAATTCAGAAATGAAAAACCTAAAAATATTAGAAAAGTTATAATGAAAAACAAATTTGATTGTTTAGAGGATTTTTTTATAAGATATGACTAATATATTTACATTACTTATGAACGGATGATAACTCTTCCAAGAAACGTTTCTTATTCATGAAATGAAAAAGAATCTGCAAAGATGAATGTTGATGAATGAGCCTTTGTTGTTGAGAGAGATCTCAAAGAAAGAAACAGGGAAAAACCATGGATTCTAGGAATATTTTTCCAAAAACATGACAAGTGATATAAAAATATATAATTATTTATAAAATCATGAAGGTATATAAGATACTTTTAGTAGTGTTTGTTCCTTTAAAATTAGATGAATAAGAAAAACCAAGATTGATGGTATGAAACTAAAATACAAGAAATTTTATATATTGATTATCTAAACACAATTTACATAGTCTTACAAGATGTTTTGATAATAGTAAGGTAGTTATATTTAGGAAATATTCTTATATCACTAAAAATGTGGAAGATATAAAAATTATTACCAAGATAGAAACAACAAGCATAAATATTGTTTAGATGGGTGAACATTATGAGTGATGCTAATTTAGTATTGAAGATGAAAATTTGTTATGGAATTGATGTCTTGGTAACATTTGATAGAGGAGTATGTGTAATGTTTTAAAGGATGATGATGTAAGAAACATTCCCCTACTGAAGATGAATGATGATATTGTTTGGAAAATATGATAGAAATAGAAGATGATTAGTAAGAAACATAATAATGTTGAAATTCAATCCACCAAACCTATTGATCTTATTCACTTTGATATGTCTGGGCTAATATGACATCAATCAATAAATAGAAAAATTTTAATTTATCAGTTTTATTAATGGATACACTTTTATTGCCAACATTATGTTTATCAAGATTAAATTAGAGGATGCAGAAATGTTTACAGTTTTTAGAAGAGAAGTTGTAAGAGATTTGGGTGTTTATAAAATAAAACTATGAATAGATAATAGAAAATATTAAACATGTATTTTATTTAATTATATTAGAAGAAACATGTAATTAGACATCAATACAGTGACCTATAAACCCTTCAAAAAAATAGAGTTATAGAAAGAAACAACATAAGATTAGTAGAAAAAAGAAAAATTATGCTACCATAGTATAACATTTCCTTTTTTGAGAGAAGCTATTAGTACAACTGTACTTGTAAAAAATAGTTGTTTTTAAAGTCTTTATTACACATTTATTTTCAAATTTTTTTTAACAAAAAAATTTAGTGAATTATTTCAATGTTTTTGGGAGTCTCTTCTTACTTAATATAAAAAAACATTTATCTTGGAAAATTTGATGAAAATTTTGAGGAAGGAACCAGGTATTCACCCACCCAAAGAAGTTATATGTGTTTGAATAAACATTTATTAAAATTTTTGGAATTCTAATGACGTTAATGTTTTTGATAACCCAATATCCTTAATGAAGGTTATTGAAAATGTTATGGAATATAAATCAAATACATCTAATTAGAATAAAAAAAGTGTTAATAAAGGTTATAGATCATGTTACTGAAGTTTCTAAAGAATCATGTGGTGCGGAAAATTAAATAAGAAGGAAAAATCTACAATTTCATACCCTACAAAAACATATTGAATCTGAAATCATCATTATAAATAAAAAAACATCCAGTTTAAACTAGATGAAATTAGAGTTTATAAAATAAAACATCTATTATTTCAAAGGCTGAACCCAAATAAGTTTTAAAAGTAGATGCTATGAAAAAAATCTGAATTAGACAGAGAAAAATGACACATGGGATGTTGTTCCAAGACTAAAAGGGAAGAATATTATTTGGACAAAACAGGTGTCTTGAAGTAAGATTAATGAACATTTGGTTGTCTAAAGAGAAAAAATCACTTCATTGTAATGTATATTCATAGGTGGATGGTGTGAATTTTGATGAAATTTATTCCCCCAATGTAAAACTAGAAACTATCATAATGTTAATCTTAATAGCTGTAAATATTATTTATATACTTTATCAAATGGACGTGAATACATCTTTCCTAAAAAGGGAATTTAAAGAATAAGTTTATATTAAGAAATGATTTATGTTTTTACTTGATAAATATGATACCAAGGTGTATAAGATGAATAAATCCTTTCACGATTGAAACCAGATCCATGATCATGATAATAAAAACATGATAGTGGCTTGAAAAAGTTAAATATTTCAAAAGGGAAAGTTAATATCTTCTTATATATAAAGAAGTTGAGAATAAGTACCTCGATTATTATTTCTTATGTTTATGAAATAATTTTTACAGGTGATAAAGAAAATGATTTTAAAGTTTTATATAATGAAATTAATATATTTTATAAAATTTCAAGGCATGGAGAATTAACTATATTACTATGTTTACAAGTGCAGTAGAAGGATATATACATTTTACATTCTCAAGAAAAGTATTCCAATAGTTGCAAAAACAAATTGACATGAAATATTCCAAATAGGTTTCTACACTTATTTAATTTGGAATAAATATCATTAAATTTGAATATGGGAAATGATTGAATGAAAATTATTTCTTGATGTTGATAAGTGAACGTTTCAAGCATAGTGGAAGTGCACAGTTGGATTTGGGATAATTATAATATCTTTTCATTTAAATTTCCAAGAACCCTTCTAGAAAATATTTTATGTTGTGTTTATAATTAATTTATTTTTATTGGAAGAATGAAATTACCTCATCTTTGGTTTCTTTCTTCATAGTCAATGTTTATCATCCTAAAATACTATTTTGAATTTCATTCATTTCACTTGTTAGGATCCAAGGTTAGAGTCCCTTTAATGGCGATCCATACTACTCTAATGATCTTTGTTAAATGATATTCGATATTTGGATGCAAACATGGAAAATCAAATGTCTTTTTTTGTTTGTTCATGATCGACCATTCTTTGGTCATGAAGGAATCTATCTTTCATTCTCATTATTAAGAGGGAGAGAGACCGAGGAGTCAAATGAGAATTCATTGTGTACAATAATTATCTATTTTTTATTACATAAATAATATCCATAATTGGATTTTTATATAGGTAGGGTTTGGTTTAGAATATTTTTAAACTTCATATCAACGTTTAAAAAATATTAACTTATTTAATAAATCTCATGCCACAAAATAATAATATAATTATTATTTTTTGGAATCCAACATATTACACTAATGATAAGTTATATTTATCATCTTGTAGATAAATATTTATCACCATATGCTATCATGGTCAATTTGAAATAATTGATGTTTATTTAATACCCAAATAAATATTTTATTCATAAATAATTATTCTATTCATAAAGAATTAATTTATTCACATACCGAAAAATAAATATATATTAAATTTTCCATAAAATAAATAAATATATTTTTATTCACATGCCAACAGATAAATATTTGTTTAATTTATGTGATCAATATAACATGAATAAAATCATTCCTTAGTCTTGAGAAGAATATTTTTCCATTAATTGAATTCCAAAATAATTTAATCATGATCAATAGAAACACTTAGTGTGTGACCCTATAAGACTCTTTCTTGTTGGTGATATGTAGGCTTGCCCAAAGATGAAGATTACTATCTATAAATGGGTTAAAGAACCCAATTGAAATAACTTAATTTCATATGGTTGACAACCACATACGAATTCTCATTGTGTAATATAATCCATTTTTCATAATGTCTGCTCATGAAATTTTCACAGTGGTATCATCAAACTTTATGATCGATACAACATTAGTTGACTATCTAAAATAAATAGGTTGATACGCCATGGAAAAGAAATTTAGGTGATGATTATATTCTTATCAATGGTCAGAGATATCAACTCCCATAAAGAAGGTAGGGAAAAATCATTCCTTGATTTCTACATTAATGATTTGTCAATCATGGCACACCCAATGTTCCCTTATTCACCCCAACATATGTGTCACGACCCATCCTCGGGGCCCGTGCCGTGAATACCCCAAGCCCGCCTTCCATAGGCCAGGGGCTGGTGACTAGCACCAAGGCATAAATCCCGGTAAAAAGGGAAGGCATTGCCTTTGTAAAGTAAACAAACACCATAGAGAAAGCAACATAAGAAGTAAACACTAAGTAAAAACTGAGTACAACAGTAAGTGCGGAAAAGTAAGTGGGATAATATACAAACCCAAACTGAAAGTAAAGTACAACTGGAAAGGGAAAACAACAACTGAAAAGTAAAGCCGCAACGCCGAGCTGTCCACTGGAAATCCCACCTGAAGGGTGGGTACAGATAGCCTCCACTGCTCCTTGGGTCCCCCCGTCCGCTCAGAGTACGTCCCGCCCAGTGGTCCACCTCCATGTATCGTCCTACTCTGCAAGCCTCAACCATGATCAATGTTGTCCGTCATCTGAAACCAACACAACGTAGTGCAGGAATAGCCCGTGCAGGGGTGAGTATAAGCTACTCAGTAGGACCCCGATAGCCCAGAAGGTCTCCTAGTATCCACAAAGGATAAACCACAAAGGAAAGGTAAATCACGAAGTAACATCCGACACTGCTTAGATATATGCCCATACATATACCTAAGTCATCAATTCTCATTCGGATCCAACATCTAAGCCCAAGTACAACCCAATCCACATAGGAAAGAAAAACGTAAATCCACACAGGATAGCTCAACACAATCCACATAGGAAAGCAAATTAGGATACAGCTCACACAGGTATACTTCTTCGTATGATGATAGAGATGATCAGATATATCAACTGATTCATCTAAGTCATTGGACCCACAAAGGATCGATAGGTGCTAACCCCTGCAATGACCCAGGAAGGGTCTGACCCACACAGGATCGATAGGTAACTAACCCCCGCATTGACCCAGGAAGGGTCTGACCTTCACAGGATCGATAGGTAACTTACCCCTACAAAGACCCACACAGGATCAGACCCACACAGGATCTGTAGGAGCTGGCTCACACAAAACTGTTGAGCGATGACCCAAACAGGATCGGTAGCACTGATCCATGTAGGATTGCTGAGTGCTGCAGTCGTCGCCGTCGAATCCACTGAGGATCCCTGTACAGTCGTCGTCGTCGTCACAGTCGCAAATGCAGCCAGCTCCAGGGTTCCCGCACAAAGCAAGCTCGTTCGAGAGGGTCCGCTCCACGAGCCGAGAGGCTGATACATCAACTTTTATAAAGTCCGGAGTTAATGTATCCAAAAGTTCCGTATCGTCAACAGGAACTCAACGTAACAGACGGCGCATCAATCGGACGCCCGGTCTGAGAGTTATTGGCTTTTTCGTTCCTGGGTCCCGGTTGGTTTTTAAGGAAAAACCAACCTAACCGTACTCCACCTGCATCCAAACCTTGGGCGGAGTAAGACAAAAGATATGTCTCACATAGAAGAATCCAACAAAGTCGACGGCATGTCAATCGGACGTCTGGAGCTTAAGTTATGAGTGTTTCCGCTCCGAGGGCCCGGTTGGTTTCGTGTACGGACCAACTCATCTGAACCCAAAGTATTCCGAAACCTTGAGTGCGATATACCAAAACGACCGTCTCGATCCAAGGATCGCATCACAACTAACGGTGTGTCGATTAGAGGTACGTAGCCCATGATATTAGCAAAAGACCGAAGAAGTTCTGAAAATGGGGATTTCGGGCCCGGACCGACCCGGCCTGAGACCCCCTGGGTCGACCCAGCGGGGCGCGGCCCGGCCCGACTTGGGCATGGCCCGGCCCGGCCTGGGCACGGCTTGGCCTAACCTGGCTACTGGCCTAGCGGCCCGGCGCGCTGGCGCACGGCGCCGGCCGGCTCGGCCTAACGGCCGAGCCGTTCGGTTTGCGGGGGGGGGGGGGGGGGGGGGCTGCCCACTGTGTTTTGTAACCGTGGCCCCCCCTTAATGGGGGCCCCTAGCTAGCCGGCCGGGGGTTTGAACCCCCGGCTCCTCTCGTGCCCAGCCGGCCCGCCCCGGCCGGCCCGCCCCGGCCGACTGGTTTTTGCCACCACGGGACCGGCGACGGCCGGTCCCCTCCCTGCTCCGACACCGGCGGCCCGCTTCCGGCTGCCGGTTCCCATGCTCTTCCGCGGCTCGGTATCGGCCATGGCCGTCATTCGTTCGGTGCAGCGCGACGACACTGCACCCCTCTGGCGTGACCCCTCTCCAGCCGCGGTGCTTTTGTGGTTCTCCGGCACGGCACGACGGCGCCACAACTTGGTTCAATTTCATGGTGCGGCACGACGGCGCCACACATTACTTGCTACATGATCCCACGCGGTGTGACGGAACAACTCCCTTCCCGTTCCAACCACATTTGAAACAATAACATGGATAAGGGAGGAGGGTCGGCCGAGTTTGTGCGGTCCGACCCCCTCTTGTTAATTGATAGCAATTGGTCGTATTTTCACAAAGAACGACAAGGTAGTATTCACGAAAAAAATAAACAAATAATCCCCTACCTCGAGCATAGCTTGAACGGTGGGTTGTCGAATGAGAATTTGTCGTGGAAAAATCGTCATGGAAAGAGACGTCATGAAAGAAGATGTCTTCGGTGTCGCGGTACACGGCGTCGCGTAATCGGTTTCCGAGAACTCGGCGTTCTTTATCGAAGACCGATGTGTTCTTCGCGTTCTCCATCGAAGATGAAGATGTTCCTCAAGTCCTTAGCCTTTTCTACCAAAGACTCCACCATAAGAAACTAACCCAAAATAAATAATCCCTCACTTAATTTATTAACTAGACATTAGTTTGAATTTCAAGATTTTGAATTAATTCCAATGAATTAATTCATGACAAGTTGTCATCCATAATGGTGAGTTGAAGGGGTTTAAGAAAGTGAAGGGGTGGGGTTCTTATGGGCCCCACCACCCTCATAACCTCCCTTGGGAAGTTGGGTAGTTACCCAACTTCCACCCAAAGCTAAAACCCACTTAGAGAAAATAAAAATTGTAGTTTAATTATTAATTAATCTTCCAAAATTTTTATCATCTTCTCTCATGAAAAAGAAACTCTCGAATAGGTGTTCCTAAGAAATTACCGGTGATGCGGTTCGATCGGTGCCCTCAGAATTCAATTACGAGCACCAGTTCAAAAGTTAGAATATCCCGCTCTTTAATTCACTGAACGTACCCGAGCTAAACTTTGGATAGAAATTCCAGGCACACCGGTCCTCGGAATCATGTGCCGTCAGAAACTGCATTCTTGTAAAAACCGAAAGAAAATTAAGAAAAGAATTACCTTGAATTTTATGGGTCTATACATTACTCCCGCATCAGGTCTTTATGTCCCCGTAAAGATACATCAAAACTAGGGAATAAATGTGGGTACTGAGCACGCATCTGAGCCTCTCGCTCCCAAGTGGTCTCTTGGAGATTCCCGTGCTGCCATCTGATGCGCACTAGAGGGATCGAACGTCCATGTAGGACCCGCTCCTGTCGATCCTCGATATCCACTGGGACCTCTGTAAAAGTCTCCCCATCATCAAAGTCTATCTCACCATGGTCAATGATATGCATCGGGTCGTGTACGTATCTCCTTTGCTGAGATACGTGGAAGATGTCGTGCACCCGGTGCAACTGAGGTGGTAGAGCCATGCGATAAGCTACCTCACCAATCCTGCTGAGGACCTGGAATTGTCTGATGAAGCGTGGAGACAATTTTCCGCCTCAGCCAAATCTCTGTAATCCACGTCGAGGTGAGACACGCAAGAAGACGTGGTCACCATCCTCGAACTCTAGTGGCCTCCGCCTCCTGTCAGCATAAGGCTTCTGCCGGCTCTGAGCTGTCCTCATCTGCTCCTGGATGACCTGGACCATCTCTGTCGTGGCCTGGACCATCTCCGGTCCCACAAGTGTGGACTCCCAAGGGTCTGTCTAGTACAAAGGAGATCTACAAGGTCGGCCGTACAACACCTCGTATGGTGCCATCCCGATGGTGGAGTGGTAGTTGTTGTTGTACGCAAACTCCACCAAGGGTAGGTGGTCCTCCCAACTGCGACCGAAGTCGAGGAAACATGCGCGGAGCATGTCCTCGGGAGTTTGAATGGTCCTCTCCATTTGACCATCCATCTAAGGGTGAAAGGAAGTGCTTAGACGTAGCTGCGTCCCGAACGCCTCCTGCAACCCCTTCCAAATCCGGGAAGTAAAGAGAGCGTCTCGATCGGAGATGATAGATAATGGAACACCGTGAAGCCGTACAATCTATTGAACGTAGAGTCGTCCCAAGCTCTCCACTGATCCCTTCTCTCTGATGGGTAAGAAGTGTGCCGACTTGGTGAGTAGGCCGAAAATCACCCAAATGGAGTCGTGACCTCTGGAAGTGCGTCGAAGTCTAGTCACAAAGTCCATAGATATCCTGTCCCACTGCCACTCTAGGACCTCCAAGGGATGTACCAAGCCAGCTGGTACCTGATGCTCTACCTTCACCTTCTAGCAGGTGAGGCATCGAGAAACGAAATCTGCCACAGCCTTCTTCCAGCCTGGCCACCAGTGGTGTCGTATGAGATCCTAGTACATCTTCCCCACTCCAGGATGTACCGCCAAAGAAGAAGTGTGAATCTCTCTCAGCACCTCCTCCTGTAAAGAAACTGGTACCAAGGTACGTCCTTTGAAAAGGACGTCGTGCTCTGCTCCAAAGGAGAAACCATCACCTTCCTGTCCTAAGGATATCTGTGCACGCCACATCTCACAGTTAGCATTCCCACGATGTGCCTCTCTGACCCACTGCAGTAGTGGAGGGGTGACTGTGAGAGACTGAAAGAAGGATACTCTATCTCTATCCATGAAGGATATCTGCAAAGAGGCTAGCTGCTCTATCGCCTCCTCAAGTAGATGAATGCCTGTCCTCCAGCTGAGAGCATCAGCTACCACGTTCCCCTTCCCAGGAGTATAGACTATTTCCAAGTCATAGTCCTGGAGGAACTCGAGCCATTGTCGTTGTCTCAGGTTCATGTACTTCTGAGAGAATATGTACTTGAGACTCTGATGGTCAGAAAAGACTGTAAAGCGCTCGCCCATCAGGTAGTGTCACCATGTCTTCAGAGCGAAGACCACTACTGCTAACTCCAGGTCATGGGTAGCGTAGTTATGCTCATGCGGCCTCAACTGACATGATCCATAGGCGATCACGGCCCGCTCCTGCATCAGGACACATCCGAGTCTGGTCCCTGATGCATCGCAGTAGACTACGTACCTTACTCCCTCCTCAGGCAACCTCAATATAGGTGCGCTGGTCAATCCCTATCTCAGCTCCTGGAAGCTCTGCTGACATATGTCTGACAACAAAAAGGGTTTCCCATTCTTTGTCAAAGATGAGAGTGGTGCCGCAACTCTGGAGAAGTCTGTCACAAATCTCCATTAGTATCTATCTAGTCCCAATAAACTCCGCACCACCGTCACGCTCCTAGGTGGATCCCAAGATAGCACTGCCTCGATCTTCGTAGGATCCACTGCAACTCCCACCTCAGATATGACGTGTCCCAAGAAGTGGACCTCACGTATCCAGAATTAGCACATCTAGAGATTACCATAAATCTGGTGCTCTCGGTGTGTGTCTAGTACAACCCGCAAGTTGTAGGCGTGCTCCTCCTCAGTGGTTGAGTAAATCAAAATGTCGTCGATGAAGACCACGACAAATCGATCGAGGTATGGTTGAAAGATCCTATTCATGACGGCCATGAACACTATTGGAGCATTGGTTACGCCGAATGGCATAACCAAGAACTCATAGTGTCCATACCGACACCTGAATGACATCTTCTGCATGTCCTCGCCTCGAACTCTGAGCTGATGATAGCCTGACCTGAGGTCTATCTTTGAGAACCACTGTGCTCCCTTGAGCTGATCGAAGAGGTCATCAATCCTTGGTAGCGGATACTTGTTCTTCACTGTCACCTGGTTCAGGCGACGATTGTCATCACAAAGTCTCAAGCTCCCATCCGCCTTCTTGGCGAACAAAATCGGGGAAGCCTAGGGTGAAACACTAGGTCGGATGAACCCCTTGCCCTGCAAGTCCTCCAACTGTACCCGTAGCTCTCGATGCTCGGAGAGGGCCATCCAATATGTTGGAGTCGATATCAGGGCAGTCCCGGGGTACAGGTCAATATAAAAGTCTACCTCTCTATGAGGAGGTAGTCCTGGAACGTCGTCGGGTATGACGTCCGCATACTGATCCACCACTGCAGGAAAACCAGGACTCCGCACGTCAACTATTCCTAGGATGATACTAGCCAACTGATGATTGATGGGTTGTCGTCTCCTCTGCAAGAGTCCATCCTGTGCTGCAAAGGCTCCCTTATCACTGGTGAAGGTGAACATGCTCCCGTCGGCACGTACACATCACACCTTGCGCCTAATACAGTCAATCTGAGCATGGAATATAGATAACCAATCCATGCCCAAGATGACGTCGTAAGGCCTTGACGCCGCTACAAGAAGATCCCAACCGAAGCTCTCGCCTCCTAGAGTATGCTCACACTGCTGGCACCAGTGCGTAATTGTCGAGTCTGCTCCCGTAGTAGTCTCTATCCATAAGGATCGAGCCAACGACTCTGTTGAAATCTCCGAGCTCCGAACAAGGGCAGCGGCTATGAAAAAATGACTCACTCCTATGTCTATAAGAACTACAGCAAGGGTGGAATAGACACAGATAGTACCTCGAATCATCTCGGGCACACCGTGGTCATAGGCCTCCGCTGCCTGGAGCTGTGCCTGTCTCTGCCCACCAGCTCCCTGTGGTCGGGGTGGACCTCCTGGTGTTGGTGGTGGTAGAGCCTCAAAGCATTGCCCTCCACTTGCTGCTCGGCCTGCTCCTCTGCCTCATCCGCCTGCTCCCTGTGGACTGCCACGGTCGACCCTCTGCCTCTGCCTTGGTGGTCCCTCAACCGTCTGCTACTCCTCGGCACGACGGGTCAGGCAATCACGAGCCATGTGGCCCTGTCCGCCGCATGAGTAGCACTGCCTGCCTCTCGAAATACTGGCCCCACGCTCTGTGAACCGCACAGCTGAGCCAGTGTCCTGAGGTCGTCTACCTGATGGTCTGGTCTGCCTGGACCCATGAGTCATCCGTCGGCTGCCTTCTTCAGAATACTCTGCTACGTTCCGCCCTGCGGTGGGTCTCGGCGCTGATGAAGGCTGTGCAAGAAAGCTCTCGATCTAAAGTGCTCGCTCGAGTACTCCTGCCTGGGTAGGAATGCTGAGGGAGATCAGTGATGCCCTGATCTCATGCCTCAATCCCTTCTCAATGGTCTGGGCCCAGAAGAATGGGTCTCGTACCATGTTTGTCAAGTAGCGTGAGAGATCAGTAAATTTCACCGAGTAATGGGCGACTGTCATGCTGCCCTGCCGCAGCTGAAGAAGCTCCTGGATGCGCACCGCACGGAGGGTGGCTGGGATGAACTCCGAGCGGAAAAGGCTCTCAAAGTCCATCTAGAGTAGAGATGCCTCATCGTGCACCTCGAGCATCAAGCTCCACCATCGGCCCGCTGCGGCGTACAGTAGGCACGCTGCGAGGATCACCATGAGGTCTGCTGGTGTCCTCACTAACCTGAAAACTCATACGACTGCCTCTAGCCAGTCCTTGGTTGCCTGGGGGTCCGTCTCCCCGCGGAACCTGGGTGGTCGCTGGCGTAGGAACTCATGCAGTGCACTAAGGCGACATGCATCGTTAGCAGCCTGGGCTGGTAGCATCGGTGGCTCAGCGGGTAGAGGTTCTGCCGGTGCCTCTGCTGTCAAAGGGCCCTCCATCGAGGCCTCGTCGCTCGGTGGGCTGTCGTTATGCACAACTCTTGGAACCCTAGCTGGGTGCCGTAGTGGGGCCATCCTGAAAAGAAACAGGTGTGCCACGGTTAAACAGTATACCTGGTGAGCTGACATAGAGTAATCACATAGAAAACTTGAAAAACAAATGCAATCTATGTTTTTGTGCATTAAGTCGGAAATCAGAAGTCAGGGTCCTGGTGTACGGATACGTCAGCCGCCGCACCAACACCAGACTCCCTAGACTGATAACCACAACCAATACGCTTAACACTATTGCTTCACATAGAAAAAGACCAGAGTCCAGAGTTCGGAACTGTTCTGATACCAATTTGTCATGACCCATCCTCGGGGCCCGTGCCGTGACTAACCCAAGCCCACCTTCCATAGGCCAGGGGCTAGCGACTAGAACCAAGGCGTAAATCCTAGTAAAAAGGGAAGACATTGCCTTTGTAAAGTAAAAAAACACAATAGAGCAAGCAACAGAATAAGTAAACACTAAGTTAAAACTGAGTACAACAGTAAGTGCGGAAAAGTACGTGGGCCAGTATACAAACCCAAACTAAAATTAAAGTACAACTGGAAAGGGAAAACAACAACTAAAAAGTAATGCCGCAACACAGAGCTTTCCACTGGAAATCCCACCTGAAGGGTGGGTACCGATAGCCTCCACTGCTCCTCGGGTCCCACCGTCCGCTCCGAGTACGTTCCGCCAAGTGGTCCAGCTCAAGGTACCGTCCTGCTTCGCAAACCTCAACCACGATCAACGTTGTCCATCGTCTACAACCAACACAACGTAGTGCAGGCAGAGCCCGTGCAGGGGTGAGTATAAGCTACTCAGTAGGGACCCCGAGACCCCCGAAGGTCTCCCAGTATCCACAAAAAATAAACCTCAAAGGAAATGTAAATCATGAAGTAACATCCGACACTGCTTAGATATATGCCCATACATATACCTAAGTCATCAATTCTCATTCGGATCCAACATCCGAGCCCAAGTACAAACCATTCCACACAGGACAGAAAAATGTAAATCCACACAGGATAGCTCAACACAATCCAAATAGGAAGGAAAATCCGGATTCAGCTCACACAGGTATACTTCTTCGTATGACGATAGAGATGATCAGATATATCCACTGATTCATCTAAGTCATCGGATCCACAAAGGATCTATAGGTACTAACCCCCACAATGACCCAGGAAGGGTATGACCCACAAAGGATCGATAGGTAACTAACCACCATAATGACCCAGGAAGGGTCTGACCCACACAGGATAGATAGGTAACTAACACCCGCAAAGACCCACACAGGATCAGACCCACACAGGATCTGTAGGCGCTGGCTCACACAGAACTGCTGAGCGTTGAACCACACAGGATCGGACCCACACAGGATCGGAAGCACTGATCCACATAGGATCGCTGAGTGCTATAGTCGTCGCCGTCAAATCCACTGAGGATCTCTGTACAGTCGTCGTCGTCGTCACAGTCGCTAACGCAACTAGCTCTAGGGTTCCGCACACAGCAAGCTCGTTCGGGAGGGTCCGCTCCACGAGTCGAGAGGCTGATACATCAACTGTCACAAAGTACGGATTTGATGTATCCAAAAGTTCCGTATTGTCAACAGGAACTCAACATAATAGACAACGCGTCAATCAGACGACCAGTCTGAGAGTTATTGGCCTTTTCGTCCTAGGGGGCCGGTTGGTTTTTAAGGAAAAACAAACTTGACCGTACTCCACCTATGTCCAAACCTCGGGCGAAGTAAGCCAAAAGATCCGTCTAACATAGAGGAATCCAACAAAGTCGACGACATGTCAATCAGACGTCCGGAGCTTAAGTTATGAGCGTTTCCGCTCCGAGGGCCTGGTTGGTTTCGTGTACAAACCAACTCGGCCGAACCCAAAGTATTCCGAAACCTTGAGTGTGATATACCAAAACTACCGTCTCATTCCGAGGATCTCATCGCAACTAATGGTGCATCAATGGGAGGTCTGTAGCCCATGATATGGGAAAAATACCGAAGAGGGTCCGAAAACAGGGGTTTCAGGCTCGGACCGACCTGGCCCGGCGCGCGGTGCCAGCTGGCTCGGCCGAACGACTGAGCCATTTGGGTTGCAGGGGGGGGGCTTCCCCCCGCGTTTTGTAACCGCAACCCCCCCTTTAATGGGGCCACTAGCTGGCTGGCTGGGGGTTTAAACCCCCGGCTCCTCTCCTGCCCGGATA
Source organism: Viscum album (assembly GCA_963277665.1). NCBI lineage: Eukaryota > Viridiplantae > Streptophyta > Magnoliopsida > Santalales > Viscaceae > Viscum > Viscum album. Next base: position 689,396,567 of record OY728148.1, read on the forward strand.
GCCCGCCCCTGCCGGCCGGTTTTTGCCACCACGGGACTGGCGACGGGCGGTCCCCTCCCTGCTCCGATACTGGCGGACCGCTTCTGGATGCCGGTTCCCATTCTCTACCGTGGCTCAGTATCGGCCGTGACCTTCATTCTTCCATTGCGGAGCGATGGCGCCGCACCCCTCCGCCGCGGCCCCGCTCCGGCCGCGGTGCTTTTGTGGTTCTCCGGCGCGGCACGACAACGCCACGAATTGGTTAAATTTCACGGCGTGACATGACGACGCCGCGCATTACATTCCGCACAATCCCGCGTGGTGCGACGACACCACGCCATTCCCATTCCAACCACATTAGAAACAATAACATGGATAAGGGAGGAGGGTCGGCCGAGTTTGTGCGGCCTGGCCCCCTCTCGTTAATTGATAGCAATTGGTCATATTTTCACGAAGAACGACAAGGTAGTATTCACAAAATAAATAAATAAATAAACCCCTACCTCGATCGTAGCTTAAACGGAGGGTCGTCGAATGAGAATTCATGTGGAAAAACCATCGCGGAAAGAGACGTCGTGAAAGAAGACATCATCGGCGTCGCGTAACCGGTTTCCAAGAACTCGACGTTCTTCATCGGAGACTGAGGTGTTCTTCACGTTCCCCGTCAAAGATGAATAAGTTCCTCAAGTCCTTAGCCTTTTCTCCCAAAGACTCCACCACAATAAACTAATCCAAAATAAATTAAGCCCTCACTTAATTTATTAACTAGACATTAGTTTGAATTTCAAGAGTTTGAATTAATTACACTTAATTAATTCATGAGAAGTTTTCATCGATAACGGTGAGTTGAGGGGGTTTAAGAAAGTGAAGGGGTGGGGTTCGTGTGGGCCCCACAACCCTCATAACCTCCCTTGGGAAGTTGGGTAGTTACCCAACTTCCACCCAAAGCTAAAAGCCACTTAGAGAAAATAAAAATTGTAGTTTAATTATTAATTAAACTTCCACAATTTTTATCATCTTCTCTCGTGAAAACGCAACTCCGGAATAGGTGTTCCGAAGCAATTACCGGTTCTGTTGTTCCATCGGTACCTTCGGAATTCAATTCCGAGCATTGGTTTAAAAGTTAGAATATCACGCTCGTTCATTCACTGACCGTACCCGAGCTAAACTTCGGATAGAAATTCCGGGCACACCGGGCCTCAGAATCAAGTGCCATCAGAACCTGCGTTCTTGTAAATACCCAAAGAAAATTAAGAAAACATTTCCCTTGAATTTTAAGGGTCTTTACAATATGGAGTGACCATTTTTGAAAAAAAAATCTATATGTGTAAGCCCTTATATGTAGCGATGATAATATTAATCTATATGGTCTATTACACATGCTTGAAGATGGGAATATTCAATGACCCAAAAACTTGTAGAATTCCTACTGACTTGTATATTCTCATAATCTCCCCTCATGGAGACTAACAAGGTAAAACATCATGAGAATATTACTCATAGATTCATGAGTATAAACACTTGATGATATATATACTATGACTTCATAATAGTATTTTATCCAACAATATAACTATATTAAGAAACTTTTTGCAACACATAAGGGTTCTCACCATAACTGGGAACTATTATGACATTATGAATACAAAAAATACTCTATGACATTATAAAATTAATTTCACAAATAATAGTGAACAATATGCCATAGGTTATTTAATTAATTTCAAATACATTGAATATATATGTAGTCAACATATAATCATTTTTTCCAAGGACACCATCTCTAAAACTATTCCACCTGGAATTGATTCAACTACCTATGAATTTTATTCCACTAGACCTCACATGATAATCATGTTTTTTCTATGTCAATGATTTAGTAAAAGGGGTCCTCTATGTTGTATTCTAGGGAAATAATTCTCACTATAAACTCACATATCTATGAAAAATACCTCAATAGATGATTCATATGAACTATATGCTTCATCCTGTGGTGTGAGGTTGACTAAATTATAAGAACCCGTGCTACAATATTATTAAAATAGAGTTTGACTAGATTATTATTTCTAGGTACCATGTAAATTACATGAATTATGTTATATATCGATAATTCTTACATAGCTCCCTTAAAAGTGGTAATTTAATCAATCCCCACTATATAATCTGTGACCATAGCCTTCTTTGAGATCTTGAAACTCAGAACACCCCCATTTAGAGTGAAGATGTATCTAATTTGTGAATTCATTTAATCATGATATATTTAGAAACTAGAATCTGTATATGCTCTAATTATTAGTTCTTCATCTCCTCCATAGACCAAGTACATATCCTTAGTACACCTAATATACTTCAGGATAGTCTTGAATTTCATTAAATGGTGGTCACTTGGATCAACTTGATATGATACAGTTGAACTAAATTCATAGTAAACATATTGTCTAGTAAATTTCATAACATACATGATTGACTCAATTATTATTTCATATGGAATCTTTTCTACTCCATTTCATTCCTCATGTTTCTAAGGAACATTTTAGTAGAAATATGAATTCAATGTGACATTGGAAATAATCCCCACTTTGATGGTTCCATAGTGAATCTATTTAGTATCTTGTCAATCTAAGTACATTGACATAATACTATAAGTATCTTGGATATATCGTGATGGATATTGATCCCAAGAATATATGATGCCTCCCCTATGTCTGTCATGGAGAAGAATTAATTCAGTGATTCCTTAATAGACTCTAAGACTAGTATTTCATTTCCAATAAGTAATATTTCATTGACATATACTATTAAAAACATTACCACACTCCCAATAAATCATTTATAGACACATAGAGAACATTCATTATTTATAAATCGAAACTCTTTTATGACCACATAAGAAAAGATTGGTGACATGAAAACTTACCTTAATCCATAAATGGATAATTGCATCATTGATACCTTGTTGGAATCCAATGGAGTAACAAACCCTTCAGGTTGTGTCATATAGAGATCTTCTTAAAAGATCCCATTAAGGAAGGCTGTTATGACATCAATTTTACAAATATCATTTTCATGGAACACATTAATAGAATTTATAATGTTTTTGTAATTCAACATTGGAACTGGTGAAAAAATTTAATTGTAGTCAATTTCATAACACAGTTTAAACCTTTTTTCAAACTATCGTGACATATAGGTAATTAATTATCCGTCCATGTCCAGTTCCATCTTGAATAAGTATTTTAAAACAATATGATTGACATCTAATTTAAGTTCTACCAAAATACATACATGGTTTTGGTACATGGAATCCATTTAAACATTCAGGTCTTATTTCTAGTTGGGAACATATGTCCCACTTACTTATTCTTTTTAAGTAAGATGATCATTATTATTGACTAATAATTACTCACCATCTTTAGAGATGAGTAAAATATGACAATCTAGTTATCTATCATTTTTATACTCATACATAATAATTAGGTCTCTAAAAACATTTCTTCTTCCATTGGTCTTTTTGGAATCTGTTCCCATACAAAATCTTCTGTTTCATAAGACTTAAATTCATTAAAGTCAATCTCACTCCCATGATCCATTTTAGATATTTTCTCCCTAAAAAATGGAGTTTCTTATCACTATAATTTTTTTGGGTATTTTATAGGTAATATACATATATTTTTTTATAGAATCCTATAAAGGCAAAATTTGTATCTCACGGTGTACTTTCTTACATAAGGAGGCCTTAACAAATGGTTCACTTCCCCACACATGCAAATTCTATAAAATGGATTTTCTCCCACACTAAAATTCATATGTATTACTATCTATTTATTTAGTTGGAAATTTTATTATTATATGTGTTACTTCTTGAAACACATATCCATTGAAGTATAATAGAAAACATGCATGACTCATCATTGATCACACCATGTCTAACAAGGTGTGGTCCCTCCTTTCACTTATACCATTCCATTGATGTGTATATAGAGAAGTGATTTGAGAAATAAAATGCCAAACTGCCATAAATAATCAATGATATCTTGATTGATATATTCTTTACCATTTAATGAGGAGAGTTTTTAATCTGATTATAAAGAAATTTGTTAACTTCAATATTGTATTCCTTAGATTTATAAAAGGAATCCGACTTATTCCTCATTATGTTATCATATCCATATCCACTAAAATCATCAATAAATGTTATTAAGAATGTGTAACAACCCATTACTTCAATAGAAAATGGTCCACACACATATGTATAAACTAATTGAATAATTTTTGTCTCTATCACCTTTCCCAAAAAATTGGGATTTGGTCAATTTTTATTATAAAAACTCATGACATAAACCAAGTGGTTTTATTTAAATATAATAAAAATATCCATCTTAAGGTAAATTATTTATGTTTTTTTTATCATTTATATGACCTATATGGTGATGGTAATGTTGGGTGTGGTATGATTTAAGTGATGTTGTTTCTTTATCGATTATCATTACTTGGGCTGTGTAATTCAACACATAAAAATCAATATTTTAATGAGCCTTACTATAAAAAATAATATCTTTATAGAATAAGAATATTTTATTTATAAGTTTAAAAATAAAACCATTTTTACATAGTATAGATACTGATATAATGTTTTTGGTAATATATAGAACATAATAATAATATTCCACATCCAAGTTCATTATTGTCGGTAACAGGAGGTGGTAGTCCTGAAAATGTACATCTATGGTTTTAGCTTCATTGGATTCTTGTAGATCTACCTCACCTCAGTCAATTCTATTAAATCTACTTTCTTATTTTATTTTAATACATATATGATGACTAATGATTGTATCTAATACTCAATACATAGAAATTGATCTTAATAAAAAACACACATGTAGCTTCCCATTTATTCATATGTTTGGTACATTTTTTCTTCTAGTTGACCTATTTTCTACATGAAAAATAAGAAACATTATGTCCCCCTACTTTTCATTTGTTTTTTCTCTTCTTGAGTGAGAGTTGTTTGGAATATTTGGTGTTTGGTATTCTTGGATTCATTTATACATATTGATAATAAGGATTGAAGGATTTTGTGCCGTGTCTATTTATCATCTAGTTGAGGTAGTTTAAGAAGATTGGGAAAATAATTTTCTATGTTGTTCATATTAAAATTAAAGACAATGAAAGATAAACTTGGAGGGAGTGATGCAAAAATGAGAATAGTTCACATTTTTTTGGGAGTTTAAACTTAAGAATCTCTAGGGGTCAATGTTGGAAACAATATTGACTACATGAGGTATATATGGGGATCCTTATCCATTATTTATTTGAAAAAGACCCTTGTATATCAAAAATTTCTCATGTCTTTCCCTCTCTTATTATTGTCCATAGAGATGCTCGAGCATGCTATAGACATTCAAATTTTCATGAGACTGTAAGATATCACTACACATAGAAAAAAAAACATTTAATTTTTACCAAATCATTTATTTGTTTCTCATAGATTATGAACTCTTCCTCACTCACCTCATAGGAAAGAAGATCAGTAAGTGTGGATTCTAGCATGTATGACATCTGTTTGTGGTGTAAAACAAACCAAAGGATTTTGTACCATTACAAGTGATTACAACCAGTTAATAGATATTATTTCTCTAATATAGATCATTGTAATTGTTTGGATGATGTGTTTCTTATTTTTTATAGATATTAAAAGAGAATATTATTAGTACATTTTATGATTACTAATTATGTGACATATAATAAATTAATTATTATTTTTTAAATCTTAAAATACTTTTCCGTGTACTAATAGACTCACCATTAAAAATAGAATTTGTTTTTTCTAGGAAATTCTAGTCTAAAGGGTCCATATTTCATTTCTCATTACCCCATAAAGGGTTAGTCAAACTATTTGAAAGTATTTTGGGAGGTATATCTTTGCCAACTACAGGCTTGCATCTCTATGGTCCATTTAGTGGACTCCCAAATCCTAAAATTTTTAATTATATTTGTTCTGCACTGGACTCTAAATTATCCAATTCTAGCAAGAGACACTCTTTTTGATGTACAGTGGTTAAGTAAATTCAAAAACATCATAATAACGTCCTTATAAATGAACATTTCCCAAAGAGGGTTTGTCAAACACATAGATCTATTAACTTCATTCATAATCATGTAATATAATTCCAAGTCCGACATAATTTTCAATTGAGGTATTTTAATTTATTATGTAAAAATTTTATCTTATTTTATCTTTTAATTATCTTGTTAATATTAATTAGATTTTACTTTACTAATTAACCAAGTTGGATAAAACATTTGTGCATAATCTGTTTACTTAAATTATGTCTTTTCATATTAACGAATTTATTTATATGACTCAAATATTGCCTTCATAAAATAAATAATTCATAGAAAGACATAAATAAATAAAGTAAATGGACCATTCATGATCTTATCTAACGTTTGATTTAATGAGTGCACATTAAATCAACCTATGATGTAGTGGGATAAATCAATTTTCTGGTCTTGACATGAGTTGCAACAATTCACATATACATCAATGTATCCCCAATTTGGAATCATTAACATTATTTTTTAAAACACCTCCATGTTCCTTTGGATGATCCATTAATTATATGTATTTACTACACATAGTTAGGTGAGGGGAACCAAAGTATTGGTTAAAAGGGATTACAAAACTATACTTGGACACGTAGGTCCAATATTGTAATAGAGGGTAGGATCAATCACATGAAATCATTTAACATAATAATAAATAATTGTCAACCCATAAGATACATTAAATTAAATAAATTAAAACCTATACATAGGTCTTTGTGAAGATCATGACTGATCATACAAACAACAAACACATATATGTAACTCGCTCATAATAATTTTTTTTTTGATTTTTTATTTTTCTGATGAACACAGTTATATTAATTAATTAATGAATTAATTAGTTCTCTTTCATATGAATGGTGATACAATCATAATTAGAGATACCCATTATTAAAAAAATTCATGAAAAAAAATAAAAAAACAATAATGAAATATTTATTAAAATAGATTAATTAAGAATTTAAAATTCTTTAAAACCAATATTAAATTTTCAAAGACACATTATTGTGAAAATAAATAAAATAATACATTAATGCAATAATTTTTAATTTAATGTATTTTTTAATTATTTCCTTTAATAGGGGATCACACAATGTGTACATACCAACTGCACTCCTTGTATCTAAGATTTGTGTATCAAGTGTATCCACTTGGGTCTGTGGTGTGAAATATAACCAGACTACATGACATGTACAAACCAGCTACACACTATATGTTCCACATTCCGTATGGATGAGATGAATTCCTAGTCCAGTATAGAGTGTCTTGGATATATGAATTAATGAACTACACACCGTGTACAACACATAAACATTGTGAATATCATACATTATGCAGGTTGACAGTATCATATGGGTTTGGCTATGTATAATGACCATAAAGATTGTGAGAATTATGCCACTAAGACATGTATAATTTACAAAATATACAAGGATGTACACATTGTAATCCAATAAGCATTTTTCCCACCTATCCCAATATACATGTGGTGTGCTATAAATTCTCCATGTGTAGTAACTACATTGCAAACCATGCATTAGTTTTAACAACACATGGTAGTTCACTAGAGTACATGGAATTTGTATTAAAGTACATATCATTTAACCCTATCTTACTAGAAAAAAATGGATGTTCTGGATGACATCTCCAGTTATTCTTCATTTCTTCTTAGAACATTAATAAATTGAATCCATGAACTAATTCTGATCAATATGTCAAAGCATGTTAATTAAAGTTGGATTAATGAATAAATAATATTGAATTTAAAATCTAACAAACATTTTCCATATAAAAATTTAATTAAATAATTATACATTTAAAAATAACCCCAATGATACCACTTGATATTCCGAGGTCTAGGGGAATCACATAATTGGAGATGTTATTATTAAACCATATTTTAATTTCAATTTCTCATAACCCCAATAAAAAATAATTCATGTCACATTTATAATTAACATATTTATAATGGAAGAAATAATTTTCCATGTCTTAGGTTTCATTATATTTACTGGATGTCGATCTTTTGAAAATACACTTTTGGACTTCTTTCCATGAACTTGTGAGAATCCAAGAGTATAATTTATATAGATGTGATCCACACATGCCCCAATGAAAACTTAGAAATGACACTCGGTCTACAGGTGAAAGAGAATAGAATAAAATGTATTACAATATTTGTTATTGATAACTTTTTCTTTAGTCTTAATGAAACCTCTCTGGAATTCCGATTATTAAGAGGGAGAGATATAGAGGAGTTGAATGGGAATTTGTTATATGAAATAATTCCATATTTTTTTGATTTTCTATACAACATCCATAATAGGATATTTATAGTAGTAGGGTTTATATTAAAATATTTTTTAATTTTTCCCAACCTTGAAATAATATTAAAACCATTAATGAAAAACATCCCACATAATAATGTTATAATTATTATTTTTCCCTATGATCCCTCTTGAGCCAATGGTAAATAATATTCATTGTATTTTAAATAACTATTCATCTTTGAATTTTATGTTGTTCTATTAGAAACCCTTAGTATTTATTGAATACATGAATACATACTTTATTCATAAATAAACATATCATTCACATAGTGGAGAATAAATAGTTATTAAATATTTATTAAAATAATTAAATATACTTTTATTCAAATTCTAGTGAATACATAGTTATTTAATTTATTTTACCAATATAACGTGATTAAAATTCTTCTTCGGTCTAGAGAATATATTTATTATGTTAATTAAATTCAAATAAAATTTAAATTACATAAAAAAATAGTGTGTAACCATTTAGGATTCATTATCATTTCCATTAGGTAGGCTCAGATAAATCCCAAGATTAATATATAGAGACAATTCATGATTTCAAAGAGAAAGATCATAATTTTTCAACATTGGAAACCACATTTTATCAATCACCGTGTAATATAATCAACTTTTCACAATGTCACATCATGCAAGATCCATGAAGGTATCATCAACCTATTCTCATGATACATTTTTTTGAAATATATTGATGTGTGTATTTGAAACCCAACCAATACATATCAAGAATTTATTAAAATATAAATTATTTCAATTCTTACATGAGTTGAAATGAGAATTCCCATGTAAAATATAAACTAATTGTGGAAAAAATATTGAGAACAAGCACATTAAAGAGCTATCAAAGCAGTTTAGAGAAAATAAACCATATCCTCCCCAAAAATATTCACTATGATGCATTCCATGAAGAAAGATGAACCATAAATCTGAAGCATCCATCTGCCCATTTTTGGCTAAACACACTAAAAAAGTGAACTTTCATCTAAAATTAATTAAGGAATAGTCATGTAGAAAGTGAATAAATAGCTAAACCCCAATTATTAATTGAATATCCTGAGAGGAATCGAGAGAGAAAAAAATAACTATAGAGAATCATTTATCCATAATTGTTTATGTCATCCAACAGACCTTTCAAAAATAACATTAAACAAGACCTTACCAAAAAAATTATACATTATCTAACTGATAAGAGAAAAAACTTCAACCATTATCCCAAAAACATATCCTCTATTTTAACAGAACAATACCAAAAAAAATCAAAAAATTTACACATTATTCATCTAATGAATCATTAAACCAATAAATATCATAATTAACTTAATTCCATATAGAAAATGTATCCATTCATAATAAAAAAACAAAATAAAAATCAAAATTATTTGGAACAATGTGCCAACAACTACAAAATCATCACACTAAATAATGAAAACCAAAGAAAAATAACCATGAAAAAAACCTATAGATAAACCATTATAAATGAAACATATTAGAAAAAGAAAATATTATTCCATCTTATAAAAGAATGATCCATCCATAAACATATGTATCATCCTTCTATGAGACTTCATTTAATAGATGACTCCATCTTAAAAAGAGTCCAACATTAAAATCATCCAATTTTATTTTATTCAACAAATAAAATTGTGGAAAGAAATAATTTAACGTAGTTTCCTAAAAAAACAAAACTTCACTGTTGACCACCCTTCAACATTTTGATCATGAATCATGATTAGTAATGGGGCCTCAAAAAATCAGGGGAACTAAGGGATGAAGAAAAAGAGTCCCTTAAATGGAATGTACTTATAATTAACATTATTATTTCTCTTGAATTTTTTTTTCATTTTAGTAAGCATTCAATTTTTAATTTGAAGGTAGGTTTCAACATATATTTCACCATATCTTTTTTTGAAAAACCAAATCTTACTCCTACAACCAGTTTTCAATTTCCACCCTAGGTCCTCTTGGATGTTATATGAAAATTTCGAATCCTGGTGAACATATTCATAAAAAATGATTCTTTTCTAAGAGAAAATTGGATCAAAATAAATAGGATGTGGGGGGATATCATCATTTTGTGTCCTATAATCCTCATGGGATATAGTTATAATTTTGTTTCATGATCAGCATAATCTCAACATTTCTATGTTTTCAGGGGATTTTGGGTGATGTAAAAATATGAATCAATCATTTATTTTCTTTTGCTTTTCCATTACATGACCTATAATAATCATCCTCTGTATGAGGACTATGTTCATTATCATAAAATAATGATTCATAATGAAAATAATGTATACCTTTTTCTTCTCCTTAAAAAGAATGAACGACACTTCAAATCTATAATACTGGAGGCAGAGTTATGCAGTGATTTGACTTATATTTATTGAGAGATTTTGTATTATAAGTAGTATACTAAATTATAGAAGGATAATATGGAGAGGGATAAGACTTATAGAGATCCAAATAGATCTGATTAAATTCCATATGAAGAAAATTCTTATAATGTCTAGAGAGAGCATGATCCATGTATTCATGCTCCCCTTTTTCAACTGAGTCTGATCTAGGTCATGTAAGTAGAGGTGTAGTCTTAGATATACTTCCAATTTATTGCATGTAATGTCTAATTATATGATTTTTACTAATAAAATTTTGAGGGGTTTTAAATATAATATTATAAAGGAATATTGTATCACTATTCCAGATCCAAATACGGTTTGGAAGAGGCTGAGAAATATCAATTTTTTTAGAAACTCCCACAAAAGAATACTGGGAGAGGATTTATGTGGAATTTTATAATTAAAGTGGTTTATTAATTATGTTATAAATAAAAAAAGTTTATAATATTTGAAAAATTTAGAGTATGTCCAAGGATTCGTAACCATTTTGGGGAAATGGGAGGCTCAAAGTTAGTGCAAAAATTATGGGGCCATTTCAAAACCTTCATGAAGCATCCACAGAAGAACCAAAAACCCTACATCCAATGATAGTAGTAATCATTTTCAGATGTGAAAAAAATACATTTCTAATGAATTCAAAATACCTACATGAATTTTTAGGAACCCAATTGATTCTAGGGTTTTTCATAGGAAATAAAGTGACGGTATCAGACTGAATTTTTTTCCCTTAAGAAAAAATCAACTATTAAAGGAATAAATATGTACCTATTCTTCTAATAAATAAATTACTACACTACCACTATATAGAGATTTATTTGGCTCGATATGTCATGTTATAGGATCTCCATGAGAATGTAACCAATTATTTCTCTCTGGAACAATGTCTGTAGAATATCAAAGATTTGTGCAATGTATACTTCACTATTTCTCAATGTTGATACTTCCAGTGGGTCTATCACTATGAGTTCTTTGATTGATATGTCCTTGTTTAACTACTTAAAATAATCAGATCGATATACTTTTTCCTTGGAATTTACGGTATTTTAATATTTTGATAATGAGAAGAGATATCAATTCCTATAATGAAGGGAGGTACAAATCCTTCCTTTAATTATCCAATAATGAAACGTCAATAATGACACACCCAAAATACATTAATTCTTACCAAAATTATTTTTTCAGTAAATCTATGTGCACAATTCCTGAAATGAAACAATTATAATCTTAAAGTTAAAGGACCATTACACACACTTGCGTATAAGAATATCTGATGACCCTAAAACATGTCGATTTCTAGTTAGAGGGTCTATTTTTAGAATCTTCCATCATGGATAATACCAATTGTAAAACTCATGAGAAGAATCCTCATCCTCTTATGAGTAGTCTCAACTGATGTTATATAAAATAAATTTCCATCGTAGTATGTTATCCAACCAACGAACTATATTTATAACATTTTCATACAAATTCAATGTTCTCATCATATAATGAAATTATTATGCCCTTATAAAGGTGAAAAATAATATAGGAAATTATTACATTAAATTCTTGTAGAATAATGAACAATATGTAACAATTTGTTTAATTAATATTCAATACACCAAATATACATGTAATATAAGTACAATCATTTGGTCTTAGGACACCAATTATAATAATTCTAATTTTTCTATATCATAAAACATTAAGAATAGAAATTTTTTTATATTAATTTTAGTGCAAGATACCAATGTGCTGTGAAGGAATCAAACATTTTGTTAGAAAAATGAATAATTAGATATGTAAAAGGAAAATATTATTACATAATATTTTATAAAATAAGTGGTTATATAAACATTCTTGGATACACTAATACAGATTATTATAGATATTGTAATGATAAAAATAAACCTCAAGATGAATATTTTTATTGGGTTAATTTTGAGAAGGATCGAACAATAAGAAAAACATTTCAGTGACATTGAAAAAAATATAAGAATAATATATTTCCACTAACCATGTTTTTTGGTAGATGATTTGGATGCATGTTCAGTGGGTTGATTTGAGAGGAATGTTTATAAACCCTTGAAGATACTTTGTGATAATTTTAGTTCCATTTATCTCACCAAAAATCATATCCAATATTCAAGATCAAATCACATTAATATTAAGTACATTTTCATAAAAGCTAAATTTATTGGTGGAGAAGTATTTATTGAGTACATTTAAACAAAATACCTAATTGCTTATGTTTTCACCAAAACTATGGAGAAAGTTAGTTTTATGAACGTTTGGTTGCAACTTCATGATCAAAATCCTCCAAAACATCCAAAATGTTGTGAATAACACCACTACTATACCTTGAATTATGTTGACCAAGTTGGAGGTAAAAAATTTCAAATAAGTTTTTAAATCTATTTCTCTAATTAATTTTATGCTTTCATTAACATAATAAGGGAGATAAATAAAGAAGGGGGAGAATGAAAAATTTTAGAGTTGAAAATTTGTAACAAAATTGGAAAATATAAAAGTGAGTGAGAGTTTATCTAAATATAGAAGACAAATATCTTATCACTAAGTGATTAATTTGATTCAAAAAACTAATTTTACCCCATAGTTTGATCTTAGGATATTCTCATTGAAGAAGGATTTGATTTGATAAAATTTAAAAAATTGGGATGAAAAAGTTGAGACAAGTTTTGTTAAAACGTGATGAGTTGTGAAAATATGTTAATGAATATTTCGGATGAATCATAAGGGGTTATTAAATATATTTTTTGATGGTTGATAAAAATATATTTTATTTTTTTGTACATTATTTTTTTATGAATATTTTATTCCATAGGTGAGGATTAGTTATAGGATATTATAAATGATTAGTTATGAGGTGCACTGCTAAAAATCAAGTAATTTCCTTATATTTAAAATGGATAGAGTTTTCTTCAAGTGAAATGAAGAAAACATTAGTAATGTAAAAAGAGTTAAATTTTATTAAAGTGAACAAGAATAAAATTTTATTAAAGTGAAAAATGATAGACATTACTTAAATTGAAAAGGGTATAATTTTTATAAAATAGAATAATTATGATGATGATAAGATTATTGGAGTGTTCATAACATAAATAAAATGTCATGATCCAAAAATATGTAAAAATTTTTTTGATCCACAATGAGGAGTTTAATGGGTAGATATTTGTTGTGTGAATTGTGAAATATAAAACAGAAAAAAAATTATCTAGATTTTTTTTTGTAAAAAGAATGTTTTTGAGTTTGTTAAATGGATTTTTTGCTTTCATTTTCGATGAAAGTTTCCATTTTTATAGGATAGAGTAATTTAAGAATAATTGAATTCATTATAAGTTTGATGAACTATAAATTGACATATAATGTGTAAAAATGATGGATTAATAGTAAATGTCTGAAGAATGTGAAAAACAAATGAATTGGTGGTAAATGGATAGAGAAAGTTCCAAACTGGTAAATGAAGAGTAAAAAAAGATATAGTGATAAATAGATTTATAAATAGTAAAAATATTGAGAAATTTTAAAATAGAAGGATGAATAGTAATAGGAAGGGAATGTAAAAACCAAATAGATGAATAATAAATAGACAGAGGAAGGGAAAAATGATTATATGAATGGTAAAATAGATAGATGAATAGTTCACATGATGGAATGATTAGCATATCATACATACTTTCTCTTAATGGAGTTTATATAATGTTTCAAGATGTTTCTTAATTACTAGGTCAATAAAGTTTAATTAATTTTCTTTATAGACAATTTAAAAAAGATTAATTAATTTTGATAATATTTATTTAAGTAAATTCAATGAAATATTTGGAACACATTTTTTGTAAAAATATTTAATAATATTCATGAATTCTTTAGAAGAATATAGGAAAATTAGAGTTTAGTGGGAGTTTTAAAATTTAAATTTTATTTACTTGGAAAGTGAAATTGGTTTCCCACCATTTCCACTTTCTAGAGAACCTTTATTAATGGGATACAAGTATGACCACTTATACAACTATTCATTGAAAAAAGAGGAAAGGCTAAGTATTTTCTTTTAGAAGTTAGTTTCCAATTGAGATTATTTTTAGATTGATAAAAATATGTTAAAGAAATATTTGGATAATATTACTAAACATAGGTCTCAATTAGTGGTATTAGGAAGAGGAAATATTCAAAGAATTTCTTGAAAAGGTTTTTATTAAAAATAATTGATGGTGTTTTTGTTAAATAGTAAGGTATGGTGTTTTTGTTGATCATATTGATGAATGTATAGAAAGAAGAAAATTTTCATTGAGTAACACTATAAGGGAATTAATCAAATGAAAAAAACATAAAATAATATCTGAATAAAATATTGTGGGGGATGCTTTTAAAAAGTTATATTTCTGATTGTTTATCAGTTTTGTATGTAAAACATTTTAAACTAAAAAATTCAGTATAATCATACCTATCCAAAGATAAAAGTATTCTAATAGGATACGGCACAAATTTCTATTCACTAATTTCTAAAATTTAATTTTTATAGACGAACAAGAGTCACCATGATAAAGATGCAGGTTCTTACATAGAGGTTGAACCATTCAAACATTATATACATTGTTTAATTTATTTTCATTGAATTATTTTATGATTTTTACAAAAGTTTTTAAGGAAAATAAAAAAAACATGTTTTATATAATAGACTAAATATAACACTCTCAGATCCAGTGATAAATTCATAAACCAAATTTTTTTTGCTTTCATACCAATGAAGTTGAACCAATTTTCTTAGATAAAAACATGCAACATGAAAAATAAATTTTGGATCACTTATAAAAAGATTTAACTTTTAGGTTTAGAGTTCTTTATAAATACAGACAATTCATTTCCACGTGGATTTAAAAACAACTTTTTCATAGAGAAGAACATTATCTCCCATTATAACCTATATTTCATATTTCTCATTTGGTTATCTATATAATCCATATAAAATCCCTTCTGATTAGAATTCATTAAAACTCATTAGTTATAACTTGGGTATGAGGAAAAATAATTAGGTTGAGCTCAATATTTTTTTAGGGTAAAATAACTATTAAAAATTTAATTTCACTAATTATCATTGGAAGAGTATAAGGATATGATGACATAATCAATGTGCATGATTATAACATAAAGACATTAAGACCCATCAACACCTAGATCATCAATCATGATAACATAGAAAAAGAAAAGAGTCATCAGTATTAATAATAATGAGATGTGTGATATCAATATTCATAATAAGAAACACTATAAACCCATTAAAAAGAATAACAAAAACATGTTGGTATCACATAACATTGTTTTTCACAAGTTATGTTAAAACTATGTCAAAAATAACCCATGCTAAGATCAATCCATTGGAGAAACCCTTTTGTAACTCCCTCTTTCATTTTTATCAAGATAAGTTATATTACATAATGAAATGAATAAGTATCTAGAAACACCCACCTTATAAGCAATAATTATCTCACATGACACTATCTAGGTTACCCCACCATATAAGCTGTAATATGCTCACCCGACATTGTCTGGGATGACACATCATATAAGATATAAGAGGACCATATGATTCTATCTAGCCCACCGCATTATATAAAATGTCCAAGAACAAAAAAAATTAATTAATTACTTAGATCATTCATAAAATAATCATTGAAAAAATCAATATTTGTTTTACGACATGATTAACCCATATAAAATAAATGGGTTTCATTTCAAATTCCTTGAGGCATTATTAACCTATGGAAAAAATGGGTTCCATAAAATTTTCTCTAAAAAATTAATGACTAGTAGAAATTAAAGGGGTTTTATAAAAATCCCTTTTAAATAAGATTAACTAGTGGAAATTGAATGGGTTCTGTAACAATATATTTGAAATATTAATATACTGTGGAGAATGAGTGGATTACATTACAATTTAGTTGGATAAATCATAAGACATCCATATAAATAAGAAGGATGGTATCAATAAAATATATTTTCACTAGATTAATAATAATGGGGGGTTTTTTATTTATTAATATTAAAATCATAAAAATATTATTAAAAACCATCTTGAGAAAAATATCATTTTCATTCTGAAAATCATTTTTTTTAAACATAAAATATTATGAAAATACATTTCTTTCTAAATAACATTCAAAAAATATAAAGTATATGTAAAAAAATCATTTAAAACAAATCATGAGGAAAATATAATTTGGTATTTCAAAAATTAATTTTACAAATTTTTTGAATTTTTTTTCAAAACATGGTTTTGAAAGAAAAAGTATTTTTAATGCCCCGACCCCAGCTACCCAGAGCCGGTGCGTTACTTCGTAACATTGGCATGATCACAAAAGATCAAGTCTCGAAAGACCGATTAGTTTAGTAGCCTTGGAATCACTAGATACATTCATAAATGTTACACTACATCACAAAGTGAAAAACTATAATAACATAGTCTCCATAGTCCACACTTCTATCTTCTTCTTACTATCCCTGCAGGTCATTCATAAAATACTTCTTCACATCCTGGAAAACATTAAAACATTGAAAGGGGTGAGCTCAGATGCTCAGTAAGGATAACAATATTGCGGAAGCTATCATAAATAATCATTAACATTTAAGGAAATGTATAACTAAAACAAAATCCTTTTTAAACTTGAACTTTAGCATAATATAGAAAAAATAAAACGAGATAATGCCATTTACTTACTCACATGGATATTCTACTAATCGAATAATCCCATGCAACATCAATAACCATTTTCATAATGATGGAATGCATAATGCCAGACTATCATAACCACATAGCCAAGGCCTCGTGCCAAGACCACAAATAAAATTTTGTCAAGGCCTCATGCTAAGACACTAGTTTGTCTCATGAGACCTTCCGATGCATCGAGGAGCTATAGCGGGCTCCACCCGTCACTTATTAAGTCCAATGCATTCCTCATATGAATAGGTTTAAACATATCATAATCCATAACATAATCGTATCACATAAAACATGCATAAAGGAAACATAACATTTCCACATTTCAATCACAAGATATAAATACAACACATTGATATAATAATAATTCTTTCAAAACCATTTTCAATACCAAAATAAAAGAAAGTTAGAACTTTGTATTTATTTTTCATTAAAAAAATGATGGCTTGTAGAGGAAGCCGAATCTCAAATAATGGTCACGGCGGTAGAGAAGTCGTTGTCGCCACATAAGTACGGAAAGAAAAACATTCCCTTTTGTCTTTTAGTAAAACGCTTCGTATAAAAAAGATTCCTTTTGAATAAACGTAAAAGTCAAAGGGGTTTATACACCATATAAAAGAAAGTTGTGTATAAAACCAAATATGCCTCAATGAAAGGGGATTGAGACGAAGTCCTTAAAAAGATAATTTTTTTTAAATAAAGTACATATATAATGTGTATTAACTATAAGTACACATAAATAATTTACAAATACAATATAGGACATAATAATATCATGACATAATTTGAAAGTAGGAGATTAACCCAAAGAATGGAAGTTGGGTTAAGAAATTCCCTTACCTTGCGTCTTGTCCTGACTCGACCGTTCTTTAACCTCCTGAATAATAAACTAGAGTTAATTTATATTTTCTTAAGAACCTTTTTCATGTTCATTATTCCATTTATATCACTTATTACCATGTTATGAACATTATTTAATTATTTAAGTTAATAACGGCCGTTTTGTCGATCTTTGGTACTTGAGTCAAAAATAAACTTCTTATAATTACAAGTTGTTCATGTGGTGAAATATCCATTGTATCCAGAATTATATTCATGATGTAGATATTATATATATCATATATATACATTATATACATTCATTCATAATGTCACGTAACATTTAGAGGTAAGAAATGAAATGCACCGTTCATGGAGACGGTAAGCCGTACGTACGCATGAACGCTACTTTCATTTCTATTTCATATTTAATGGAATGAAATCATAATGATATAAATTTATAATATAATTCCAGTATAATATAGTGTATAATACCATTTACTCCATCCTTTATACATCCCACATATGGCATTAACGATTCAAATCACTTTGAGGGGGCGGTAGTCTGCACTTCCTAAAATGAAATTATCGGGTTTACCCATAACGGAAATCATAAAGTATGCCATAAATGAGAAATAAAGAAGCATAAGTAAAACATAAACATATTATATATCATATATAAAAATATTGACATCTTAATGGCCACCTTTGAAGGTGTTATATGAGTGTTGAACAATCATCGTTTCGTGAGGCAGAAATTCGCCATCCACATTAACCGTATGTTCTTTAACCATTAGATGTAAGTGTGTGTAAGTGTAGCTCGAATCCTTCTTATAACAACATCCTAGTATATTGAGGATACTGATGTTGTTACAAAAGAAATGAATAAAAAGAGTTTAGGGGGTTGGAGAAGAAAAATCAAACAAAACAACATTAGAGAAGACATTACCTCAAAATCGGGTAACTCTTTTTGATTTGAGCCAAAGGCTTCCTTGGGAAGAGTTATGCCCAAACTGAGGCTTCTAGGAGTAATAGGGGGAAGTTGGAAGAGTATTTGGGTAGAGGTAGGCCGAACCAATTGGCTTGAAAGTGTGAATGAGGTGGTAGAGGTGGGGGCCTTTTATAAGAGGAGAGGAGGGGCACTCTTGGAAAGTAAGGAAATGTTACATTATTATACAATGCTTTTCGGATTCTAAAGGACCCACAATTATATAATTCGTTGGTAAGGTGATAAGGGTTCTAAATATACCCATCCAATAGGATTTGGACAAGTGTAAGCCTTGTATTTTACATTATCTTCTCATTTTATTTAAATCGTTAAATAATGAGGTCATCGCTGCATCATAATGCTGTCATAAATAATTTAATTTATTTAATGTCTAAAAATTATAAAAAAATACTATGATGTAGGAAATCTTTTTATCTTTCTAATGAATATTTATAATCAAAATTTGGACTTGTTTAACCCCACTTAAAAATTGTTGTAGTAAAACAACTCATGTTTGTGTCAATTTAATTTTAACATTAAATAAATATATATTAATGTCATTTTCCAACCAAAGTGGCTCCATGGGGTCCCCTAGTTGACCCATGGGTTGTCTTGGTCGGACATGACTCATCCAATAGGAGTAGGACAAGTGTCATGCTCATCTCATATTATTAAAACATCATTTGTACCTTAAACTACACTAATTACCTCTAATCGCGATTAAGAACTTAAAAGTTACTATTCACCAAAAAATTATTTTAATCTCATTGAACCACATTTTACTTCTTAATGACAACCATGTATGTCGGATTTTTGAAAATCAAATCACAGAAGTGGTAATATTTCATTTAAACGAAAAAATCAGTTATTTAACTACCACTTAGTGGTTTCACTATTCATCAAAAATTGAAGTTTTTCAGAACAATGCCAAAATTTCACCCTATGCTATAATTGATATTCCGATTTCAAAAATGATGTCTATTTTACAAAATTCCAAAAATATAAGTTTCATTAATTAATTTTATAATTAATTCCCACTGTCACAACAAATAGCGTGTTTTTAAGAAACAATTTATATCAAAAGATTGGCAATTGTTTATGTTCAATTTCAATGTTAAAATAATTCTAATGACCACCATTGGATAAAATGGTAAAAATATATTCTAATTATACTTTAAAACCACTCAATAGTATAACTTATCACTATAAATTATTTTGATTAAAAAAGTTGTTTTAAGTATTTTTCACTATTCATAAAATTTTGAAGTTCTCAGAAAATTACAAACAATTCAACATAGGATAATTTCAATATTAGGAATACAAAAATGAAGTCCATTTTGAAATATAAAATTTCTACAAATTTAAAAAGTGGTTATTACTATTCATAATGGATACTTTGATTAGTTTCAGTGTGTTAGAACTCGATGTTGCGTACAATGCAAGCTATTACATTATTGAATGAGAAGCGTATCATGGAAGCTCAGGGTGTTACATTCTCCCCTCCTTCAATAAATTGCGTCCTCGCAATTTGAAATTTTTCTTTGAAAATAAAAGGTTGAAAAGAGAAAATACCTTTGAGGAAAACCCACATCGGAAATAAGATTAATAAAATTTAGCCTTAATAAGAGGGAAAGGGAAATGAAAAAGTCCCCACCCAATTATGATCTCGATTAGGAGAACATTGGTGGCAATTAAAGACATATAATTGGAGGAAAAACGTAAATATTTGTAGGGAGTGATTGAGGTCATCAATTATAATCAACTGTCAAATTGAGGGCCTCAAAGCCTTCAATCTATGTTGATTTAAAATATCATCAGTTCAACAAGACATAAGGTATTAGGATAACACATTTTTTTGTTTTAATATCCCTTTACTAAAGTTTAAGAATTAATTTATTCATTGAATAAGAGATAGGTATATATATATTTATGCTTGACAATTAGAGTTTCAACCTTCAACTCATCTTTCACTCAAAAAGATAATATAACTCAAAAATATTATACTTATCCTAATTGTATAAGGTTCCAAATGTTAACACATACCATTTAGATTAGTAAAATTATTTTGTAATAACCAGGGACTTCCTCTAGGCCAGTGGTAGGAAATAAAGGCCTGTCGCACTATGATTGTGGGTTCGATTCCTGTAGCTTTGTCCGACGCGACGGGTTATGCCCCACCCTGTAGGTTGTCCTTTTCCTAAAACTATAGTATCATAATATTCCAAAAATAATCTTCATAAATTTTTTAACCTTAAACAATACTATCCAAAGATCAACTTAATCCACTCCAACCTTTATAGTTATCCAAAATACCTCTGTCCAGACTTTCTCAAAAAGGACTCTTAATTCCAAAATCAATTTATCAGATCCCCAAACAAAGTAAAGTTTCTCTTATTGTCACATACTAAAAATATAATTACCTTCATCATATTAAAACCTTACTGAAATCAACAAGTGCTGCAGTACAATCCTCATATATATATATATATCACATTATTCTAATAACCAGAATATAATCCATGAGTCCAAAAGCACCAATACATTAGTTATTCTGCTTCAACTGTAGTAACAACATAAGATTGTCCTTGATCCCTTGGCCTTTTCTGAGGTAAGTTTCCTTGACGCTTAGGACATTCATTTGCATAATTCCCCATTTCCCTTCAATTGTAGCATTCAACATTGATAGCCTCTTTCTTTCCCTTGCAATCACGAGCCTGGTGACCCTTTTCTCCACATTTATAACAAACTCCCATTCCTTTTAGGCAAGTACCAGGATGATTCTTCCCACAATTATCACATAATGGAATATCCTTCTTTCCCTTTTTCCCTTTATCTGTCTCTTGTTCCACCGTTCTCTTCTTCTCTTTCTTTACTTTGTTGTCATAAGACTTAGAGAATTCCTTTTCTATCTTGATATCACACGAGACAATATCTTCGTATGATGAGAAGGATTGTGATACTAAAGCTCGACGGAGAAATGGTTTTAACCCATCAAAGAAACGATCAATCTTACTCCTTGGGTTACGTATATAATCGGCAGCATGCCTCGCTAACCTTGTAAAGTTAGCCTCATACTTTGCGACATTCTCATCCTCCTTCTGCCTCAAATTCAGAAATTGCCTTTCCATATCTGCTCGATGGTCATGAGGAAAGTATTTTTCTAAGAAAAGCTCTTTGAACTCCCTCCATTCCATATTCGATACGTCATCATCTTCCTTTGTGTTTTGAATCAGCGACCACCACTGATCAGCATCTCCAGTGAGGCGGTAAACTGCCATGACAACCTTCTCCCTTTCGCTACTCCCCAAGGCATGGAATATTTTCTCTAAGGAGTTTATCCATTGCTCAGCTACTAATGGATTTGTACCCCCATTAAATGTTGGTGGTTGTTGCCTCATGAAGCGGTCTAACATTGATCCTCCACATTGCGGATCAGGGTGCTCCATACGAGTAAGGTTATTAGTCATAACCTGAGTGAGTTGTCCCAGTATGGTAATAAGTTGATCAGCACCAGTTTTATCTCCAGATCCACAATAATTATCTTGAGCAGGAGAGCAATCCCTACACGGAGTTCGTGCATTGATACGGTTTCCATTCCTTCCACTAGGCGCCATTTCTATACAATGGCATAAACTAGATTAGTTTATGAATCAAAATACATAATTCCATACTTATAAAATACTTAACATAAATTGAACTATTTATGGATATAATCCATAATTATAAAAAGTTTTTCATTGAGGAAGTATATACTCATAACCGTTCATAGTGGTTTGTAAAGAAAATGAGAATTATACTAAGCATATCCCCCGGGAGTGTCGTAACCAAGAGTGCAGCAAGGCCCGTTGTCGTGCACCTGTTCCCGTTCGAGTCTAGCTCAAAAAGGTGTTTTCGGGTTTTACCCCTAGGTACATCTATGCCAGAGCCGCCTCTACCAGCTCGTATCCAGACATGGATGTATTGCTCGGAAAACTCATAACATCTCTATAATACCAAAATTCTAGGAAGTTCTTCTATACTAATTCTCAAAGTCTATCTTTGGGCTATGTGCTATAATCAGAGTTTATCTAAATCTAGCTTCCAAGGTTAGTACTAAACTGCCTCTGATACCAACTGTAACGCCCTGACCCCAGCTACCCAGAGCCGGTGCGTTACTTCGTAACATTGGCATGATCACAAAAGATCAAGTCTCGAAAGACCGATTAGTTTAGTAGCCTTGTAATCACTAGATACATTCATAAATGTTACATTACATCACAAAGTAAAAAACTATAATAACATAGTCTCCATAGTCCACACTTCTATCCTCTTCTGACTATCCTTGCAGGTCATTCATAAAATACTTCTTCACATCCTAGAAAACATTAAAACATTGAAAGGGGTGAGCTCAGATGCTCAGTAAGGATAACAATATTGCGGAAGCTTTCATAAATAATCATTAACATTTAAGGCAATGTATAACTAAAACAAAAGCCTTTTTAAACTTGAAATTTAGCATAATATGGAAAAAATAAAACGAGATAATGCCATTTACTTACTCACATGGATATTCTACTAATCGAATAATCCCATGCAACATCAATAACCATTTTCATAATGATGGAATGCATAATGCCAGACTATCATAACCACGTAGCCAAGGCCTCGTGCCAAGACCACAAATAAAATTTTGTCAAGGCCTCGTGCCAAGACACTAGTTTGTCTCATGAGACCTGCCGATGCATCGAGGAGCTATAGCGGGCTCCACCCGTCACTTATTAAGTCCAATTCATTCCTCATATGAATAGGTTTAAACATATCATAAACCATAACATAATCGTATCACATAAAACATGCATAAAGGAAACATAACATTTCCACATTTCAATCACAAGATATAAATACAACACATTGATATAATAAAAATTCTTTCAAAACCATTTTCAATACCAAAATAAAAGAAAGTTAGAACTTTTTATTTATTTTTCATTAAAAAAATTATGGCTTGTAGAGGAAGCCGAATCTCAAATAATGGTCACGGTGGCGGAGAAGTCGTTGTCGCTGCATAAGTACGGAAAGAAAAACATTCCCTTTTGTTGTTTAGTAAAACGCTTCGTATAAAAAATATTCCTTTTGAATAAACGTAAAAGTCAAAGGGGTTTATACACCGTATAAAAGAAAGTTGTGTATAAAACCAAATATGCCTCAATGAAAGGGGATTGAGACGAAGTCCTTAAAAAGATCATTTTTCTTAAATAAAGTACATATATAATGTGTATTCACTATAGGTACACATAAATAATGTACAAATACAATATAGGACATAATAATATCATGACATAATTTGAAAGTAGGAGATTAACCCAAAGAATGGAAGTTGGGTTAAGAAATTCCCTTACCTTGCGTCTTGTCCTGACTCGACCGTTCTTTAACCTCCTGAATAATAAACTAGAGTTAATTTATATTTACTTAAAACCTTTTTCATGTTCATTATTCCATTTAAATCACTTATTACCAGGTTATGAACATTATTTAATTATTTAAGTTAATAACGGTCGCTTTGTAGATCTTTAGTACTTGAGTCAAAAATAAACTTCTTATAATTACAAGTTGTTCATGTGGTGAAATATCCATTATATACAGAATTATATTCATGATGTAGATATCATATATATCATATATATACATTATATACATTCATTCATAATGTCATGTAACATTTAGAGGTAAGAAATGAAATGCACCGTTCATGGAGACGGTAAGCCGTACGTACGCATGAACGCTACTTTCATTTCTATTTCGTATTTAATGGAATGAAATAATAATGATATAAATTTATAATATAATTCCAGTATAATATAGTGTATAATACCATTTACTCCATCCTTTATACATCCCACATATAGTATTAACGATTCAAATCACTTTGAGGGGGCGGTAGTCCGCACTTCCTAAAATGAAATTATCGCGTTTACCCATAATGGAAATCATAAATTATTCCATAAATGAGAAATACAGAAGCATAAGTAAAACATAAACATATTATATATCATATATAAAAATAGTGACATCTTAATGGCCACCTTTTAAGGTGTTATATGAGTGTTGAACAATCATCGTTTCGTGAGGCAGAAATTCTCCATCCACAGAAACCGTATGTTCTTTAACCATTAGATGTAAGTGTGTGTATGTGTAGCTCGAATCCTTCTTATAAAAACATCCTAGTATATTTAGGATACTGGTTTTGTTACAAAAGAAATTAATAAAAAGAGTTTAGGGGGTTGGAGAAGAAAAATGAAACAAAACAACATTAGAGAAGACATTACCTCAAAATCGGGTAACTCTTTTTGATTTGAGCCAAAGGCTTCCTTGAGAAGAGTTCTGCCCAAAGTGAGGCTTCTAGGAGTAAGAGGGGGAAGTTGGGAGAGTATTTGGGCAGAGTATGGCCGAACAAATTGGCATTAAAGTGTGAATGAGGTGGTAGAGGTGGGGGCCTTTTATAAGAGGAGAGGAGGGGCACTCTTGTAAAGTAAGGAAATGTTACATTATTATACAATGCTTTTAGGATTCTAAAGGTCCCAAAATTATATAATTAGTGGCTAATGTGATAAGGGTTCTAAATCTACCCATACAATAGGCTTTGGACAAGTGTAAGCCTTGGATTTTACATTATCTTCTCATTTTATTTAAATCGTTAAATAATGAGGTCATCACTACATCATAATGATGTCATAAATAATTTAATTTATTTAATGTCTAAAAATTATAAAAAAATACTATGATGTAGGAAATCGTTTTACCTTTCTAATGAATATTTATAATCA
Source organism: Viscum album (assembly GCA_963277665.1). Lineage (NCBI taxonomy): Eukaryota > Viridiplantae > Streptophyta > Magnoliopsida > Santalales > Viscaceae > Viscum > Viscum album. The sequence goes on from OY728148.1 coordinate 689,422,702, forward strand.
AAATTTCGACTTGTGTAACCCCACTTAAAAACTGTTTTAGTAAAACAACTCATGTTTGTGTCAATTTAATTTTAACATTAAATAAATATATATTAATGTCATTTTCCAACCAAAGTGGCTCCATGGGGTCCCCAAGTTGACCCATGGGTTGTCTTGGTCGGCCATGACTCATCCAATAAGAGTAGGACAAGTGTCATGCTCATCTCATATTATTAAAACATCATTTGTATCTTAAACTACACTAATTACATCTAATCGCGATTAAGAACTTAAAAGTTACTATTCACCAAAAAACTATTTTAATCTCATTGAACCACATTTTACTTCTTAATGACAACCATGAATGTCAAATTTTTGAAAATCAAATCACAGAAGCGGTAATATTTCATTTAAACGAAAAAATCAGTTATTTAACTACCACTTAGTGGTTTCACTATTCATCAAAAATTGAAGTTTTTCAGAACAATGCCAAAATTACACCCTAAGCTATAATTGATATTCCGATTTCAAAAATGATGTCTATTTTACAAAATTAGAAACATATAAGTTGCATTAATTAATTTTATAATTAATTCTCGCTGTCACAACAAATAGCCTGTTTTTAAGAAACAATTTATATCAAAAGATTGGCAATTGTTTATATCCAATTTCAATGTTAAAATAATTCTAATAACCACCATTGGATAAAATGGTAAAAATATATTCTAATTATACTTTAAAACCACTCAATATTATAACTTATCACTATAAATTATTTTGATTAAAAAAGTTGTTTTAAGTATTTTTCACTATTCATAAAAATTTTGAAGTTCTCAGAAAATTACAAAAAATTCAACATAGGCTAATTTCAATATTAGGAATAGAAAAATGAAGTCCATTTTGAAATATAAAATTTCTACAAATTTAAAAAGTTGTTATTACTATTCATAATGGATACTTTGATTAGTTTCAGTGTGTTAGAACTCAATGTTGCGTACAATGCAAGCTATTGCATTATTGAATGAGAAGCGTATCATGGAAGCTCGGGATGTTACAATATTTTTGATTGAAAAGATGAAATTGAATAAAAATATTCTTTAAAATATTAAATAAATTAGGAAAACTGATTTTAAATCATTTATTCTCATAAAAAAACATATTATATTAATATTCATGAGTTTCTTTGGAGATATATCAAATATATTCATATTCAAAGTGTAATCATAAACAATAACGATAAATGATGAGATTGTACATAAGTCTCTGACCACTTTGGAAACATTGAATTATAATCCCTTTGATTGAATATCATTAAATTAAACTTATAATATCATGAAAATAATTATATTAATTATATAAAATTTAAAAGGGATAGTATATACACATCCTAAAATAATACAGGTCTATAACATAACACACATGTCAAAGTAGGAAAATTGTGAAAAAAATCCCTTAAGACTTTGATAATGTTGAAACCACAAACTCTGAGAAATAAAGAAAATAAAATGGATATAAAAATAACCATAATTTTAAATATAATTTTAATAAAATACATTCATGTGGAATATATACACCAGACAAAAAAAATAAGTTTTTAATATGACATATATCCAAGAATAATAAAAGGGAGATGAGAAAAACCCTTACTTTGAGTCTGATTTGACACACTTTTTTATTCCTGAATAATTAAATTATGATAATTATTTTATATATTTATCACCAATATAAAGTACATTTTTTACATTTATTTAACTTATTATAATGTTAAATATAATTACTTAATCAAATATGATTACATTGGATTACTTGATCGTATTCGGCTGAAGTGTAAAAAATAAATTTTGTAGGTTGACAATAGTCAAAGTGGTAACTATTTAAACATATCTTGAATAATAATACTGAAATAATTACATTATTTTTACATCAATTATAATTTCTAAACTAACAATTAAATTTGTTTATGAAAAATTAACTAACATTAAGATAATGGAGGCAGTCGACCGTATGTACGCATGAGTAACGTTTGCAGTTATTCAATGATCATTATGGAATGAAGGTAAGTAATATTTTATAATTTAATAATAAAAATAGTTTAAAAATAACAAATTATTTAATTACATATATTTATATATATCATTCTTTTGACTTATTGGTGAAAAAATAATCACTTTACTTCGAGGTGGCCGTAGTCCACATATCCACGATCGACATTATAATTTTCTTAAGTGAGTGAAAAGGAAAAAAAATAGATAATATATTATATTTATATAATTTTAAATATGCAATAAATATATTAAATATTTCATTTATATCACATATATTTATTATCTCTGCACTTATTAACTTCCATGTAACTAGCTCGGGAAAAATGAATTACATCACTTCGCGATGTAGTTGTCCGTCATACAAACGAGCGACGTTATCATATCCCTTTTGTTATGGAATGTAAAAGGGTATATATGAAATAATTAAAAAATATTTATAATAATTAGGTAAATATAATATATAATCCTTATACCCAAAATTATTCCCAATTTTGAGAGGTGGTAATGGAAAAATTAATGACACCGGTTTGTAAAGCGGTAGCCTAACTTACACACAAACGATGATTTCATAACCCATTTTATAGATGTGTGGGTTGTTTTAGGTCATAAACTTAACATTAAAAAATCATAGTATATTTATTATAGTTATTATATTATATAATAATTTTATAATAATAATTTATGGTCGTGGATAAAGAAATAATACAAAAACACACGTTCATGAATGTTACATCTTTTTTCGGGTAACTCAATTTGGTTTGCAACAAAAGCCTTCCATGGTTGTCTTCATAATTGAAAAAGGTCATAAAAGGTGCAGGTATAATATTTGGGAAGTTAATTGGGTTGGTATTTTCAATTTTAATTTTCATGAGGGGTAAGAAGAGAGGAGGAGAGGTGGCCGGCTTTTATAAGTGAGGTGAGTGGAAAAATAGTAATTTTATTAAAGGGTGAATTCCACACACATTTTGTTCCTACGAAAAAGCCACAATATTTAACAAAACACTATAATATAAGGTATAAGGTATAAATATAGTGATTAAATTGGTTTTAGATAAGTTTATAGGTCATTTGTTCCCTTAGGTTTAATGTTTAATAACGAAGTAAACTCATTTGTACCTTAATTGTTATAAATAATTTTAATTATTCTCCCTATTAAATTTTTCCAAAAATTTAGTTGGGTTTATTATAAATTATAAATTAAGTTAATTATTAATATGGAATAAATTTTGTGAAATTCAATTCACTAAATTGGAAATGGTTAATTTATTATTAATATAGAAGATGTAGTGAGACAATGAGTTTTTAAGAATAATTTTTTTTAGAAAAGACAATTAAATATTAAATCTCTGAACAATAATAACATTTATTTAAAGGCAAATTAACATTTACATATATATTACAAAAATTTTATTTAATACATTCCAAATTATGGATTATTATTTTAGAATTAAAGAGGAGAAATATTATGCATTTTAAAAAAATTGTAAGAAAAACCCATTTTTAAACCCAAAAACAAACTTATACAAATTACCCGTATAAAGATTATTAAAAGTAAATATTTGGATTAGATATAAATTTGGATAATATAAAACATATTAATAACATATTAAGAATTTTTATTTACTTAATTGATTGAAATAAAAGCCTTTTTTTAATAAAAAATCTCTATTTTTCACTATTCTCCAAAAAATCAATATGTTCAGAAAAATACGAAAATTTCACCAAAAATGAATATTGATATTATATATAAAAAATGAATATTAATTGGTAAAATAATTTTTTTAAAAGTTTAAAAAATTACTTTTAAATTAAGTGTTGCATATTAAGGAGACAAAACCGTTTTTTTAATATACAGTCTTAAGCCTATAATTGGATTTATTTTTATTTCATTCATAGAAAACACACAGGATGGTTGTTAAAAATGAGAAATAATATATAATATATAAATTTCACTAATAAAATCCAATAATATTGTTTTTTTATTGGTACAAAACACATTCGTGTGCATTAAAATGGTTTTTTAGAAAAATATTTCAATTTTATTATGAAAAGGGTTTCATTTTCATTTATATTTTATTGGTGACCAAGAATACATCATCCATACATGTATACATCATATTTTCATAATTTAGATAATCTTGTTAATACCCTCTATTCCAATGGGTAGGTTATAATGGTAATATCTATCATGGGTTGTTTAAGTTTGGTGTTGTATGTTGAATACATTATCGAATATTAAAACCATAGGGATGCACGTAACACAAGATAAACTAGGTGTTTCATGAAAAAAACGATAAATATAATGTTTCATGTCTATTATTCTATCAAATATAATTTTCTTCTGATAAAATATTATATGTTTTTATATCCCCCTTTAAAAAATTGTGTCCTTTCAATTTGAACTTTATCTCAGTAATCAAAGGTAGGATATCTGAATGTACATGTTTTTTGAAAACTCTCATAAAACAATGTTTTAAAAAATACCATTAATAATATTTAATGGGAAGTAAAATGGTCACATGGAATAACACACCATTAGTTTTACAAATCGGATAACATAAGTGGTAATGGAAGAAAAAACATAATTAATTAAAGAGGGTGATTGAGGTCATTTATTAAAAGCAAGTGAATGATCAATAAAAAGTTAAAGGCCTCAAAAAAATAAATATTTAATGATCTAAAAGACCACCAATTTATCAAAATTATATATACTTGAATAATAATTGTTTTCAAGATCCCTTTCCAAGAGTTGAGGAACTCTCATACCATTAAGACTAAGAGAATATGTAAATATACTTACATGATGAGTATAATTTCATCATTCCATCAATTTCCACCACAATATCTCCTCCTTCCAAAAAATATGGGTATTCATGATGATTTTTTTCATGCATTAAGTAAAAAATAAAATTTTAAATATCACACAACTGTAAAATGGAAAACAATCTATTGATCCATTATTTAAACATTAACCAAAACCAAAATGGTAAGCATATTCTATGATAATTACAATAATGAATAAAACCTTGTACATTGATCTAAAAATTTTAACAGTAACACCCATAGTTAAAACCCATCCTTTCCATAAATTATATTCCTCAAAATTCTTTAATGATTCTTGACTTTGTTTGAAACCCAATGATTTTATGGATTTGATCATATATTATTCCAAGATAAATCGAACAATATTCATATAATAAAATCCCACATGTTTTAGGGACAAAATTTACCTTTACTTGTAAAAATGTTATACTAACTAGGACATCACATATGTTAGTGGTAGGTGGTACACCCTTGTCACCCTTCAGTTGTGGGTTCTATCCCAGTGGCCTTGCCAAATGTGATGGGCTATCACTCAAAATTCAGGTAGGCCTTTTTCATTAATCAAGATTAATTAGTTCCACCATAAATAAAAAATCATTTTGTTCATAGTTTTAAAAATACATAATCTAAATAATTTAACACCAAAAATTCCATTAATAACATTAAGATCTCATCACTTAAAACCTCAATTAGGTGCCAACGAATTTGAACTTATGAAAATCCTTAATCTTATATACATATGATGTTATCAATAACTATTATAATAAACTTACATAAAAGCATCTTAATTTCCAAAGTTATCTAAACCCTATTCTGATACCAACCATAACATATGATAATATTACCTCCTAGATCCAATACTATATTAATAAACATTACATTATAGGCTTTGATACAAAAGTTTCTGAACCAATTTTCATTAATCAAAACATGAAGCATCAAAACAATATATTGTATAACTTATAAAACCGTGAAATTTTTTTGGTTTAGAGTTTTAGAGAATTAGGAATAACTCATATCAAATTTTATTCATAAACAAATGGTTTATAAATAGGAACATCATCTCCCATTATACCAAAATTTTCATATTTCACATCAGGTCATAAATATCATCCATATTAAATCCCTTCTATATGTAATTCATTCAAACCCATTATTTATAACTTAGGGAAGAGGAAACATAATAATGGTATTCTCAAATGATCAATAAATGTAAAATAATTATTAACCATTGAATTTATTCAATGGGAATAAGAAGGGAATAAGGGTTTGATTAAATAATAATTGTGAATGAGTATAACATAATAATATTTATACAAATAAATAATTAGTCCATCAAAAATGATAACATAAAAACGAAAGATTAATAAGAAATAATAATAATGTTCCATGGTATATCAATATTGGTCATAAGAAACATTATAAGACAATAAATTCATAAAAATCATTTTGGTATTCTGGATCATTTTTATTCATAACTCATGTTAAACCCGTGTCATAAATAGCTGGAGAAGAGTTAAATTTATAAAATACTCCCTCATGAAACATCCTTCTTATTTTATCTCACGATAAGGTACATTACACATTTAATTGGAGTGTTATTTGGGTGCATTAATCATTGAGTCTATAATGGGATCACCCATTGCTACCGGAACCATGCCATCATAAAAGATGTAACAACATTAGCTAACATTATTTGGGATGCCCATTTTATAAGTTTTAATTGGCTCAACCAATGATATATTAGAGACCCTATCATATAATATGTCCCAAAACCACAAAATTAATAATGTACAGAGCTCTTTCATCATAAAAATCATAGAGACAGTCATTATTCCATATATAAATTTATTAACAAATATAAAAATTGGTTTCATTTCAATATAGTTTAAGAATAGTTGATCAGACGAAAAAAGGGTTAAATAATGATATATATGAAACATGATTATACAATATAAAATAAATGGGTTAAAAAAAACCACATAGAAATTTGATTAACTCAAGGAAAAGAAACGGGTTCTATAAATATATCATTGAAATCTGATTAACCCATGAAAATGAATGGGTTCTATAAAAATATCTTGGAAGAAACCATAATACATCAAGATAAAGAAGAAATATGGAATCAATAAAACAAATACCAATGGGAATAATAATAAAGGTTTTTTTCCTTGATGAAAAGAAAATACATAAATAGATTATTTGAAATATTCTTGAGGAAAATATCATTTTTATTTGGAAAACCATTTTCTAAAACATAAATCATTTTGAAATTTTTTTCCTTTGTTAAAATACATAGAATCATATAATATATGTTTTAAAAAATAAGTTAAAAAATTTATTGAGGAAAATATCATTTTGTCATTGAAAAATAGTTTTTAAATTTTTTATGGAATCATTTTTATTGAAAACATGGTTCTGTAAGAAAAAGAATTTTTGAATGAAAAGTTGTTTTTCTGAAAAAGAAAATTTGAAATATTATGTAAATAATGGATAAAAAATTTAAGGAAACATTTATTATCATTAAATAATTATAGGATAATATGATTGATGAGTTTATTTGGAGATATATCATAATATTTAATCATTAGAAGCCTAATCATAAACAATCCTAATAAACGTTCAGATTGTATATAAGACTCTTACCACATTTCTAAAATTGAATTACAATCCCTTAGAAATAATATCATTAAATTAAACATATAATATCATGAAAATAATTATATACATGATATATCATGTCAGAAAGACAATATACATGGATGATAAAATAAGATAAGTGTATAATATAACGAACGACACAAAAAAGGAAAATTTCTATAAAAATACCTTACCGCTTTGGTAATTTTGAAACCATAAACCCCATAAAAGAGTGATCATGAAATAGATATGTAAATGACCTTAAATTTATTTACAATAATTATAAAATGCATTCATATTTATTATATACACCACACATCAAAAATATGTGGTGAATATGGAATATATCTCACAGAAATAAAAGTAAGCTGAGAAAAACCTGCACCTTTAGTCTGATTCTTCATTCTTGTTTTTTCTTCATTAATAATAAAATTATTTAAATTTTTTATAATGTTTTTGTAGTTATTTATTACTTTAATTTGACTTATGATCATGTTATATGCAATTACTTAATCAATTAGGTTTAAATTGGATGCTTTGACCATATTCCACTTATATGTGAAAGATGATTTTGGTAGGATGAATATAGTTAAAGAGGTAATTATTAAAGAATATATTGATTAATAATCATGAAATAATTATCCATGTTATATATAAATTATACTCTAGAACCCATCATGTAATATGGTTAGTAAAAATGAACTACTGTTAAGATCATGCAGACTCTAGGTCATACGTACGCATGTGTAACATTTCCATTTTCTCAATGATCACTATGGAAAGATGGTATGTAATATTTTATCCATAAATAATGAAAATAATATCATAAATAACATATTATTTTACTATATATATATATATATATCATTTTTTTTATGTGGTGGTCAAGTAAGAATCACTCCGATTTTAGGATGTCATAGTCCACACACCCACCAACGACATAATCAATTTTTGAGTGAGTTAAAAGGTAAAAAATAAAAATAAATGTTGTATTAAAATAAAGATAAATATGTAAATAATATAAAAAATAATTCATTTATATAATATATATTTATTATATTAACCCTTATTACCTTCATTGTATCACATTAGTGAAAAACACATCACATTAGTGAAAAAGGAATCACATCACTTTGTGAGAAGGTAGTCCTCCATAAACACAAGAGATGTTACCGTATCCCTTACCAAATATAATGTAAAATGGTATATATTACATAATGAATTAGAAGGTAAAATTTTTGTATAAAAATAATATATAAACTTTTGATCCATCATTATTCATAACCTTGAGAGCTGGTGATAAAAAAATGAAGGACATCAGTTTGCAAGGTGATAGACTATCGTACACACAAATAATGATTTTGTAATCCATTTGATGGAATTTTGTGTTGTTTAAGGTCGTAAAATTAAAATAAAAAAGTGTAAATGTATTAAGGATACTTATATTTTTATATAATAATAGTATATCAAGAATTAATGTGGTGGTGAATGAAATAAAATATAAAACCACATTGATGAATGTTACCTCTTCTTCGAGTAAATACTTTTGGTTTTTAACTAGGTCCTTCTTGGTAGAAATTATGAAAAAAATAATGCTTCTAGGATGAGGGGATAATATTTTAGAAGTTATTTGGGAAGGTATTTTCAGATCCAAATAGCAAGAGGATTGTGAGGAGACGAGGAGAGGTGGTAGCATTTTATATGTGAGGTGAGTGGAAAACTAATATTTTTTTAAATAGTGAATTGCACCCATGTTCATTTCATGTCCCCATGACCCAATAAATCTCAAAACTTGAAAATATAAAGGATTCGTTTGAATTATGGATATAAAATATATGTTTTATATGTTTATAGGTCATTTCACTCTTATGTTATATTTTTAACCACTAAATATACTCGTTTATACTCTGGCCAATATAATTATTTATTATTTTTTTCACCAATAAATTTGGGAAAAAATAATTTATTCTTAATATAAAATTTAATTTATTCTGATTCAAAATATGTATCATTTTTTGAAAATTTGAATTCATAGAAGTCTTAAAATTTAATTTAATATTAATCCTGCAAAAGCGATGAGACAACATTCTATTTCGAAGAGTATTTTTGTAAGAAAAAGATGAAATTTTATTAAAAATATAGATAATAATATGTATTATATGAAAATATATTACTATTTAATGATATATTTATTTAATTTCCATTTAAAACGATCCTGATTAGGCATTATTTTAATTAATTTAATAGGGGAAACATTATACAATTTAAAACAGTTTTAAGAAAACCATATTTTTTAAATATATCTTCTGTAAATTTAAAACATTTTTTAATGTTGATTCAAATTAATTAATTATATTAAATATATCTTCTGTAAATTTAAAACATATTAAAAACTTAAATATATTTTTAAATTATTTAATTTATAGAAAATAAAATATTTCTAACAAAAATCAGTATTTTTCACTATTTAATAAAAACTTAATATTTTCTAAAACATCCCTAAATATCACAAAATTTAAATATCTATATATAAAAATCTAAAAATAAAGTTAATTTTGTCAAATAAATTTTATAAATGTGTTAAATACTATTTTAAATTAACTGCTCCATAAGAAGGATACAAAACTATTTCTCTAAAACAACATACAATTTTACGCATAAAATTGGATTTATTTTTATATATTTCCTAGAAAAATCAAAGGAAGAATGTTAAAAATTATATTGAAAATATTATATATATATTTCATTAGTATAATCAATTTATATTTATTTTATTATGGCTATAAAAAAAACTTTTTCACATTAAAGTTATTTTTCAGAAAAATATTTCCTTTTATTTTTATAATGGTTTTATTTTATTTTATAATTAATTAGTCACCAAGTAATTTATTATATATACATGTGTACACAATATTTTTATAATTAGGTTAATCCTTTTCATATTCTCTATTCCAATTTCTTTGTTCTTATTGTAATATTTATCACATGTCAAATAATTTACTGTTGCGTGTTGAATATGTTATCAAACATTAAAATCTTAGGGTAACATATAATTCAAGATAAACTTGGTGTTGTGTGTAATGTTAGATGAATATATTGTTGACTTTCCTTTACAATATCAAATATAATTTTTATATTTTTAAATACTTGGGTGTTACATTTTAGGTGTAAAATTTCATAATGTTTTTAAAGTTTTAAAAAAACCACTGATTCAACTTCCCTTCTCAGTAGATCAATGATCACAAGTAAATTAATTTGTGACAAATATGGTATGAAATTTATAATGTATATAAATATATTATATTATTATGTACTCTTATACATGGTATTTTTATTTTTCACACACATAAAATTTATTTTAGTTTGGATCCCAATCACATATTCTACACCAATTCAAATGACCAATCTAGTTGTTGTTTAGGGTGGGTCATTTATGTTTTTCTATTTTTCAAAAAAAATCACCTATGATTAACATTATTAATCCATTTATTGATTTTAAAAATTTTATCCACTAAAATAATACCCAATTAATGTTTAAATCTCAAGTACTATTAACAAGAGATTCAATGATTCAAATTTGAATTTATCTCCAAAATATTGATTAAATTTATCTTCTAAATTTTGTTAACTCACTCCTATAACTTACTAAAAACATTATCCTTCCCCAAAACCATTTTTATTAAATGATTAATTTATTCCTATGTAGGTGTATTTATTTAATAATTTTTCAAATGAATGCATGGATAATGAAAATGTGATTAAAGGGTTAATATTAGAATCACCATCTATTATTGTTATCTTCTATATAGTGTGATTGTCATTATATTCTAATTTCCCTCCCATTACATATTTTATAATGAATTTATTTCATATCCTAATAAATAAATAAGTTTAGTGTTATTGATAATTATTTAAATAAACTAGTACATGAAAAAATCATATTATTAGGTTACCTCAAAATATTTATTGTTTTAATTTCTTTATCCTGACATATTTTTCTATTTTCTCATCTATGGTATATATTAAAATTTAATTTCTTTAAGGAGAACCTATTTTGTTCTTTAAAAATTATTTTTATTGGAATTATAGTGTTTACAAGTCATTCACATCCCACTCTAAACTACTTATAATTACTTCTTCAACATGAAACTTTGTATTTTATTCTATCCACCATAAATTTCAATATCTTCATATGATTAGAATTTCGTGATGATGTATGTTCCTTATAAATAATTATTTTTATGATTTATGGTTTCAATATGGTGATATAGTTATTTGGTATTTGGATTTTGGATAACTTAAAATAATTATGTGTCTCTAATATCTTTATCATCAAGGGATATAAATTTTCCATCCTAAATAGGATATAATGACCCTTTTAAAGATAAAAATGGGATTATAAGACTAAGGGGGTACTCTTTGATCTATATACGTCTCTTTATTTCAATAGTATAGGATTTTTTAATTTTTACATTATATTTTCATTATTATTTTCTTATTCTTTTTTATTATTTCCTAGTAAGATAGTTGTTTTTTTGGAATTTTAGTGGATTATTATTCATTCACTGGCTCATTATATAAATCATATGGTGTTTATACTTTAATAAATTTGGTTTTCCTTTTACTAATTCACATAACACACTATATTATGTTATTCTCACCATTGGTTGGTATCATTACACGATTCATCCATCTATTTTACCTTTCCCAAATCTCCAATTTATCTCCAATGTTTTGGATACATGATAGAGTATTTTTAGAAAATTAGTGAATCATTATATCCGTCCTGACATTTTTTTTAGTATTTTAGATATGTGTGTCATTTATTTTCACCAAAATTTCCTTTCTATCAGTATTCCATAAAAAATATCTTGAATTACATTAATGCATTCCATGATCAATTCATTCCCTATATATTCCATATATATAGTTGTAAATTTTATCATATATATTCTTTGATAAATATTTTTTAATTTACCTCTCTCAAATACACTAATTATAGAGTTCTTTATAATCACTTTTTTGGGTTATGAGTGAAACCTCACAGAAAACCCCTGAAGCCCACACATTATTTGAATATAAAAAACATTAGCAAAAAAATACCATCAGAAAATTATAAAAATAATAATAAAATTTTAACTCACAGATTAATATTTGAAATATTTCTCTATGACCTCAATCCAAGAGAAACCGTTGTTTCTCTATTTATCAACATGATCCACATCTGTAGTTTGATCAAGATCAGTTCCAACAGTATAATCCTCAAATAATAAATTCTAGATCCATATATATAGCTGTTAAATTTAACCCTAAACCCAGATCCCCAATACTTCACACCAATAATGACTCACCTCTATTATCATGAATGTCAAACTACACATACATAACTAGAACCAATAATGAAACACCATCAAAGAAGAACTAAGTAACCATTGTAACTCACTGATTAATCATTATTTTCATAAAGGATGAATCATCAAGAGCCTCCTTCATTATACTATCATAAACCATGGGAACCAAAATTTCACTGATGCATGGATCCAAATACACCATTACCCTAGATCCTTTAAAATAAAAACAACGCACTATCAAGAAACTATTATAGGAGATGAAACCCTCTAAAAAATTTCCTTATTCAGTAAAATTATTTCCCTATAACCAATATCCACCATATAACATCTTATTTAAATAATGATAAATACAGAAAATAATACCAAATCATAAACCCCTTTATAATATCTACCATACTATTAATTCTTGATGAGAGGACTAAATAAATTTTTGAATACATTTTTGTAAATAATATGAATGAATACAAAGAAGACGTTAAAATTTTAATCTTGCATCATGATAAAAATTAAATACACTGAAGGGTTTGATCTGCTCACACTTTATAGTATAATTATCTCAGTGGAAATTTCCTATGATAATTTCACCATGATTTTAGGAATGCCGAACACTAATTTTTTATAGTCCTACATTTTCATTGTTGAAATAATGGATCCAAATAATTTTTGGATCGAAGACATTGAGATTCAACAATAGCATCATCCCATTATTTATACATCAAAATTTGTGTGAATCACTCCAATTTTATGTCATCGTTTCAATTGAAAGATACCATGAATTGACTGAAGTTTGATAACTCTTAGTTAGGGGAACTCATATTGATTTAAAAAAATCAAAATACCACCATTATGAGTCATCACATTGTTAGAAATATATAAATAATATAATATATTTTATTTCATTTTTAATATATATTATCATAAAAATAAAAATAAAAATTTATAAAACCTTTTAAAAGAGTATTCCGATTTATATATTTTTAATGAAAGACCCAATTTCAAAGAAACCTTTTTATAAGGTATTAGAATTGAGAATCTTAAACAATTTTCCAATGGACGATTCCAAAAGTGTGTCCACCCCATAAATACCCATAATTAAATAAATCCCATAAAAAATATTTATTTATTTTATTAATAGAAATGATAACCGAAATATGAAGAACAATTTCCTACAATATGATTGGAAGAAACTAAATGGACTATAAGATACTGGAATGTGTTGTGAATGAACCCAAAAACCATGATATAACTTTTAAAGATCCCACCAACTCTATCTCAAACCATACTAGACACCAAAACTCTTGACCGTAGTAGGTTCTATTGTAAATAGGTATATAGGAAGAGTAGAGGAGGGAAGATGAAGACAATATACCACAATAAAGACTAAAAATAATCAAAGGTGGAAATGGGATCAGTGCAGAGGTTGTTTATAGAACCAAAACAACTTTTTCACCATCCCAAATTTCAATATGCACCACCATGATAGATAATTTTTTGTGTCAAACTTGATTAGAAAGGCCATAAGGCTAGAAGGAAAATTTCCCTCCCTTTAAGATACAAGTTGCAAGAAATATAATCCACATCCCAATGAATCAAAGATCAAAACTAAAGTAAATGGAAGGAAAAATATTGAAAGAGTAAAAGAAATTGAATGATAATAAACCCTATGAAGACACTAAATCTAGAGAGAGACCATTGAGGGTTAGAGGATGTAAAACTATTAGATTATTGAATCAACCAAGATTAGAGGAAGTGGAAGGAGAGAATAAGGTATGATGTAATGGTAGAGAAAATACCACATGACTCCACTCCTAATCTACTAATTAAGATAATCCCAATCATAAGTGTGTAGTGATAGATTTTTCTCTAAGTCTCCCACATTTAAATTCTTTTTATTTATAGAAATTTTAGCTTTTTTGGTGTCCTATTTCTCCCTCAAGGATCTGTTAAAATTTTTACCCCAAAACTAATGACTTGATTCTAAAAAATAATCTTATTTTACAAGATGTCTTCCAGATATTATCTTGAATATTTCCCCTACATGATCAAGTGAGTTTGCTATTGAAATTTTATTATTTATACAACTGGTATAGTCTTTCTCGAAAATTCTAGATTAATATCTATGATCTTTCTTGTTACCTTTTATCCTTGAAATAATATATTGTAATTAATTTCAAAGATTAAAAATATATAAATTTTCAACATTACTATCAATGTGTTATACGGCTATATTTTTTCAATATCTTGTTCAATTTTAAAAAGAACTCATTGGATGCACATTATAAATGCGTTTTATATTCAAAAATTCTATTTTCCTATAAAAAACACTATCTAATTTTCTAAAAAGTCTTTTTATCTTGAAGATGAGTCAATTAAATAATCATTAAATAATAAATGAGGGTGGGAGTTTATGGTGTGTGTATTATTAGTATTAATACTCATACCTCTACCATAACCTATGAGATGGATCATTTAACCCTTGAATAATTTTAATAATTATGATTATCAAATAAATGGTTCTAAAATTTTAAGATAATATTTTCAAGAACACATCATGAATCACCTCTAAAGAATCAAATGAGTCATATTATTTTTGAAGTATCCATCTTCTTACTTTACCCCTAATTAAATAAAGAAATCATTTCAAATTAGTCTCATTTTAAATATGTCTATTAAGTGGGAATTATTTCATTGTTTTCATAAAATCCATGATAAAAATGTTGGAATATTCTATGGGTACACATTAAAAGTTTCTATAAATTCCAATTGATGGTTATTTGACATAGGATTCGTTGAAATTTTTCGAAATTTGATACAGGTTAATTTACATCTCACTTATGAAATTTTCATGTCCCTCAAATTTTTTGAAACCTAATAAAAACTCTATATAGTCTTGTTTTGAAAATACCAAACTCCATTGTTTATCCAAAAAACAAATAATTATTCTCTTATTATTCAATTGAAATAATTGTTATTTATCCTATTAATGTGTGAGTTCAATTTAAATAATAAGTTCTAATAAGTTAAATGGAATAAGTCTTTTCATTCACTCAATATTTACCAGAAAAGAAAATTATTATAGTTAAAAACAATAATTTTCTTGGAAATATATAATTTATGATTTCCAAAAGAAAGAATATTTTTTTTTGTAATTTCATAAATTAAATGAATCAAAACTAGTGGTTTAACATTGTTCATCCTCTATAATGGTACAAAACGTTAACTAATTAAAGAGTGTAGGGTTGACTAAACAATACTTATAAGAGTAAAGGGTCTCTATAATGAAATAATTGGGGAGAACTAGGTCATCTCTATAGATAGATTATATTATCCATTATACTAATTCACTAATGTATAATGGAAGAAATAATAATGTAAATGGGTTGTGTTATTTGTTTTATGAAAAGATCATAAATGCTTTTGGTGTTTAATATTAATACTAAGAGTGTGTAAACTGGTTGGTAGTTGGAGAAATGGTGGGAGATTAGTAAATTAAGAGTAAATAGGAAAATAAAGGTATTATTATTCCATATTCTACATATCAAATGAATTTATAAAAATATATAGTTCCAAAATCTCATTATCGTTAAAATTTCATATCTGTATAACCAATGGCTGACCACTAAAATTAAAATTTCATTGAGGTTTCTCTTATATCATTAAAGTAGTGGCCTCATTTTATTTTATTTGATATGGATTCTAATATATCAGTTGAATTATAATTAGCTAGGATATAAATATTAGAAATTTACTATATGTTTTGGTATTCTACTCCTACTCCATCATTCCCACCCTCATGTCACTAAAATGGAAAGAACCAACTAATGAATTAATAATAATGCATAAAAAAATAAATATTCAATTGAAACCTAACATGAAATTAATATACATTCCTTTAATTCACTAAAATCATTTCTCATCTAAATATTCATAATAAAATGATGAAAAATTAAGTACGAATATATCCTCATTAATGTTGTATGGCCTTATCCTCACCTCATGTTGCAACTTCTTCCTTTTGTTGGTAGGATGGGTTTATTCTTGAATAAATAGTGTTAATGGGAATGAAATGGGTGACTGAAAGAGGGAGATTAATGGGAGAATGTGAACATGGAGGGAATAAAAGTGTTAATGGTTCTATGTATATCAAATATCGATTAAAAAAAATTAAATAGTGTGATATATGATGATTAAATGGAAGGATACAAATGTATTATTAAATGTCTAGGAATGGGTTCAATTTGGATAAACTCCTTCATCATAAGATAAATTAATCTTCTTAGTAGCTCCCCTATTTTTTTATTCATGGGATGGCTCCATGTATCATCTCCTCTCACTTTACCTCATATATATGTATCTATCTATTAAAACGTATTAACAATTCTAGGATATCTTTCTCTTATCTAACTATGATTGGAAGAAAGGTGAATCTTCGTATTCTTTTATTCCACACTATTTTCAAAGTCCAACTCTTCCTATAATCACTATAAAACCATACCAAATATGGGAATGAAATCATTTTGATGAAGATTATACTCATTTACATGAAACCCCTAGGGACATAAGATGAGTTTTGTGGATCTCATTTATTTTGAGTGTTCTTCCTTGTTTGGAGTATATCTCTTGATTTTAGGGTATTCATACGTTCTATATGATAGGATAATAAAACAAAAGCACAATTTGATATTTCTTGTAGCCTCTTATACATATATGTATGGATAGCTCATGGTGAACTATCCTTTATATTAGGGTATTCAAAATCATATTTTCTCTGGTTGATGATATAGGTAATGTTTTATCAAAATGGATCTTGAACAATGATAATGGAATGCCTCTCCCTTAACTTTCTTCATTGTATTATAATGGCAATCACATATACATAACTGGATCTTAATGAGGCTTCTTTGGTACCAATGTAGTGGTCGATTACTTGGAATGATTCCATTTCAATATGAAAAATCCTCAGTGCCAACTCACCCTTCTTCATAGTATGTCTTGAGGAATCATCAAAAAATCATTCTCATTATGCATTGAAAATATAATGGGGATGAAAATGATTTATAAGTCTTAATTCTATCCCCACACACTCAAGTAATACCACTCCATACTACCTACACATATCCTTTTTTATTCTATTACCAAAACTAAGATCCCCTTATATTATACAATTAGCATTACCTTATGATTTCCCTCGTCCATGAGCCACTAAAAAATTACCCTTGACATGTATTTGATCTGTCATTGGATTACACTTTGTATGATATTCCTTGATATTTAATGGACTATTAATGATTGAACATATTTTTTTATACTAGTACTATCCATTTTATTATTTTCCACAACTTCTCTATACTATTTTGTGAGAAACCCATTCTTTCTTTTACTCACCAGTGGATGAAATTTATTTCTATACAATTTCTCTCCTCCATCATATTCATTATAAAATTAATCCAAAATAACAATATATTCACCTTAAGTGTATCATTATATTTTTCTCACAATATGTGTAAAAAATAATATAATTTAAGAACAACATTATTAAAATTGTGATTTTATATATAAAATATAAATAATAATTTTTTTAAATATATTTATGAAAATATACATAAAAACAAACCAAAATAAACTAAAAAAAAATAAATAAAAATAATTATGCATATCAATTATATTAATTGAATGAAAAATAAAATTTTTGTAAAAGGGGATAGAGTTTTTTATGACATGGATATATGATATTTGATAACTCACATGAAAATGAGTGAACATATGAGTCAAAAAATAAATAAGTTATAGAAATTTTATTTTAGAAGAAGGGAAATGTATTATCAATCATATATAATCATGTAAATGAAGAATTAAACTAATTACAATAGGTAACCATATGATCATATTGTGACTAGGGATAGGAGTGGTATGACATGATTTTTTTCCACAAAAATACAATCAGTTTTCATGTCAGTTCAAATATGAAAACCATGTAAGTATTTTTTAGGTTTTTAATATAAATGTGTTTTTTAAGTGTGTAAAAAATAAAAATAAAAGTGAAAATTCCTTAATTATTTAAAAATAGATGTCAATTTGTTGTCTGTATCCTTTAAATATCTAAAAATGATATACTCATAGAAATATACTAGACATAAAGAATACATTTATCATATAATGAAGATAAAACAAAAATAAGACAATCATGTGGATGGTAAAAATATATATAAGAATGTAAAATCCACCATAGGGTCAAGAATTATTAAAAAGTTCTATATATGCCAATTTATTTACTAATAATAGAATAATAAAAAATATAATGTATATGAATTATGAAAACGCAATACCAAAACTCCTAGATTCAGTGATGAAATAAAAACATTACATTTCTAGCTTTGGTGCCAATTGAGGTAACCCAATTTTCACCAGATACTATTTCAAAATTTCATACTGGATCACTTATGTTTTCTAGAAGATTTTAGGTTTATAGTTTTTGAGAATTAGTTAAAAATCCATCATGAAAAACATCAATTTTGTTAAATGAAAATTTATTTCCCTTAATAAAACATTCATTATTTCACATTATGTTATCATCATAATCCAAATGAATCTATTGTAGACCTAATTCATTCAAAATAATTTCTTCATATACTGGGAAAAAAGAAACATATGAAGGGTGATCTCAAATTCTTTTCAATTAAATTTCATTAATGAGAATAATAAGTGCATAATGGTAAAATGACATAATGATATTTTCTAAGATAATCCTTAATGAACTCATGCCAATCAATAATTAGATCATTAAATATAAAAACATAGAAAAGGAAAGAGTCTCCAAAATAAATCACAATACATGTGATGTGAATAATGTTCACAAGAACATTATAAACCCATATAATTAATCATAAAAAAATGTTGGTATCTTGAAATATTTTTCTTAATAACTCATCTTAAACACAAGTTCGATAGAACTGGAGCCCAGTTAAATCCATCGGAGAAAACCTCAAGTAACTAACTCCTTATTTCCTATAAATAAAATGTACATTTCACAATTAATTAGATAACTATCTGGGTTCAACCATCTTTTATGAAATAACTAGACCACACAATATTTTCTAGGCCTCCCCCATCATATAACCTATAATGTGATCCCCCAATAAAATATGGGCTTCATCATCAAATAAGATATAAGGGGATCACCCAAAACTATCTGGTTCTCCCCATAATATATATTTTCCATGAAATGTAACCTTAATAATGTTAATATTTCATTATTAACTCATATAAATAACCGTTATTCTTTTATGAATGTGATTAATATATTGTGATGAAATGGGTTCTATAACAGTCTCTTTGAAAAGGGAATAACGTGTGGAAGATAAATGATTTACATAAATATATATATAAAACATGATTAAACAATGGAAAATAAATGATCAACATAGAAATCTCTTTGAAACATGATTACCCTATATAAGAGAAATGGGTTACATAATAATTTCATTAAAACATGATAAACATACAAAAGAGAAGCATGTTTCATAACAATATATTTGATAAAATATTATTACATCCAGAAAAAGAATAATATTGATATCATTATAAAATATCCCTAATGTAGGATAAGTAACAACAAGGGTTTTTGATATGGATTAATGGAAAACCCATTAAATTGACTAAAAAACCTTCTTGAGAAAAATTCCATTTTCATTTTTAAAATCAGCTTTTCAAACATAAATTTTTTTTAAAATACTAATATTTGAAAATAAATTTTAAAACTGAAGAATTTATAGAATATTAAAAAATAAATTTTTATGAATATGACCTCATAAAATTTCAATTTAATCTCCAAATAAATTTTGGTCATGCTGGTGGGTAATTTTGTAGATGTCGTAAAGAACATTTCTTTTACAGAGTAAAACTGATAGAAATGTGCCTTATTTAAAAAGAGACATGAAGATTCCTTTTTTCTAATTGAAAAATGTGTAAAATATTCAATAATAAATTATTTCTAATAGGTTAAAAGCATTTTTAGTGGATTTCGTTTTGGAAAACATGGTTTTTCTAGAAAACTACTTTCCCACTAAAGAGAGAAATGAAGTCAAATTTTATAATTTTTTTTCAAATATTCTAAGTACCAATGATTGGAAAATAGTTATTCTTACATTTTAATAAAATTAATTACCCCATGAGAAAAAAATTCATGTTTTTCTTGATTTATAGATCAAAAGTTCTCATCATTGGAAGTATAATCATAAAATATCGTAATAAATAATGATATTGTAACATTAAACTCTTCCATCTTTGGTAACTCTAAATCATAATCCCCCATGAAAGAGTATCATTAAATGAAATGTATATTATCATAAAAATAAGGATATTAATGATATGACATGTCAATGTGGCAGTGTATACACTTCATAAAAGAATATTGGGTTATTACGTAATATACCCCTCATAGAAAGAAAATAGAGACAAAAATCTCTCACTGATTTAGAAACATTCAAAATAAAAACCCCTCAAAAGAGATATCCTAAAATGCATATTAAAATACCATGAATTTAAGTATAAGGGTATTAAAATAGATTCATAGGAATTATATACAACAAAAAAAGTGGTGAATATGGAATATATATCAAAAAATGAATTTGAGATGAGAAAACCCTTACCTCAAGTTCGATTCATCACACTTTTTAATTAACCGTATAAATAATAAAATTATGTTAATTATTTAATTTATTAAAAACATATTTTACTTTTCCTACTATTATTTCACTTTTTTTCATGTTTAATATAATTTCTTAATCGATTGTGTTTATGCCGGATGTTTTTACCATATTCGGCTTGTGTGTCAAAAAGGACTTAGGTGAGTTGACTACGGTCAATGACATCATTGTTTAAAAATATAAAGAATAATTATAATGATATAGTTATCAAATTTATACATAAATTAATCTTTTCAAACCCATAATAAATGATGATTATGAATACTGAACTAACATTATGGTCATATAGATGGTAGTTTGTACACACACTTGATTAACATTTCTATTTTTCAATGATCATTAAATAAAGAAGGTAAGTAATATTTTACCTTTACATAATGATCATAATATAATAAATAAAATATTATTTAATTATATAAACATATATATATCATTATTTTGATATGGTGATGAAAACATTAATCACATCTCTTCGAGGAGTCAGTAGTCAACAAATCAATAATTGACATTATCTTTTAGAATGATATCTCATTTTAATTGAATATAATTAATGATTTGTATCATGTTTCATGTATGATAATGTTTTAGATATTTCCAATTTAAATTGAATGTGAAGGTTCTGTTGGCATAAGAAGTCAGTCAAGACCATGCCAAATGATTGTTTTTTTACTGAATATAATAGATAAAGCATAAGAAAAAGAAAAAGGAAACGAATTTATAATTTAAATAACTCAATATACTATGAAACTGAAGTCCCAAATCATTTATATGATCTTCTTGTATATAATTTATAATTAATTTAATAAAAATAATTATATAATGACCTCTAAATTCATCAATGAAATATCCGTTCTAAAATTTCATTCGTAATTCAAAGCACATCAACTAAATTATGAAATCAAGAAAAAATTTATTATATTAATTATAAATTTAAATATTTTGAAAAATATTTTTTATAATAATTAAAAATATTACAATTTTAAAGATATTATATTATAGAATAAGTAAAATATAAAAATATGGATATTCTCTATCAAACAAAATTACCACAGAAACAAACAACATTGTAGAAATGAATCATAATGGTAGTAATACAATATGAAGTTTAAAAATGAAAATGTATATTCCCTTGAGAATAAAATATTGGTGAATGTTGAATTAATGGAATATGAGGTATTTATAGGATGTAGGAAACCCATATGACAATTAAAATCAGAGAGTTAGAATAGTAATATGATAGTTAGAAATAAAAACCTTTTTATTTAAATAGTAACCTCTACAATTAAATTTTAAATAATTTTTAGGAATCTTATAAAATGATAATATGTTATATTTGAACCATTTTAAAAGTAAATAAATGTTCTAAAATGATAAATGAAGGGACTGTATTTATTTAAAACATAAATGTTATAATGTCACATTTTTAATATATATAATGATTTAAATGAAATTATAATTTGATAAAATGGATTTATAGATTAATATTTGGTCCTATAATAGTGATAAGATAGTTTTATGAGACAATAAGTAATTTTTCAAAGGGTTAGAAAGTTGATCAGAATATTCAGAATTTCATTTTTTGAATAAATAATGAGTTTTGATTAAAAATTGAATTTCTTATATTTAGAAAATAATTTCCATAAAATTTTATTAAATTTTGAAATATACACATTTAAAATTAGTTGGGTTATTTTTTTCTAAAAAACATGATTTTTTTTGGTGAATAGTGAAATACCGTAAAATACATTATTTTAAATTATATACCAAATACATGAATTTATGGGTCTATAATGATGAAAGAATTAATTTATTCAAACTCACAAGAAACATTTATTATATATTGTCAAAATAATCAAGAATATTTGCAGTCTTGAGCCAAAATAATTAACTATAGAATATAATCTTCCAAATCACCCATATACTCCCCTTAGAAATACCACCCCACCACCCCTTCTCCTCAAACATTTTATGCCATTAATTTTCAATATTATTACAAATATGTCTCATAAAAACTCCCCAAAATCTCTAATGTCTTTTTACTCCTAAAAATTCATATCCCAACGTTCCCTATGATTTTTTGTGGGGAAACAATTTTTAAGAGATAACATTAAAAAAACTAACTATATTAAAATTATTTTCTTATTCTATATTCCCATTTCCTCCAAAATCCAACATGAAATTATGTCTCTATTATCATAAATATAATATGATATTATTATGTTAATCTTTTTTATAAATTATACTGTGTCTTTTTTCAGATTCTAAAACTAAACTGTTTTAAACAATATGGTTGGTTCACTACCTCTATAAATAACAAAACTTGTTTTTCTCCATCAACACCAAGGATGGTCATAAAAATATTATTATGGATAAATGAGATTATTATAAGTATAATATAACTTATTTCAAGATTAATTTTTTTTTTGTGTTAATTTAATTTAATAAATTGAATTAAGTTCAGGATGGTTGATGAATATGCCATAACAAACTAACTAGATAATATTAAAATATTTAATAGATGAATATTCCTTATATAATAAAAAGTATGGATATTTGTGACCCCTTAAATTTATATAAGGTCATAAAAACCATTTCACCACACATATGGATTTTTAGTCCCATTTGATAAGAATGACAACAATTATCAATAGGTAATCTGATTTTGGAACAATGAAACAAACAATCCCATAAAAACAAAATTAAATATTATATCTGATTAAAATGGTTATAAATAAATATAATAAAATTATAATAAATAAAATATAAATTACATAGGTGAAGAATTAATTAATTAATTAATCTAATTAGATTATCTAGGAAATTAAGTGCAGTCATAGAATGATTCTCTAACATAAGGTATGGGATCTTTTAAAAACACCCTATTTCATGTGTTTATAAATTTTATATATCTAAATAACTTTATATATCTCATTAAAGATATGTAATTATTCTAAATTTTGTATATATTTTTCTCACATATATAACTAGCTTATTTTTCCTTCCTTTGATAGAGTAATGCATTCCTTGTATTTATTTTTCAAATAACTTGTTTAATAAAACTGTTTTGAATATGATGTGAGGCCGAATTATGAAACCCATTAATTTCAATGGATTATTATTATGGTTATTAATTATGATTTATTTTGTTTCATGGAGAAAATAAGAATATACATGTTATGATTTTTGTTCCTAGACAACACTATAATTCATTTGGTAATTGATTCTCTTATGAGACGTTATGTATAGGATTAGGCAGTGAACCTAATCCATTATAGGACTTTATCCAACATGTTATGCAGTATAAATGGTTTTCCATGTCTTATGCCTATATAATGTTTTATTTTTCGGAATGTTTTTTATTTTTCATGATCATATTATATCATTTACATTATGATATTATACCCATTTCTTTTTCCTTAGACTTTTCTTTTATGAAACCATTTTATGTTTTTAACTCCCATTTTATGATTTATTATCATGTTTATTCATTTAACGGTATTTTAGATCAATACATTACTTTCTTTAATCCATAGTTTATTATCTATAGTTGTTGGAGCTCAAAGGTATTTAAGATCTCAATGTTGAGATTAAAATAAAGTAATTTTATTATTTTTTTACTTTGATCTATAATGAACCTAGTATTCCTAAGAAATGCAGATATCCAATCCCTTAGTTAAATTTTTTAGAAATTAATTTTTATAATCAGATAATAATCATAGTAAAAGGATTGGTCCACTATAGATGGTTTTAGAGGATAGTATAATTTTTTGTAGATTATTTCTCGAATACTTCAGTGAGTACGATAGGGATATTTCTATGTATAGGAAATATCGTAGAATTGTGGTGACATATAGGTTGAGTGGCTTTTAATAAATTATATCCTTTTCTGGATAATACAAGTGGATGTGTCTTTAGAATAGTTTTACCTAGGGGTAATAACTCACATTAGGTCACATTGGTCAATGACTCAACTAAAACCTAGTGTAGTAAAAAGGGGCCTTCCTACACACCTGGTTTGACACTATTATGGGATATTATTTCGAAATTCACAAAATTTTATGATCCATTATGAATGAATTGAAAAACAATTGGTTTGAGAAACTAATATGAAATATACTTATTAATAACCAAGATTGAAAATTAGAGACTCATAAGTTGGGATAAAATTTTCATTTATAAATTAGTACTTCTATGCTCATTGAATCCCTTCTTATATATTTTTTAGTTAAGGTACTCTCCTTAAATTCTTCCTTAATTGATGTTAATAGAGGGAAATAAGAAGAACCATTCCAAAAATCCTATGTGATATGCAATGTAATGATTTCCCTAATGATATTCCTAACCTTATCTAAGATGGATATATTAATATCATGGTAGTATTCACCCAACCGAATCGTTATATGAATAATAAATTGAAAAATGTGTAACTTCCTTCTATTAAAGAAAGAACATGTTGGGGTCAAGTCCGTTTCGAAAAAAATTCCTCTTACCTTTTTGTGGACCATCGGTTCCCCTCATCACATAGTAATTTATTAACTATATTGAAAATATATTCTCATTCCACTGACGTTTGGAATACATGAATTCATGGTTGTGGTCTGTTATCTTGATGGGAAGCTGATCAGTGGCAGAAACTGACTAGGAATACAATGTACAAAGAGGATATTAATTCAATTGAAGAAATAGGATTCAAGAAAATACTTTCCAATATATATTTTCATGGAAAATTCATTCTTAAAAAGGAGGCAAAACTCATTTAAATAAAGAAAAACGAATAGAATTGTATTGAGGAATATGAGGAAAACTTAAAAAGTATTAAAAACTACACATATGACTTTTTCATAATCACCAAAATAAAGCTATACCTCTACTTTTTCAGGTCAAACCCTGGTATAGGAAAACATTTATCAATTCAAGACTTTTCTTTCTATGAAGATATTTCCTATTTTTCACTCAAGGATATAATGATGATTGGAGACTCTGAGTGGTCATGTGGGAATGGACACAAAAAGTATAAAATGGATTTTTATTCAAGAGGATAAATAATTAAATGTCATGGAGGGATGAAAATCCAATTTCCCACATGTTTACTGCATTATAATAATCATCCTAAAACATTATCAAGGTAACCATAAAATAGTTAAAGTGTGTAAAATTGGGTCACTTGGACCATCAATACTGATGGGATAGAAGAAAACCTATAATGGGATAAAAGAAAATAAGGTTCGAGTCAATTATCAGCCTATAGTAAAATGTACCAATATCAAGGAACATAGATATTATAAGATTCAATTTCAAAATCCAATGGTATTACACGATAATCAATCAAAAAACTCCCAACACCTAGAGAGAAATTAATGGCATACACGATAACTACTGTTGAGGTGGATCCTAAAAATAATATGGTGAAAAGTACACAAGATATTAATTTAACAATATGGAATTTAATTCTTTTAGTTCTATATATTCTTTCAAAACATTAATGTTTATTATAACTATTCAAACTCTACCTCTAAATATTGGGGTTGAGATATCTGTGATTATAGAAAACAAATCAAATAGTATATCCCAAGAGTATAACTCATCATTGGTAAATTTTGGTGGGACGAATCATCCATAAAATCATTTATTACTTCCTTTAGTAAATTTTGATTATATATTTGGAATTTATTGACAATATCTATAAAAATCCAATATCAACTATTTGGATTGGGAAATCATTGTTCACATATTGAGTCACCCTCTAATTATATATAGGTATAAAGAGAAGGATGAATCTATCTTAGAATATTATGATCATGTGGGCATATTATTTCCTTATAAGAAATAATATATAGATCAAATGATTGAGACCAATGACTTAATCATGGTTTATGACATTCACATTGTGAGATATTATACTAATTTATTCCCTAAATAGTTTCATGGCCTTCCATTTGTTCGAGAGTTTGAGTTCTCAGTCAAATATATACATATGTCTCTTACCATATCCATGGATCATTATATATTTTAGACCATTGAGTTGGAATAATTGGAGAAGCATTTATAGGGGAATATGGACATGGGTTTTATTCACCTGAGTCTTCACCTATAGGTACACTGGTCCTCTTTGTCCAGAATATGGATAGGTCAATGAACCCCTACATTGACTATCAAGAAATAAAAAAATCTTGATAAATAACATGTATCATGTACCGTAGATATATGAATTGTTGTTTTAACTACATGTGGACCAGTATTTCTATATGGCAGACCATCAATCAAGATATCACTAATTAAAGGTGAATAAAGAAGATACCCCTAATAATTCATTTCATGCAAGGTAATGACACAATGGGTTCATAATGACGCCCTTAATAATCTCTAATAATCCTAAAATATTTATTGATTTAATTAATATAGTCATTATATATTACATCAACAATTTTTAATAGTATTTATATATATTATATCGTTATAAAAACTAAATGTAAGGCAGAGTATGGGGAGAATTTGAACACTCTTCTAAATAATTTGAGAAAGTTGAAGATATATTGAAATTAATGTAAATGTCAGTATTGTATAGATGAAGTATCATTATTGGAGAGCATTATCATGGAAAAAGGGATATTACAAGATCACTCTACAATAATGTAAATTGAGTAGTGGCCCAGTCTAACATTTGTAATAAATATTTATAGATTCTCTAATCTATATGAGTATTACCAACAATTTTTTAGGGAATTAAAACTTTTTTAGGACCCACTAATCAATGTGACTTATAAGGGTGTAATTTTTTTATAAACATATTTATATTATGAGGTATTCAAGTAATTTTAAAAAAGGATTATCACTAGAATATTTTTCACAGTACCCTCAAGTTGGGATGTTTTTGTGTTCTACAATGATGATTTAAAGAAGGGATTGTGGTGTGTACTAATGAAGAATGGAAAAGTGACAACCTATATGCCTTGGAAGTTAAAATTTTAAGATCAGAACTAACAAATTTCTGATCTAGATTAGGCTAAAGTGATTTTCATATGGGAAATCTAGTGGAATTATCTCTATGGAGAGAAGTGTAAAATTTATATGAATCATAAGAGCCTCAAATATGTATTACCACTAATGGAGCATATTATGAGAAAAAAAACTATGGTTAGAGATGATCAATTACTATGATTAATCAATCCACATTCATCATGATAAAGGAAATAATGTTGAAAATTATCTAAGCAGAAAGGACTCAAAAACCATATTAATGATGTTAATTTAGAGGGGTCCAATATTATAAGACTTATATTGCATTGAAATAGGGATAAAAAATTACGGGAAATCAATATCCATTTATTTCACGAATCATAATCTATACCTTCAAGAGAATATCAAAGATGATCAAAGAGATGATGTGGAAATTCAGAAGAAGGTGGAAGCTATATGAAAAAGGTAAATCTTCGGAGTTAATAATTGATGAATGAATTGTAAGATTTGATAACAACTCTGTGGAATACCACATCCTGTGATAAAGAAAGAGTTGTTAAAGGAAGGACATAGATCAACCTTCTCCATCCACATAAAGGGAATGAAGATGTATCAATGTATTCTATATAACTATTGGTGCTGCAAATATGAATAATGGGATAACAAAATATACATTAAAATTACTAGTAAGTTAGTAGATTACGTCTAAAGGGGAAAAATCTAAGGGATGATAAAACCATTAATATTACCAATATGGAAATGAAAAAAAAATCGACATGGGCTTTGTTACTTGTCTTATAAAGACATTAAGATGAAATAATTCTATATGGTTTCTTGAGGATCTTCTTATATAGAATAATCACTTCATTCTAATTTGATAGGACTTCTCACTTGACCAAATTTCTAGGATATTCATCAGAGATGTGTTGGGGATGAATGTAAGACCACGATTGATTATATCTTACTGTGATACAACTTTTACCCATGTTTTTGAAAATTATCCAACATGATCAAAAAATTTATTTTAAGATTAGTTTTTCTTGAATTCCCAATCTAATGTCTAATTTGATTGTAATATCAAAAAATGGAAGACACGTTGAGATAATTCTCAATAGACTTCAAAGGATGATGGGATTAGTATATTCTGTTTGTATAGTTATTGTATAATTATAAATTCCACACAGGAATACAAATAGATCAATTTAATCCCTTTGATATGAAAAAATGAAGAACACGTGTATGATGGGATGAATTTGGTGATTAAAATTTAGTAAGACATGAAATGGTCACATAAATAGTAGAAAATCTCAATACCATTCACAACATATCATGGTTACTTAAATTCAATTAAAGAGTTATTTTGAAAATAATCAAAGAGACATGGAATTTGAGGTTATACATAATGTATTCTTCAATATATCTATTTGTAATCGATTCAACATACTTGTGAAAAATAATAATATATGTCCTAGGTTCATCAAACCCCTTGAGATTTTTGATCACATCAGAGTTGTAGCTTATCAACAAGCACATCCACTAAACCTTTATTAATTACATTACATATTCCACAAATCCCGATTGAGGAAGTACATTCTAGATCCCTCACATATACTTAATTCAGAGGTTATAAAATTGGAAAATGATCTCTCTTTTGAGGAGTGGGTGGTGAAGATATTTTACTGTATTGATAAAGTTATATAAAACAATACAACACACCTAGTCAAGGAACTATATGAAAACCATAAATATCAGGAGGAGACATGAGAATATGGGGAATCCATGAGGGAGAAGTAACCTCACCTATTTACACATTAGAATATTAAAAAAATTATTGGGTGAAATTTCATAGGAGGTTAATTATATAACAACTCATAAATTTATAAATAGAATTCAACTTCTTATAATCATGGAATAATATAAATCACATGCACCATATAGTGATTACAAATAGAATTCAATATATTAATTTGAAATTTACATTTAGAGTGTAAACATGAACCAAAGAATTGAACTTCTTACAATGGGACTAAAAATTATATAACAAGATAACTAAAACATGATAATTTTGAGATGATCTATCCGCAATAACCACACAATGACACACAACACTCTAGAAAAAAGAAAAATAGTTTTAATAGGATATTCGTTATTAAAATGAATATATATATTAACATTAGATAAAAATTTAGGTGAATAAATAATGAATAAAATATGATGTGTTTATACGAAGTAGGAACCTATATGACAGCTACATATATGATTGTTGGACTAGTAATTTTACCATTAGAATTGTAACAGAACCGTTGGAATAGTAATTAGACTGTTAGAAATAGTAATTTTACCACTGGAATAGTAGAATCACTTATGAAAGTTTAAATGATGTTTTCATATCCTATAAAATAAAAATATTATATATAAAAACCATTATATACGTAAATAAATGTTTAAAAATGAAAAATTAATTGTTAGTGTAATTTGTGAAACAGAAATGTTTTAGTTTCAATTTTATAATAAATATAACAATTTAAAGAAATGTTTATTTTCATAAAATTGATAAATAAATTTATAGTATGTTGAATTATTATGTCAATATAATTTTATTAGACCATATGTAATTTTTAAATGGGTCATAAAATTGATCACAATATTAAAATTTTCATTTTTTGAGTTAATGAGTATTTTGTTTAAAAATTTAATTTTATATATTTTTAAAATTATTTACTCAAAATATAATTTTTTTGGAGTAATAACATTGAAAAATTAATAGTTTGAAAATTTCATATTTTTTTAAATAGTTTATTTTTTTGTGAATAATTAAATACGAAAAAATATTGTTATTTAACATTATAAGATAATCTCATGATTTTTTGTGTCACGGATGATGTAAGAATCCATTATTTTAAAATAAAATTCACCATTTATTTTATATAGTCAAAATAATTAACATTTTTGATATAATTGTGCAAGAAAATACACAAAGGAATATAATATTCAGAAACACCCATCTCCTCACCATAAAAATACCATAATCACAAAAGAATATTTCACACAGCCTAAGCCTTGAAGAATAACATATTTTGGGAAAATATCTCTTGAATAATGTCTATCCATTTTCCTAGAAGGATTGTTCTTCCAAAAAACATCATTTCAAAGGTTACCTAAGGAGTTTCTCATGGAGATTACATTCATACCGTAAAATTCAAAAACTGTTTCTTTTAAAATTATTTTATTCTTATACTTCCTCCTTAAATCTACAATAAAACACGAATTAATAAATATATTATCATCTATATATATTTAAATTTTATTATGGTAATGGTATTTTCATTTTTTACTGTTTATTATTTAGAATCTGAAATAAAAATGATGTTTACAATATGATCGGTTTGCCACCTCGATGAAAGACACACTTAGTAATTCTCCACCGCTTAGTATTATAGTCATAAAAATATTATTCTGGTAAAATATGTTAATAATAAGATTAATATAACATATTTCATGTCATTTAATGTTTTAATGACAATTTAATAAAATAAAATGAATTTAGTTTATAATGGTCAGTAAATCTATTTTGACGATCTAATCAAAAAACAATTACATTTTTACAAAAACAATCAAACCTATGTCATATTAAATATAGATACATGGAACAACTATAATTAATGGAAGGTAATTAATAAATTTTTATCTCACTTTTGGAGTTAGAGTATTATTTGATAGGAACATCTATAATTATCCACAAGTGATCCTTGTAACACCCTGAGTTTTTTTGAACTATTATTTTTCAAATGAATTAAATTTATTAGATATCTTTCATTACATGAAAAAATATAATTTTCGTTATAATAAACACAAATTTAAGCTTTATCTACAAACAAAATTGGGCTGACTTGCGTTAAAAACAACATATATTTTTAACAAAACCAAAATTTACAATTAATATTATTATTCAAACCCAACCATAATAACTTATTCGTTAAACCTATTTATATGAATAGTAAAAAGTAAAAATTTATTTATTTTATAAGTTTTTTATTAAAAAAATTATTTAAAAAAATTACTTATTTTTCAATAAATTCATTATATGTTTTGAAAATACTATTTTTTTGAAAAAAAATTGTTTCATTTTGTGAAAACTAGTAAAATCATTTTTTAAACCATTTTAAAAATTAATTTGATAAAATAAAATTAATTTTTCAACTTATTAATTAGAAAATATAATAGGGTTATTTTTTCGAATTCTTCTGAAAAGTTTTATTTTTTTTTATTAGTGAAAAATACAAAATTTTAATTGAGAATTTCATTTACATTTAATATATTTATAAAGTTAACTTATATTTTAAATTGGCCTTAAATTAATAATAGTTTAAATATACACTTATTGTTCCAATTTATGTCATTGGAATAAATTTATTAATGAAATTTGATATCAAATCATTGAAATCTTTTGAACATTTTCTCTTTAAAAACACGCTTTCTCAACACATCTATGGGATTAATATTTAATTTAAAATTTTACACTTCATTGAATTGAATTTTAAAAAATGGATTCTACATTTTGAATAAGAATAATTTATATAATTTAATAATTCAATATCAATTTTTGACCCTAATTATTAGTTTAAATATTTTAAAAATACATACTATGATTAAGTTTAAAATGAGGGTTTGTATGTAAAATGCACAGGTGTGAAAATTAATTTTAAAATTATATATGATTATAATTAATAGTTTTAATTTCATAATTAGAATTAGTAGTTAAAACTTATATAATAAATATCATTTTCATTTTATTCTTAATGAATTGATTACCTAGGTAAAAAAAAATATAAAAGTTACTATAGTAAGAAAATATTGAAAAATTTAACAAACTTAATTAAAAACGAATAAATTAGTAAAAAAATGTGTTTATTTTATGTGGTGGAAGTGTTTCTCAAGGAATAATTCATTCTCTCAATTTTGAACTATTTTTTATGAACATGTGGTAAGAGTGGCCTCCCAATTTTGAATACATTTTGGTATTTAAAAAAAATGCATCCACTCCTCAATTATAAAAAATAACTCACACCATAACATATTAAAATGTATAATTTGCTTTGTCTTGACCATCCCATAATAAATTAACTTCACAAAACCATTAATCTATTCCTAGATGTAGAAACCCAAACTCCACTAACGCAAAGCTGGTTCTAGATTCATTACATTAGAATAAGGAACAAGAATCACATCATGAACGACTTAAGAGTTTAGTAATCTTGGTAAATAAGATATATAGACGAGTCATGATATATTTTTGAAAATAAATTACTAGATAATTTATTTATAATAAAATTATTCCATTTATAATATCCTTTTATAGTTTTTTTAAAAATTGGTGCCTCAGTCAAAGACCAAGGCACAATTTATTGATCAAAAAAGGAATGAAATTACAAAAGTCTAAAAGATGGAACCTTATTACAGTCCTTATGAAAAAAGGAAGCGAGTCGTCAGTTAAATCATCCAACCAGGTAACATCCAGGTTGACCCCCTTATTGGCGAGACTATCGGCCACCATGTTCTCTTCACGGAAAACATGTGTGGAAATGTAGTTGAGATCCATAAGCGAAACAAGACATTTCATCCATCGAGAGGTGAGTGGCCACGCAAGGTGCACCACTCTTTTCCAGATAGCTTGAACAATAGTGGTTGAATCACATTCAATCCACAGTGTGTTCCAACCCTTCTGTTTTATAAAATCCACCGCATGAATCACTCCCAACATTTCTGCTTCCAAAGCTGAGGCCGCACCACACCCACCAAAGAAGCAAGAAAGCCATCTACCAAGAATGAATCTGAAGATGGCACCGCAAACTGCTGGACCCGGATTTCCTCAAGAGGCTCCTCAACATTCACTTTGATCCATCCTAGAAGCGGAGCTTTCTAGAAGACCACAAAGGTGCATCGAGGTTGCTTATAAGATCCCTCATTCCGGAGAGGTCGAAGGATCTCAAAGTCACCAACAGAGTAGTCACAATGATCTTTTTGAAGAGTGGAAAAATCTTTAATGGAAATGAGAATATGCCTTTTACCTACATTGAGACTGAATACGCAATTATTATGAATAAAATTATTTCTATCATACCAGATCCCATGCATAAGTTTCACCACCGTAGTCAGAAAGAGATTTTTGGCTTTCTTAGAAAAGTCCCAATTTACACAGAGCTGCAATTGAGAGCTGATATTATCGGGAAAATACCATCTACAACCCAAAAGATCAAGAGTGTAATTCCAAAGAGCTGTAGTAGTAGCAAAATACAAGAACAAATGATTAGCATCCTCATGGTGTTGATTGCATAGATGACATCTCGAACAAAGAGGAATCCCAAATGATTGAAGACACACATCTGTTGGGACCCTATTATGTGCGATACACCAAATATGAGTATGGCTCGAGTTCTTAATACAAGGTTTGTTAAAAGCTTTCATCCAAACAAAATTAGAGACAGAATTGGTGAAATTGTTTTTGTAGAAGCTCTTGGAATCAAGGAATTCATTAAAGGCAGGTTCCCAAATGAGGAAATCATCCATGTTATTAAAAGAATAATTATCAACAATGTGACTGATTTGATTTGGAAGGGATATGTTATGGGAGTTAACCACATCCCTAATAGTGGATTTGGTGTTTCAAGGAGTATTGGAGGAAGTCAGAATGGAGATTAGAGGGACACCAGTCCAGCTTTCCATCCAGAAATTCAAATTGGAATTCGCACCAACCATCTATCTAGAGTATTTCATGATGTTAGGGAAAGAAAGAAGAATGGATGGCCAGATAGAAGAATAAATGTAACCCAAGTTTCCATTTCGAAGCCTGGTAACAAATCTTTTCTTGAGGAATTCCAAGGAGTCAGAGCTGTTATGGATCAGATTCCAAGTTAACTTAGCTAGAAGAGATTCATTGAAAAGTTCGAGATTATTAATACCAAGGCCACCTTTGTCCATGGATTTACAGCAAGTGTCCCAAGGTATGGTGACAAGTTTCCTTTCAACCGTAATACTAGACCAATCAAAATTGTTATTGCAAACATTGATTTTCTTGAGAAAACTGGCATGCCACTTATAAACCATCATCGAGTAGACCATTTTGGAAACAATGATAGACTTAACAAGACAAACCCTGCCAGCCATCGAAATAGATTTACCATTCCAAGATGAATGTTGTTTGATGATTTGATCCAAAATGCTGTGGAAATAGCTGGATTTATGTCTTCCCTAGAAGATAGTAACACCCAGGTAAGTAAAGGGGAAAGATCCTTCTTTGATACCTAAATAATTAATAATGTGGATTTTTCTGTTGGGGGAAAAGTTCTTTCCAAAGAAAACAAAAGATTTTCACCAACTAATAATAGAAAACACCAGACATATAATCAATATACTGAAAATGAAATGAACATAGAGATAATGTTATAGTGAAAAACTCATAGAAAAAATAAGTGATCTCTTAATGAATGAAATTATTAATTCTTGGTCTCCATGGTATCAGGAATCATGATATCTCTACTGTCATGACCTTTCACAAGATGGTTTAAAACTACAAGAAAAAGCCAATGTTATTCTAGCTTAACTTGTATGTATCATGAGACCTTTAGATTCATTAAGAATATATATAATGCTACTCCCCACACAATAATATATGTTAAAATCATTTCTTATATATCAAAATTTTAATTTAATTCATAGATAATATTCTTTATCATCAAATATCTCTATTGATTAAGGAATAAAGATTTATCAATATTTTCCCAGTCAATCAAATAACATTAAATGTACAAAAATATTATTATAAATGAGATATATTGTAATAATTAAGCATATATGTGATAAATAATATATAGAATTCAGGGAAATATAATTTATTATGATCATATGAAAGTGAATATTTAATGGGGAATTTAAGGATTACAAAAATGAGTCAAGGAAGTGAATGTAAATACAATGCATGGTAAAGATAATCCTAAACCATCCAGAGCAAGGGTATGGATGTATCAATATATCATATCCCCAGTAGAGTATATGTAAATTAATTCATTATTATTTTTTATGAAAATAAAAACCATACCAATATCTTAAAAAACATTCTTGAGGAAAATATCCCATTCATTTCGAAAATACATTGAAAACTATTTCATTGAAAAACACTTTTAAAAACATTTTATTTAAAAAATTTATTATAATGATTTAACGAAATATTCAATGAAATAATAGTCAGGATGCTGGGTAATTCAACACATGAATTAAATGTAAATTTTTTTTTTGTTTTTTAACTATAAAAAGGTTATGAATGTTCCATGTTTGGAAATGATATGAAGATTCCTTTTACATTCTTAATACTATCAAAAGTGGCATTATTTTTTAAGATGATGTAAAATTCAATTGGAATTTTTTTTCTTAGTGAATAAAAATGGGTATAATATCCATTAATAATTTTTCTAAAATATTATATCATTTTTAGATCATTTTTAGAAAATATGGTTTTGGAAGAAAATAGATTTCCAACTAAAGAGTGAAATGAAGTCAGATTTTTAAGAAAATATTATGTCAATTAATTTAAGTATCAAAGAGTGTAAATAGTAATATTAATTTATGGTATCATAAATAACCTAAGGATAAAGTAATAAAATTGGTTTATTAAGTAAATTATCAAAATATTTTATTTAATTGAAATTCAAGAATAAACAATATTGATTAAAATGAGGTTGTGAAATAAACTTTTATAATTACTTTAATTTTCATGTGATAATTATTAAATAAATAGATTATGTTTATCAATAATAAATACACATAAAAAAGTATAAATAAAAATATTTATAGTTTGAAGTAATTAAACATATAATTTTAGAATATCAAGGAAAATGAAGGAGAGTTGATTTCATGATGAAGTTGCTAGGGAGGAGCAGTTCCACATAGTTAGTCTTGGTTGTACGTAATATTTGAAGCCTACGAGCAATTAATTCCTCTATGTCCTATGGGCCATGTAATACTTTCTCCTACATGATTTTTAGGGTTCCACCTCACCCCTTTAAAGGTGGATTATCAAAATCAATAAAAAATGAAGGCCTTCGGGCCATTGGATGGAACATAATCCAATGTAAAGAAATTGAGTTATGAAATTGTTTACTTCTTGCTAAATTTTTATTCACATCCTATAGAAGAAATAAATCAAATTTAAACTTCAAATACCATGAATAATGACTTATTCCTTATATTACACGTCCTAAGGGTATTATATACTCAAAATAAATAAAATTTGTTTTATAACATTATAATATTCTGCAATGAAATGAAATTGAGATAAAATACCTTACATTATGATTAATTTTTGATGAACAAGATTTATAATATTTTATAGTTGTTTTAACATGTTATTAACTTATTATATAACTATATTAATATTTATTTTATTATATATGATCCTTTTATTATATCCTATCACATTTATGTTAATAATATTTCATTATGTTCATCATTTTGGGTGTTAATTGTCTAGTTTTCTGATGTGTGTTTCATCATGAAAGATAATATTATTTCATATATTATATAGTTATATCCCATTAATATTTATAATAATGACATAAATATCATATTTTTCATCAATTTTACTTTTAAAACCAATCATCAATGATGGTTATGAAAAATTATGTACGTCACAGTTATGAAGACGGTAGGCCATTGGTATGCTTGAGTTACATTTCCATTAATCAATGGTATTTATGGAAAGAAGGTATGTAATATATTAAAATTCCACATTTATCATAATACCTTATTATATACTTATATATCATCAATTTTTTGTGGTAATGAAGAGAGAGTCACATTGCTTCTTGAAGGCGGTAGTCCCCACGTACTTAAACAATGTTACCTTCATTACTTGAGTGAAATGAAATGAATGAAAATTATATATATTATGTTTCCAGAATGATAAATTTGTCATTAATATCATTATTATGTCATTTATATTACATATATTTATTATATTTATATTTATAACCTTCAATGTGAAGTGTTAGTGAAAGACGAATAACATTGCTTCATGATGTGGTAGTCCTCCACACACACGAGCGAGATCGTAGTATCTCATACAGAATTAATGTTAGAAATATATTTATATATGTTATATATTGACTCTATATGAATAAATATGTTACATATATCTTATACATACATTATATCCATCATCATACACATTCTTGAGAGCTGGAAGTGGAAAAAAGAACCACATTGGTTCACGAAGTGATAATCTGATATACACATGAATGATGATTTTGCAACACATTTGAGGGAGTAGGATACTGTTCTAGGTTATAAAATTATTATTAAACCATACTAGTATATTTATTATATTGAAGTAATTATATCATCAGGGTTTAATAAAAATTAATGGAGGTAAGAAGCATGTTTAAGAACATTATGTCTTCTTCAGACATCATCCATATGTTTGAACTAAAGCCTTACTAGATTAGATTCATTCCAAAAATAAGGCTAATAGTATTATTGGATATATGTTAAAAATATATTTTGGAATATATTTTCTGAACCAAATTGTTTTGAAAAAAATTGAGTGATCCAAATTTTTTCATATGCAATAAGGTAAAAAAATGGACAATTAACAAACTTAATTGGTTGAATGGTATAAATATTTCCAAAAAATATTTTTTAGAAATGTTTATAGGTAATTTAAAAATATCTTTTTAGTTTAATTCCCTCGTAAACCAATTTTTACATTAATTATAATAAATAATTTTTATTTCATTGACTACTCATATTGCACAAAACTAAGATTAAATTATAATAAATTATAAATTATATTGATTCCAAATATTGTATCCTTTTTTGAAAATTCAATAAAAATAATTATAAAATATTAATTTAAAATTAATCCAGATATGTGATGAGAAAGTGTGTTTTTAAATTGAAAATTTTCAAAGGTGTACAATGTTTTTATATCTAAATTAAATATAAATATTATTAGAATTAAATAAATAATATTAATTGATATATAAATTATCTAATTTTATATTAAATCCAATTAAAAATAAAAGTTAACATTATAAATAATTTAAATTAAATGACAAATTTCAATTATAAATTTGTATTGTTCACTATTCATAAAAAATGAACCTTATCAAAAAATACCAAACAAATCACCCAAAGATATTTTTGATAATATTATTTATAAGGTGACATTTAATTATAAATATATATTTTCTAGAAGTGGTAGAAATTAATTTTAAAATATGTTTTTAATGTTTGAAAAAATCATCTTTAGAAAAATGAATAATATAATAGAAATTTTTTCTTATAAATCATCATTATTATATTAATAATAAAAAGATAATTATAAAACATATGTAAAATATATATTTTCATGATTGATTTAATAAGATTTATACCCTCTATTAAAATTAATCGGTGTTATCATTCAAATTAAATAATAATATTAATACTATATTTTTTTTGTAGAACTTAGCCTTGTGTATAATGAAAACTATCACGGAGAATCATTTTTGTGTGTATCACAAGAAATCAATGAATATAAATTTATTCTAAAAGAAATATATTTTAATTTATAAGAGTGTTATATTCTCTTATAATAAAGGAATATCATGTCCTATACACTATTTAATAAAAATGTTTTCTTTATAATTTCAGGGTGTTAATTTTACACACCTTAATTAAATTTATCCTCACAATTTAAAATTCATTTCAGTAATAAAGTGTTATATATTTTACAACAAATTTATTGAAAAACCCACATTGTAAAATGGATAATAAAAAATCATCTTAATAAAAGAGAAAATTGATGTAAAAGGTTCATTACACATAACTCAGTTTCTACATAAGAGAATATTAGTAGAATGGGATGATAATGACATTGAGGAAAAAAATAAATAAATACAGATTATTTGAGGTTATTTATAAAAAAAGTCTAATAATTAATGGAATGTTAAGGGACTAAAAACAATAAATATATGATTATTTAAAATACCATATGATTCCTCAGATGTTAATATAATAGGAGACCAATTTTATTTCAAGATATTTTTACTATAGTTGGGGAATTATTTTACTTTCTGGGAATATAAGGAAGTATACTCACCTAATACATTTATATTTCATAAAAACAATTTAAACCTTTGTATTTTCTTTGATGCATTACCAATTCATCCCTAACCCCATGAAATAAATATCAAAAAATGATTTTTATGCCTTAATCTCTAA
Source organism: Viscum album (assembly GCA_963277665.1). Taxonomy (NCBI): domain Eukaryota; kingdom Viridiplantae; phylum Streptophyta; class Magnoliopsida; order Santalales; family Viscaceae; genus Viscum; species Viscum album. The sequence continues at coordinate 689,463,457 of OY728148.1, forward strand.
AAACCACTTTTAACAGATCATAAGATCCAAAAAATGCGAGATACGTCTTACCATATTTCTCTAACTATTTTCTAAAACCAATATAGTCAGTACAATTTAGATAATATAATAAATTAATATCTAAACTATAAAAGAACCTCTATTGGTTCATCATTAATATTTAATTTTATTTTTATCTAAAAATAATGACATATTAAACCGGACAACACATAGGTCAGTGGTTGGCGTTAAGCCCTTATCGTCCTTCAATCATGGGTTCAAGCCATGTGAGTATTCATGTTGCAATTTGTTTTCACCCAGAATGTAGGTTATCCTTTTTCAAAATAATATTAATAAAATTCACTTAATGTTCCCAAAAAGCCATGATTGACATCATTAATGAAAAGTTAATCATTAAAAAAAAATTCTATGGTTTTTAATACAGTTTATTTTCTTTGACCAAGTCAAATAATATTATATAAATATTATAACCATGAAATTAATTAACAAATTAACCCTAATTTCCATCAATACCTTTAATATAAATAAAATTTAATGGAATTATTCCTAAAATAATTTTTTTTACTAAAACACTTGCAAATCAAATGGGTTGTATTGCCATAATTTTTCCCAAAATATCCTTAATCATGATATCTTCCCACCACATAAATTTTAAAAGGGTATTCATAAGACTAGGAATTTATGATCAACCATGAACTCATTAACCCTTGTTGGTATCCATAACTCTTTAGTTAATGAATACATATGTGATTTGAAAATTTAACAAAACCATTATATATTTCAAAATTCATACACCAAGATACAGTTAGTAAAAATACTTCTAAAATTTAATTATTGAATCCAAACACACAAATATTTCATGTCTTCAATTTGAAAACAGGTCCTTCTTTGGTCATTAATTTTACATTTGTCATTTATTTTTATCATCAATTTAAATACTTAACAATTTTTTGTTAATAAAATTTTAATTATCCTAAAAACATATCCCCTAGGTGATTCAAACAAGATACATAACATGTTAATTGTTATGCACAAGGTGATGACCAGGGCATGCCCAATGTTCCGATTTGGAATTTTTTACACCTATGTTTATCTTCTCTAGAACCACATCCCATTGTAGTATCCCAACAAAGATATATTACAATTTAAAACCACATAATATCCAACAACCAAAACTTTAGGATTCTCTTATTCTATTCTTCTCCCCAAATTCTATCATAGAGTTATTTTACATAATCTATGATTTTTTAAATATATTTACCAATTTTTCTACCCAAATTCATTTAATAACAACTATAGTGTCCTAGAATGTGGTTACCCAAAGCCAATTCCAGCTTTATTACATTGGAATAAGAAACTAGGATTCACATCCAAAAGAATTGAATAATTTAGTATTCTTGATAAAAGATATACATACATGAGTCTTAAATTGATTTGAATAAAATGAATATAATTATTTTCTAGAATAAAATTATTTAATTTATAGTATCTTGAAATATTAAAAATAGTTCACTTCATGGATTCTTGTGAAAGGAAACAAAATAAGGGTGATGTCAAATGCTTAGTAATGGTTAAGTACAATTGAAGCTATCATGAATGAAAAAGCATTATTAACAAGGAAATGAAAATAACTGAAAAAATACATCTAAATAACTAGATAAGACATAATGAATATAGAAGGGTAAATAATTGAGAACACAATTAGTTTTAAAAAATTGGAAAAATAATAATCAATAGATAAAGGCGAATAACTGAAAACACATGACATTTAATCAATAACCAAGAAATTAAATGCATCCAGAGACAATATCATATTAAAAATGTTATGGTTAATAAAAAATGATCTCCTAATGACGCAAATTATTAATTATAAGACTCCATGATCTCAGAAATCATGATAAATCATCCGTAAAAACCTTTCATAAGATGGTTTTAAAAGACTGGTAGAAAACCCTTTAATGCTATCTTAAATTTTTTTCCCAGGAGACCTTTTAATACATCAATAGAATATACAATGTCATCCCCTATCACCATAGGTCCATAGAAATACTCATATATCTAATAATGGATTTAATTCAAAAAAGTTTGTGTTATCATCAAATATCCATATTGGGTAATGAATTTGGATTAATTGTTATTCCCTTAGTGAATTAAATAACATTCAATGTAAAACATCGTATGTAGAAATGAGATATGATTTATGAAACATGTATATAAATGATAAATAATATGGACAATTAAGGGAAATTTAATGACCATTTACTATAGGGAAATGAATATTTTAAGGGGATGTTAATGACAACAAATATGAATCATGGAAGTAAATTTCAATAATATCCATGGGAGAAATAATACTAAATGATCTAGAGGAAGTGTAAGAATGGTATCTATACAAAATATCCCTAGAATAGTATAAGTAAATTACTATTTGATCGTTGATAAATATAAATACAATAAAAATAACATTGAGGAAAATTTCCACTTCATTTTAAAAAGTATTTTGAAAACCATTTCATTGAAAATCACTTTTTAAAAAAAATTCACGAGAAATATATTTCTAAACAAGAAAAAGAATATTAAAAGAAATGAAAATCACTATTATAGGAGATTAAATAAATGCCTTATAATTTCAAAAGATCATTTCTTTTTCATTGTAATAAGGATTGGATGGTTTTTTATTCGGAAATTGATAAGAGGGTTCCTTTCACATTTTTGGTTAATTCAAATAGGTAATATTTTGAAAACAAAAAAATATTCCTATGTGTTTTTAAATAATAATAATTGTAAAAAAATATGTAATAAATTTTTTTAAAAGGGGTTAAATTTTATTGAAAACATTTTTACAAGAAATGTTTTTTGAAGAAAAAAAATTTCCAATTGAAGAGACAAATGAAGCCAGAATTTATAAAAAACATTTTCTGAATTAATTTAAATGACAAAGAGGGGCAAATGTTACTATTACATGATAATATCATTAATAAACAATGGAGAGTTAAACAAAATGGGTTTATTCATGAAATGCTAAAATAATTTATTTTAAATGATATTGAAGAATAAAAAATCTTGATTAGAATGCGATTGTGAAATAGCCCTTTAGAATGATTAAAATGTTGAAGTAAGAATTATAAAATGAAATTATGAATTTTATCAACTATATAACCATATATAATATTTGTAAATAAAAAATAGATATTTAGAAGTTATCATGCACCTAATCTATTAATATCAAAGACAACGAATGAGTGATATAACCTAATGAAAAGAAATTTCTTTATGAAATAATATTCCACTTTGTACCTTTCAATTGAAATACCATTAGATTAAATAATTAAAATTGAAACTTAAAATACATTTAATAATTATTTATTAATAATATTTTATGGAAAATGGTTATTATATACAACAAATAAATGAAATATGATGAATAACTTTACAATATTCTTCAGTGAAATGATATTGAGAAGAAATCTATTTCCTTACGCTTCCTTTTGGTTGAATGTGATAAAAAATCCACTATAGTGATTTTTAACATGCTATTAAATTATTAAATACCTATATCAATATTATAATATCATATATATACCTTTTATAACATCTTATCACCTATCAATTAATACACTTTCAATAGTTTAATCATTTTATTTGTTAAATTCCTTGTTTTCTCAAGCTTGTTTCATCATGAATGATCATGTTATTGAACATATTATATATTAAATAATCTATAGAATAAAAATAATTCAGTAATTATCATATTTTTACATAAATTTTAATTTTAAAACAAATCATGTATAATGATGATGAATAATGATGTACATTACGATCACAGAGATGGTAGGTCTTACATACTCATAAGTAACATTTCTATTTCTCAATGATCATTATAGGAAAGTGGTAAGTAATATTTAACATTTATCCAAAGAAAATAATATGATATACACAATTTAAAAAATATACATACAAATATATATATATATATCATCAAGGTGGGTTGGTGATGAAAATTGAGTCACATTGCTTTGTGAAGGTGGTAGTCCAGAGGTACCCGAACGATGTTATTTTCCTTATATGAGTGAACTGAAATGATTGAAAATGAAATATATTATCCTTAAAAATTTATAGATAAGAAATTAATATAATATTTATTTTATTTATATCATCTATAATTATTTACTTTTTCTTTATCACCATCCATCTGAAGTGTTAGTGAAAGATTAATTACATTACTTCATGAAGAAGCAGTCTGCCATAGACACTAGAGATGTTATCGTATCTCCTATAGAATGAAAAAATATATATATTGTGACTATAAATGTATAAATATGTTATAAATTTCATTTATATACTTTATATTCTTCGTCAAAGTAATCCTTCAGAGGTTGAATGAAAAAAATAAATGACCTCGGTTTGCGAGGTGGTAGTCCGCCATACACACAAATGATGTTGTTTAACCCATTTGATGGAACTGGAGATGGTTTTAGGTCAAGAAATTATTATAAAAAATCCTATTATTTTAATTATAATGACTTTACTATATCATAATAGTTTAATAAATAATTTTCTAGGTGTATAAATAAATAAAATAAATACACTTATTGAAGCATGTTACCACTTCCAAGGTTTCCCCCCATTGGTTAACACTAAATCCTTCCTAGGATGAATTTATTCAAAAAATAAGGCTTCAATGATGATTATAGAGATGTTGGGATTTTATTTTTAAGGTAATTTCCAAACTAAATAGGTGTTAATTTTTGACGATGAGAGGGGAGGGGTTTCCTTTTATATGTTGGTGAGAGGACACAATTAGAATTTTTTAAAAGAATTGTGTGCTCCAACATTTTACATATCTAATGGGGGACCAAAATTAACCATTATAAAATATTAGAGGTTTTAAGGTTCAAATAATTCAACAAAATAGTTGTTAGAAATGTTCTTAGGTATATTTTTCCCTTATCCTTTTAGTTTATCCCCAAGTATATCTATTTTTACCTTAATTGTGGTTATTAATTTTTACTAGATTCACTATTCATTTCGGCCAAAACATACATTGATGTTATTATAAAATGTTAAAAAATCTCAATAAAAATATAAAATCCAATATTCAATATTTAATTCATAAAAGTGAAAAAATATAATTTAAAATTAATCCCACAGACATGAAGCGAAAGAGGAATTTTAATTTCAAAATCTTCCAATGTTTACAAAGTTTTTATATCAAAATTCAAAATGAAAATTAATTCAATAAACTAAATTAGAGAAATTTATATGAAATTTATCAAATGATTCATTAAATCCAATTCAAAATATAATTTATCATTGTAAATAATATAAATGAAAGTGTGGTTTTTAATTACAATTCCATATTTTTTACTATTCATTAAAAAAGAAACATATAATAAAAATCAAAATAAAAAACACCCTAAGATAATTTAGATTTTATCATTTCAAAAATGATATTTTTTTTCTTATACAGGAAATAAAATTAGTAAAATTTTATTTTAAATTATGTATGTAAAGCGCGACTAATATAACATTCAAAGAGAACACACTTTTTTAGAAAAAATTTATTTTTATTTTAAAAGACTGTAATTTTTTATTATAAATAGATAATTAATAAACATGTGTAACCTATATATTTTCATATGTTATATAATCCTATTTATACCCCCCATTCCAATGGCTAGATAATAACTATCATATTAAATAATTATATTAATAGTATATTTTTGTTTGGTAAAACTCGGTATTGCATGTAACACAACCTATAAAAGTAACTCATTGTTGCGTGTACTGTAAGCTATCAACGAAATTGAATTTATTATAATATAAATATATTTTATTATATTGTGGTCTTATATTATCTTCTAATATTGGTGTCACATATTCTATTGAATAATATATTATTCTTTTAGAATATTTGGGTGTTACACGAGAAGCCATAGTTTTAATATAAATCCAACATAGGAAGGGTTTTTGTGATGAAATAATGAGGATACACAAATAAGAGACAATGTTCATCAATGAGTGTTTTTGTTTTATTTCTCTCTCAACCTCCATCAATTATTATTATAAAATGTTGATATAATAAAATCATTATATTCCATATACTAATATATTTTTTTGATACTAGAATGACCAAAATACATCTCCACTTACATTAAATGGGTTAGACAATCAACATTCATGTGTTTGGTGAACTACCACCTTACAAACCGATGTCATTTTTTTTTCTATTACCACATCTCACTGTTAGTTAAGTTGAATTATATAAATTATATATATGATATTTATAATATTATTATACATATTTAGTGGTTGTATTATATATACATTTTTTCCATTCCATTCCTATACAGTATATGATATCATTTCTCGTGTGTACAACAGACTACCACATTGGGAAGCGATGAGATTTTTTTCATTAATGATTTAAATGGAAGATAATAAGAATGTGTATAATAAATATATATTATATACATGAAATAATTATCATATTCATGACATATTTACCATTCTAAAAATATAACATATCATTTTATTTGTTAGATGTTTTCACCCACGTAAACATGATGACGTCGTTTGTTTATGTGAGGACTATCACCTACACGAATCGATGTATCTCTATTTTTAACACCACCCAAAATGAATGATATGTATAAGTATATTAAAATAATTAATATGGTTTTTATGATATTATGATCATTTATGAATGATATGATATTATTTTCATACTTTCTGTAATAATCGTTAAAAAATGGAAACATTACACAAGAATTCGTATAACCGGTCATCTCTATGATTGTAACATACTTCGTTTCTCAAGTCTATATAAAATAATTGGTATAAAAACATTGAATTATGAATAAATATTATTATTATTCCATGATTATTATTTTGGATCTAAATAAGTAATTATCGGAATAATATGACTAAAACATAAAAAATGAAAACATATTTGAAAAACAAAGAGGATATTTTACAAAAAATAAAATTAAAATGGAATTATTAGTAAATAGTTAATAAAAGGTAATAAGAAAATAATATATGGTATGAAATGAAATATCCAAACATTTATATGATGTTAAAAACCGTTTAATTTTATGTTTAATTATTCAATTTTGAAATAATGTGAATGCCTAGTGAGGCTATAGAGGAAACATGGGTTTCATGGTCTTATTTGTAGCCCAAAGCCCAGATTTTGGAAAAGGATGTTGAGCCTCATGGTTAGTAGAAAATGTGCATCCTATGATGAATGGTTTCATGAAACCATGTAGGGTAGTTCAACCCACTATTACAGGATTAAATGTTTGATGAAATAATGTAACCATGGTTTAATGCTCATATAGGGTTACTTTAGGGTTTAGGAGAGAGAAACACATGGTCAGAGCATAATTTGTATAACTATGTTTCATGACAGTATGTGGGGGTTTTAGTGATTGTTAAGGAAACATGGTTGGTGTATTCTTTGGATAACCATGCATACATATTGTGAAACCTAGTATATTGAGGATAAGTGACCATTTTTTCATCAAGGATTAAATCATTAAACCCTCATCTTATTTTCTTAATTTCCTCTATCCCTTTATTTCATACTTTAATTACAGATATTATTCAAGCCAAAATGGGGGAAATGGTGGAATTAATCCTTTTGAACACTAATTTAAGCAATATTAGTATCATTAGATCCATATAGGTGAGTTCTTTATTCCTCTTATGCCTTTCATCATACAACTTTCTCTCAATGGAGTTATTTTTTACAGGATCTTATGTCATATTTTCATGGAATTCATTTGTTTTTCAATTTTATCACGATCTAGAAAAAAATCATAGATTGAGACTAGATGATTGTTCCTCTACCATGCTGTAGCAGGTGGTATATACATTTTCCTTTTATGTCTTGTTGTTTATATCTTGTTGCTATTATGACACCGTTTGGGGTTTCAGGGTGATTCTATCAAAATTATTTAAAACAAGGTTAAATTAATAAAAAAATGTTTTATACATTCCATGAAATATTTTATCAAGGACGGACATTTTCAACCTCATCCTAAACCACCCATGGGGTGTTTTCTACCCTTTTTATAACATTTATTCCACCATATAATGTGATGATATTTCCTTGTATAATTGATAATTTAGTGTGGTATTAAAATGAATTGTTAATGGTTATGAAAACCGTATAAAACCATTTAATTATACATGAATGGTATGATTTTGGTAATCCATAGGCATCTATATTTTTATAACGGGATTAATGAATTTTTTAAATGAATGGTAAGAGAAATATTGAATGAATTGGTTAGGATTCCTTAGGAATTTATACTTCTTGGATCTAATGAAACATTAGAATTCCATGGAAACTTCTACTCATTAGATCATGTGGACCTAAATGCTCCGATTACTCGACAATTTTACTCCATGTACTAATTTTTATTAGTTTTCTTGATATATTTTCATTCCTGGGACATTTCTACTCCTTAGATATGACCAATTAAGATATCTTGTGCATTACTTATCGTTGTATCTTGGATACATGAGACACTTAGATACCTTGGAAATTCTTACTCCAAATATTTAGTTTAATTAATATACTAGTCCATTTATTATTCCTTGCACATTTATTCTCATTGGATCTGACAATTTAGTATTCTTGGGATATTTCAACTCGTTATAACCCATTTAGGGGTGTGGAATAGTTTATATGGTTTGTTTGGACATTACTACTCCTTGGCCACTAGGCTACATAGGCGTGATTCTTAATTATATGGAATAAGGCATTATTTATGATTTATATGATTTACAGATAACTTTGAGATTTAGTTTCTGAATCACAGTGAGTCTTTATAGACTTGATAACATCACTTGTACTATTTTACTTGCACCACTATTATAATTGTTAACTACTTTAGTTTTTATACATAGAAAAGACATGTTATAAAAATATTGGTGGTGGCCTTCTTAAAGTTATCTGACACTTTGTTTGGGCTTCTATTTTTTATCTAGAGAGACATAATAGATGAATGTAGGGATGGGTAAAATCATTATCTTACTGATCCTTGATTGATTACTATTAAGAAGAAGGTGATTCCATGATAAGGTTATGTCTTGTGATTCCATATGATATAGTTTATTCAGGTCTTTTTTTTACTTTTGATAAATTTATTCTCCTAGATTCCAAATACAATGTATTAACATCATTTTTTATAGAATTAAATTATCAGCATTATATATGAAATATTTGGATGAGTTTACATAGTTATTTATATTATTGTTTTTATTCTTACATTGAAAATATATTTCATATGCTTCGGCTATTATTGAAAATGATTACTATCAGTATGATACAATCTTATATGAGGGAATAATATACCAAAGACACACCCATATCCCCCATTTGTAATCATAATTATCTGGTGTATGGGGAGTTGCGTTGGAGGCAATGTGGCCAACACGGTTCGATTACTATTGAGGGAACTGCATGTGAGATTTTACAAGGTGGTATCAGAGCCTTTTTCATTCATTCTATTTTGTACATTAATATTATGGGATGGTTGAAGGAATTAATTGGAAGATTGTTTTAAATTAGTAATCAGGTGTACTTAAAAGTAGGTACACCATGTAGATTAATAATCCAAATTGCATTATATAGGACAAGTGGTTCTACATTGTTCTGATTATAATTGATTTCATTTTTCTATTGGGTGTCGTACATGATTCTTGATGTTACTTATGCTTATAGTTTTTTTCCTTGGAATATTATGGAAAGGGAGTGTTTAATCATGGATCATGATAGGTGCATCATGATTTTATATGTCATTAATTATTCCATTCCTTTTTTTTTATTTTTTAAATACATTACATAAAACATTTTTGGTTGATTTTATTTCTAATTCCATGGAATTGAGATTACATTTGATGCCGAGACGTGATAGATAAATGGTTTTGATTGAATGGACAACACACATCAATTTATATGTTATATGGGACATTATAAATTGAAAGTGTTGATCTGTATAATATAAAATTTTTATAAAATTACAATATAAATGAGAATTAATTTCAAATGGAATTTGAATATTAAATAAATTATTTCGATTAAAAAGGGTTTCCAATTGAAATTTGGTGGGTTTTCTAAGCTATAAATTGGAATTAAAAGGGTTTATACAGGAAACCTTGACTTCTAATATATATCTTAGCGATGACCCGACCCTGGTAGTGTGTACTCAAAATTATCTCATGCTTTCTTATAAATTATATGATTCCCAAACATAGCTTTAAGAGGAATTTTAGGGGTTTGAATCATGATTAGGAAGGATTTCTCCTATCAAATATATATATTTGTACTTCTATTTTTATCAAACCCTTATAGAGAATTGAACATGGAATTTGTATAGATATTCCACCAAGATGGCCTCTAATCATATTCCAAGAGGGTGAAAGTGACCATGCACTAAAGGTTATGGGATCTTAGGCACCCACAAAACCTCTAGTAGTGCCAATTATATAACAACTAGTTATACCAAATATGGGGATTGATGCTTAGTTTTTAGAGTGTTTTCTACATTTGTTGTAGATCAATCATGGAGCACCAAAACCTTACTCGTCTATGGTTGAGGGGATGCTTTTGTTTCAGTAGCATCATCCACACAAATTTTCAAAAGATGGAGGTCCACAGGATGTAGATTCATTGAAAATTCCATACTAATCTGTTTCAATAATTTTGAGATGCATCCATAGGTAGGGTTAATCAAACAATTTATATGTTAAATGATTCCACCAGGAGATTGTGGGAAAAGATTACTCTAATGGATCATCATCAGGATATGGCTTGGAGGGATTTACAAATGGCCTCATGTGATTACTTTTATTCTGATATTATGAGGGACGATAGATCTATAGAGTTTAACATCTAGAGAAGGGTGACTTATAAGTCATGGAATAATAATACCATTTTAAAGAGCTATAACATTTCACATCTATTATGTTAGGTTATAATTTATCAAATTCTAGAAAATTTGAAGATGGTCTCATGTATGATATCTAATCATATGTAAATTTTTTTAATCCCTATACAATGATATAAATAATTAATTATGAATTGATTACTCAAAGTAACCTGAGTGAATATGGGGGTGTAGAGAAAGGTATATCATCATCTCAACCTAGTGGCTCCATGTTAGGAGGTAGGAAGAGAAACTTCGAGGAATCTCATGGGAGTACTATCTAGTGAATTACATATGGAATTTCTATTCCATTTCATTAATGTGGGTGGTGGGGATATATGAGGATCTAGCGTGAAAGAGAACTAGTGGATTGTCGAGCATATGGTAGGATGGTTAACCAATAGTGATTTATTAGGAATTTTCCATTAGCATCCTATGAGAGAGGGTATACATTGACTCCATTTTTTGGAGTGGGTTATGTAGTGTCTCATTTTATAGGGAGCTGAGCTGTGACTGGTTGATTATGGTGAGGTGGTGGTCATAGATTGGGTAGGCAGACACCAGACTCATAGTGACTATCGAGTGGACATGGCTAGGGTAGTCTAGACATATATCAGGGTCGCAGTTCATGCCCAATATATACAGTTTTTGTTATACCAGAGGACAAGAGTGATAGACATTCTATCATGATAGGTACTGTTTTAGTATCCCTTATATTATTATTTTCACTTATTTATATATGTTATTCTTATAGCTTTATTTAGGCACCTATTGTGGAGATCCATGGGATTTATTTTCAGTTTTCCAGTGGCGTGATGATAGTTGATCAACTATTATGGATTCGATCCGAGAGTGTAAGACAATGTTGGGATATAACCTTATGATAAGTGGGTTTCAAATTATGTGGGACCTCTTTTCCTTTATATTATAGGGTTTGACATTATTCTAATGATTGACTAGTCGGTTCACATTTATGTATACATTTATTTTTTCCACTTAAGGGATACTTTCGCATCACCCAAAGAAAGGGTTTTATTTAAAACATTGAATGGGATTTCTAGGAGACCCATGATAGACATGAAAATCATGGGTTGAGTTATATGAAATACCAATTTTCAGGAATATATTTGGACAGTCAATGATCACATCAGGGGAATGTACATGAAGTTGTTGATATTTTCATGTATGTATTCTTGGATGATTTTCTGGGATACCTTCTGAGAGAGAGGTAGAATCCTCCATTAATAGTGTTCTAAGAGTTTAACCAATATCCATTCATCCTTATAGTATGGATACTACTAAGTTGTAAGATATTAAGAGCAAACTAGTGGAATGGAAGGAAAAGTGGTTTATACCACCCATTAATATTCCATGGTGTTCGAAGATCCTTTTCCCCATGAAAGTTGATGGTAATAGTACAATTTATGTGGATTAATGATAATTTAATTATTTAATGATTAAAAATGGAATCCATTACCGTAGATTGATTATATCTTCGACTAGATATGAGGGGTTTAGTGTTTTTGATGAATGACAAAAAACTATGTTATTACCAATTGTATTTTTGAGTTTCAAACATAAATCGTAATGATTTTCATAGAATATATGATCTATATGGGTATTTATTCATGCCAATAGATATCATAAATTTTTTAATAGTATTCATTCCAGTAATTAATTTAGTTTTCCATACATATCTAGATTCATTTTTGGGTGTATTTTTGGATGATATCTTTTTGTGTTCTCACACACTACATGATCATGAAAAATATCTGAAGACATTATTAGATACATAGAGAGAGCATAATTTATATCCTAAGGTAGAGAAGTTCCACTTTTGGACGGATGAAATTCACTTCCTTGATCACATTAGATTATACAAATAAGTATCAGTTGGAAGAGAGTATTTCAGAGATATAGTTTTCTGGGTATAAACTAATATCATCTCTGATATACAATGTTTCTTGGGGCCATTGGGATTTTAATTGTGCTTCACGAAGAAAATCTCATGCCTATAATCACTACTTATTATCATGAATATTAATTGTGTAAAGTTCTCATTTTCAGATTCATGATGGAATGATTCTCAAAAGTTGGACGGGAGACTGGATTTAGTTCTTGTCTTGATTTTGCCAGAGCTGGGTAGGAGCTATATAGTATTTTGAGAAGCATCATGTATAAGGATAAGAATAGTTTGGATTATGGGGTAGAGTATTGCTATGTACATGTATTTTTAATTGAGGCAACCTAATAGGAAATTCTTGATGGGTGAACTTGAGTTAGCCCCTATAGCACATGCCTTGTTCTGTAGAAGGCACTATTTACTAAGAGAGGCTTTTATAGTTTACACATACCACAAAAGCCTCATGTAAATATTTACACAATGAGAAATGAATGTTATGCAATGAATATGGGTTTATTACCAATAGTATTTTAACATTAATCTTTATTATATTCATGAAAAGTTTAATTCATTTTTTGATGCACCAAGTGGAAGGAATCAAATATAGGAATTTCAGGTGTCCAGTATCAAGTGGATGCGGATGGCCTTATCAATATAGATACACTTGAATGATTAGGGTATTTATAGATATAATTATGTATCATATTTTCTAGTTACTTTAAATGTGATGGATATATCAAGGATGATAAATATATCAGATTCTGATGGCTTGGCCCAGTGAGAGAGCATTGAAACTAATGACACACCCTCTGGTTGTATAATTGATGGGGATGAGATCTTGTACATCCATATATGTGCTTGGGTTCCTACTGAAATCTAGGAATATTATATACATGATTAAAATGCCTCTCTATGTGTTGTTCATATTGGTATTATCAATATTTATCAAGAATTGCACAGTCAATACTGATGGTCGGGGATGAATTGAGAGATAACTTCATTCTTTACTCAGTGTGCAATCTATTAGCAAGTGAAGGTGGAATAACAATATCCAGTGGTGATTTTATAGCCATATCATATTCTTGAGGGGTAATGGGATAACATCACCCATGATTTCATGATGTGGTTTTGTAGATCACCTCTAAGAAGTGACACTGTATTGGTGATTGTTGTTATATTGACAAAGGTTTCCCATTTTCTCTAAATTTATAAGAAACCATTAGTGAATAAGCATGGAAGGCTCCACATTAATGAGATTAATCTCATCCTTTGGATTCCTTGTTATATTTTATTGAACAAATATGAACCATTCATTTCATTATTTTGGATGTGGTTGTAGAGGGCACTGGGTTCATAGTTACTGCTGAGTACATCCTATCACCCACAAACTGATGGATAGTTTGAACGTAGGATGCATGTGTTAGAGGACATGATATAATAATTATTCTTTGATTTTGGAGTTTCTTTGTAAAATAACTTACCTCTCATGGAATTATATTACAATAACATCTTCCAGGAGACCATATTGATGGATTATTATGAGTCCCTATACGACAAGACGTTCTATTCACCACTATGCTGGTTAGTGGTAGTTAAGGAAATGCTAATGTGACCTCGTATCATTAAAGATAAATCAAAATGAAATTAGGATATCTTGAGGTATATGATAATAGATCAGTATAGAAAGATTAAATACATAGATTGTCACCATTGACTACTATAGTTTGAGGTGTGGATTTTGGTTTACTTGTGTGTTTATTTTTGATTGGGGTATATAAGGATTGAAAAATAATGGAAGCTATAACTTCATTATGTCAATCCCATCATGATTCTATAAGGAGTCAAACTAATAGCCTATTATTTACAACTAATTTAGTGGTAATAGTCCATGGGTGATGTCTTCCATGTATCTCACCTTTACCAATGTCACATTGATACATCACATTTTCTTCATCCAAAGGATGTTGAGCTTGAGGTAGATGCATTCATTTAGGGGATCCTATTTTTATTATCGATCATGGAATGATGGTTCTCAGAGTCTAGTCAGTTCCATTAGTATGGGTGGTATAAAATAAATATTGTATATAGGAAAGGAAATGGGAGGAAGAGGCTAAAGTACGTGCCATGTGGCCAAAGATATTCTCAGATGATTCTTGACCACCCTAAGAAGGGAAATTCAGGGATGATTTTAATTAAGGGGTTTGATTGAAAGATCCATACTTTTCAATGTTGTAAAAAAATAAGTTTTGGATTAATTATACTTTTTAAACTAATGGGATATCCTCGTGAGTCTATAAAGGAAAAATGGTTTTTGGGGGGTTTATTTGGATACTAGAGGTTTAGTTTTCCAAAAAGTATGATGGGATAAATTTATAGAAGAAATTGTGTACCACATGCCATAGTTTTTGATAAAATAGTGTGGGATGGTTTGACCCACTTAATATTGCTAACCAGTTTGAGGAAACCATATAACTAGGGCCACACACCATTATGTGGTTGCTGTAGTTTTCAAATGAGAAAAAACAAAAGATTAGTGCATGGTTTTTCTAACTATTCTCTACAACCATACAAGAGGGTTTAGAGATAGTGAATTATGACCAGTTGGATCATGGATTGGAAAACATTGTAGCTAAATCATGTGACCATGTATTTTATGGTAAATTGAACATTTTTTATTAATGAAGATATGAATAAACCCTCATCCTCCATTATCAAAAAGTCTTAATTCTATTAAATACATTATTAAAGCCAAAATCAATGATATGGTGTAATTAATTGACAAGAACTCTGATTATAGTGCCTCCAGTATCTTCATATCCATGCTAGTGTGTTATTCATTCCTATGACACCATTAATCATACAAAATTTTCATGATAGAGTTATTTTGGTGTAGGATCTTAACTATTATATTCATGGTATTCACCCATGTTTCTAGTTTCTCTTGATCATGACTAAATCAATGGAGGAGAGTGGATGAGTGTCCCTCTACAATGTTGAGGTTGGTGGTTTATGCCTTTTGTGGTAATTTATAATTGTTTATAGAATATTTATGTTGTATTCCATACTTTCAAGGGATGACTTCTAAATTAATTGAACCATGTGTTAATTAATTAGAGAAAGTTTGAGACATACCATAAAAGCTTTTTTCAATGTTATAGGTTATTGACCTCATCATGAACCACCCATGTGGTAGTTTCTACCCATTATACCTTGTTTATTCCAACCTTGGGGTGTTATGAACTCTCCTGGTATAATTGAAAATTTAATGAGATGTTAAAGTTACTCATTAATGGTTATTAACACCTTTATAAACATATCTTTGTATATAAAAGTCATGATTTTGGTAATCACATGAATTGCATATATTTATCAAGGGATTAGTGAATTGATTAAATTAATGGACTGAGAAATGAAGAAGGATTTTTCTAGGATGCTTGAAAATTTCTACTCATTGGATCTGAAGAACCATTATGATTCATTTGGAAATTTTTTCTCATTGGATCCAATTGACCTGAACTGTTTGGATGCCTTGGAAATTTTTACTCCAAGGATCCTATTTTATAAGTTTTATTTATATGTTGGGATTCCATGAAAATTTATACTTCTTATATCCGACCAATTGGGATTCATAGGACACTAATACTACTTGGATCCTATATACCTGATAGACTTGGATTACTTAGATATTTCAACTCTAATGGTCCTTTTTAACCATTCTACTAAACCCTTTTGGATGCGTTAGACATTTCTACTCCTTCGATATCACCCTTTATGATTACTTGTAAATTTAAACTCCTCATAACCTATTTACTTGTTTAGATCTGTTTCTAAGGTTTCCATGGACATTAATACTCCTTGGACCCTATCCCACATAGACCTCCTACATGATTACCAGGAATATGCCATTTTTGAAGATTGATATGTTTCAAAGTTAACATTATGATTCTTTTAATTGATCATAGTGAGACTTGATATAATGGATAAAATCTTGTCTATAGTTTTAATTGTACACTTCTTATAATTGTAAAATGATTTAGTTTTCATAAAAAGATGGGACTTCAATATAAATCTTTGGTAGTGGCCTACTAAGTGTTATCTAACACCCTATTTGGGCCACCATTGGGTACCCAAACCATCTTCATGGATGTAGGTAGGGAAAGTGGAAAACACCCTCTTGTAAAAGCCTGATTGATTACTTATCAGTAGGAGGGGAGCATAGGACCCAAACATGGCACCTGATGTTATCTTGGATAGTTTATTTTGGTCATTATATACTTTTGAAAAATTTATTGTACTTGATTCTGATTACCATGTATAACATATATCTTACATAGAAATCCATTATTATCATTGTATATGACAATTTTGGATGATTTTTAGTTTGTTATTTATATGATTATTATTATTCTTCTTCTAATCAAATATTTTATACTCTTCTAGTATTTTCCAGTAAGAATATTATTACCGTGATACACTCTTATAGTAGGGAATAGTCTCTCCACAGACACACCCTAGTCCCTCATTACTGATCAGCAGCCTATAGCATATGAGGAGTTGTGCTTGAGCCCACGTGGCCAACCTGGATTGGATACTATTGAGTGATCTGGGTCTAGGATGTCAGATGATTTATATAAATATTTTTTCTATAATAGATTTATAATAAAATTATACTTATTATACTAGATTATTGAAAGTTCATGAGGGATATCAATATTTAAGGTAAGCTATTTCTATCTCACTTTTTTACTTCTATGAGACATAATCCATATTCACCACCTAATTATTTTATGTAGTGTATTTACCATCCATGACGGTATTTTATGATGATTATCTTTAAAATTATAGGTATTTACATATCAATTTTAGGATCTCTCTTTCTTGGGGTTTATAGTTCAAGAATTACCAGATCAGTATGAAATGTTTGTCTTAATTTTCCACCATTTAGACATATGGTTATGTTATGCACCAATATTATTTTACAACATGTATGTAAAAAAATTTACAAGTAATATCTATAATTTATTTATCCCCAACACATTTTACGATTATTTTAATAACATTCCTTCTTGGGGATATGTTTCAAAGTTATTGAACATGTAATGATATTTTGTTTCAATATCATAATTTATTAGGATTTCTTAGATCTATGTTTCTGAAGATAAAATCATATGATTCATATCTCATGAAATCATGAATTTTTTTCACCAAGTTTTATTTATTGATAATAAATTTTATCCATTAATTTTATTCTCTTCATGAGCCCAATAGTAAAAAATGAATGTTTCTAGGAAAAATCAACTTTTCAGTCGATACCCATTATCTTACAAAGCCATGTTTTAAAAAGATTATTTTCTAAAACAATTTTCAAATTATTTAATAAAATTATTTTTACTCTTGTTTGAATTTTTTTCAAAATGTTTTTAAAAGGAATATTCATGACTCATTTAAAAAAATGACTATTTATATTTAAAAAAATGTGAAATTAATATCTATTTTAACATATACGACATGAATTAAATTTCTCTCCATTATGAGCACAATTGTTTTCTAAGATTCCATTATATGTTTTTCTGTTTATTTTAAAAGTAAATGATTTCTAAATTGTCATATGTTTTAAATTGTGATTTAAATGTTGAATGGATATTTCCCAAAATAAATATTTTAAATTATTTTTTAACTATTTCATTATAATATTTCACATTTATATTTAATAAAAAGGATTCTTCAAAATGTTTTATGTTTTAGAAAAGACATTTTCAATGAATAGTTATTTTTTATAAGGAAAAGTTACAAGTTTTTTATTTTGAAATTATTTTCCATCTAAAATGACATCAATTTATGTTACTTATGATTTACCAGGGATATTTACCAAGGATTCCATTTTTACTCATTATTTGGATGGTTTATGGTTTTGATGATAACATATTTATAGAAAACGTTTCCCTCCCATGGGTTATAACATGATTAAATTCGTAGGAAACATGATTATTTATATATCATTTATACTTTGGTAAGATGATGTAATGATTATAAAACCCATTTCTTTTTTGGGTTTTAATATATTGAATGGTTTATGTTCTCATGGAACATATATGTTTGATTTTCCTCGCATGATGGGTGGAACCGATATCTCCCTACAAATTATTGGGATAAGTTTTATATTTATTGAGATAAAAATGAAAAATGTTTCAATGGGATTGTTCCACTATGAGAAATTAGTGTATCTTGACTGACTATGGGAACCATGTGTATCCTGATCCACTATGGGAAATAGGTGAGTTAAGATCCACATTGGTAAATAGGTCTGTCTTAATCCACTCTGGGAAATAGGTTTGTAATGATCTAATATTATTATTTTTGTAGTATTTAACCATGAAATATAACATTTATTTCAATATTAAGGACGGTACGGAACTTTTATTACATGAGATTATGGTTTGTGATGCATTTATAATGATTTTTCACACTTATGGGCCATTTTTTTGGAAATAATAAATTTTTATTCCATGAAGATTGTTTATGATCTATTAGAGTTTGTGTATAAAATTCATAAGTTATGTTCATGATAATAGACCATTATTATTATCTTATTATTTCATATGATCATATATTTATATCTCTTATTTTTACCCTTACTAAGAATCGGAGGTAACCATTTGTAATGTTTTCTTCCCCATGTTATGAGGAACATTTTATATAGGGTATTCCTAAGATGATTATTATGTGATATGATACTTATGGGGGACATTGATGTTTTTAATGGAATAAGAATATGGTACGCCTAGTATCGAAATAAAATAAACTAATATAATCCGTAGGAATGTGTTTTTCTAATGTATTCAATATTCATATAAAAACATGTAATATTCATGTAAGAAAATTTTAGGTCACTATAGTTTATATTAAAGTATAGATTTAGTCAAACTTTACAAAATAGGATGAGAATAATTTAGTGAAATCCCTAGGGATATATATAAAGATATGTATATTGATATGTCTAATGATAAGCATAAGAAGGAGTCGAAGTATAAAAAAATGTCTTAGAATTTTATTAAAAGACATAGTTAGTGGTTTACAAGAAAGTACATAATTTTCTGTTTAATACTTGAAGATGAGGATCTAGCATAGAGTTACATAAGGGTAATAAATCCAAAAAGGGTGAATTTATAAATACTTGATAGTCACTTGGATCATGATAATGGGCTTCGACGCACCTAGTTTGACACTCTCTAGGGATATGCCTTGAAAATTCCAAAACTATTTATGAAAAATCATTGTAACACCTAGAGATTTTTAAAAAATTAAATTAAATTTGATAGAATAAAGGAAATTAAACAATGAGTTTATCATTAACTATATTCAGCACTCAATTTAGATTATGTTACATGTGACCCCGATATTTTTATATTCGATAGCATAATCAACACACAACACAAAACTTAAACAGCACCATAATCAATATTTATTATATAACCAAGTTGTTAAATTAGAATTTATTAAAAATATTAACTATTTAATAAAATACATAAATATAAGTATATATATGTCTTAATCAATATAAATTATTGATAAAGTATTATTAAATAATCAATCATTTTTGGTCAAGTGATTTTATTCATTAAAAATATAATTTCTTCAAAAATGATTTTTTATTTCATTTCATTAAATGAATTATACTTTTTTTGAACTTTTATAAAATGTATTAGATAAAATGAACATCATTTTTGGAATCAGAATTTAAAAAGTTAGTTTGGGTTAAATTATGGCACTTTCGGAAAAATATTAATTTTTTGGTGAATATTAGAATATGCAAGTTTTTGTAAAAAGTATTTTCGCATCAAGAAATTAATTAATTTACAAGTCCAAACATGTTTTAAATATGAATTAATGTAACATTTTTATTATATATTCATAGTTAATTGACATAATTACTTTTCAATCGATATTATAATGATTTTTACTATAAGTTTATTTTTGGGATTAAAAATGAGATTTTCTAAAAACCATTTTAAAAGCTATAGTATTTCACTTTTTTAATTTATTAAAATTATAACTAATGGTGAATGTTTTAGAATAATTTTATAGAATATATATTATTAAATAATAATTGAGTTTTATACAATGATTATCATTTTTTATAATGTAAATATAGAATTATCTTTTTCTAAAAAATTCTTTTCTTAAAACCCCATTTTCTCGCCCCGTCCATGAAATTAATATGAAATTAAATTTTATGAATTATGTGAATAAAAACTAGAAAAATGGATTACATATACCGAGTCATCCTAATATATAATTTCTATTAAACATAACTTAATTTTTTACCAAAATGAATAGTAAATACAGTAAAACTTAATTACCATAGTCAAGGAAGAAAATGTGTTTACCATGGGGTTAAACTAGATTGATAAGAGTAAAAATGGCCTAAAATTTTACATTAATTTTATTTATTGAATATATTTATACCTTTTAAATTAAATTATGTAAAATATTTATTCTTATTTCCACATAATTTTTAATATCAACCATACAATAAGTTATATAATGAGTGAGGCAAACAAAAGATACTTTTCATAATTTTAATATCTACAATGCTCTGTGATAGGGAAAAGACCAAATTGCATTGGTTATAAATGTTACATTGAAATATAAACAAGTTTTTATTTTCATAATAATTTATCTTTAATTGTTAGAGATGAGGTAATTACCTATAATGCCTAAGAAATAAATGTAGAATAACTTTTTATTTTTGAATAAAATAAAATAAATGATACTAAAAATATTAAAGTAAAGTAAATTTTGTGAATTATTATGTTAAAATAAATTTTTATATGAATTTATAGTTTAAATTTTTTCTGAGTATGATATATTCTAATTCTCTCGATGTTTTCATATTTTTTTTAAATTCAATTGATATTAATAACGCCAAAATTAAAATTAATGTTATTTTATGATAAATTATATTTTAGTAAATGTTTTAAAATTACTAAAAACACTCTCTTATTCCATGTGATTCATAAATTTAAATTAATATAAAATATTTTATAATATGTTTCCAATAATTCTTTAATAATTACTATATTAGCCAATAAATTTTAAAAAAGTCTGTTCTTGTATGTTTAATGGTAAAATGGTGATATTCGCGTTACATGCGGTTGTTTTCAAATTAACTTTCCACAAACATAGGATTTTCATTCAATAAATTGGATATAATAATTAGAATCATAAGGTAAAAATTTTCTAATAAGACTCAATTTAATTTAGTCTTAATTGATAAATTACTTATATTAGAAAACTAGTTACAATAATACAAATACCAAAATGAAAAAAAAACATAAGAGTTAAGAACAAAAAGATTAAAAATATGTATTATTTTATGGTGGAGGTGTGAATCAAACATATCAAACATGGATTATTTTATGTTTATGACCTAAAATCTCATACATGTCCATCAAATGGTTTCTGAAATTGTCATTCGTGTATATAGTGGTCTACTGCCTTGCAAAATGTTGTCATTCTTTTTTTTCCATTACAACATCTGACATTTGGGTATGATTATGGAAATAAAGACTATATATTATATTTATCATAAAATTATACCTCTAGGGTCATTATATAATATATAACCTATTAACATTCCATACTGTAGGGGAATCAATAATGTCACGTGTGTGTATAGTGGACTACCACCTATTGGAGCAATGAGATTCATTTTTCACTGACGCATTACATGGATTGTAATAAGGTAAAATATAATAAATATATGTGAATATTATGATATATTTATCATATATTTGACATATTTATCATTCTTGAAATATAATATTACATTTTATTTTTATCTTTTCCCTCATAGGAAATTTTGATGACGTTGTTCACGAATATGTGATATACCACCTCCTTAAAGCAATGAAATCACTATTTTCACCACAAAATCATAAACATTATATATATAATTATATATAATTATATATAATTACATATAAATTCCTAACATGGTATTTATGAGATTTTTATAATTCTATAAAGATAAATTATTACTTACATTCTTTCTATAATGATCATTGAAAATTATAAACGTTACTTATGCATATGCATGACCTACCGTCTATATGATTGTAATGTAAGTTCATTTTTCATAACCATAATTTGTGATAGTTATAAAAATTATTATTAATATATAAATATGATAATTAATTCACAGTTACTATTATGTAAACTTTTAAATAATTACCAATTCGACCATAATCAACCCACCTAAGTCATTTTTGACAGAGAAACCAAATATTATCAAAACAACCGTCGTAAAAATAATAAATTAATTTTTTTTTAAAAATTATAGATTGGGAAAAGGCACAATATTATTCATTATAGAGAAAAGAAAAATGTATAAATATTAATCTGTAGAAAACCCACATCAAAATAAGAGGGGGTTTAAAAATACACCAGATATATAACAAAAAAAAAGAAAGAAATCAGGGAAATAAAAAAGCTTTGAACTCTTCCATGTTTGATGAAAATAATCTGAATAGGTACCTTTTACATACATTAATTAGTCTCATCATGTACCCCATCAATAAAAACCTCTTTTACCCCTTCCACAAGGAGCTCTGCCATGTGGGTGATAACTATAGTTCCAAGTATCTTTTCCTTCATGACAAAGATCATGGAAAACATCAATATAATCAATAAAGTCAGATCCCTCTTATAGTATGGGGTGTAAATTACCTAAACACAATTCATCAGGAAAAAAACCATTCATTATAAAGATATTAATTCTGGGGAAAATCTTCTACACTAATTGAATGGCTGGTATCGGTAACTCATTAAACAATTACAATAGATGACACATCAGTTATACTATTTATGTGTACTATATCAATCTTTTATAAAGAAACATCAATAGAAGTAATATTATGAACACAAACATGACTTATGGAGTAATATTTCTCATGGGAATGAGCATACTATTTATCCACCATAATTTATTCTACATCGGTAATCATAACATCATTTTGATGTAAAGATAAATATAAATAATCATCCTATTGTTTACCCATGATTCCATCCTTAGAAGAACAAAATAGATTCAAATGATAAGTAACATCCATTTTATAAACACCATAATTAAAGTTCTACTAATTATACACTTTTGATGACTCATTCATATTAGAATCATTAGAACCGATAATAGTAGTGTGCATACTAGCATCATAATCATCCATATTGTCACATTCTTCAGTAATCACAATTGATGAACATTACTTTTTATTATAAAGATGCACTCTATAAATAACCTGATTAGCCACATTAGGTGAGTTCAAAATCATAATCATATAATTCTTATATTTAATAAAAATTAAATCAAAACACTGAAAATTTGAATCAGTTACACCAAGAGTCGTGAAACCACCAGCATTACCATGATCATTATAGGAAGAATCCCCATTCCTAAGTTATTAAATCCATGTACAATTTGTAACTCAACCTTTGCATCAGTAGCTTGAAAAGGATCATTTTTTATAGTAACATAAACCTTATTCTCATTTTGAAAATTAAAATAAACATTTACATAACATGATGATGGAATCTTAGACTTATAATTTTAAATAAAATTTCCAAACCTTTTACATTTATAATATTTCAATCCCTTTTAATACTTATAAAATAGATTTATAAAATTACAATATTAATGACAGAAATCATGAATATTTTATATGAAAATATACACATAAAAATGAGAAGAATCATATACCAGGAAATCTTTGTAAATAATTGTCAAATTCATATCGATTTTAAAAGAAACATGATAGTAAAAACCATATCGTGTTCTTTAAGATTCTTTCTCATATTTAATTCATATTACTACAGTAGAGGCTACATCCCATAAGACATATGGATTCCATAAATACCAATTGAGACCATTAATCTGAATCCATAGCATAGTTGAATGGATACTAGTAGTTGCAATGTTAAAACTGGGGTCCCAATCATGGGTACGTAGAACGCTATGATTAAGAGGTACAAAAACCATACCCCAAGCATGCATCTTTATTTATGAAGAGGGGAAAATAAAATAAAGGAAACCATTACCAAGAGATGAGATTCTCCAACAATCAAAACCAAATAATTTAATAATATGTAATTACATATCTTTAAGATACAGTGAATTAACACCGTATTGGTAATTCAAATGAGATATGATGGTTGATTTCATTCAGAATTTTTTTTGAGAGATAATTAAATGGTTTGTTTCGACAAAATCAAGAATTTTTTTTATCATTCTCATTGATGTAGAAGATCTTAATCACGCATCAAAAAATAATATGGAAACATTAATATAAAAATTCTTCAATTCTTCGTGAGCCAAATATAACATACCCTTTTCATATGATTTTCATCATCTAGAATATCTACTCAGTCACCAGAACTGTTAACTTTAGGGAAATATTTCCCAAGAATAGATGAATGAACTAATACATCTTCAAAAGAGGGACTAGAATCACCATCATTCATTAAGAGAAGAACAAAGGCAGTAACATGATCAATATTATAATATATGGAGAAAAAAACAAGAATGTTATATTAGAATTATCTAGGAGCTCTCTCGACAACCATCTTCATTCCTGGAGATCACTTTCTTTTAATATCTATGATTTCATGGATTCAATGAAGAACACTCAAACTTAATAAATTAAGTAATTGTATATAACATTGTAATAAGTTAAATAAAATTAACAATAAAATTAAAAAAACGCTATCAATAAATTTAATAATTAACATAAATTTATTATTAATGAAGAAAATATGAACCACGATGAATCAGACATATAGTATGGGTTTTCTCATCGCACATTTATTTCTATGCGATATATGCCATATGAGAAACTTTTTTTGTTGTGTGGTGTGTATAATGACCATGAATATATCATATTACTATTATAAATAAAGTTATTTTTATTTTCATATCCATTTTATAATCTATATGTCATGGGGTTTAGAGCCTTATGGTTACCAAAACGGTAAGAGATTTTTGTCACAATTCTCCTTCTTGTGGAAATTTGTTGTGTTATACACCTATATAATTTTATATGGTGTATATACTAATACATTGAAATATTATATCTAGTGATTAATTATTTTTCAAGATATTCAAATTTTAATTAACTACTATCCATTTATTGGGATTACAATTCAATGTTACAATAGTGGTAAGAGTGTTTTGTTACAATCTCATAGTTTATAGAGATTGTGTATGATTAGGTCTACAATGTTGAAATGTTATAATTGAAGACAATTATATTATCCTATGGTTATTCATAAAATTTTCATTTAATTGACTAATTTTTAAAAATATTTTTAATTTATTTATTTTTGAGAAAGTGTTTTATATAAATTCAACTTTATTTCTCTATTTGGTAAAAAATATATTTTCATTAAAAAATTGTTATCTAAAAATGTTTTTCCAAATGTTTTGTACATGATATTTTAATCTCATTTTCAATGAAAATGATTTTGAAAATGATTTTTTATTTTAAAAAGTTTTTTATGTTATTTTCAAAGCATACTTTATATGTTTCATAATTATTTTTTTGAATGAAAATAATTTTCAAAGTGATTAATGTTTTAAAATGTGGTTTTTAAAATGAAAAGGGTATTTTCCTCGAGATGGGTTTTAAAGGACTTTTAATGTTATTTTCATTCATAAACATCAATGAATTTTGTTTTTCTAATGGGGATATTATTTAATGAAACCATCATTATTCTTTATCTGGATGGATTATGATTATTTCAATGATATTTCTACAAAACCCATTCTTTTCCACGAGTTCTCCATGTTTCAAATAGGTTGATATAGAACCCATTTCTTTATCATGATATAATCTTGTTTCAATGTTATGGACATGAAACAAATTTATTAAGCACTAGTTAATTGGGTTATAGAATAATAATAACTATTTATATGAGTTTAATAATAAAAAATCTACATACATTATTCATGTTCTGGTTGTTGGACATTTTATGAAAAGGGTTTCCCAAATATAGCTTATATGAAAGTTTGACCCTAATTGTTGCTCACGTGTGAGCCATATAATGTGTATAAGAAGGGTTAAACCAAATTATATGTCATAAAATATTAGTGATCGTGAACTAGATTATACAAAGGGTTATACCCATTATAGCTTTCCACTGCATTGGGTAATGGTTATGTTCTTTAGAGAATTATTTTGGAAGTTGGCCATTTTTTTATTCTAATTATAAAAGTTCTATGAGATGATGTGCCAAGAAACCAATATGTTTTTTCTACATTTTATATGGGTTTATGTTGTTTCATTTGATCAAGATTGATATCACATGGCTCATTTTTATTTATTCTTATGATTATTACCTAGTTTAAAGACTTATTACATTTTTTTTCATGTTTGATTATCCAAGTATTCATGGGTATTAGTTATCAAATGTTTTACTCATGAAATTTGATTATGATATCATTCAATTATGATCTTCTTATTCTCCTTGACAACATTAAATTTCAAAAAAATATTTTCCCTTTAATGATCATTTGAGCTAACCCTTATTTTGTTTACTCCTCCTCAATTCTTAATGAATTAGGTTGAACGAATTATTCATTGATGTAATTTCATATGGATTATGGTTATTTCTGAATATGAAAAAGAATTTATAGTTTAAGTGGGATAAATTATCATTTTAAATTCATGGGAATTGTTTATGTATGAGTTTTTCATAATTATCTAAAACTCTAAGTCATAAAGATCTTCAAGGATGTAAGTGATCCAATTTTTTTGTTTTGATTTTATATGAGTTGGACGAATAAAATTGGGTCTTTATTATTGACATATAATATGGAAATGTAATTTTTATGATCTCAGCATTGGAACTGATAATTTTGGTTTTGGGCTATTATAGCTGATATCAAAGGTATGTTTAGATAATATTTGGTTTTTAGGATGTTTTCATGTGATTTTATCTTAATAGTAATGGATAAAATCTTAGGACTCTTGAATTAAGGATGATCATAAGTATACAGTATTTAAAACCCCATTTGAAGGTTTTAATTAGGAAGAATTTTGATGTTTTTAATGAATCCTTGGGAGACATTATATTAGTATGGCATAATTTAAACCACTAAGAACAACATGAAGTGTTATTTGAGGAGGAATTATTTTATCAGGATTAAAAAAAAATAAGAATATCTGAAGGCTAGGTGACAACCCAACACATCCCACAAGGTCGCGGGCCTTGAACCCACAACCGAAGGATGAAAATGGTGTAGCACCAACCAGTGAACCGCCTAATTTCATGGTTTTTATGAAATTTTTAAAGGTAATGAATATGTATATTTCATAAATATATGGAATTTTATTTTACGAATAATGGTTGATTTATCATTGAAGAATATACGACCAAATCCATCTTATCTTTGGATATTAATGTTTTTGAGATTTTTTTTGAAGAGTTTTAAGGGCAGTTACTGATGGAACGATTTGGTTTGAAATTTGGGTACTAATATTTAAACATTAATGTATGAAGTTTTATTTTGGAAATTATATTACTATGTGATAAAAATTTTGGTTTTATTTAATTTCTAATGATAGGAAGACAATCTGGTTTTGCTTTTGGGGCTATTTAGTCCTTTAGATATTTAGATTAGTACTTTAGGAATAAAAAATTCATACTGAATTCACAACATTTGGAGAAAAATATGAAATTGAGGTGTAAATAGATTAAATGAAGAAATTTTACTCATCATGTATGTATATTTCTATATTGACTTAGAAAAGATGGTAACTGAATTTATCAAATCTAGAAAAAGTATTTTAAATGAAAAATTTTATCCTAGTACGTTCTCATCCAATGGATTATATGGTCTTTCAGATCATTATAGAATTAGAGTTTTGAGTCTCTTAACATTTCATTGACCATTCACATGCTTCTGATCAATTACCTCAACCACAATCTATAAGAGTTTACGCTTTTAATCAATTCCCTCCAATGTTATTCTATTTGTAAACCTAGTTTTTTGTTATTATAGATGACATTTTTAATTAAATTTCTCAAAACATTAGAGGGTGTTTTGGTACCTCCTATTTAAAAAGTGGTTTTACATCAATATTAGTTTCAAATTTTCAAAATTTGATTACCAATATAAGGTTTAAACTACAAGGAAGCAATTTACTAGTGGGATATAACACCCAATGATTTTAAAAGAAGGAAATTATATTTGATAGTATAAAGGTAAGGAAAAAATGTATCTTTAATTTCTCACACCACTCAGTTTTTTTTTGTATTATATGCAACCTCTATAATTTTATGGTCGATAGAGTGGTAAACACACTACACCAAACTTTAACACCCAATGATATATATTACCATTATAACATATCCCTAAAATTGGTGGGTTTGAATAATATTAAGTAAATTATGAAATATATAAATATATTTATATATATGTTTCAGAATAAATATAAATCATTGATTTTTTAAATAATCAATTAATTTTTATTAAAGTGATTTTACTCTTACAAAATAAATTTTCTTCAAAAATGAAATATTTTCCTTTTTCTCAAAAAAATAGAATATATTTTTTTGAAAAATTTATTAAATTTATTTGATAAACAAAATTTTATTTTTAAAAATTTAATATTAAAACTTTCTTTGGGTGAAAAATTGGACTCTTCAAAAAATATTAATTTTTCACTACACAGTGAAAATAACGATTTTTTGTTAAATGTATTTTCTTTTCCATAATTTAAGTAATTTAAAAGTATAAATATGTTTTTAATATGTTTTTATTTAACAAAAGTCTTATTTAATTATATTTAATTCATATAATTAATTTTTAATTAAATTTATATTATTTTTTAGTACAATATTGTTTTTGGGTTTAAAAATGAGTTTTTCTAAAAAATATTTTAAAATTCATCAGATTTATCATCATGAATTAATTAAAATAATACTAAATGAGGAAGTTTTTAAAACTAATTATATAATATATATCATTAAATATTAATTAATTTTCATAAAATGAATATTATTAGTAATTTAGCTAATATACTATCTACTTTTTTCAAAAAAAATATTTTCCATAAAAACCTGTTGTATTGGAGTGCTTGCAGGATTGTTATTAAATAAAAACATTTAAATTATATGAATTTAATTTGAAAAAAATGGTTTACATATTTTGAATAGTCCTAATTTATGATTTCTAATAATCCCAAATTTTTCTATGATTAAAATGAATAATAAATGAAATAAAAATTAATTACCATAGTTAAGGTAAAAATGAGTTTAATACACGGACAAACTAGATAGATAATAGTTAAAATGACATAAACAATTATATTAATTTTATTAAATTAATTTATTTAAACCATGGAAATAAAATTCTAAAAAATATAGAAATTTATTGACACGTGAATTTGAATTTTACCCATATAACAAGTTAAAAAGAAAAGACAAAAAATATGATTTTAACTTTTTTTAAAATCTATAACGGTTTAGAATAAGGGAAAAAGAATAACAGTTCAGTTATAAATGTTATTTTTATCGATAAATAAGTTTTTTTATCATAAAATTTTATCTATAGTTTTTAAGGATGATATAATTATTGGAATACTTTATGAATTCCAACACATAAATTCTATATTTATCAATTATAAGAAATAAATAATACTTAAAATATTGAATTTTTAGTAAATTGAGTTAATTTTTGAGTTAAATTAATTTTTTAGGTGAATATATCTTTATAAACATGTTAGATAATAATATATTTTAATTTCATCGTTGTATATATAATTTTTAAATTCAATTTAAATGATAAATTTTAAAATTGATATTAATGCTATTTTATAAATTATATTGTTAAATGATTTAAAAAAAATAAACCAATATACTACTGTAGTTTTTTTAATTGTTAAAAAATACATAACATGTTATATTCATGGACTAAATATTATTCTATATTTACTATATAGATCGCTAAATAGTAAAAAAACTCTTTTATCATGGTTATGCTTAAAAGGGTGTTTTTTTCACGTTACATGTGCTTGTGTGAAAATAATTTTTCAACACAAATAGGATTCGTATTTTACAGTTTTGGTTTAATGATTATAATATGTTGGTAAAATTATCTAACAAGTATCACTTTAATTTATTGCTAATGTTAAATTACTTATATTAGTAATGTAGTTAAAATAATAAAAATCAAAAAAGACAAAATATGGAACCATGGAATATATGGGAAAGGGTTTAAATTATTATTTATTATGTTTATGAGGCTTGGATAGACCATATAATCACAAAAACGCATTATTTATCAATATTGGAGCCACTTGAGCTATGTTGGGCCTACCAATAGTTAAAACATTTTCGGTATTTTCAAAAACACCACTTCTCCACAAATATATAAGGGAAGTCACTCCCCTCACATATTCACACCTTTTTAGACATTTGGTTCATATAAAACCTTAGTAAATAAATTTTAAAATTTCCTAATCTTATTTTATATGACTAAAATTTGAATGATGTATAACTAAGTAATCCCCTTGTTGTAATTTTCAAAATGTTACTTGAAGAAGAGGTAATGCTAATTAACAAGCATATTTTGTATCTTTCTCCACAAACATCAATTATTCTTTTACAAAGATGATTTAATAAAATTATTATATTTCATATAACTATATGTTTTTATGTTATTTTTATGACATAAACCATATACACTTCCAAAAAATGGGTTAGAAAATCTTTAGTCATGTGCACGGAGGACCAGTTCCTCACGAAATGATCCTATAAATTTTTCTGTTACTACCTCTCATGATTAGGTATAATGATGGATATAAATTTTTTATATAAAATATATAGAATAATATTAACTATGAAGAAATTATATCATATATTCCATTTTATGTTCCATGTTGTATCAGATATGGTAATGATGCTAGTGTATATAATGGATTGTTGCCTCATGAATCAATTTGATTCATTTATTACTAATACATTACATGGAAATAAATAAGGGTTAAACTAACAATTATATTTTATATTAATAATATATTTATGATATTAATTTAATATTTCTCAATTTTTAAACATAATAAATCATTTTCTACCATTTCACTCGTAGAAAAAGATGATAACTTCATTTTTCGACATGTGGACTACCACCTCCTTAAAGCGATTGGGTTCCTTTTAACACCACTAAAAGAGAAGAAATATATATATGTATATATAAATAAACAATATAAATTTCATCATATTATTATCATTATGTAATCATAAAATATTAATTTACTTCTTTCTATAAGGTTCATTGAATAATGGTATCATTACTCATGCGAACGTATGACCTTCTATCTCTATAATCTTAACATTGGTTAATTTTTCATGACCATATTTGATGATGGGTTTAAAATGTATAATTTTTGTATAAATATGATAATTATTTCATGATTATTATTCTGGATACATTTAAATAATGACCACATTGACCATAGTTAACCCACCTATGTCTTTTTTTACAACATTGATGAATATGGTAAAACAATTAAAGGTAAACATAATCAATTAAGTAATTGTATATAGAATTGTAATAAGTGAAATAAAAATAATAATAAAATTTAAAATCATGATCAAACATGTGAATAATTAACATATGTTTAATATTGTTGGAGATAAGTAAAATGTGTGATGAATTAGACTTATAGTAAGGGGTTTCTTGTTTCACATTTATTTATGTGAGATAAATTCGAAATTAAAAAATTAGTTTTTTGTACGGTGTGTATAAATTAAATAAATTATTGTATTATTATAATTATAAATAAATTTATGACTATTAAAATATAAATTTTATTATATCTCCTTCATGGGGATTAGGGTTCCAAAGTTACCAAAGAAATAAGGAATTTTTGTCACAATTTTTTTTCTTTGAGACATTTGTTATGGTATACACCTATATTCTATTATAAGGTGTATATGCTACCCCATATAAATTTTATATCATTTATATAATTATCTTAAAAAATATTCTAAGTTTCATTTAATGTTATTATTTAATGTTACAATAGTTGTAACAGTCTTTCGTTATTATATCATTATTTATCAGAATTGTGTATGATTAAGTCTATAGTGTTAAAATATTATATTTTTCATGACTTATCATATAACATGATCATTCTTGATATTTGTAAAGACCCGTAAAATTCAAGGAAATTTTTTTCTTAATTTTCTTTGGGATTTTTACAAGAAAACAGTTTCTGACAGCACTTGATTCTGAGGCCCGGTGTGCCCGGAATTTCTATCTGAAGTTTATCTCGGGTACATTCAGTGAACAAATAAGCGGGAATTTCTAACTTTTGAACCGATACATAGAATTGAATTTCAAGGGCACCGATGGAATCGCAGTGCCGAATTTTTCTTAGGAACACCTTTTCCGGAGTTGCGTTTTCACGAGAGAAGTTGATAAAATTTTTGGCTGTTAAAATAAAAATTTAACTACAATTTTTATTTTTCTAAGTGGTTAAAACCATTGTGTGGAAGTTGGGGGAAACCAACCAACTTCCCATGGGAGGTTATGAGAGTGGTGGGGCCCACATGAACCCCACCCCTTTATATTCTCTAGCTCCCTTAACTCACCATTAATTTGATAACTTAAGTTATTTAATTAAGTGAGTTTAATGTGGATGTTTGAAATTCAAAATTTTAAGTTATATTAATAAAATAAGTGATGATCTTATTTTATTTGGGGTTGGAACATTGTTGTGTAAAAAGCTTGGGAGAATAAGAGAGGACTCTCGTTCTTCGACGAAGAACGTGAAGAACGTTCCACCGCCAACGAAGAACGTCAATCCCCGACGGCGGACGACGGCGAGTGACGCCCTCCTCAGAGATCACCTAACGCCAACGGCGGTTCTCTTCTTCCGTGATGCTTTCTTCCACGTCGTTACTTATCTTCCGCGACAGTTATCTCGGCGATGAATCCTCGCTCAACTTGTTCTATGAGGTAGGGGTTTATGCGTTTTTATTTCGTGATTACTACCGTAATTTTCTTTATCAACTTTATTCGTTCTTTGAAACCACATGATATCATTTAACGGGAGGGGGCCGGACCGAACAAACACGGCCGAACCTCCTCTTTTTTTATTATTTTTGATTGCGGTTCGAAGAGAAGTGATGCGGTGCCGTTGTACCATGTGGGGACGAGTGGCAAGGAAGCGCGACACCGTCGCGCCACGCATTTGAAAGTTGAACCAAGCCGCGACGCTGTCGCGCCGCGCCATAAAAACCCGAAGACACTGCATCCGGAGCGGGGCCGCGGCAGAGGGGCGCGACACCGTCGCGCCGTGCCAGACTCACCAAGGCCACAGCCGGTTCCTGGCCGCAGCGGAGCAGGGAGACCAGCGGCCGGATCCGGGCCGCCGGCGTCGGAGCAGGGGGGACCGGTCGTCGCCGGTCCGTGGAGGCAGAAGCTGGCCGGCCAAAGCAGGTCGGCCGGACAAGGAGAAGTCGGGGGTTACAAACCCCCGACTGCCAGCTCAAGCGACCCCCCTTTATGGGGGCCGCAATTACAAAATACAGGGGGGCAAGTTCCCCCCCCCCTCAAACGGCTCGGCCGTTTGGCCGAGCTCTTGGCTAGCGCACCGTGCCCAGACCGGGCCGGCTGCTTGGCCAGTCTGCCAGGCTGGGCCGGGCCACGTCCAATTGGGTAGGACCCGAACCCGGTTTGGGTCGCCCCAATTTGGGCCGACCCTGGGGGTATCGGGCCGGGTCGGACTGGGTCCGAACACCTTAATACCGAACCTCTTCCGGTCGGTCGTCCATAACTTGAGCTACAGGCCTCCGATCGACGCACCATCAATTGCAATGCGATCCTTCGATCGAGACGGTCCTTTCAGTATATCACACTCAAGGTTTCAGAATACTTTGGGTTCGGCCGAGTTGGTTCGTACACGAAACCAACCGGGCCCTCGGAGCGAAAACGCTCATAACATGAGTTCCGGATGTCCGATTGACATGTCATCGACTTTGTTGGATTCCTCTTAGTGAGATGGATCTTTTGGCATACTCTGCCTGAGGTTTGGACGCATGTGGAGTATGGTCGGGTTGGTTTTGACTTAAAAACCAACCGGGCCCCATGGACAAAAAAGCCAATAACTTCCAGACTGGGTGTCCGATTGACGCGCCATCTGTGACGCTAAGTTACTGTTGACGATACGGAACTTTTGGATACATCAACTCCGGAATTTGTGTTAGTTGATGTATCAGCCTCTCGGCTCGTGGAGCGGACCCTCCCGAACGAGCTTGTTGTGTGCGGGAACCCTAGAGCTGGCTGCGTTTGCGACTGTGACGACGACGACGACTGTACAGAGATCCTCAGTGGATTCGACGATGATGACTATAGCACTCAGCGATCCTACGTGGATCAGTGCTACCGATCCTGTGTGGGTCTGATCCTGTGTGGGTCGGTGATCAGCGGTTCTATGTGAGCGATCGCCTACAAATCCTGTGTGGGTCTGATCCTATGTGGGTCTTTGCAGGGGTTAGTTACATATCGATCCTGTGTGGGTCTTTGCGAGGGTTAGTTACCTATCGATCATGTGTTGGACTTTGCGTGGGCTAGTTACATATCGATCCTTTGTGGGTCATTGCGGGGGTTTGTACCTATCAATCCTTTG
Source organism: Viscum album (assembly GCA_963277665.1). NCBI lineage: Eukaryota > Viridiplantae > Streptophyta > Magnoliopsida > Santalales > Viscaceae > Viscum > Viscum album. The sequence continues at coordinate 689,498,991 of OY728148.1, forward strand.
TGGGTCTGATGGCTTAGATGAATCAGTGGCTACATCTGATCATCTCTATCATCATACAAAGAAGTATACCTGTGTGAGCTAATTCCTATTTTTCTTCCCTTGTGGATTGTGTTGTGCTATCCTGTGTTGATTATGTTTTGCTTTCTTGTGTAGATTGGGATGTGATTTCCTATGTGGACTGGGTTGTACTTGGTCACGGAGGTTGGAGTGAACTGGAATTGATGACTTAGGTATATGTATGGGCATATACCTAAGTAGTGTCGGATTTTACATTGTGATTGTATCTTTTCTTTGTGGATTATCCTTTGTGGATTCTGGGAGACCCTCGGGGGTCTCAGGGCCCCTAATGAGTAGCTTATACTCACCCCTGCATGGGATATGCCAACACTACGTTGTGTTGGTTGCAGACGATGGACAACGCTGATCGTGGTTGAGGCTTGCAGAGTAGGACGGTACCTGGAGGTGGACCACTGGGCGAGACTTACTCGGAGCGGACGACTGGACCCGAGGAGCTGTGGAGTCTATCTGTACTCACCCTTCAGGTGGGACTTCCAGTGGGAAGCTCGATGTTGCGGCTTTACTTTCAGTTGTTGTTTTCCCTTTCGAAATGTATTTACTTTCTGTTTTGGGTTTGTATTCTGGCCCATTTACTTTTCCGCACTTACTGTTGTACCCAGCTTTACATAGTGTTTACTTCTACTGCTTGCTTGTTCTGTAGTGTTTTTTTACTATAAAAAGGCAATGCCTTCTCTTTTTACCGAGAATTACACCTTGGTTCTAGTCTCCAGCCCATAGCCTATGGAAGGCAGGCTTGGGGTAGTCATGGCACGGGCCCCGAGGACGGGTCATGACAAATTGGTATCAAAGGAGATCGGTTCTACCGCAGAACTTTGGACTCTGATCTTTTCTATGTGAAGAAATAGTGTTAAGAGTATTGAGTGTGGTTATCAGTCCAGGGAGTCCATTGTTGGTGCGGCGGCCGACATATCCGTACACCAGGACCCTGACTTCTGATTTCCGACTTAATGCACGAAAAAATTGATTGCATGTGTGTTTCAAGTTTTCCTTGAGATTACGTTATGTCAGCTCACCAGGTATACTGTTTGACCGTGGCACACCTATTTCTTTTAAGGATGTCCCCACGACAGCAGCTAGCTAGGGTTCCAAGAGTTTTGCGTGATGACAGCCCACCGAGCGATGAGGCCTCGGTACATGGCCCTTTGACAGCAGAGGCATCAGCAGTACCTCTACCTACCGAGCCACCGATGTTACCTGCCCCAGCTGCTGACGATGCAGGTCGCCTTAGTGCACTGCACGAGTTTCAGCGCCATCGACCCTAGAGTTTCCACGGGGAGACAGACTCCCAGGCATCCGAGGACTGGATAGAGGTAGTGGTATGGGTTTTCAGGTTAGTGAGGACACCAGCAGACCTCATGGTGATCCTCGCAGCGAGCCTCCTTCACGTGGCAGCAGGCAGATGGTGGAGTTTGATGCTCCAGGTGCATGATGAGGCATCCCTTCTCTAGACGGACTTTGAGATCCTCTTCCTCTCAGAGTTCGTCCCAGCCACCCTCCGTGCGGTGCGCATCCAGGAGAATCTTCAGCTGCGGTAGGGCATCTTGACGTTCGCCCATTACTCGGCAAGATTTACCGATCTTTCGCCCTACTCGACAGACATGGTACAGGACCCATTCTTCTTGGCCCGGTCCTTTGAGCAGGGATTGAAGAATGTGATCAGGGCATCGTTCATCTCCCTCAGCATTCCGACTCAGGCAGGAGTACTGGAGCGAGCTCTTCTCATCGAGAGCTTTCTTACTGAGTCTACACCAGCGGCGAGACCTACCACAGGGCGACACATGGCGGAGTCTTCTACAGCTGGCAGTAGACAGATGTCGTAGAGGTCCAAGCGGGCCAGGCCATCGGGCGAGCGACCACATGGTACTGGCTCGGAGGTGTAGGGAAGACATTGCAGAACTGGTCTTACGAGTGGAAGACAGTGCTATGCATGCGGCGGGTAGGGCCACATGGCTCGTGACTGCTCGACCCGCCATGCAGAGGAGTTTCAGACTGTTGAGGAACCACCTAGGCTGAGTCATAGGTTCAACCATGGCAGTCTGCAGGGAGCAGGCGGATGAGGTAGAGGAGCTGGCCAAGCGCTAGGTGGTGGGAGACGCTTTGAGGCTCTACCACCACCACCACCAGGAGGTCCACCCTGACCTCAGGGGAGAGCACAGTTTTAGGCAGGTGGAGCTTACGATCATGGAGCTCTGGAAGCTGGTGGACAAGTGCGGGTCTAGCTCCAGGCATAGGGGCCTTTGCCCATTATGCCTCTATCTTCGTTGTTTGTGTTGCCTTGTGTCCTTGTACTTTGAGTTGAAGTAATAAAAGATGCTTGCAAAAGTGACGTTTTCTCTCTTGTCTTTTGTTTGTTAATACTAAGAGGTGCTGGTTAAAAGCTGTTGACATGACCCTCATTTTCAATATTCTTACTGGAGGAGACCTAGTGAACACACACTGATGCCGAAAGTGTGACTCAACCCTTGGAGGCGAGAGTAACGGTTGGATCTCTTGGTAGCAGCGTCAAGGCCTTACGACATCATCCATGCCATGAATTAACTAATCATGATGGGATTGACTGTATTAGGCAAGGAACATGGTTAATCCATGGGATGAGACCTGATTTCCCTTTTTGGAAAAGGAGAAATCTTTGCAACTTTGGAGAATGTTAAGGAGGAAGGGGCAACCCTTCCTGTGGTCAGACAGATGTCAGTAGAGCTTCCGGAGCTGAGATAGAGATTGACCAGCATGCCTATCTTGAGGTTGCCAGAGGAGGGAGTAGGGTACGTAGATTACTGCGATGAATCAGGAACCAGACTCAGATGTGTCCTAATGCAGGAGCGGGCCGTGATCGCCTTTGGATCACGTTAGTTGAGGCAGCATGAGCAGAACTAAGCTACCCATGACCTGGAAATTAGCAGCAGTGGTCTTCGCTCTGAAGATGTGGCGACACTATCTGATGGGAGAGCACTTTACAGTCTATTCTGGCCATCAGAGTCTCAGGTATATCTTCTCGCAAGAGGACCTGAACCTGAGACAGTGGAGATGGCTCGAGTTCCTCCAGGACTATGACTTTGAGATAGTCTATAATCCTTGGAAGGGGAATGTGGTAGCTGATGCTCTCAATAGGAGTACATGCATTCAACTACTTGGGGAGGTGACAGAGGAGCTAGCCGCTTTGCAGATATCCTCCGTGGATAGAGATGGAGCAGCCTTTCTTCAATCACTCATAGTCATTCCTCCACTACTACAGTGGTTTAGAGAGGCACAGCGTGGGGACGCCGACTGTGAGACACGGCGTGCACAGATATCCTCAGGACAAGCACCTGATGGGTTCTCCTTAGGAGGAGAGCACAATGTCCTTTTTAGAGGACATACCTTGGTACCAGATGCGTTATGGGAGGAGGTGCTGAGAGAGTTTCACACTTCTCCTTTGGCGGTACATCCTTGACTGGCGAAGATGTACCAGGATATCAGACGACAGCACTAGTGGCCGGGCATGAAGAAGGTTGTGGTAGAGTTCGTTTCTCGATGCCTTACCTTCCAGTAGGTGAAGTCAGAGCACCAGGTACCAGCAGACTTGGTACAACCCTTGGAGGTTCGGAGTGGAAGTGGAACATGATATCTATGGACTTCGTGACTGGAATTCCACGCACTTCCAGAGGTCACAACTCCATTTGGGTGATTGTTGACCGACTCACCAAGTCGGAACACTTCTTACCCATCAGAGAGTAGGGCTCAGTGGAGAGCTTGTGACGACTTTACATTCCGAAGATTGTGCAGCTTCATGGTGTTCCATCATCTATCGTCTCTGATTGAGATGCTCGCTTTACTTCCCGCCTTTGGAAGAAGTTGTAAGAGGAATTCGGGACGCAGCTACGTTTGAGCACCGCCTTTCACCCTCAGACGGATGGTCAGATGGAGAGAACCATTCAGACTCTCGAGGACATGCTCCAGAAATGTGTCCCCGACATTGGTCGTAGCTGGGAGGACAACCTACCCTTGGTGGAGTTCGCATACAATAACAGCTACCACTCCCCCATCGGGATGACACCATACAAGGCGTTGTATGGCTGACCTTCCAGATCTCCTTTGTGCTGGACAGACCCTGGGGAGTCAGAACTTGTGGGACCAGAGATGGTCCAGGCCATGACAGAGAAGGTCCAGATCATCTAGGAGCAGATGAGGACAGCTCAGAGCCGGCCGAAGTCTTATGCTGACAGGAGGCGGAGGCTATTGGAGTTCGAGGATGGCAACCACATCTTCTTGCGGGTCTCACCTCGACGTGGATAACAGAGACTTCACTGTGGCAGCAAGTTGATCCACGCTTCATTGGACCATTCCAGGTCCTCATCAGGATTGGCGAGGTGGCTTATCGCCTGGCTCTACCACCTTAGTTGCACCGGGTGCAGAACGTCTTCCACGTATCACAGCTAAGGAGATAGGTGCACGACCCGATGCATATCATTTACCACGGGGAGCTGGATATTGATGATGGGGAAACTTTTACTGATGTCCTAGTGAAGATCGAGGATCGACAGGAGCGGGACCTACATGGACGGTCGATTCCTCTAGTACGAATCAGATGGCAGCACGAGAATCTCTAGGAGAGCACTTGGGAGCGGGAGGCTCAGATGCGTGCTCAGTACCCACATTTTTTTCCCTAGTTTTCGATGAAACTTTACGGGGATGTAAAGCCCTGACGTGGGAGTAATGTAAAGACCCGTAAAATTCAAGGGAATTTTTTTCTTAATTTTCTTTTGGATTTTTACAAGAACGCAGTTTCTGACGGCACGTGATTTCGAAGCCCGGTGTGCTCGGAATTTCTATCCGAAGTTTAGCTTGGGTACGTTCTGTGAACGAACGAGCGGGAATTTCTAACATTTGAACCAGTACTCGGAATCAAATTATGAGGGCACCGATGGAATCACAGTGCCGTCTTTTTCTTAGGAACACCTTTTCTGGAATTGCGTTTTCTCGAGAGAAGTTAATAAAAATTGTGGAAGTTAAAATAAAAATTTGACTACAATTTTTATTTATCTAAGTGGTTAAAACCATTGGGTGGAAGTTGGGGGAAACCACCCAACTTCCTATGGGAGGTTATGAGAGTGGTGGAGTCCACACGAACCCCACCCCTTTATAGTCTCTAACTCCTTCGACTCACCATTAATTTGATAACTTAAGTTATTTAATTAAGTGAGTTTAATGTGGATGTTTAAAATTCAAAAGTTTAAGTTATGTTAATAAAATAAGTGATGATATTATTTTATTTGGGGTTGGAACGTTGTTGTGTAAAAAGATTGGGAGAATAAGAGAGGACTCTCGTTCTTCAACGAAGAATGCGGAGAACATTCCACTGCCAACGAAGAACGTCAACCCCCTATGGCGGACGACAGCGAGTGACACCCTCCTCAGAGATCACCTAATGCCAATGACGGTTCTCTTCTTCTGTGACGCTTTCTTCCACGCCATTTCTATTCTTCCGCGACGGTTATCTCTACGAAGAATCCTTGCTCAACTTTTTCGACGAGGTAGGGGTTCATACGTTTTTATTTCGTGATTACTACCGTCGTTTTCTTCATCATATCTCTTTGTTCTTTGAAACCACATGATATCATTTAACGGGAGGGGGCTGGACCACACAAACACGGCCGAACCTCCTCTTTTTTTTTAATTATTTGTTGTTGCGGTTCGATGGGAAGTGATGCATGCCGTTGCACCATGCGGGGATGAGTGGAAAGGATGCGCAGCGTTATTGCGCCACACATTTGAAAGTTGAACCGAGCCGCGGCGCAGTCACGCCGCGCCAGAAAAACCCGAAGAAACCGTGGCCGGAGCGGCGTCATGGCAGAGGGTTGTGATGCCATCACGCCGTGCTGGATGAACCAAGGCCGCTGCCGGTTCTGAGCTGCGGTAGAGCAGGGAGACCGGCGGCCGGTTCGGGGCCGCCTGCGTCGGAGCAGGGGGGGACCGGTCGTCGCCGGTCTGTGGCGGCAGAATCCGGCCGGCCAAAGCGGGCCGGCCGGACAAGGAGAAGCTGGGGGTTACAAACCCCCGGCGGCAAGCTCCAGCGGCCCCCCATTATGGGGGCCGCGGTTACAAAAGACAGGGGGCAGCCCCCCCCCCCTCAAATGGCTCGGCCGTTTGGCCGAGCTTCTGGGCACCGCGCCCGACGCGCTTCGCCCAGACCGAGCCATGCCGGCCGGGCCAGGCCGCGCCTGCCGGGCCGGGCTTCACCAAGTGGGCGGACCCGGACCCGGTTCGGGTCGACCCGGTTTGGGCCGACCTTGGGGGTATCGGGCGGGGTCAGACCCTGCCCGAACCCCTTAATACTGAACCTCTTCTGGTCGGTCATCCATAACATGAGCTACGGTCCTCCGATCGACGCACTGTTAGTTGCGATGCGATCCTTGGATCGAGATGGTCGTTTTGGTATATCTCATTCAAGGTTTCCAAATACTTTGGGTTCGGCCGAGTTGGTTCATACACGAAACCAACCGGGCCCTCGGAGCGGAAACACTCATAACTTCGGCTCCGGACGTCCGATTGACGTGCCGTCGACTTTGTTGGATTCCTCTTAGTAAGATAGATCTTTTGGCTTACTCTGCCCTAGGTTTGGATGCAGGTGGAGTATGGTCGGGTTCGTTTTGACTTAAAAACCAACCGGGCCCCTGGGATGAAAAAGCCAATAACTTTCAGACTGGGCGTCCGATTGACGCGCCGTCTGTGACGCTGAGTTCCTGTTGATGATACGGAACTTTTGGAAACATCAACTCTGGACTTTGTGTCAGTTGATGTATCAGCCTCTTGGCTCATGGATCAGACCCTCCCAAACGAGCTTGTTGTGTGCGGGAACCCTAAAGCTGGCTGCGTTTGCGACTGTGATGACAACGACGACTGTACAGAGATCCTCAGTGGATTCGACGGCGACGACTACAACACTCAGCGATCCTACGTGGATCAGTGCTACCGATCCTGTGTGGGTCCGATCTTGTGTGGGTCAGCGCTCTGCAGTTCTGTGTGAGACAGCACCTACGGATCCTGTGTGGGTCTGATCCTGTGTTGGTCTTTGCGGGGGTTAGTTACCTATCGATCCTGTGTGGGTCTTCGCGGGGGTTAGTTACCTATCGATCTTGTGTGGGACTATGCAGGGATTAGTTACCTATCGATCCTTTGTGGGTCATTGCGGGGGTTAGCACCTATCGATCCTTTGTGGTTTCGATGGCCTAGATGAATCAGTGGCTATATCTGATCATCTCTATTGTCATATGAAGAAGTATACCTATGTGAGCTGATTCCTCTTTTGCTTCCCTTGTGGATTGTGTTGTGCTATCCTGTGTAGATTACGTTTTTCATTCCTATGTGGATTGAGTTGTGATTTCCTGTGTGGACTGGGTTGTAGTTGGGCTCAGAGGTTGGAGCGAACTGGAATTGATGACTTAAGTATATGTATGGGCATATACCTAAGCAGTGTCGGATGTTACTTCGTGATTGTATCTTTCCTTTGTGGATTATCCTTTGTGGATTCTGGGAGACCTTCATGGGTCTCGGGGTCCCTATTGAGTAGATTTTCCTCACTCCTGCATGGGCTATGCCTACACTATGTTGTGTTGGTTGTAGACGACGGACAACGCTGATTGTGGTTGAGGCTTGCGGAGCAGAATGGTACATAGAGGTGGACCACTGGGCGAGACTTACTTGGAGTGGACGGCTGGACCCGAGGAGCTGTGGAGGCTATATGTGCACACCCTTCATGTGGGACTTCCAGTGGGCGGCTCGATGTTGCGGGTTTAATTTCAGTTGCTGTTTTCCCTTTTCGAGTTGTACTTTACTTTCAATTTTGGGTTTGTATTCTGGCCCATTTACTTTTCTGCACTTACTATTGTACCCAGCTTTACTTAGTGTTTACTTCTACTACTTGCTTTCTCTATGGTGTTTGTTTACTTTACAAAGGCAATGACTTCCCTTTTTACCATGAATTACGCCTTGGTGCTAGTCGCCAGCCCCTGGCCTATGGAAGGCGGGCTTGGGGAAGTCATGGCACGGGCCCTGAGGATGGGTCGTGACAATATTTTTATATAATTATACTATTATTTCACACATTGGTAATTAAAATTTTATGGGATGTGTTTTCATGAAAACCAAACTTTATTTCTATATTCCGTCATAATTTTGTTTTCATCTAAAAAAATTGTTTCCATAAATGATTTAAAAAATTTAAATGATATTTTGATCGCATTTTCAGGGAAATAGATTTTGAAAATGTATTATTATTTTTTAAGAAAATTTAAATTATTTATAACGAAACATTTATATGATGAAAACTTATTTTCAAAGAGAAGGATACTCAAAATGTTTATTATTTTAAAAAGGTTATTTTCAATTTAAATCGTATATTTTACTCAAGAACATTCTTATTGATATTTCAATGTTATTTAAATTCTTAAACATCAAAAAATATTGTTGTTACTTATGATCCAATGGGGATATATTTTAATGATACCAACCACATTATTTCTCTAGATTCATTGAGATTATTTCAATGAGTTTATTATGGAACCTGTTTTTCTTCTCTGAGTTTAACATGTTACAACTTTATTATTATATGAACCATTTATTTTAAAGTAGATAATCATGTTTCAAATTTATTTATGCGAAATCCAATTTTATTCAATGTCTTAATCATGTTATAGAGGAATAATGATTTTTTTACAGGTTTTATGATGAAATCTATATATACCATGTTCATGTTGTGTTTCATGGACATTATATGAAATTAGTGAGCCCAATTTAGATTATACATAGGGTTTAGCCACATAATAGCTCCTGGGTGAGCATGATATAGCTTATAAAAATGGTTTATCCCCATTATAGCTCATCCAAAAATGGGTGAGCATGATACAACTTAGAGGATGGGTGAGCCCCATTATAGTTCTCCAATACATTGAGTAATGATTATGTTATCTAGAAAATTATTTTTGATTTTGGTCGTATGGTTATTCCAATTTTAAGGGTAATTAAATGGTTCTTTAAGGGTTATATGATATCGGGTTCCAAGATAAAAATATTTTTTCTCCACGATTGATATGGGTTTATAATGTTTTATTTTATCAAGATTGTTATCACATGGCCCATGATTATTGAGTCATATGACTATTTATTTTGTAAAATATTTATGCCAAGTTATCATATTTGATAATATAAGTATTTATGAGTATGAGTATTCTTATGTTATACTCATGGAATTTTATTATTTCATCATATCCATATTCCCTTTTTATTCTAACTGTTGATATTTCATTATTAATGATTATCTTACCATTACTATGCAATTGAGCTAACCCTATTTATGTATTCTCTTTCCCATGTAATAAATAATGAGGTCAAATTAAATATTGCTAGAAATTATTTTATATGGATGATGTTTATGTCTCAATGAAAAAATAAAATATAGTTTAAGTGGGAGAAAAGATCATTTATAATCAAGTGTCTTATTTAAGAAGATTTTTTCCTTATACTATAAAAAATAAAAACTACAAGGTCCTTGAAAATGTAAGTGATATAATTTGTTTTTTTAATGTTTTAAGGTATGGATGAAAAAAATTGGGTCATAATTATCAACATGAAAGCTAAAATTGTAATGCTTATGATTCCATCATGAGATCCACAAGTATGGGTTTGGGTCTCTTGTTTTCATGAAGGATTTAAATAAATAATGAATATGAGTGAACTTTGATAAACCTATGATGTAATAGATTAAATTAGAGGTTTCATTAATGTTAAAACCGATAAGTTATTTTCCAAATTATTTAGTTTCCCATTATGATTATTGATTCCCAAACTATAATGTTTGGTTTTAGTCAGTGTATTGAACATAAAGAGACTATGTTAATGTGTAATACTATAGAAAACAAGTTTATTGTTCTCATATGTAACAAAAAAATATGGTATGTGGAATGAATAATCTTGTTAACATTCTTAAATAACTCACTCAAGCTATGAATCATGTTTAAATTCAAATGTGCAACTGACGAAACAACATTGTATTGAAACCTTTATGAGGAAACATCCACCATAATCTAGTGGTTTCAATGATCCATTTATTGATGAGAAATGGATCAATACCTCTAAAAAATTCATTTTATGTTCTTCAGTGTTCAGAGCATGAAAATTTTATTTTGTCTGTTTATCATTTGAAAGGTGAATGAGATGAGTAGTGGAAAATTATGTTGATTATGAGTGAATAAGAAGAAATTTAATATATGGCATTTGAATAGTTTAAGGGGATATTAATTTTTAAGTAATTACCTCATATTAAATGAAAACATATTGAGATATAATTACTTTAAATCATGTAATCTGATGATGAGTGTATTTGTTCCTATAAAAATAATTTTAAAAGACATTAATGGAACACATCAGGTTTAATAATAAGCCTTGAAATTAAAATTGATCATCATAGATGGCCTAAAACCATGTCTAAGAAAGGGCATGGATATATGGGAATTTAGTGTTTATAAAAAAATCAATCGGTGTAAAGTTATGGTTGAACATGAAATTAGATATTCCCACCATTCTTATGGTTCTGATAAGAAATGGATGACCGGGTCTCATGAAAGCACAACTGGTGGAATAAAATTATATCTCTTTATGTGCCAAAAATATGGGAATAAGCTTCAAGGGAATTTATTGAATAGGATTGAGAGGTGATTTAAATGATTAATGGAAGGTAATAAATTCCAAGAATTCAGAAACATGTTTAATGGGCTGGTTAATACAATGGATGAGAAGTGGAAGACAACTAATTCACTATCTAAAATCAAGTGTTTCAAGTGAAGGAGTTTTGTAATTATGTGAATAAATGTCCTTGTCTAAGGTATAATGTCGATTATAAGCCACAAAAAAAATTATGAAGGGAAAATAATAAGGGAATCATTAGGAAATAATAGTGGATGAAGTGAATATTGATAATTAGGGAACACTTATCCTCCCCTCCTAAGTTGGGAATTTGATGTTTTATTTTGTATTAATGATCATTATAAAAATATTATTATTCATCCATTAGTGAAATATCATGTGATTTGGAGAATTTATTATCTCATTATACATCAATTTTGGAATATTAAAAACTTTTTTGATATTTTATCAGAATAAGGATGGACCAAAATTCCAATGAAAATGTTTTTGTATAAGATAAGAGCTTATATAAGTGATAAAGAGAGAATTAACTTTTTGATGTATATGTTTTTCCTTGTAATATTATCTTAAGAGTTATGGATACCATCATAGTTTTTTTAGTTTAAGGTTTAACATTAGTTTAAAGTCATTGAAATACCTTTTGAGGTTATATTTTATGCGATTTTATCAATATTATAGATATTTAGAGAGATATTTATCAAAATACAACACTTTGGTTTTATATATGTTTTAGTGAGCAAAATATTTAAGAAGTAATTTATATACACTTTCCTAAAATGTGATTATATTTAATGGTAAACATTAAGGTTTATCTTATAATTTATATTGATGCATTTGCTTGTTATAGTCGATAACCTTAAAAATGAAACTCACTTCATCTCTGTCAAATATGATTTCCCTTTGGATCTATTTTCCTGAATTTACATTAATAATGTGGTATGGTTTCTTGGGGTACCACATTAAATTGTATCAGATCCAGATCGAAATTTTACCTTGATGTTTTGGAAAATTATTTAATAAAATCTTGATAGAGAGTTGAGTATTATCATTTCATTTCATCATTTGAAATATGGACTACCTTAGAGAATAATTCATAATCTAAAGGATATGTCAAGATCATAAAATATGGATTTAAATGGTGGTTGGGATCAACAATTTCATCTTATTGATTTTTCATGTAATAATATAGTTCAATAAATCGTTTAGATGGATCCTTAAAAATCTCTTTATGGAAATATTTTTTGAAATACAACATATTTTAATGAAGATTCAGCAAGAAATCTATTGGGATTTGAGAATGATGAGGATATGAAAGAGAATAATAGAGTCATTTAAAAACATGTATTGAAATAGAAAAAATATCACTATTTTTATTCGGATAATTATTGATGTGATGTAGAATTTGATATTAGTGATAAGTTCATTATATGAACTTCTGTTTAGATGAAAGAAGGGTAAGCTAATACTGAGGTATATAGGTCCCTTTGAATTACAAGATCATATCAGGAAATCCTATTATCATTTCATTCTTCAACTGAATGACTCCAAAATTTAGGATGTTTTCCATTTACCTCTCCTGAGGAAATACACACATGATTCATCACATATACTAAACACAAAAGTTGCACTATTATAATAATATAATTATTATTAGGGACAACCAATGGAGATTATGGAACAAATTTAGGAAATTATATATAAAAATATCACCCATTTAGTAAATTATTTATGTTGAAAATAACAACATGATAATCTACATTGGCACTTAAGGATGTAATGCGGTAGAATTATTTTTAGTTTCTTATACCCAACTGATAAATTTGGAAGGGATTATTTTAATTGGGTTAAAATGTAAGACCATGAGTTTTTTAGAATTATTTTTTTCTTTGAAAAAATTAAATTTACTTTATATGTTGTGTTAAATTAAAAAAAATGTCAAAAATTACCTTTACACAACACCAATTTATGCTTTCTCTACATGCTACACTAAGTCATCTTGTGTTATACATGGCAGTGAGCTATGAGAAAGTTATGATTTACTATAAATATTATTTTTTAAACATGAAATTTATAACAAAATCATTAAAATTATAAATATTTATAGTAATAAATACTTTCATAGTATTATGTATACGGTTTTTTATAATTAAAATATATTGTTTAAAAATTACTTAGTTTCCCTTTAAATCATTATATTTCTTAAAAAAATATTTTCTCAAAAAATGTTTCTTGTTTCTTTTTGGGAACAATAATGAAATTGACATCTGAAATTTGTAGAAAATTAATTATATAAAATAAAATTAATTCTAAAAATAGCCATTTAGAAATTAGGTTAGGGTGATTTTTTTGTTTTTTTCAAAAAAGTTTCATTTTTAGATGAATAGTGAAAAAACTGAAGTTTAATAGAAAACCACATTTTCATTTAATTTATTTGTAATGGTAATTTTTTTTTAAATTGAATCAAAAGTAACTATAGTTTAATTAAAAATTTATTAATTCAATTGTGGTCATTATAATAAATCTATTATTGAACTGTGATATAAAAACATTGTAATCTTTTAAAAGTTCCCCCTTTCAAATACAAATTTATTATCACATCCGTGAGATTATTTTTTAAATTAAAATTTATTACTTCTAAGAATATAATTTGTAATAATGGATTCTATTTTTGAAATTAAAATAATCTATATCATATAAAACATTCAATTTAATTTTTAAAAAAATAATCAATGAAAACCATTAAAAATTACATATCATGATTATGGTTTAAATGGGGGTTTCCACGTTACATAAGATTATGTAAAAATTAATTTTCCATGATTATATGATTTTTATTTAATAAATTTAATTTAATATTTAGAATCATTAAGAATAAATTATCTAATAAATATCATTATAATTTTATTCTTAAATTATAAATTACCTAGGGAAATAAAAAGATACAAGTTACCATGGTAAAAAAAATGAATAGGATAAAATTGTTCAAAATTAATGACTAATTAATCAAAAGTTATAAAATGTATTTGTTTTTTATGGGGGATGAAATAATATGAAAAAACTCCTCTAATCCATTGTTTATGTATTTTTGAGGCAAATGTGGTATGAGTGACATCCCAATAGTGATTTTTTTTATATTTATAAAAATGTCATCCATCCTCGATTATAAATGAGAACTCACTACCCACACTTAGTAAAACCTCTAAATAAATTTGGTACAACCTAACCATGGAAAAAACATAACAAATTACCTTATATCAGACCACAGGCCTTATTTTTAGGAGATATCCATCTTAGGATGGGTTTTTGTGCAATCATAAGGATAACACGTGAAGTAGAGGCAACGTTTATCAACAAGTGTTTTTGTTTTATTTATCCATATATCTCCTTAAATTATTATTATACTATGATGATATTATAATATATGTATATTACATAAAATTGTATTTTTTTATGGTCATAACCTATAACATTATCTTCTTACATCAAATAGTTTAAGGAATCATCTTTCCTATGTATGGTAGACTATCTCCTCACAAACCGTTGTCATTTTTTTCCATTATTACCTCTCATGGTAGGGTATGATGGTGGATATTAGTTATATATATGAAATTTATAACATTATTATACTTATGGAGTCATTATCTATTATAAAACATTTTTTATATTACATTTCCATATGGGATATGATAATGTCGCTCGTGTGTATAACATACTAACATATCCCGATGTTATGTGATTATCTTTCCCTAAATATTTATAAGGATGATCATAAAGAAAATGTAAATAAATATATATTATATAAATTAAATAATTATTATAGTCATGAAACCATTATAATTCTGAAGAGATAATATATATTTTCATTTTTTAACTTTTTAGTCATGGAATGACATTAATGTCATTCGTGTACGTGTGGACTATTGCATTCACAAAGCGACGAGACTCACTTTTTATCACAAAAAACATGGAGTATATGTATAAGTACATTTATATAAATTTTATGTTATTTATGATATTATAATTGTAATATAAATATATGTCATTACTTACCTCTTTTCTATAATGAAAATCGATGTATGAAAATGTTACTCAGACGTATGCATGATCTAATGTCTCCGTGATTGGAACAGACTTTATTTCTTGAACCCAAATTTCATTATTGGTATTAAAAGTATAAATGATATTTAAATATGATAATAATATAATGATAATTATTTTCCTTATTTTTAAATCATGATCAATGTCAAAGGACTAACAAATAAAAAATCAAAACAAATAAGAAATAGAAATCGATTATTTTCAAAATATAACTTTAACATAGAATTGTTAATAAAAAATAAATAAAAGGATATAATAAAATAACATATAGTAAGATATATATAAATATTTTTCATTAATATATATATAATAAACTCATTTTTATTATATAGAAGGTTTGAATGTGTATAATGAATGTCATGACTTGTGTGGTATGAGATTTTTGTCTTCCTTTTTTACTTCCGTGAGAAACATCATGTATTCCCCACCTAGTTATTTTACATGTTGTATGTTATGAAAATGGATTTATTTTATGATTCCATTCCTGAATATTTTGGGTGTTTATATATTTATTTTAGGATATCTCTTTAATGGGGTCGATGGATCAAAATTTATCGAATAATTAAGGTATTTTTGTCCAAATTTTTCTTCATATAGACATATGGTTATGTTATGCACCAATCATTTTTTACGAGATTTATATATATAAATTTTGACATGTAATATCATTAATTTATGCATCATCATGATATTTTAAGTTTATTTTAAATATTTTTTCTCATGGGGTTACGTTTCATTGTTTTGTAAGTGGTCATGATTTTCTATTATAGTATCATCATTTATTTGGATTATTTTCTACAATGTTTCTAAATATTAAATATTATGTTACATTTCTTAAAAAAATGAATTTTATTCTCCTATGGATATTTCATGTGAATAAATTTTCTCCCTGCATTTTCCTCTATTTATGTGCTTAGGTTTTCAAAACTACATTTTTATGAAAAAACACATTTTCAGTTGAAAAATCTCTTCCACCCAAAAATAATGTTTAAAAAAATGGTTTTATAAATTTTAAAACAATTTATTAGAGATATTTTTTATTTTCTTTTATTTTTTTATTTTTTTCTGAAATAAATCATCATGTCACTTTCCCAACTATACCCATTTCTTTTTACCCAAAATTTTGAATGGAATCTCTATATTAAGACTTACGACATGATAATAATTTCATAGCATCATGAACATGATTTTATTAATTCATAGTTTATATGTCTTCAATTTTATATCAAAATAAATATATTTTTATAATGTATTATTTTTTAAAAAGTGGGTTTCAATGTTGAAAGCATATCTTCATCAAGAAATGCATGAAATTATTTTATGATACCATTATTTGTTTTATTGGTTATATTCATAGAAAATAATTTTTAAATTTTTTTTCTTTTAAAAAATGTTATTTGAAAAGAAAATATTTTTTCCGTAAGAAACATTCCAATTGATTAATCTTTTAAAATCATTTTCTATATGGGATGAAATCTTTTGATACTACTTATTCTTTATTAGGGATATAAACCAAGGATACAATTTTTTATATTTCTATGGATTATTTATGTTTATAATGAAATATTATTTATGAATCCAATATCTCTCATAGGGTTTATACCAAGCTAAAATTGACTGGAAATCCATTTTTTTCCAATGGGACATAGTTCAAAGAAATTACGAAATAGTTATAAAACCGATTTATTTTCATGGGTTATATCATGACGACTATTTTTTGTTCTTATTTCACATGTATGTATCACCATCTAGATATTCCATGGGTAACAAATATCTCTCTTCAATGAAATGGTAAAAAGAATTATATCTCATTAGATTACAATAAATAAATCAGTTAAATTAATCCACTATGGGAAACAAGCGTGCCCTAATATACTATGAGAAACAAATGTTTCTCATTCCACAATAGGAAAAAATATTTTTCCTAATCCATAATGGGAAATAGGTGTATCTTGATCCACTATAGAAAAAGGTGTGTCCTAATCCACTATGTTGATGGTATTGATAGTTAACCATAACATATGAGATGGTTTTCAATATTTAGGATGTTTCCAGACTTTTATGAAATGAGACTATGGTTCATGAAAGATTTATGATGATTTATCACCCCTAGGGTCCTTATTTTCACGAATGATAATGTTTTTCACCGTGACTCATGTTTTGGATTTATGATAGGTTGGGTATGAAATTCATATTTATGTTCACAATCACATACCCTTATGCTTATAGTATTCATTCATATGACCACATGCTGATATCTCTTATGCTAACCATTACTGACCATTTAATGTCACCCATTATTATGTTTTCTTCCATAGGATATGGAGAAAGGTTTAGTTAGGGTATGTCGAGAGGATTAATATGTGATAATATCTTTAGTGGATTTATTAAATTTCATTCATGAAATTTGAAGATGGTGTCCTAGTCTCAAAATACACTAAACTATTAAATTATTTAGGTGTGTCTTTTTGTAATGCATTGAATATTAATCTAAAAATATGTCATATCAATGTATTAAAATATTTAGTTGCTATAAAACAACCATGGAACCTTGAAATAAACAATCTAAGAACATAATAATAAAACATGTATCATATTTAAATGGTTATAAATAAATATAATAAAATTAAAATAAATCTGATATATATAGTAACTATTCTAAATAAATTTATTAATTAATCTAATTAAATTATCCATATCATGAAATGAAATATAAGAATGCTTCTAGAACATAAATTAAGGGATCCCTTCTAACCACTATTTTCCTTTAGGATGTGACCTTTTTCTTTCTAAATCAAATTAACTATCTATTTATAGTTATGAAATAATTCAAAATTATGTATATATGTTTTTATAATATATAACAAGATTATTATACCTTTATTTTATGTAGTAACAAATGACTTATGTTTATTTTCCAATTTCAATCTTTATTAAATCTCTTTTGACTATGATATGTGGTGATTTTATAAAATTGATTTCATTCCACGTGGAATTTTTATGTTTATTCCATCTGATATGTTTTATTATATGGAACATGTAAGAATGTATATATTATGATTTTTGAACTGAGAGAGAAACCAATTTATTGGGTATTGTTTCTATCTAAAGAGACATTGTGTTTGGTATTAGAGAGTGAACATAATCCATTATAGTACGCTTCCACCATGTAATGTTTTATTAGTTGTTACCCTTTACTAATATTTATGTCGTGTTATATGATGATTCAACATTCCTATGTTTCCATAATCATATGGTGCCTTTTAAATTACTTTATCATCTCATTTGATTATTCATGAGCCTTCCCTTTTATGATACCATTTCATGCCATTTGACTCACACGGTATGATTCATTGTCATGTTTATTTACAAACATGGTTTTTTGGCTCACCCATATTTTTTATGTACTCCCCAGGTTATCTGATGATAATTTAGGAGCTCAAAGTGAATTAGATCATATTTTGAAGATTTAAATAATGTTATTTACTTTATATTCACTTTTATTTACTATGAACATTCTCATCTAAAGACAATAGTATTTTCGATCATTTTATTGTATTTAATTGAAGGTTATGTAAAAAATCATTTAATAATATGTGTTAAAGGCTTGAGTTTCAATATTTGGTATAATAAAATGTTGAATTTATTTTTTGGGACTAGTAATAGTATACATTAGTTAGAAACCTAGTGATATGTTAATGTATAAGAAAATATTTTATAATTTTGGATAAATATGAAGAATCTAGTTTCCAAATAGTTACAACACTGTCTGGATACTAAAAGTTGATGTGGATTTAGTATAGTTGTACCTTGGTGTAATAAATCTATATAGGGTGAATTATCTATTGAATTGATTGCAACCTAGTGTATGGAAAAGGTTCCTGGTTACACACTTTGTTTTAAACTCCTATAGGATATGCCTTGGAAATTGAAAAAAATATTTAGTACCATTATGGAGGATTTTAAAAAATTATTAAGTAAGAAAACATAATAAGAAACATTACCACATAAAACCTAGATTTAAACACAGAGATTCATATGTTTTTATATACTTACAATTTATAATTTATTCATTCTACGCTCATTGTTTCACTTTTTATATTATTATTAGTTAATGTATATTTATTCTATTTTTCATTAATATATATTTAATGGAAGGAGATGAGACATTCATGGAAGTACTTTCTTGAATGACCCTTTCTATGACTAATAAATTTAATCATGTGGACCCACACCCTTCTCCTAACAAGGTGAAAGTAACGAAATGATCATTTATGTGAAAATACCTCCAACCATTAGTGGGACTTCTAATCCTCTCAACACAAGGTTGTGTATTATTTCAATTGAGAAGATATTTTCTATCCTCTATCATTCAAAACAAGATAATGACATGCTAGATGTCTGTCACCTTAAAGGGGAATCAAATTAGTGGCTGAAACTAATCAAGAATACAATGTTCAATGAATTTATTGATTCCATTTAATGTGAAGTATTTATGAAAATAAATTTCAATAAATATTTACCTATAACTCTCTATATTAATAATAGAGAGGGAGTTCCTTAGACTGAATTATAAGAAAGATGAGTCTATTAGGGTATATTTGGAAAAATTCAAGTCTTTCATAGCACCCCAACAGATTTTTCATTAACTACAAAAGAAAGGTGTACATCTTCTTTAATGAGTTAATGATGTCTGAAATAAATCATATGAAATTTGTGATGTTGAATGAAATGAAGATATTTTCAATTTTTCCCTTGAGTTAGAGGTACTGATAAATCTTATAGAGTTTAGAAAATAAAATTTCCTACATATCAAATCTGTGGGAAGAAGAATCCCAAAAAATTTCTCAAGGGAAATCAGAGATGATTTAGGTTTGGAAAATAATGGTGTTTGGACAATTAATGTTGAAAATATATGAGGAAACCCACTAATGTGATAAAATAGAAGAAACATCTAGTCAATTCTCAGCCAATGGTCTACAATTTCAAATGAAATGATGAAGGGTAAACTATGAACAAATTCTCTAATCCAGGGCCAGTCAGAGATAATAAAAACAAACAACCCCATTGACATTAAACAAATAATGTTAGATGTTTTTACTACTACTAAGGTGGATCTTAAAAATAATGTGGTGATAGGTATATTAGTTATACATTCTATAATAGTGAACATACTTTTTTTATTATAGCTCACTATATTCTTCCATATCATGCATGTTTAATAGGACTATTCAAAACCACCTCAAAACATTGGTTTGAGATATATGTGTGAAAAGAATAGATCAATTATTTCATCCCAATTATATAACTCATCCCTAATAATTTTTTGTAGACTCATCCTTCCATAAAATATTGTATAAGTTCCATTAATGGAGTTTTATCCTATATAAGGAATGAATTAGATAACTTTATATGAATACCTAATCAACCATTGGGATAGTTAAATCACTCTTCCTATCATGAGTTATCCTCTGATTCTATACAAGTGTAAAGTGGTGGATGAATCCCCCTTGTAATATTCTTATAAATATCTGTAATATTTATTTATGAGGAAGTATATAAAGATAAAATGATTTATACTAAGTGGAAATATTTTTTGGAGATATTCCCATTATGGGGTATCATACTGATGTTATACGTGATGAGTTACCTAATGTTTATACTGACCAAGAGGTTGAGTTCTTAATCAAACGTATACCTAGATCCCTACCCAAATCCAAGAATCCGTAAATAATGGCCACCAATGAGTTGGAAGAGATGAATAAGAATATATAAGAGAATGTAGAAATGGGTTTCATACACTTGAGTGCTTCACCATGGTGTGTTCTAATCCTCCACATTAGAAAGAAGGATGGGTCAACGAACCTCTGCATTGAATATCATGAACTTAGTAATAGAAATATAAAGAACAAGTACCACTTCAATGGATACATGACTTGTTTGATCAACTATTTTGATTCTAATATTTCTCTAATGTGGATGATGAGAGGGGTTTTTCGCGAACCCCAATTCAATTAAATGCTTATTTACCTAAAAATGTACCATAGTGGAACATCCTAGGGTCGATCACAAGGAGGCTGCTCACACACACTATTTTCGTATTGTCACTATTATAAACTAACTAATATAAAATATGATACTAATATAAATGGGGGAGATAATTGAAAATACATAAAATATAAATATAATATATAATAATGAAACGAAATACAGAATGAATTTATTAGAAATTAAGTAAGCAGTTGTTCTTAGGAGGTCGTGGTGGTTGATATCATTGTTTATAAAGAATCTCAAAATTCAATTCAATGAGGTGATCAAGACCTGTCACACCTCACCTTCTCATTTGGATTTTCATTACCCCATACCAAGTCCTATGCATACAGGGTAATGATCTTCCTAAAGTCAGCTAGGATACCTCTGTGTTGACCATCACTACTCATGTCATACTCCACCATATGCATGACACAAATAGCGAAGGGAAGGGAAATAGATAAACGAGAAGAAGAAATTGGTGGTAGAGAAAATGGGGTGACCGCTCACCATAATATATTTAACCACCACCAAAATTCTTAGAATTGAATAAAGGATAATAAAATTAATGCTCAATAACTCAATCAACCCACCATTGCCTCCCTCGAACAAGCGCCGAGGTTAGTTCTCCATTTTAAGTGGAGTTGAGAAAGGAATAACGGTGGGAGAATACAGAAAATAAAATAAATGTAAGAAAGGAGGTATGAAGAAGAAAGATAATCTAATATATATTAAAAATAAAAGAAAATATTATAACAAAAATACTCAACCTTTCCCAATTGAAATGGATATATTGTAAAAGGGAGAGGAGGTACAAATTTATAGGGAAAATGGGTGAAGAAATATCTCTCAATTCTGTCCGCCAGAAGTTCATGACTTTTAGGACCATTAAATGGCCTTTTTGGAACATGGTCCCTTCTTGAAAGTTTTTCCAAATCTTCTTCCGTGTACCTCCACAAAAGTTCAGTCCTATGTTCCCACGTATGAATCAGTTATTTAAGTTTTAATGTGGCACATTTAATCTGCCAAAGTGAGTCTTTGTCTTCCACAACCCCAACTTCACATGTCATTATGGACTTGAAACCAGCCGATTCTTACATAGACTACTTAATTTATTATTTTCATTTAGTTACTCGCCCAGCTACTTGTTGAATTTCAGCTCCATAGGACCGGTATTAATCGAGATACAACTTCATCTTTAAAACATTCCAAATCTGTGCACAGTTTTCGAGGTCTGGAGTATGAGCTGATTTTGGGCCTCCAAATGATTGATTGAGCTAGGACACCAGAAGGAAGAAATTCTTCCAATGATGTAAGAAAGACTATAAAAAAATAATTTCACAATTTGGGTCAGTGTATAAAATTACATGGCCAAAATAAAGAAGACAAATAAAATAGTTAAACAACAAAATTAAGCCATTTTTGCATTTGAGCTCAAAATACAACTAAAACATAAAAATGTGACAATTTACCATAAAATAATACTTATGTGGGTATTAGAACATTGTAATACAGTATATAATATGTGAAAATTCAAGCTTCATCACTCCCCCACACTTAATAATTGCAGTCCTGGGCAACCATCTTATACCAAGGTCAAAACAAACTTCTCAAAGCATAAATGACCACACAACTCAATTATCATATTAGAGAAAATATCATGCCCCATACATGGATAAAAATTTCAAAACTCCTCAAAAATCATATGAATCCATTAAATATCATGTTAATCCTCACATTCATGTCATGCCTACCTACCCAGAAAACTATTTCTCTCTTCACTCAAGGATATTTAATGTGGAGTTTTCCTCATTCTCAAAACATATGTGATCTCCATAGGCTTGCTATACATCTAATATATCCACCTCAAAAAGTCAAAAATATGTCAATAATGAGGTATTTTTCATGGGTTGTTCTCAGGATAGGTGTTGGAAGGTTTAAAATGTAAAAACATTTGAGGTAGAATGAGGAGGGTTATGCTCTAATGTGAAGTAAATGCATGAAATCAGTTTTTCTCAAGAATGGTGTACTCCTCAATCAGCTCAAAAATTAATCACCTCCAAAAACCTCTTCTTTTTGGAAGTTCACACATATAATTTCAACATCAATGATTTTCATCCCTCTTTTCCCCATTTTTAGCATTGTTTCAGCTTTAATTCAAACCTGGATTTCTCTTCAGAATCATGTTTTGAAGGAAAAGAGAGGCAGCTTTTGATCTTCAAATATTGGTGAAAATCCGACCCATATATGTAATGATATTTTTGTCCACCCAAACATCTTCCCATCATGTCATTTCTTCGGCCCAGGCAGCAATAAATATGGCAACACTTTCAATTCATCTCAAAAAGATTCTTCAGGTAAGCAAAATACAACCCATCTTCTCCCTCCCCCACACATTAGTTTAACAATAATCATGCATTTAACTTCTATATCTGGTTGTAAAGGGATAAATGTCTTTTAATGTGGCTGCCTAACAAGGTATTTCATGGATACTACGGGCTTAAAGAAGGTTTGATGAAAAGGTAGGCCAAAATAAGAGTTTGATGTAAAAATGGCTTTCAAAATGGTGCCTCAATCATACTTAACACATTCAATGAACTCTAACAGCTTTGAAAAAAAGAAAAATAGCACTTTATGGATCAAAAAACATGTCTCAAGACTCTCATGAAAAAGAGAAATGTAAAGAAGATGTCAAAAAGGCTTAGAAACCTCTCAGGTTGGGCAAGATCTTTAATTTTGACAGCACTCGTGCACATGAGTTTCAAAATCAACCAAACTTCATCAAATGAAAAGATAAGAAATCAGAAACAAAACCCATTCAGAAATCATTTAAAACCTCAAAAACTAAAATCAAATAATGTTCCAAAAATACCAAGATGGTTTGAATTTTCCCATGTATTCGATTCAGCTCAAGATTCCTAAAAACAAACCAAAAAAAATGAAAACAAGAACATTTTGAAAAAAACAACATGAAAAATAAAAGCACACACAAAATTACTAAAAACAAGTTGAAATACCTCCCCCACACTTATTCTATTTACTACCATCTTTTAGCTCAAATCATATCAAGAAAGATGTTCACACAGAATTTAAATTGGGTAGCAAACAAAATAAAGAAAAGGAAAGACACAACCTAATTTATTTTTCTGTGGCAGCCTTGAGTTAAGCTCCTAGCTACTGCCACTTGACCTAAAATACATGAAATAAATAAAATATGAGAAAAATAAATAAAAATAAATAGGGATGGAAAAGAATAATGATAATTCATGGTTTGACCCCCAAGCGAGTACTAGGTTTTTACTGCCCCTAGTCCAGTAGTTGCGGCAGTTTAACCCAAATCTGATGGTGGATAGGGTTTCTTGCTCAGAAACCACCAAAACCTATTTCTTCCAATTATAATCAACGCATACAAGTCTTGGAGTAACCCACATATAGTGTACATCAGTTCCTCCCCCTTTTCCATGTGGTACAAGTTATAATTTGGGGGGAGGATAAAGAATGGGTCCTCCACTTCTTCAGCCATGACTTCTTTGGCCTCTTCAACTATAACATCCCGAGCTTGCACATGTGGTGCTATTTCAAAAAATTCAGAAAAGAATTTAGAAAATAACTCCACTTGGATATGATTAAAAAATGACAAATCAATATAAAAATCTTCCCTTTCATGTAGGTCATCTTGAAATGTGATCTCTTTAGGCAAGGCCACAAGGAATTCTTTTTCTGCAGGGACTTCTTCATCTTCTTCCAAAGAAAGAGAGAGGTATAAAGGTACTGATTCTTTTTTGACAAAGATGGGAGGATCAATTAAATTTTCGTATTCAACAAAATCTAACCAATCTTTATCCAAAACATGTTGGCCTCTCATAGTTGTATCAGTTAACATGACATCTTCAGGAACCTCTTCAAGAAATGGCCAAGGAGAGACGATTGCATCTTCCAATTGAATCTTCAAGTCCACTTTGGGATCGTCAACATCAAATGTGGGTGGAACAACATTTAACTTTTCTACTTCATTTTGGTTATTTTGTTGTTGACGTTCCAGCCATATAACTTTATCTTCTTCAACTTCAGCCGCCAACGACGCTACCATCATGCTTGCTTGTTCAAATATTTTGAAATTATTTTGAATCATCGCGACATCTTTTTCCATTTGGAATAAAAAAATCTCTTCCCTGCTACAAAATTCAGAACTAGGCCAAGCATATGAAAAATCACTAAAATAATACATCTCGACCAACAAAATGATATGCAGCGAAATTCTCGCTTTTTTTTTTGTTTTTGAAATTTTTAATTTTTTTGGTTTATATGAAAATAGTGTGTGAAAGAAATTGACCTCCCTAGAAATGGCACCAAATTGATGAGAGTGGTTTATTGCGAACCCCAATTCAATTAAATTCATATTTACCTAAAAATGTACCATAGTGGAACATCCTAGGGTCGATCACAAGGAGGCTGCTCACACGCACTATTTTCCTTTTGTCACTATTATAAACTAACTAATATAAAATATGATACTAATATAAATGGGGGAGAGAAT
Organism: Viscum album; assembly: GCA_963277665.1. Classification (NCBI taxonomy): domain Eukaryota; kingdom Viridiplantae; phylum Streptophyta; class Magnoliopsida; order Santalales; family Viscaceae; genus Viscum; species Viscum album. Next base: position 689,524,411 of record OY728148.1, read on the forward strand.
TGAAAATAAATAAAATATAAATATAATATATAATAATGCAATGAAATACGGAATGGATTTATTAGAAAGAAAGTAAGCAGTTGTTCTTAGGAGGTCGTGGTGGTTGATATCATTGTTTATAAAGAATCTCAAAATTCAATTCAATGAGATGATCAAGACCTATCATATCTCACCCTCTCGTTTGGATTGTCATTACCCCATACCAGACCTCTTAATACAGGGTAATGATCTTCCTAAAGTCAGCTAGGATACCTCTTCGCTGACCATCACAACTCATTTCATGCTCCACCGTATGCATGACACAAATAGCGAAGGGAAGGAAAATAGATAAACAAGAAGAAGAAATTGGTGGTAGAGAAAATGGGGTGACCCCTCACCATAATCTATATAACCACCACCAAAATTTTTATAATTGAATAAAGGATGATAAAATTAAAGCTCAGTAACTCAATCAACCCACCATTACCTCCCTCGAACAAGCGCCGAGGTTAGTACTTCATTTTTAGTGGAGTTGAGAAGGGAATAACGGTGGGAGAATACATAAAATAAAATAAATGGAAGAAAGGAGGTATGAAGAGGAAAGATAAACTAATATATATTAAACATAAAATAAACTATTAAAACAAAAATACTCAACATTTTCCCCTTGAAATGGATATATTGTAAAAGGGAGAGTAGTTACAAATTTATAGGGAAAATGGGTGAAGAAATATCTCTCAATTATATCCGCCTAAAGTTCACAACATTTAGGACCATTAAATGGACTTTTTGTAACATGGTCCCTTCTATAAAGTTAGTCCTCATCTTCTACCGCGTCTCTCCACAAAATTTCAGTCCTATTGTCCCACGTATGAATACGTTATTGAAGTTTTAGTGAGGAATATTTAATCTGTGAAAGTGAATCTTCGTCTTCCACAATGCCAACTTCCCATGTAATTGTGGCCTTGAAACCAGCCGATTCATAAGTGGAATACATAATGGAAGATGTTAATTTAATTCCTCTTCTAGCTACTTGTTGAATTTCAGCTCCATAGGACCGGTAAACATCGAGATACAAGTTCATCTTTAAAAAATTCCAAATCTGTGTTCAGTTTTCGAGGTCCAGAGTATGAGCTGATTTGGTCCTTCAAATGATTGATTGAGCTGGGACTCCAGAAGGATGAAATTCTTCCAATGATGTAAGAAATCCTATAAAAAAAATAATTTTACAATTTGGGTTAGTGGAGAAAATTATATGGCCGAAATACAGAAGACAAATAAAACAGTTAAACAACAAAATTAAGCCTTTTTTGCATTTGAGCTCAAAATACAACTAAAACATAAAAATGTGACAATTGCCCATAAAATAAAACTTTGGCGGGTATTAGAACATTGGAATACATTATATAATATGTGAAAATTCATGCTTCATCACTCCCCCACACTTAATCATTGCACTCCTGGGCAACCATCTTATACCAACGTCAAAACTAACTTCTCAAAGCATAAATGACCACAAAACTCAATTATCATATTAGAGAAAATATCATGCCTCATACATGGATAAAAATTTCAAAACTCCTAAAAAATAATATCACACAATTAAATATCATGTTAATACTCACATGCATGTCATGCCTACCTCCCTAGAAAACTATTTCTCTCTTCATCAACGATTTTTAATGTGGAGTTTTCCTCATTCTCAAAACTTATGTGATCTCCATAGGCTTTCTATACTTATAATATCTCCACTTCACAAAGTCAAAAATGTGTCAATAATGAGGTCTTTTTCATGGGTTGTTCTAAGGCTAGGGTTTGGTAGGTTTAAAATGTAAAAACATCTGAGGCAGAATGAGGAGGGTTATGCTCTAAAGTGAAGTAAATGCATGAAAACAGTTTTGCTCAAGAATGGTGTACTCCTCAATCAGCTCAAAAATTAATCACCTACAAACACCTACTCTTTTGGGAAATTCACACATTGAATTTCAGCATCCATGATTTTAATCCCTCTTTTCCCCATTTGTAGCATTGTTTCATCCTAAATTCAAATCTAGATTTCTCTTCAGAATCATGTTTTGATGGAAAAGAGAGGGAGCTTTTGATCTACAAATATTGGTGAACAGCTGACCCATATATGTAATGATATTTTGGTCCACCCAAACATCTTCCCATCATTTCATTTCTTCTGCTCAGGCAGCAATAAATATGGTAACACTTTCAATTCATCTTAAAAAGATTCTTCAGGTAAGCAAAATACAACCCATCTTCTCCCTCCCCCACACTTGAGTTCAATAATAATCATGCATTTAACTTCTAGAGTAGGTTTTAAAGGGATAAATGTCTTGTAATGTGGCTTCCTAACAAGGTATTTCATGTCTACTAGGGGCTTAATGAAGGTCTGATGAAAACGTAGTCCAAAATAAGAGTTTGATGCAAAAAGGTCTTTCAAAATGGTGCCTCAATCATACTTAACACATTCAATGAACTCTAACAGCTTTGAAAAAGAGAAAAATAGAATGTTAGGGATCAAACAAAATATCTCAAGACTCTCATGAAAAATAGAAATGTAAAGAAGTTGTCAAAAAGGCTTAGAAACCTCTCAGGTTGGGCAAGATCTTCAATTTGAATATCACTAGTGCACATGAGTTTCACAATCAACCAAACTTCATCAAATGAAAAGATAAGAAATTAGAAACAAAAAACATTCAGTAATAATTTAAAACCTCAAATAATCAAATCAAAAAATGTTCCAAAAATACCAAGATGGTTTGAATTTTTTCATGTATTTGATTTAGCTTAAGATTCCTAAAACAAACCAAAAAAATAATGAAAACAAGAAAATTTCAAAAAAAAACACCATGAAAAATAAAAGCCCACAAAAAATTCCAAAACAAAAGTTGAAATCCCTCCTGCACACTTATTATATTTAATAACCTCTTTTAGCTCAAATTATATCAAGAAAGTTGTTCACAAAGAATTTAAATTGGGTAGCAAACAAAATAAAGAAAAGGAAAGACACAACCTAAATTATTTTTCTATGGAAGCCTTGAGTTAAGCTCCTAGATACTGCCACTTGACCTAAAATACATGAAATAAATAAAATATGAGAAAAATTAATAAAAATAAAGAGGGATTTAAACGAAAGATGATAATTCTTGGTTTGACCCCCAAGCGGGTGCTAGGTTTTTACTGCCCCTAGTCCATCAGTTGCAGCGGTTTAACCCCAATCTGATGGTGGGTAGGGTTTCTTGCTCAGAAACCACCAAAACTTCTTTACTCCAATTATACTCAACACATAAAAGTCTTGTAGGAACCCACATATAGAGTACATCAGCTCCTCCCCCTTTTCCATGTGGTACAAGTTAGAATTTGGGGGGAAGATAAAGAATGGGTCCTCCACTTCTTCAACCATGACTTCTTTGGCCACTTCAACTATAACATCCCGATCTAGCACATGTGATGATCTTTCAAAAAATTCATAAGGTAATTTAGAAAATAATTCCACTTGGATATGATTAAAATATGAAAAATCAATATAAAAATCTTCCCTTTCGTGTAGGTCATCTTGAAATGTGATCTCTCTAGGCAAGGCTACTAGGAATTCTTTTTCAGCAGGAACTTCATCATCTTCTTCCAAAGTAAGAGAGAGGTATAGATGTACTAATTCTTTTTTGAAAATGTTGAGAGGATCACTTACCTTTTGGTCTTTGACAAAATCTATCCAATGTTTATCCAAAACATGTTGACCTCCCACAGTTGTATCAACTAACATGACATCTTCAGGAACCTCTTCAAGCAATGGCCAAGGAGAGACGATTTCATCTTCCAATTGAATCTTCAAGTACACCTTGGGTTCGTCAACATAAAATGTTGGTGGAACAATATTTAACTTTTCATATTCAGCTTGGTTATTTTGTTGTTGTCGTTCCAGCCATAGAACTTTAACTTCTTCAACATCAGCCGCCAACGATGCGACCATCTTGCTTGCTTGTTCAAAGATTTTGAAATTATTTTGAATCATCACGACATCTTTTTCCATTTGGAACATAAAAATCTCATCCCTACTAGAAAATTCAGAACTAGGCCAAGAATATAAAAAATCACTAAAATAATCCATCTCGACCAACAAAAATTATATGCAACGAAATTCCCTTTTTTTAGTTTTTGATTTTTTTAATTTTTTTTGGTTTTTATGAAAATAGTGTGTGAAAGTACATGACCTCCCCTGCAACGGCGAAAAATTGATGAGAGTGGTTTGTCGTGAACCCCAATTCAATTAAATTCTTATTTACCTAAAAATGTACTATAGTGGAACATCCTAGGGTCGATCACAAGGAGGCCGCTTACATGCACTATTTTCCTATTGTAACTATTATATACTAACTAATATAAAATTTGATACTAATATAAATGGGGGAGATAATTGAAAATACATAAAATATAAATATATTATATAATAATTCAATGAAATACAGAATAAATTTATTAGAATGAAAGTAAGTTTTTGTTCTTAGGAGGTCGTGGTGTTTTATATCATTGTTTATAAATAATCTCAAAATTCAATTCAATGAGGTGATCATGACCTGTCACACCTCACCTTCTCGTTTGGATTTTCATTACCCCATACCGAGACCTCTGCATATAGGGTAATGATCTTCCTAAATTCAGCTAGGTTACCTCTTCGCTGACCATCACAACTCATGTCATGCTCCACCGTATGCACGACACAAATAGCAAAGGGAAGGAAAATAGATAAACGAGAAGAAGAAATTGGTGGTAGAGAAAATGGGGCGACCCCTCACCATAATCTATTTAACCACCACCAAAATTCTTATAATTGAATAAAGTTTAATAAAATTAAATCTCAATAACTCAATCAACCCACCATTACCTCCCTCGAACAAGTGCCGAGGTTAGTACTGCATTTTTAGTGGAGTTGAGAAGGGAATAACGGTGGGAGAATACATAAAATAAAATAAATGGAAGAAAGGAGGTATGAAGAGGAAAGATAAACTAATATATATCAAATATAAAAGAAACTATTACAACAAAAATAATCAACATTTCCCCCTTGAAATGGCTATATTGTAAAAGGGAGAGTAGGTACAAATTTATAGGGAAAATGGGTGATGAAATATCTCACAATTTTGTCCGCCCGAAGTTCACGACTTTTAGGACCATTAAATGGACTTTTTGTAACATGGTCCCTTCTTGAATGTTAGTCCTCATCTTCTGCCGCGTCTCTCCACAAAATTGCAGTCCTATTGTCCCACGTATGAAAACGTTATTGAATTTTTAGTGCGGAACATTTAATCTATGAAAGTGACTCTTCGTCTTCCACAACGCCAACTTCCCATGTAATTGTGGCCTTGAAACCAGCTGATTCATAAGTGGACTACATAATGGAATATGTTAATTTAATTCCTCTTCCAGCTACTTTTTGAATTTCAGCTCCATAGGACCGGTATACATCGAGATACAAGTTCATCTTTAAAACATTCCAAATCTGTGTACAGTTTTCGAGGTCCGGAGTATGAGCTGATTTTGGTCCTTCAAATGATTGATTGAGTTGGGACTCCAGAAGGATTAAATTCTTCCAATGATGTAATAAATCCTATAAAAAACAATTTTACAATTTGGGTTAGTGGAGAAAATTATATGGCCGAAATACAGAAGACAAATAAAACAGTTAAACAATAAAATTAAGCCATTTTTGCATTTGAGCTCAAAATACAACTAAAACAGAAAAATGTGACAATTGCCCATAAAATTACATTTTGGTGGGTATTAGAACTTTGGAATACAGAATATAATATGTGAAAATTCATGCTTCATCACTCCCCCACACATAATCATTGCACTCTTGGGCAACCATCTTATACCAAGGTCAAAACTAACTTCTCAAAGCATAAATGACCACACAACTCAATTATCATATTAGAGAAAATATCATGCCTCATACATGGATAAAAATTTCAAAACATTTAAAAAATAATATGACTCAATTAAATATCATGTTAATACTCACATTCATGTCATTCCTACCTCACAAGAAAACTATTTCTCTCTTCACTCAAAGATTTTTAATGCGGAGTCTTCCTCATTCTCAAAACATATGTGATCTCCATAGGCTTGATATTCTTTTAATATCTCCACTTCACAAAGTCAAAAATGTATCAATAATTAGGTCTTTTTCATGGGTTGTTCTAAGGCTGGGCTTTGGTATGTTTAAAATGTAAAAACATCTGAGGCAGAATGAGGAGGGTTATGCTCTAAAGTGAAGTAAATGCATGAAAACAGTTTTGCTCAAGAATGGTGTACTCCTCAATCAGCTCAAAATTTAATCACCTCCAAAAACCTATTCTTTTTGGAATTTCACACATAGAATTTCAGCATCAATGATTTTCAACCCGCTTTTCCCCATTTGTAGCATTGTTTCATCTTGAATTCAGATCTGGATTTCTCTTCAGAATCATGTTTTCAGGGAAAAGAGAGGCAACTTTTGATCTTCAAATATTAGTGAACAGCTGACCCATATATGTAATGATATTTTTGTCCACCCAAAAATCTTCCCATCATGTCATTTCTTCTACCCATGCAGCAATAAATATGGTAACACTTTCAATTCATCTCAAAAATATTCTTCAGGTAAGCAAAATACAACACATCTTCTCCCTCCCCCACACTTGAGTTCAATAATAATCAAGCATTTAACTTCTAGAGCAGGTGGGAAAGGGATAAATGTCTTGTAATGTGGCTTCCTAACAAGGTATTTCATGTCTACTTGGGGCTTAATGAATGTCTCATGAAAATGTATTCCAAAATAAGAGTTTGATGCAAAAAGGTCTTTCAAAATGGTGCGTCAATCACACTTAACACATTCAATGAACTCTAACAGCTTTGAAAAAGAGAAAAATAGCAAGTTATAGATCACACAACATGTCTCAAGACTCGCATGAAAAAGAGAAATGTAAAGAAGATTTCAAAAAGGCTCAGAAACCTCTCAGGTTGGGCAAGATCTTCAATTTGAATAGCACTAGTGCACATGAGTTTCATAATCAACCAAACTTCATCAAATGAAAAGATACGAAATCAGAAACAAAAAAATTCAGCAATAATTTAAAACCTCAAATACTCAAATCAAAAAATGTTTCAAAAACACAAAGATGGTTTGAATTTTCCCATGTATTTGATTCAGCTCAAAATTCCTAAAAACAAACCAAAAAAATAATGAAAACAAGAAAATTTCAAAAAAAAAAACAACATGAAAAATAAAAGCCCACACAAAATTCCTAAAAACAAGTTGAAATCCCTCCTGCACACTTATTCTATTTAATACCCTCTTTTAGCTCAAATTAGATCAAGAAAGATGTTCACACAAAATTTAAATTGGGTAGCAAACAAAATAAAGAAAAGGAAAGACATAACCTAAATTATTTTTCTATGGCAGCCTTGAGTTAAGCTCCTAGATACTGCCACTTGACCTAAAATACATGAAATAAATAAAATATGAGAAAAATTAATAAAAATAAAGAGGTATTGAAAATAAAGATGATAATTCTTGGTTTGACCCCCAAGCGGGTGCTAGGTTTTTACTGCCCCTAGTCCAGCAGTTACAGCGGTTTAACCCCAATCTGATGGTGGGTAGGGTTTCTTGCTCAGAAACCACTAACACATCTTTCTTCCAATTATACTCAACGCATAAAAATCTTGGAGGAACCCACATATAGAGTACATAATCTCCTCCCCATTTTCCATGTGGTACAATTTAGAATTTGGGGGGAAGATAAAGAATGGGTCCTCCACATTTTCAGCCATGACTTCTTTGGCCACTTCAACTATAACATCCCGATCTGGCACATGTGATGCTGTTTGAAAAAATTCAGAAGGTAATTTAGAATATAATTCCACTTGGATATGATTAAAAAAATGACAAATCAATATAAAAATCTTCCCTTTCGTGTAGGTCATCTTGAAATGTGATCTCTTTAGGCAAGGCCACTGGGAATTCTTTTTCAGCAAGGACTTCATCATCTTCTTCCAAAGAAAGAGAGAGTTATAGAGGTACTGATTCTTTTTTGAAAAAGTTGGGAGGATCACTTAACTTTTGTTCTTTGACAAAATCTAACCAATGTTTATCCAAAACATGTTGACCTCCCACAGTTGTATCAACTAACATGACATCTTCATGAACCTCTTCAAGCAATGGCCAAGGAGAGACGATTGCATCTTCCAATTGAATCATCAAGTACACCTTGGGTTCGTCAACATAAAATGTTGGTGGAACAAAATTTACCTTTTCTTCTTCAGCTTGGTTATTTTGTTGTTGTCGTTCCAGCCATAGAACTTTAACTTCTTCAACTTCAGCCACCAACGATGCGACCATATTGCTTGCTTGTTCAATGATTTTGAAATTATTTTGAATCATCGAGACATATTTTTCCATTTGGAACATAAAAATCTCTTCCCTTCTAGAAAAATCAGAACTAGGCCAAGCATATAAAAAATCACTAAAATAATCCATCTCGACCAACAAAAATGATATGCAACGAAATTCTCTTTTTTTTAGTTTTTGAATTTTTGAATTTTTTTGGTTTTTATGAAAATAGTGTGTAAAAGTAATTGACCTCCCCGGTATTGGTGAAAAATTGATGAGAGTGGTTTTTCGTGAACCCCAATTCAATTAAATTCTTATTTACCTAAAAATGTACTATAGTGGAACATCCTAGGGTCGATCACAAGGAGGCCGCTTACATACACTATTTTCCTATTGTAACTATTATATACTAACTAATATAAAATATGATACTAATATAAATGGGGGAGATAATTGAAAATACATAAAATATAAATATAATATATAATAATTCAATGAAATATAGAATGAATTTATTAGAAAGAAAGTATGTTGTTGTTCTTAGGAGGTCGTGGTGTTTGATATCATTGTTTATAAAGAATCTCAAAATTCAATTCAATGAGGTGATCAAGACCTATCACACCTCACCTTCTCGTTTGGATTGTCATTACCCCATACCGAGACCTCTGCAGACAGGGTAATGATCTTCCTAAGTCAGCTAGGAGACCTCTTCGCTGACCATCACAACTCATGTCATGCTCCACCGTATGCACGACACAAATAGCGAAGGGAAGGAAAATAGATAAATGAGAAGAAGAAATTGGTGGTAGAGAAAATGGGATGACCCCTCACCATAATCTATTTAACCACCACCAAAATTATTATAATTGAATAAAGGATAATAAAATTAAAGCTCAATAACTCAATCAACCCACCATTACCTCCCTCGAACAAGCGCCGAGGTTAGTACTCCATTTTTAGTGGAGTTGAGAAGGGAATAACGGTGGGAGAATACATAAAATAAAATAAATGGAAGAAAGGAGGTATGAAGAGGAAAGATAAACTAATATATATTAAATATAAAAGAAACTATTACAACAAAAATAATCAACATTTCCCCCTTGAAATAGCTATATTGTAAAAGGGATAGTAGGTACAAATTTATAGGGAAAATGGGTGAAGAAATATCTCTCAATTCTATCCGCCCGAAGTTCACGACTTTTAGGACCATTAAATGGACTTTTTGTAACATGGTCCCTACTTGAAATTTAGTCCTCATCTTCTGCCGCATCTCTCCACAAAATTGATGTCCTATTGTCAAACATATGAATACGTTATTGAAGTTTTAGTGCGGAACATTTAATCTGTGAAAGTGACTCTTCGTCTTCCACAACGCCAACTTCCCATGTAATTGTGGCCTTGAAACCAGCCGATTCATAAGTGGACTACATAATGGAAGATGTTAATTTAATACCTATTCCATCTAATTGTTGAATTTCAGCTCCATAGGACCGTTATACATCAAGATACAAGTTCATCTTTAAAACATTCCAAATCTGTGTACAGTTTTCGAGATCCGGAGTATGAGCTGATTTCGGTCCATCAAATGATTGATTGTGCTGGGACTCCAGAAGGATGAAATTCTTCCAATGATGTATGAAAGCCTATAAAAAAATAATTTTACAATTTGGGTTAGTGGAGAAAATTTTATGGCCGAAATACAGAAGACAAATAAAACAGTTAAACAACAAAATTAAGCCATTTTTGCATTTGAGCTCAAAATACAACTAAAACATAAAAATGTGACAATTGCCCATAAAATATCACTTTGGTGGGTATTAGAACATTGGAATACAGTATATAATATGTGAAAATTCATGCTTCATCACTCCCCCACAATTAATGATTGCACTCTGGGTCAACCATCTTATACCAAGGTCAAAACTAACTTCTCAAAGCATAAATTACCTCACAACTCAATTATCATATTAGACAAAATATCATGCCTCATACATGGATAAAAATTTCAAAACTCCTAAAAAATAATATGACAAAATTAAATATCATGTCAATACTCACATGCATGTCATGCCTACCTCCCCAGAAAACTATTTCTCTCTTCACTCAAGGATTTTTAATGTGGAGTTTTCCTCATTCTCAAAACACATGTGATCTCCATAGGCTTGCTATACTTCTAATATATCCACTTCACAAAGTCAAAAATGTGTCAATCATGAGGTCTTTTTAATGGGTTGTTCTAAGGCTAGGGTTTGGTAGGTTTAAAATGTAAAAACATCTAAGGCAGAATGAGGAGGGTTATGATCTAAAGTGAAGTAAATGCATGAAAACAGTTTTGCTCAAGAATGGTGTACTCCTCAATCATCTCAAAAATTAATCACCTCCAAACACCTATTCTTATGGGAATTTCACACATAGAATTTCATCATCAATGATTTTCATCCCTCTTTTCCCCATTTGTAGCATTGTTTCATCTTGAATTCAGATCTGGATTTCTCTTCAGAATCATGTTTTGAAGGAAAAGAGAGGCAGCTTTTGATATTCAAATATTGGTGAACAGCTGACCCATATATGTAATGATATTTTGGTCCACCCAAACTTCTTCCCACCATGTCATTTCTTCTACCCAGGCAGCAATAAATATGGTAACACTTTCAATTCATCTCAAAAAGATTCTTCAGGTAAGAAAAATACCACCCATCTTCTCCCTCCCCCACACTTGACTTCAATAATAATCATGCATTTAACATCTAGATCAGGTTGTAAAGGGATAAATGTCTTGTAATGTGGCTTCCTAACAAGGTATTTCATGTCTACTAGGGGCTTAATGAAGGTCTGATGAAAACGTAGTCCAAAATAATAGTTTGATGCAAAAAGGTCTTTCAAAATGGTCCCTCAATCATAATTAACACATTCAATGAACTCTAACAGCTTTGAAAAAGAGAAAAATAGTAATTTATTGATCACAAAAGATGTCTAAAGACTCTCATGAAAAAGAGAAACGTAAAGAAGATGTCAAAAAGGCTTAGAAACCTCTCAGGTTTGGAAAGATCTTCAATTTGAATAGCACTAGTGCACATGATTTTCACAATCTACCAAACTTCATCAACTGAAAAGATAAGAAATCAGAAACAGAAAACATTCTATAATATTTTAAAACCTCAAATACTCAAATCAAAAAATGTTCCAAAAATACCAAGATGGTTTGAATTTTCCCATGTATTTGATTCAGCTCATGATTCCTAAAAACAACCCAAAAAAATAATGAAAACAAGAAAATTTCAAAAAAAACAACACAAAAATAAAAGACCACACAAAATTCCTAAAAACAATCTGAAATTCCTTCTGCACTCTTATTCTTTTTAATACCCTCTTTTAGCTCAAATTAGATCAAGAAAGATGATCACACAAAATTTAAATTGGGTAGCAAACAAAATAAATAAAAGGAAAGACACAACCTAAATTATTTTTCTATGGCAGCCTTGAGTTAATCTCCTAGCAAATGTCACTTGACCTAAAATACATGAAATAATAAAATATGAGAAAAATTAATAAAAATAAAGAGGGATAGAAAAGAAATATGATAATTCTTGGTTTGACCCCCAAGCGGGAGCTAGGTTTGTACTGCCTCTAGTCCAGCAGTTGCAGCGGTTTAACCCCAATCTGATGCTGGGTAGGGTTTATTGCTCAGAAACCACCAAAACTTCTTTCTTCCAATAATAATCAACAGATAAAAGTCTTGTAGGAACCCATATATAGAGTACATCAGCTCCTCCCCCTTTTCCATGTGGTACAAGTTAGAATTTTCGGGGAAGATAGAGAATGGGTCATCCACTTCTTCAGCCATGACTTCTTTGGCCTCTTCAACTATAACATCCCGATCTTGAACATGTGATGCTGTTTCAAAAAATTCAGAAGGTAATTTAGAAAATAATTCCACTTTGATATGATTAAAACATGAAAAATCAATATAAAAATCTTCCCTTTCGTGTTGGTCATCTTGAAATGTGATCTCTTTAGGCAAGGCCACTGGGAATTCTTTTTCAGCAGGGACTTCATCATCTTCTTCCAAAGCAAGAGAGAGGTATAGAGGTATTGATTCTTTTTTGAAAAAAGTTGGGAGGATCACTTACCTTTTGGTCTTTGACAAAATCTAACCAATGTTTATCCAAAACATGTTGACCAACCACAGTTGTATCAACTAACATGACATCTTCAGGAACCTCTTCAAGCAATGGCCAAGGAGAGATGATTGCATCTTCCAATTGAATCTTCAAGTACACCTTGGGTTCGTCCACATAAAATGTTGGTGGAACAACATTTACCTCTTCTTCTTCAGCTTGGTTATTTTGTTGTTGTCGTTCCAGCCATAGAACTTTAACTTCTTCAACTTCAGCCGCCAACGATGCGACCATCTTGCTTGCTTGTTCAAAGATTTTGAAATTATTTTGAATCATCATGACATCTTTTTCCATTTGGAACATAAAAATCTCTTCCTTGCTAGAAATTTCAGAACTTGGCCAAGAATATAAAAAATCACTAAAATAATCCATCTCGACCAACAAAAATGATATGCAACGAAATTATCTTTTTTTAGTTTATGACTTTTTAAATTTTTTTTTGGATTTTATGAAAATAGTGTGTGAAAGTACTTGACCTCCCCGGCAACGGCAAAAAATTGATGAGAGTGGTTTTTCGTGAACCCCAATTCGATTAAATTCTTATTTACCTAAAAATGTACTATAGTAGAACATCCTAGGGTCGATCACAAGGAGGCTGCTTACATGCACTATTTTCCTATTGTAACTATTATATACTAACTAATATAAAATATGATACTAATATAAATGGGGGAGATAATTGAAAATACATAAAATATAAATATAATATATAATAATGCAATGAAATACAGAATGAATTTATTAGAAAGAAAGTAAGCTGTTGTTCTTAGGAGGTCGTGGTGTTTGATATCATTGTATATAAAGAATCTCAAAATTCAATTCAATGAGGTGATCAAGACCTGTCACACCTCATCTTCTCGTTTGGATTGTCATTACCCCATACCGAGACCTCTGTATACAGGGTAATGATCTTCCTAATGTAAGCTTGGAGACCTCATCGCTGACCATCACAACTCATGTCATGCTCCACCGTTTGCACGACACAAATAGCGAAGGGAAGGAAAATAGATAAACGAGAAGAAGAAATTGGTGGTAGAGAAAATGGGGCGACCCCTCACCATAATATATTTAACCACCACCAAAATTCTTATAATTGAATAAAGGATAATAAAATTAATGCTCAATAACTCAATCAACCCACCATTACCTCCCTCGAACAAGCACCGAGGTTAGTACTCCATTTTTAGGGGAGTTGAGAAGGGAATAACGGTGGGAGAATACATAAAATAAAATAAATGGAAGAAAGGAGGTATGAAGAGGAAAGACAAACTAATATATATTAAATATAAAAGAAACTATTACAACAAAAATACTCAAAATTTCCCCATTGAAATGGCTATATTTTAAAAGGGAGAGTAGGTACAAATTTATATGGAAAATGGGTGAAGAAATATCTCTCAATTCTGTCCGCCCGAAGTTCATGACATTTAGGACCATTAAATGGCCTTTTTGTCACATGGTCCCTTCTTGAAAGTTAGTCCTCATATTATGCTGCGTCTCTCCACAAAAGTGCAGTCCTATTGTCCCATTTATGAATATGTTATTTCAGTTTTAGTTCGGAACATTTAATCTGTGAAAGTGACTCTACGTCTTCCACAATGCCAACTTCCCATGTAATTATGGCCTTGAAACCAGCCGATTCATAAGTGGGCTACATAATGGAAGATGTTAATTTAATTCCTCTTCCAGCTACTTGTTGAATTTCATCTCCATAGGACTGGTATACATCGAGATACAAGTTCATCTTTAAAACATTCCAAATCTGTGTATAGTTTTCGAGGTCTAGAGTATGAGCTGATTTTGGTCCTTCAAATGACTGATTGAGCTGGGACTCCATAAGGATGAAATTCTTCCAATGAAGTAAGAAAGCCTATAAAAAAATAATTTTACAATTTGCGTTAGTGGAGAAAATTATATGGCCGAAATACAGAAGATAAATAAAATAGTTAATCAACAAAATTAATCCATTTTTGCATTTGAGCTCAAAATACAACTAAAACATAAAAATGTGACAATTTCCGATAAAATAACACTTTGGTGGGTATTAGAACATTGGAATACATTATATAATATGTGAAAATTCATGCTTCATAACTCCCCCACACTTAATCATTGCACTCTTGGGCAACCATCTTATACCAAGGTCAAAACTAACTTTTCAAAGCATAAATGACCACACACCTCAATTATCATATTAGAGAAAATATCATGCCTCATACATGGATAAAAATTTCGAAACTCCTAAAAAATAATTTGACTCAATTAAATATCATGTTAATACTCACATGCATGTCATGCCTACCTCCCCAGAAAACTATTTCTCTCTTCACTGAAGGATTTTTAATGTGGAGTTTTCCTCATTCTCAAAACATATGTGATATCTATATTCTTGATATACTTCTAATATCTCCACTTCAAAAAGTCAAAAATGTGTCAATCATGAGGTATATTTCATGGTTTGTTCTAGGGCTGGGGTTTGGTAGGTTTAAAATGTAAAAACATCTGAGGCAGAATGAGGAGGGTTATGTTCTAAAGTGAAGTAAATGCATGAAAACAGTTTTTCTCAAGAATGGTGTACTCCTCAATCAGCTCAAAAATTAATCACCTCCAAACACCTATTCTTTTGGGAATTTCACACATAGATTTTCAGCATCAATGATTTTCATCCCTCTTTTCCCCATTTGTAGCATTGTTTCATCTGGAATTTAGATCTGGATTTCTCTTCAGAATCATGTTTTGAAGGAAAAGAGAGGCTGCTTTTGATCTTCAAATATTGGTGAACAGCTGACCCATACATGTAATGATATTTTGGTCCACCCAAACATATTCCCATCATGTCATTTCTTCTTCCCAGGCATCAATAAATATGGTAACACTTTCAATTCATCTCAAAAAGATTCTTCATGTAAGCAAAATACAACCCATCTTCTCCCTCCCCCACACTTGAGTTCAATAATAATCATGCATTTAACTTCTAGAGCAGGTGGGAAAGGGATAAATGTCTTTTAATGTGTCTTCCTAACAGGGTATTTCATGTCTAATAGGGGCTTAATGAAGGTATGATGAAAACGTAGTCCAAAATATGAGTTTGTTGAAAAAAGGTCTTTCAAATTGGTGCCTCAATCATAATTAACACATTCAAAGAACTCTAACTGCTTTGAAAAAGAGAAAAATAGCAAGTTATGGATCACACGACATGTCTCAAGACTCTCATGAAAAAGAGAAATGTAAAGAAGATGTCAAAAAGGCTTAGAAACCTCTCAGGTTGGGAAATTTCTTCAATTTGAATAGCACTAGTGCACATGAGTTTCACAATCAACCAAACTTCATCAAATGAAAAGATAAGAAATCAGAAAAAAAACATTCAGCAATAATTTAAAACCACTAATACTCAAATCAAAAAATGTTCCAAAACTACCAAGATGGTTTGAATTTTCCCATGTATTTGATTCAGCTCAAGATTCCTAAAAACAAACCAAAAAATAATGAAAACCAGAAAATTTCAAAAAAAAAACAACATGAAAAATAAATGCCCACACAAAATTCCTAAAAACAAGTTGAAATCCCCCCTGCACACTTGTTCTATTTAATACCCTCTTTTAGCTCAAATTATATCAAGAAAGATGTTCACACAGAATTTAAATTGGGTAGCAAACAAAATAAAGAAACGGAAAGACACAACCTAAATTATTTTTCTATGGCAGCCTTGAGTTAAGCTCCTAGCTACTTCCACTGACCTAAAATACATGAAATAAATAAAATATGAGAAAAATTAATAAAAATAAAGAGGTATTGAAAAGAAAGATGATAATTCTTGGTTTGACCCCCAAGCGGGAGCTAGGTTTTTACTGCCCCTAGTCCAGCAGTTGCAGCGGTTTAACCCCAATCTGATGGTGGGTAGGGTTTCTTGCTCAGAAACCACCAAAACTTCTTTCTTCAAATTATAATCAACGCATACAAGTCTTGTAGGAACCCACATATATATTACATCAGCTCCTCCCCCCTTTTACATGTGGTACAAGTTAGAATTTGCAGGGAAGATAAAGAATGGGTCCTCCACTTCTTCAGCCATGACTTCTTTGGCCTCTTCAACTATAAAATCCCGATATTGCACATGTGATGCTGTTTCAAAAAATTCAGAAGGTATTTTAGAAAATAATTCCACTTGGATATGATTAAAACATGACAAATCAATATAAAAATCTTCCCTTTCGTGTAGGTCATCTTGAAATGTGATCTCTTTAGGCAAGGCCACTGGGAATTCTTTTTCAGCAGGGACTTCATCATCTTCTTCCAAAGTAAGAGAGAGGTATAGAGGTACTGATTCTTTTTTGAAAAAGTTGGGAGGATCACTTACCTTATGGTCTTTGACAAAATCTAACCAATTTTTATCCAAAACATGTTGACCTCCCACAGTTGTATCAACTAACATGACATCTTCCGGAACCTCTTTAAGAAATGGCCAAGGAGAGATGATTGCATCTTCCAATTGAATCTTCAAGTACACCTTGGGTTCGTCAACATAAAATGTTGGTGGAACAACATTTACCTTTTCTTCTTCAGTTTGGTTATTTTTTTGTTGTCGTTCCAGCCATAGAACTTTAACTTCATCAACTTCAGCCGCCAATGATGCGACCATCTTGCTTGCTTGTTCAAAGATTTTGAAATTATTTTGAATCATCGCGAGATCTTATTCCATTTGGAACATAAAAATATCTTCCCTGCTAGAAAATTCAGAACTAGACCAAGCATATAAAAAATCACTAAAATAATCCATCTCGACCAACAAAAATGATATGCAACGAAATTCACTTTTTTTTAGTTTTTGATTTTTTTAATTTTTTTTTTGGTTTTTATGAAAATAGTGTGTGAAAGTACTTGAACTCCCCGGCAATGGAGAAAAATTCATGAGAGTGGTTTGTCATGAACCCTAATTCAATTAAATTCTTATTTACCTAAAAATGTACTATAGTGGAACATCCTAGGGTCGATCACAAGGAGGCCGCTTACATGCACTATTTTCCTATTGTAACTATTATATACTAACTAATATAAAATATGATACTAATACAAATGGGGGAGATAATTGAAAATACATAAAATATAAATATAATATATAATAATGCAATGAAATACATAATGAATTTCTTATAAAGAATGTAAGCTGTTGTTCTTAGGAAGTCGTGGTGTTTGGTATCATTGTTTATAAAGAATCTCAAAATTCAATTCAATGAGGTGATCAAGACCTGTCACACCTCACCTTCTCGTTTGGATTGTCATTACCCCATACCGAGACCTCTTCATACAGGGTAATGATCGTCCTAAAGTCATCTAGGAGACCTCTTCTCTGACCATCACAACTCATGTCATGCTCCACCGTTTGCACGACACAAATAGCGAAGGGAAGGAAAATAGATAAACGAGAAGAAGAAATTTGTGGTAGAGAAAATGGGGTGACCCCTCACCATAATCTATTTAACCACCACCAAAATTATTATAATTGAATAAAGGATAATAAAATTAAAGCTCAATAACTCAATCAACCCACCATTACCTCCCTCGAACAAGCACTGATGTTAGTACTCCATTTTTAGTGGAGTTGAGAAAGGAATAACGGTGGGAGAATACATAAAATAAAATAAATGGAAGAAAGGAGGTATGAAGAGGAAAGATAAACTAATATATATTAAGTATAAAAGAAACTATTACAACAAAAATACTCAACATTTCCCCCTTGAAATGGCTATATTGTAAAAGGGAGAGTAGGTATAAATTTATAGGGAAAATGAGTGAAGAAATATCTCTCAATTCTATCCACCCGAAGTTCAGGACTTTTAGGACCATTAAATGGCCTTTTTGTAACATGGTCCCTACCTGAAATTTAGTCCTCATCTTCTGCCGCATCTCTCCACAAAATTGCAGTCCTATTGTCCCACATATGAATACGTTATTGAAGTTTTAGTACGGAACATTTAATCTGTGAAAGTGACTCTTTGTCTTCCACAACGCCAACTTCACATGTAATTGTGGCCTTGAAACTAGCCGATTCATAAGTGGACTACATAATGGAAGATGTTAATTTAATTCCTCTTCCAGCTACTTGTTGAATTTTAGCTCTATAGGACCAGTATACATCAAGATACAAGTTCATCTTTAAAACATTCCAAATCTGTGTACAATTTTCGAGGTCCGAAGTATGAGCTGATTTCGGTCCTTCAAATGATTGATTGAGCTGGGACTCCAGGAGGATGAAATTCTTCCAATGATGTAAGAAAGCCTATAAAAAAATAATTTTAAAATTTGGGTTAGTGGAGAAAATTATATGGCCTAAATAAAGAAGACAAATAAAACAGTTAAACAACAAAATTAAGACATTTTTGCATTTGAGCTCAAAACACAACTAAAACATAAAAATGTGACAATTGCCCATAAAATAACACTTTGGTAGGTATTAGAACATTGGAATACAGTATATAATATGTGAAAATTCATGCTTCATCACTCCCCCTCAATTAATCATTGCACTCCTGGGCAACCATCTTATACCAAGGTCAAAACTAACTTCTCAAAGCATAAATGACCTCACAACTCAATTATCATATTAGAGAAAATATCATGCCTCATACATGGATAAAAATTTCAAAACTCCTAAAAAATAATATGACACAATTAAATATCATGTTAATACTCACATTCATGTCATGCCTACCTCCCCAGAAAACTATTTCTCTCTTCACTCAAGGATTTTTAATGTGGAGTTTTCCTCATTCTCAAAACACATGTGATCTCCATAGGCTTGCTATACTTCTAATATATCCACTTCACAAAGTCAAAAATGTGTCAATCATGAGGTCTTTTTCATGGGTTGTTCTATGTCTAGGGTTTGGTAGGTTTAATATGTAAAAAAATCTAAGGTAGAATGAGGAGGGTTATGCTCTAAAGTGAAGTAAATGCATGAAAACAGTTTTTCTCAAGAATGGTGTACTCCTCAATAAGGTCAAAAATTAATCACCTCGAAACACCTATACTTTTGGGAATTTCACACATAGAATTTCAGCATCAATGATTTTCATCCCTCTTTTACCCATTTGTAGCATTGTTTCATCTTGAATTCAGATCTGGATTTGTCTTCAGAATCATGTTTTGAAGGAAAAGAGAGGCAGCTTTTGATCTTCAAATATTGGTGAATAGCTTACCCATATATGTAATGATATTTTGGTCCACCCAAACATCTTCCCACCATGTCATTTCTTCTACCCAGGTAGCAATAAATATGGTAACACTTTCAATTCATCTCAAAAAGATTCTTTAGGTAAGCAAAATACAACCCATCTTCTCCCTCCCCCACACTTGACTTCAATAATAATCATGCATTTAACATCTAGAGAAGGTTGGAAAGAGATAAATGTCTTTTAATGTGGCTTCCTAATAAGGTATTTCATGTCTACTAGGGGCTTAATGAAGGTCTGATGAAAACGTAGTCCAAAATAAGAGTTTGATGCAAAAAGATCTTTCAAAATGGTGCCTCAATCATAATTAACACATTCAATGAACTCTAACAGCTTTGAAAAAGAGGAAAATAGCAAGTTATGGATCACACAATATGTCTAAATACTCTCATGAAAAATAGAAATGTAAATAAGATGTCAAAAAGGCTTAGAAACCTGTCAGGTTGGGAAATATCTTCAATTTGAATAGCACTAGTGCACATGAGTTTCACAATCAACCAAACTTCATCAAATGAAAAGATAAGAAATCAGAAACAGAAAAGATTCTGCAATATTTTAAAACCTCAAATACTCAAATCAAAAAATGTTCCAAAAATACCAGGATGGTTTGAATTTTCCCATGTATCTGATTCATCTCAAGATTCCTAAAAACAAGCCAAAAAAATAATGAAAACAAGAAAATTTCAAAATAAAACAACATGAAAAATAAAATTCCACAAAAAATTCCAAAAAACAAGCTGAAATTCCTCCTTCACACATATTCTATTTAATACCCTCTTTTAGCTCAAATTAGATCAAGAAAGATGTTCACAGAAAATTTAAATTGGGTAGAAAACAAAATAAAGAAAAGGAAAGACACAACCTAAATTATTTTTCTATGGAAGCCTTGAGTTAAGCTCCTAGCAACTGCCACATGACCTAAAATACATGAAATAAATAAAATATGAGAAAAATTAATAAAAATAAAGAGGGATTGAAAAGAAATATGATAATTCTTGGTTTGACCCCCAAGAAGGTGCTAGATTTGTACTGCCCCTAGTCCAGCAGTTGCAGCGGTTTAACCCCGATCTAATGGTGGGTAGGGTTTCTTGCTCAGAAACCACCAAAACCTCTTTCTTCCAATTATAGTCAACGCATAAAAGTCTTGTAAGAACCCATATATAGAGTACATCAGCTCCTCCCCCTTTTCCATGTGGTACAAGTTAGAATTTTTGGGGAAGATAAAGAATGGGTCCTCCACTTCTTCAGCCATGACTTCTTTGGCCTCTTCAACTATAACATCCGGATCTTGCACATGTGATGTTGTTTCAAAAAATTCAGAAGGTAATTTAGAAAATAATTCCACTTGGATATGATTAAAACATGACAAATCAATATAAAAATCTTCCCTTTCGTGTAGGTCATCTTGAAATGTGATCTCTTGGGGCAAGGCCACTGGGAATTCTTTTTCAGCAGGGACTTCATCATCTTATTCCAAAGCAGGAGAGAGGTATAGAGGTATTGATTCTTTTTTGAAAAAAGTTGGGAGGATCACTTACCTTTTGGTCTTTGACAAAATCTAACCAATGTTTATCGAAAACATGTTGACCTCCCACAGTTGTATCAACTAACATGACATCTTCAGGAACCTCTTCAAGCAATGGCCAAGGAGAGACGATTGCATATTCCAATTGAATCTTCAAGTACACCTTGGGTTCGTCTACATAAAATGTTGGTGGAACAAAATTTACCTTTTCTTCTTCAGCTTGGTTATTTTGTTGTTGTCGTTCCAGCCATAGAACTTTAACTTCTTCAACTTCAGCCGCCAACGATGCGACCATCTTGCTTGCTTGTTCAACGATTTTGAAATTATTTTGAATCATCACGACATCTTTTTCCACTTGGAACATAAAAATCTCTTCCTTGCTAGAAATTTCAGAACTAGGCCAAGCATATAAAAAATCACTAAAATAATCAATCTCAACCAACAAAAATGATATGCAACGAAATTCTCTTTTTTTTAGTTTTTGATTTTTTTTTTGTTTTTTATGAAAATAGAGTGTGAAAGTACTTGACCTCCCCGGAAACGGCAAAAAATTGAAGAGAGTGGTTTGTCATGAACCCCATTTCGATTAAATTCTTATTTACCTAAAAATGTACTATAGTGGAACATCCTAGGGTCGATCACAAGGAGGTTGCTTACATGCACTATTTTCCTATTGTAACTATTACATACTAACTAATATAAAATATGATACTAATATAAATGGGGGAGATAATTGAAAATACATAAAATATAAATATAATATATAATAATGCAATGAAATATAGAATGAATTTATTAGAAAGAAAGTAAGCTGTTGTTCTTAGGAGGTCGTGGTGTTTGATATCATTGTTTATAAAGAATCTCAAAATTCAATTCAATGAGGTGATCAAGACCTGTCACACCTCACCTTCTCATTTGGATTGTCATTACCCCATACCGAGACCTCTGTATACAGGGTAATGATCTTCCTAAAGTTAGCTTGGAGACCACATCGCTGACCATCACAACTCATGTCATGCTCCACCGTATGCACGACGCAAATAGCGAAGGGAAGGAAAATAGATAAACGAGAAGAAGAAATTGGTGGTAGAGAAAATGGGGCGACCCCTCACCAAAATCTATTTAACCACCACCAAAATTCTTATGATTGAATAAAGGATAACAAAATTAAAGCTCAATAACTCAATCAACCCACCATTACCTCCCTCGAACAAGCGCCGAGGTTAGTACTCCATTTTTAGTGGAGTTGAGAAGGGAATAACAGTGGGTGAATACATAATATAAAATAAATGGAAGAAATGAGGTATGAAGAGGAAAGATAAACTAATATATATTAAATATAAAAGAAACTATTACAACAAAAATACCCAACATTTCCCCCTTGAAATGGCTATATTTTAAAAGGGAGAGTAGGTACAAATTTATAGGGAAAATGGGTGAAGATATATCTCTCAATTCTGTCCTCCTGAAGTTCATGACTTTTAGGACCATTAAATGGCCTTTTGTAACATGGTCCCTTCTTGAAAGTTAGTCCTCATATTATGCTACGTCTCTCCACAAAGGTGCAGTCCTATTGTCCCACGTATGAATATGTTATTTCAGTTTTAGTGCGGAACATTTAATCTGTGAAAGTGACTCTTCGTCTTCCACAACGCCAACATCCAATGTAATTGTGGCCTTGAAACCAGCTGATTCATAAGTGGACTACATAATGGAAGATGTTAATCTATTTCCTCTTCCAGCTACTTGTTGAATTTCAGCTCCATAGGACCGGTATACATCGAGATACAAGTTCATCTTTAAAACATTCCAAATCTGTGTACAGTTTTCGAGGTCTGGAGTATGAGCTGATTTTGGTCCTTCAAATGATTGATTGAGCTGGGACTCCAGAAGGATGAAATTCTTCCAATGATGTAAGAAATCCTATAAAAAATAATTTTACAATTTTCGTTAGTGGAGAAAATTATATGGTCGAAATACAGAAGACAAATAAAACAATTAAACAACAAAATTAAGCCATTTTTGCATTTGAGCTCAAAATACAACTAAAACATAAAAATGTGACAATTTCCCCTAAAATAACACTTTGGTGGGTATTAGAACATTGGAATACAGTATATAATATGTGAAAATTCATGCTTCATAACTCCCCCACACTTAATCATTGCACTCTTGGGAAACCATCTTATACCAAGGTCAAAACTAACTTCTCAAAGCATAAATGACCACACAACTCAATTATCATATTAGAGAAAATATCATGCCTCATACATGGATAAAAATTTTGAAACTCCTAAAAAATAATATGACTCAATTAAATATCATGTTAATACTCACATGCATGTCATGCCTACCTCCCCAGAAAACTATTTCTCTCTTCACTCAAGGATTTTTAATGTGGAGTTTTCCTCATTCTCAAAACATATGTGATATCTATATTCTTGATATACTTCTAATATCTCCACTTCACAAAGTCAAAAATGTGTCAATCATGAGGTATTTTTCATGGTTTGTTCTAAGGCTGGGGTTTGGTAGGTTTAAAATGTAAAAACATCTGAGGCAGAATGAGGAGGGTTATGCTCTAAAGTGAAGTAAATGCATGAAAACAGTTTTTCTCAAGAATGGTGTACTCCTCAATCAGATCAAAAATTAATCACCTGCAAACACCTATTCTTTTGGGAATTTAACACATATAATTTCAGCATCAATGATTTTCATCCCTCTTTTCCCCATTTGTATCATTGTTTCATCTTGAATTTAGATCTGAATTTCTCTTCAGAATCATGTTTTGAAGGAAAAGTGATGCATCTTTTGATCTTCAAATATTGGTGAACAGCTGACCCATATATGTAATGATATTTTGGTCCACCCAAAAATCTTTCCATCGTGTCATTTCTTCTTCCCAAGCAGCAATAAATATGGTAACACTTTCAAATCATCTCAAAAAGATTCTTCAGGTAAGCAAAATACAACCCATCTTCTCCCTCCCCCACACTTGAGTCCAATAATAATCATGCATTTAACTTCTAGAGAAGGTGGTAAAGGGATAAATTTCTTTTATTGTGTCTTCCTAACAAGGTATTTCATGTCTACTAGGGGCTTAATGAAGGTCTGATGAAAACGTAGTCCAAAATATGAGTTTGATGCAAAAAGGACATTCAAATTGGTGCATCAATCATACTTAACACATTCAATGAACTCTAACTGCTTTGAAAAAGAGAAAAATAGCAAGTTATGGATCACACAACATGTCTCAAGACTCTCATGAAAAAGATAAATGTAAAGAAGATGTCAAAAAGGCTTAGAAACCTCTCAGGTGGGGCAAGATCTTCAATTTGAATAGCACTAGTGCACATGAGTTTCACAATCAACCAAACTTCATCAAATGAAAAGATAAGAAATCAGAAATAAAAAACATTCAGCAATAATTTAAAACCTCAAATACTCAAATCAAAAAATGTTCCAAAAATACCAAGATGGTTTGAATTTTCCCATGTATTTGATTCAGCTCAAGATTCCTAAAATCAAACCAAAAAAATAATGAAAACAAGAAAATTTCAAAAAAAAAAACAACATGAAAAATAAATGCCCACACAAAATTCCTAAAAACAAGTTGAAATTCCCCCTGCACACTTATTCTATTTAATACCCTCTTTTAGCTCAAATTAGATCAAGAAAGATGTTCACACAGAATTTAAATTGGGTACCAAACAAAATAAAGAAAAGGAAAGACACAACCTAAATTATTTTTCTATGGCAGCCTTGAGTTAAGCTCCTAGCTACTGCCACTGACCTAAAATACATGAAATAAATAAAATATGAGAAAAATTAATAAAAATAAAGAGGTATTGAAAAGAAAGATGATAATTCTTGGTTTGACCCCCAAGCGGGTGCTAGGTTTTTACTGGCCCTAGTCCAGCAGTTGCAGCAGTTTAACCCCTTCCTGATGGTGGGTAGGGTTTCTTGCTCAGAAACCACCAAAACTTCTTTCTTCCAATTATACTCAACGCATATAAGTCTTGTAGGAACCCACATATAGAGTACATCAGCTCCTCCCCCTTTTACATGTGGTACAAGTTAGAATTTGCGGGGAAGATAAAGAATGGGTCCTCCACTTCTTCAGCCATGACTTCTTTGGCCTCTTCAACTATAACATCCCGATATTGCACATGTGATGCTGTTTCAAAAAATTCAGAAGGTATTTTAGAAAATAATTCCACTTGGATATGATTAAAACATGACAAATCAATATAAAAATCTTCCCTTTCGTGTAGGTCATCTTGAAATGTGATCTCTTTAGGCAAGGCCACTGGGAATTCTTTTTCAGCAGGGACTTCATCATCTTCTTCCAAAGTAAGAGAGAGGTATAGAGGTACTGATTCTTTTTTGAAAAAGTTGGGAGGATCACATAACTTTTGGTCTTTGACAAAATCTGACCAATTTTTATCCAAAACATGTTGACCTCCCACAGTTGTATCAACTAACATGACATCTTCAGGAACCTCTTCAAGCAATGGCCAAGGAGAGACGATTGCATCTTCCAATTGAATCTTCAAGTACACCTTGGGTTCGTCAACATAAAATGTTGGTGGAACAACATTTACCTTTTCTTCTTCAGTTTGGTTATTTTTTTGTTGTCGTTCCAGCGATAGAACTTTAACTTCTTCAACTTCAGCCGCCAATGATGCGACCATCTTGCTTGATTGTTCAAATATTTTGAAATTATTTTGAATCATCGCGAGATCTTTTTTCATTTGGAACATAAAAAATCTCTTCCCTGATAGAAAATTCAGAACGAGGACAAGCATATAAAAAATCCCTAAAATAATCCATCTTGACCAACAAAAATGATATGCAACGAAATTCACTTTTTTTTTAGTTTTTGATTTTTTTAATTTTTTTTGGTTTTTATGAAAATAGTGTGTGAAAGTACTTGACCTCCCCAGCAATGGAGAAAAATTCATGAGAGTGGTTTTTTGTGAACCCCAATTCATATAAATTCTTATTTATCAAAAAATTTACTATAGTGGAACATCCAAGGGTCGATCACAAGGAGGCCGCTTACATGCACTATTTTCCTATTGTAACTATTATATACTAACTAATATAAAATATGATACTAATACAAATGGGGGAGATAATTGAAAATACATAAAATATAAATATAATATATAATAATGCAATGAAATACAGAATGAATTTATTAGAAAGAATGTAAGTTGTTGTTATTAGGAAGTCATGGTGTTTGATATCATTGTTTATAAAGAATCTCAAAATTCAATTCAATGAGGTGATCAAGACCTGTCACACCTCACCTTCTCATTTGGATTGTCATTACCCCATACCGAGACCTCTGCATATAGGGTAACGATCTTCCTAAAGTCATATAGGATACCTCATTGCTGACCGTCACACTCATGTCATGCTCCACCGTATGCACGACACAAATAGAAAAGGGAAGGAAAATAGATAAACGAGAAGAAGAAATTGGTGGTAGAGAAAATGTGGCGACCCCTCACCATAATCTATTTAACCACAACCAAAATTCTTATAATTGAATAAAGGATAATAAAATTAAAGCTCAATAACTCAATCAACCCACCATTACCTCCCTCGAACAAGCGCCGAGGTTAGTACTCCATTTTTAGTGGAGTTGAGAAGGGAATAACGGTGGGAGAATACATAAAATAAAATAAATGGAAGAAAGGAGGTATGAAGAGGAAAGATAAACTAATATATATTAAATATAAACGATACTATTACAACAAAAATACTAAACATTTCCCCTTGAAATGGCTATATTGTAAAAGGGAGAGTAGGTACAAATTTATAGGGAAAATGGGTGAAGAAATATCTCTCAATTCTGTCCGCCCGAAGTTCATGACTTTTAGGACCATTAAATGGCCTTTTTTTAACATGGTCCCTTCTTGAAAGTTAGGCCTCATCTTCTTCCGCGTCTCTCCACAAAATTTCAGTCCTATTGTCCAACATATGAATACGTTATTGAAGTTTTAGTGCGGAACATTTAATCTGTGAAAGTGACTCTTCGTCTTCCACAACGCCAACTTCCCATGTAATTGTGGCCTTGAAACCAGCCGATTCATAAGTGGAATACATAATGTAAGATGTTAATTTAATTCCTATTCCATCTACTTGTTGAATTTCAGCTCCATAGTACCGTTATACATCAAGATACAAGTTCATCTTTAAAACATTCCAAATCTGTGTACAGTTTTCGAGGTCCGGAGTATGAGCTGATTTCGGTCCATCAAATGATTGATTGAGGTGGGACTACAGAAGGATGAAATTCTTCCAATGATGTATGAAAGCCTATAATAAAATAATTTTACAATTTGGGTTAGTGGAGAAAATTATATGGCCGAAATACAGAAGACAAATAAAACAGTTAAACAACAAAATTAAGCCATTTTTGCATTTGAGCTCAAAATACAACTAAAACCTAAAAATGTGACAAATGCCCATAAAATAACACTTTGGTGGGTATTAGAACATTTGAATATAGTATATAATATGTGAAAATTCATGCTTCATCACTCCCCCACAATTAATGATTGCACTCCTGGGCAACCATCTTATACCAAGGTCAAAACTAACTTCTCAAAGCATAAATGACCTCACAACTCAATTACCACATTAGACAAAATATCATGCCTCATACATGGATAAAACTTTCAAAACTCCCAAAAAATAATATGAAACAATTAAATATCATGTTAATACTCACATGCATGTCATGCCTACCTCCCCAGAAAACTATTTCTCTCTTCACTCAAGGATTTTTAATGTGGAGTTTTCCTCATTCTCAAAACACATGTGATCTCCATAGGCTTTCTATACTTCTAATATATCCACTTCACAAAGTCAAAAATGTGTCAATCATGAGGTCTTTTTCATGGGTTGTTCTAAGGCTGGGGTTTGGTAGGTTTAAAATGTAAAAACATCTAAGGCAGAATGTGGAGGGTTATGATCTAAAGTGAAGTAAATGCATGAAAACAGTTTTGCTCAAGAATGGTGTACTACTCAATCAGCTCAAAAATTAATCACCTCCAAACACCTATTCTTTTGGGAATTTCACACATAGAATTTCAGCATAAATGATTTTCATCCCTCTTTTCCCCATTTGTATCATTGTTTCATCTTGAATTCAGATCTGGATTTCTCTTCAGAATCATGTTTTGAAGGAAAAGAGAGTCAGCTTTTGATCTTCAAATATTGGTGAACAGATGACCCATATATGTAATGATATTTTGGTCCACCCAAACATCTTCCCACCGTGTCATTTCTTCTACCCATGCAGCAATGAATATGGTAACACTTTCAATTCATCTCAAAAAGATTCTTCAGGTAAGAAAAATACAACCCATCTTCTCCCTCCCCCACACTTGACTTCAATAATAATCATGCATTTAACATCTAGAGCAGGTTGGAAAGGGATAAATGTCTTGTAATGTGGCTTCCTAACAAGGTATTTCATGTCTACTAGGGGCTTATTGAATGTCTGATGAAAACGTAGTCCAAAATAAGAGTTTGATGCAAAAAGGTCTTTCAAAATGGTGCCTCAATCATAATTAACACATTCAATGAACTCTAACAGCTTTGAAAAAGAGAAAAATAGCAATTTATGGATCACACAACATGTCTAAAGACTCTCATGAAAAAGATAAATGTAAAGAAGATGTCAAAAAGGCTTAGAAACCTCTCAGGTTTGGAAATATCTTCAATTTTAATAGCACTAGTGCACATGAGTTTCACAATCTACCAAACTTCATCAAATGAAATGATAAGAAATCAGAAATAGAAAACATTCTGCAATATTTTAAAACCTCAAATACTCAAATAAAAAAGGTTCCAAAAATACCAAGATGGTTTGAATTTTCCCATGTATTTGATTCAGCTCAAGATTCCTAAAAACAAACCAAAAAAATAATGAAAACAAGAAAATTTCAAAAAAAAAACACGAAAAATAAAAGACCACACAAAATTCCTAAAAACAAGCTAAAATTCCTCCTGCACTCTTATTCTATTTAATACCATCTTTTAGCTCAAATTAGATCAAGAAAGATGTTCACACAGAATATAAATTGGGTAGCAAACAAAATAAATAAAAGGAAAGACACAACCTAAATTATTTTTCTATGGCAGCCTTGAGTTAAGCTCCTAGAAACTGTCACTTGACCTAAAATACATGAAATAAATAAAATATGAGAAAAATTAATAAAAATAAAGAGGGATTGAAAATAAATATGATAATTCTTGGTTTTATCCCCAAGCGGGAGCTAGGTTTGTACTGCCCCTAGTCTAGCAGTTGCAGCGGTTTAACCCCAATCTGATACTGGGTAGGGTTTATTGCTCAGAAACCACCAAAACTTCTTTCTTCCAATTATACTCAATGCATAAAAGTCTTGTAGGAACCCATATATAGAGTACATCAGCTCCTCCCCCTTTTCCATGTGGTACAAGTTAGAATTTTCGTGGAAGATAAAGAATGGGTCCTCCACTTCTTCAGCCATGACTTCTTTGGCCTCTTCAACTATAACATCCCGATATTACACATGTGATGCTGTTTCAAAAAATTCATAAGGTAATTTAGAAAATAATTCCACTTGGATATGATTAAAACATGAAAAATCAATATAAAAATCTTCCCTTTCGTGTTGGTCATCTTGAAATGTGATCTCTTTAGGCAAGGCCACTGGGAATTCTTTTTCAGCAGGGACTTCATCATCTTCTTCCAAAGCAAGAGAGAGGTATAAAGGTATTGATTCTTTTTTGAAAAAAGTTGGGAGGATCACTTACCTTTTGGTCTTTGACAAAATCTAACCAATGTTTATCCAAAACATGTTGACCAACCACAGTTGTATCAACTAACATGACATCTTCAGGAACCTCTTCAAGAAATGGCCAAGGAGAGATGATTGCATCATCCAATTGAATCTTCAAGTACACCTTGGGGTCGTCAACATAAAATGTTGGTGGAACAACATTTACCTCTTCTTCTTCAGCTTGGTTATTTTGTTGTTGTCGTTCCAGCCATAGAACTTTAACTTCTTCAACTTCAGCCGCCAACGATGCGACCATCTTGCTTGCTTGTTCAAAGATTTTGAAATTATTTTGAATCATCATGACATCTTTTCCATTTGGAACAATAAAATCTCTTCCTTGTTAGAAATTTCAGAACTAGGCCAAGCATATAAAAAATAACTAAAATAATCCATCTCGACCAACAAAAATGATATGCAATGAAATTCTATTTTTTTTTGTTTATGACTTTTTTAAATTTTTTTGGTTTTTATGAAAATAGTGTGTGAAATTACTTGACCTCCCCGGCAACGGCAAAAAATTGATGAGAGTGGTTTTTCGTGAACCCCAATTCGATTAAATTCTTATTTACCTAAAAATGTACTATAGTAGAACATCCTAGGGTCGATCACAAGGAGGCTGCTTACATGCACTATTTTCCTATTGTAACTATTATATACTAACTAATATAAAATATGATACTAATATAAATGGGGGAGATAATTGAAAATACATAAAATATAAATATAATATATAATAATGCAATGAAATACAGAATGAATTTATTATAAAGAAAGTAAGATGTTGTTCTTAGGAGGTCGTGGTGTTTGATATCATTGTTTATAAAGAATCTCAAAATTCAATTCAATGAGGTGATGAAGACCTGTCACACCTCATCTTCTCATTTGGATTGTCATTACCCCATACTGAGACCTCTGTATACAGGGTAATGATCTTCCTAAAGTAAGCTTGGAGACCTCATCGCTGACCATCACAACTCATGTCATGTTCCACCGTTTGCACGACACAAATAGCGAAGGGAAGGAAAATAGATAAACGAGAAGAAGAAATTGGTGGTAGAGAAAATGGGGTGACCCCTCACCATAATCTATTTAACCACCACCAAAATTCTTATAATTGAATAAAGGATAATAAAATTAAAGCTCAATAACTCAATCAACCCACCATTACATCCCTCGAACAAGCGCCGAGGTTAGTACTCCATTTTTAGGGGAGTTGAGAAGGGAATAACGGTGGGAGAATACATAAAATAAAATAAATGGAAGAAAGGAGGTATGAAGAAGAAAGATAAACTAATATATATTAAATATAAAAGAAACTATTACAACAAAAATACTCAAAATTTCCCCCTTGAAATGGATATATTTTAAAAGGGAGAGTAGGTACTAATTTATATGGAAAATGGGTGATGAAATATCTCTCAATTCTGTCCGCCCGAAGTTCATGACTTTTAGGACCATTAAATGGCCTTTTTATAACATGGTCCCTTCTTGAACGTTAGTACTCATATTATTCTGCGTCTCTCCACAAAAGTGCAGTCCTATTGTCCCACGTATGAATATGTTATTCCAGTTTTAGTGTGGAACATTTAATCTGTGAAAGTGACTCTTCGTCTTCCACAATGCCATCTTCCCATGTAATTATGGCCTTGAAACCAGCCGATTCATAAGTGGACTACATAATGGAAGATGTTAATTTAATTCCTCTTCCAGATACTTGTTGAATTTCATCTCCATAGGACTGGTATACATCGAGATACAAGTTCATCTTTAAAACATTCCAAATCTGTGTATAGTTTTCGAGGTCTAGAGTATGAGATGATTTTGGTCCTTCAAATGATTGATTGAGCTGGGACTCCATAAGGATGAAATTCTTCCAATGAAGTAAGAAATCCTATAAAAAAATAATTTTACAATTTGCGTTAGTGGAGAAAATTATATGGCCGAAATACAGAAGACAAATAAAACAGTTAAACAACAAAATTAATCCATTTTTTCATTTGAGCTCAAAATACAACTAAAACATAAAAATGTGACAATTTCCCATAAAATAACACTTTGGTGGGTATTAGAACATTGGAATACATTATATAATATGTGAAAATTCATGCTTCATAACTCCCCCATACTTAATCATTGCACTCTTGGGCAACCATCTTATACCAAGTTCAAAACTAACTTTTCAAAGCATAAATGACCACACAACTCAATTATCATATTAGAGAAAATATCATGCCTCATACATGGATAAAAATTTCGAAACTCCTAAAAAATAATACGACTCAATTAAATATCATGTTAATACTCACATGAATGTCATGCCTACATCCCCAGAAAACTATTTCTCTCTTCACTGAAGGATTTTTAATGTGGAGTTTTCCTCATTCTCAAAACATATGTGATCTCTATATTCTTGATATACTTATAATATCTCCACTTCACAAAGTCAAAAATGTGTCAATCATGAGGTCTTTTTCATGGTTTGTTTTATGGCTGGGGTTTGGTAGGTTTAAAATGTAAAAACATCTGAGGTAGAATGAGGAGGGTTATGCTCTAAAGTGAAGTAAATGCATGAAAACAGTTTTTCTCAAGAATGGTGTACTCCTCAATCAGCTCAAAAATTAATCACCTCCAAACACCAATTCTTTTGGGAATTTCACACATAGATTTTCAGCATCAATGATTTTTTTCCCTCTTTTCCCCATTTTTAGCATTGTTTCATCTTGAATTTAGATCTGGATTTCTCTTCAGAATCATGTTTTGAAGGAAAAGAGAGGCAGCTTTTGATCTTCAAATATTGGTGAACAGCTGACCCATATATGTAATGATATTTAGGTCCACCCAAACATCTTCCCATCATGTCATTTCTTCTTCCCAGGCATCAATAAATATGGTAACACTTTCAATTCATCTCAAAAAGATTCTTCAGGTAAGAAAAATACAACCCATCTTCTCCCTCCCCCACACTTGAGTTCAATAATAATCATGCATTTAACTTCTAGAGCAGGTGGGAATGGGATAAATGTCTTTTAATGTGTCTTCCTAACAAGGTATTTCATGTCTACTAGGGGCTTAATGAAGGTCTGATGAAAACGTAGTCCAAAATATGAGTTTGATGCAAAAAGGTCTTTCAAATTGGTTCCTCAAACATACTTAACACATTCAATGAACTCTAACTGCTTTGAAAAAGAGAAAAATAGAAATTTATGGATCACACGACAATGTCTCAAGACTCTCATGAAAAAGAGAAATGTAATGAAGCTGTCAAAAAGGCTTAGAAACCTCTCAGGTTGGGCAAGATCTTCAATTTGAATAGCACTAGTGCACATGAGTTTCACAATCAACCAAACTTCATCAAATGAAAAGATAAGAAATCAGAAAAAAAACATTCAGAAATAATTTAAAACCACTAATACTCAAATCAAAAAATGTTCCAAAAATACCAAGATGGTTTGAATTTTCCCATGTATTTGATTCAGCTCAAGATTCCTAAAAACAAACCAAAAAAATAATGAAAACAAGAAAATTTCAAAAAAAAAACAACATGAAAAATAAATGCCCACACAAAATTCCTAAAAACAAGTTGAAATCCCCCCTGAAAACATATTCTATTTAATACCCTCTTTTAGCTCAAATTAGATCAAGAAAGATGTTCACACAGAATTTAAATTGGGTAGCAAACAAAATAAAGAAAAGGAAAGACACAACCTAAATTATTTTTCTATGGCAGCCTTGAGTTAATCTCCTAGCTACTTCCACTGACCTAAAATACATGAAATAAATAAAATATGAGAAAAATTAATAAAAATAAAGAGGTATTGAAAAGAAAGATGATAATTATTGGTTTGACCCCCAAGCGGGTGCTAGGTTTTTACTGCCCCTAGTCCAGCAGTTGCAGCGGTTTAACCCCAATCTGATGGTGGGTAGGGTTTCTTGCTCAGAAACCACCAAAACTTCTTTATTCAAATTATACTCAACGCATACAAGTCTTGTAGGAACCCACATATAGAGTACATCAGCTCCTCCCCCTTTTACATGTGGTACAAGTTAGAATTTGCGGGGAAGATAAAGAATGGGTCCTCCACTTCTTCAGCCATGACTTCTTTGGCCTCTTCAACTATAACATCTCGATATTGCACATGTGATGCTGTTTCAAAAAATTCAGAAGGTATTTTAGAAAATAATTCCACTTGGATATGATTAAAACATGAAAAATCAATATAAAAATCTTCCCTTTCATGTAGGTCATCTTGAAATGTGATCTCTTTAGGCAAGGCCACTGGGAATTCTTTTTCAGCAGGGACTTCATCATCTTCTTCCAAAGTAAGAGAGAGGTATAGAGGTACTGATTATTTTTTGAAAAAGTTGGGAGGATCACTTACCTTATGGTCTTTGACAAAATCTAACCAATTTTTATCCAAAAAATGTTGACCTCCCACAGTTGTATCAACTAACATGACATCTTTAGGAACCACTTCAAGCAATGGCCAAGGAGAGATGATTGCATCTTCCAATTGAATCTTCAAGTACACCTTGGGTTCGTCAATATAAAATGTTGGTGGAACAAAATTTACCTTTTCTTCTTCAGTTTGGTTATTTTGTTGTTGTCGTTCCAGCCATAGAACTTTAACTTCTTCAACTTCAGCCGCCAATGATGCGACCATCTTGCTTGCTTGTTCAAATATTTTGAAATTATTTTGAATCATCGCGAGATCTTTTTCCATTTGGAACATAAAAATATCTTCCCTGCTAGAAAATTCAGAACTAGGCCAAGCATATAAAAAATCACTAAAATAATCCATCTCGACCAACAAAAATGATATGCAACGAAATTCACTTTTTTTTAGTTTTTGATTTTTTTAATTTTTTTTGGGTTTTTATGAAAATAGTGTGTGAAAGTACTTGAACTCCCCAACAATGTAGAAAAATTCATGAGAGTGGTTTGTCGTGAACCCCAATTCAATTAAAATCTTATTTACCTAAAAATGTACTATAGTGGAACATCCTAGGGTCGATCACAAGGAGGCCGCTTACATGCACTATTTTCCTATTGTAACTATTATATACTAACTAATATAAAATATGATACTAATACAAATGGGGGAGATAATTGAAAATACATAAAATATAAATATAATATATAATAATGCAATGAAATACAGAATGAATTTCTTAGAAAGAATGTGAGCTGTTGTTCTTAGGAGGTCGTGGTGTTTGGTATCATTGTTTATAAAGAATCTCAAAATTCAATTCAATGAGGTGATCAAGACCTGTCACACCTCACCTTCTCGTTTGGATTGTCATTACCCCATACCGAGACCTCTGCATACAGGGTAATGATCTTCCTAAAGTCATCTAGGAGACCTCTTCGCTGACCATCACAACTCATGTCATGCTCCACCGTATGCACGACACAAATAGCGAAGGGAAGGAAAATAGAAAAACGTGAAGAAGAAATTGGTGGTAGAGAAAATGGGGTGACCCCTCACCATAATCTATTTAACCACCACCAAAATTATTATAATTGAATAAAGGATAATAAAATTAAATCTCAATAACTCAATCAACCCACCATTACGTCCCTCGAACAAGCGCTGATGTTAGTACTCCATTTTTAGTGGAGTTGAGAAGGGAATAACGGTGGGAGAATACATAAAATAAAATAAATGTAAGAAAGGAGGTATGAAGAGGAAAGATAAACTAATATATATTAAATATAAAAGAAACTATTACAACAAAAATACTCAACATTTCCCCCTTGAAATGGCTATATTGTAAAAGGGAGAGTAGGTACAAATTTATAGGGAAAATGAGTGAAGAAATATCTCTCAATTCTGTCCACCCAAAGTTCACGACTTTTAGGACCATTAAATGGCCTTTTTGTAACATGGTCCCTACTTGAAATTTAGTCCTCCTCTTCTGCCGCATCTCTCCACAAAATTGCAGTCCTATTGTCCCACATATGAATACGTTATTGAAGTTTTAGTACGGAACATTTAATCTGTGAAAGTGACTCTTCGTCTTCCACAACGCCAACTTCCCATGTAATTGTGGCCTTGAAACTAGCCGATTCATAAGTGGACTACATAATGGAAGATGTTAATTTAATTCCTCTTCCAGCTACTTGTTGAATTTTAGCTCTATAGGACCGGTATACATCAAGATACAAGTTCATCTTTAAAACATTCCAAATCTGTGTACAATTTTCGAGGTCTGGAGTTTGAGCTGATTTCGGTCCTTCAAATGATTGATTGAGCTGGGACTCCAGAAGGATGAAATTCTTCCAATGATGTAAGAAATCCTATAAAAAATAATTTTACACTTTGGGTTAGTGGAGAAAATTATATGGCCAAAATACAGAAGACAAATAAAACAGTTAAACAACAAAATTAAGACATTTTTGCATTTGAGCTCAAAATACAACTAAAACATAAAAATGTGACAATTGCCCATAAAATAACACTTTAGTGGGTATTAGAACATTGGAATAAAGTATATAATATGTGAAAATTCATGCTTAATCACTCCCCCACAATTAATCATTGCACTCCTGGGCAACCATCTTATACCAAGGTCAAAACTAACTTCTCAAAGCATAAATTACCTCACAACTCAATTATCATATTAGAGAAAATATCATGCCTCATACATGGATAAAAATTTCAAAACTCCTAAAAAATAATATGACACAATTAAATATCATGTTAATACTCACATTCATGTCATGCCTACCTCCCCAGAAAACTATTTCTCTCTTCACTCGAGGATTTTTAATGTGGAGTTTTCCTCATTCTCAAAACACATGTGATCTCCATAGGCTTGCTATACTTCTAATATATCCACTTCACAAAGTCAAAAATGTGTCAATCATGAGGTCTTTTTAATGGGTTATTCTAAGTCTAGGGTTTGGTAGGTTTAAAATGTAAAAACATCTAAGGCAGAATGAGGAGGGTTATGCTCTAAAGTGAAGTAAATGCATGAAAACAGTTTTGCTCAAGAATGGTGTACTCCTCAATAAGATCAAAAATTAATCACCTCCAAACACCTATTATTTTGGGAATTTCACACATAGAATTTCAGCATCAATGATTTTCATCCATCTTTTCCCCATTTGTAGCATTGTTTCATCTTGAATTCAGATCTGGATTTGTCTTCAGAATCATGTTTTGAAGGAAAAGAGAGGCAGCTTTTGATCTTCAAATATTGGTGAACAGCTGACCCATATATGTAATGATATTTTGGTCCACCCAAACATCTTCCCACCATGTCATTTCTTCTACCCAGGCAGCAATAAATATGGTAACACTTTCAATTCATCTCAAAAAGTTTCTTCAGGTAAGCAAAATACAACCCATCTTCTCCCTCCCCCACACTTGACTTCAATAATAATCATGCATTTAACATCTAGAGAAGGTTGGAAAGAGATAAATGTCTTTTAATGTGGCTTCCTAACAAGGTATTTGATGTCTACTAGGGGCTTAATGAAGGTCTGATAAAAACGTAGTCCAAAATAAGAGTTTGATGCAAAAAGATCTTTCAAAATGGTGCCTCAATCATAATTAACACATTCAATGAATTCTAACAGCTTTAAAAAAGAGGAAAATAGCAAGTTATGGATCACACAACATGTCTAAATACTCTCACTAAAAATAGAAATGTAAATAAGATGTCAAAAAGGCTTAGAAACCTGTCAGGTTGGGAAATATCTTCAATTTGAATAGCACTAGTGCACATGAGTTTCACAATCTACCAAAATTCATCAAATGAAAAGATAAGAAATCAGAAACAGAAAACATTCTGCAATATTTTAAAACCTCAAATACTCAAATCAAAAAATGTTCCAAAAATACCAGGATGGTTTGAATTTTCCCATGTATCTGATTCATCTCAAGATTCCTAAAAACAAACCAAAAAAATAATGAAAACAAGAAAATTTCAAAAAAAAAACAACATGAAAAATAAAATCCCACACAAAATTCCAAAAAACAAGCTGAAATTCCTCCTGCACACATATTCTATTTAATACCCTCTTTTAGCTCAAATTAGATCAAGATAGATGTTCGCAGAAAATTTAAATTGGGTAGAAAACAAAATAAAGAAAAGGAAAGACACAACCTAAATTATTTTTCTATGGCAGCCTTGAGTTAAGCTCCTAGCAACTGCCACTTGACCTAAAATACATGAAATAAATAAAATATGAGAAAAATTAATAAAAATAAAGAGGGATTGAAAAGAAATATGATAATTCTTGGTTTGACCCCCAAGCAGGTGCTAGATTTGTACTGCCCCTAGTCCAGCAGTTGCAGCGGTTTAACCCCAATCTAATGGTGGGTAGGGTTTCTTGCTCAGAAACCACCAAAAATTCTTTCTTCCAATTATACTCAATGCATAAAAGTCTTGTAGGAACCCATATATAGAGTACATCAGCTCCTCCCCCTTTTCCATGTGGTACAAGTTAGAATTTTTGGGGAAGATAAAGAATGGGTCCTCCACTTCTTCAGCCATGACTTCTTTGGCCTCTTCAACTATAACATCCAGATCTTGCACATGTGATGCTGTTTCAAAAAATTCAGAAGGTAATTTAGAAAATAATTCCACTTGGATATGATTAAAACATGACAAATCAATATAAATATCTTCCCTTTCGTGTAGGTCATCTTGAAATGTGATCTCTTTGGGCAAGGCCACTGGGAATTCTTTTTCAGCAGGGACTTCATCATCTTATTCCAAAGCAAGAGAGAGGTATAGAGGTATTGATTCTTTTTTGAAAAAAGTTGGGAGGATCACTTAACTTTTGGTCTTTGACAAAATCTAACCAATGTTTATCCAAAACATGTTGACCTCCCACAGTTGTATCAACTAACATGACATCTTCAGGAACCTCTTCAAGCAATGGCCAAGGAGAGACGATTGCATCTTCCAATTGAATCTTCTAGTACACCTTGGGTTCGTCAACATAAAATGCTGGTGGAACAACATTTACCTTTTCTTCTTCAGCTTGGTTATTTTGTTGTTGTCGTTCCAGCCATAGAACTTTAACTTCTTCAACTTCAGCCGCCAACGATGCGACCATCTTGCTTGCTTGTTCAAAGATTTTGAAATTATTTTGAATCATCACGACATATTTTTCCACTTGGAACATAAAAATCTCTTGCTTGATAGAAAATTCAGAACTAGTCCAAGCATATAAAAAATCACTAAAATAATCAATCTCAACCAACAAAAATGATATGCAACGAAATTCTCTTTTTTTTATTTTTTGAATTTTTTTTATGAAAATAGTGTGTGAATGTACTTAACCTCCCCGACAACGGCAAAAAATTGAAGAGAGTGGTTTGTCATGAACCCCAATTCGATTAAATTCTTATTTACCTAAAAATGTACTATAGTGGAACATCCTAGGGTCGATCACAAGGAGGCTGCTTATATGCACTATTTTCCTATTGTAACTATTACATACTAACTAATATAAAATATGATACTAATATAAATGGGGGAGATAATTGAAAATACATAAAATATAAATATAATATATAATAATACAATGAAATACAGAATGAATTTATTAGAAAGAAAGTAAGATGTTGTTCTTAGGAGGTCGTGGTGTTTGATATCATTGTTTATAAAGAATCTCAAAATTAAATTCAATGAGGTGATCAAGACCTGTCACACCTCACCTTCTCATTTGGATTGTCATTACCCCATACCGAGACCTTTGTATATAGGGTAATGATCTTCCTAAAGTTAGCTTGGAGACCACATCGCTGACCATCACAACTCATGTCATGCTCCACCGTATGCACGACGCAAATAGCGAAGGGAAGGAAAATAGATAAACGAGAAGAAGAAATTGGTGGTAGAGAAAATGGGGCGACCCCTCACCATAATCTATTTAACCACCACCAAAATTATTATAATTGAATAAAGGATAACAAAATTAAAGCTCAATAACTCAATCAACCCACCATTACCTCCCTCGAACAAGCGCCGAGGTTAGTACTCCATTTTTAGTGGAGTTGAGAAGGGAATAACATTGGGAGAATACATAAAATAAAATAAATGGAAGAAAGGAGGTATGAAGAGGAAAGATAAACTAATATATATTAAATATAAAAGAAACTATTACAACAAAAATACTCAACATTTCCCCCTTGAAATGGCTATATTTTAAAAGGGAGAGTAGGTACAAATATATAGGGAAAATGGGTGAAGAAATATCTCTCAATTCTGTCCTCCTGAAGTTCATGACTTTTAGGGCCATTAAATGGCCTTTTGTAACATGGTCCCTTCTTGAAAGTTAGTCCTCATATTATGCTGCGTCTCTCCACAACGGTGCAGTCCTATTGTCCCACATATGAATATGTTATTTCAGTTTCAGTGCGGAATATTTAATCTGTGAAAGTGACTCTTCGTCTTCCACAACGCCAACATCCAATGTAATTGTGGCCTTGAAACCAGCTGATTCATAAGTGGACTACATAATGGAATATGTTAATCTATTTCCTCTTCCAGCTACTTGTTGAATTTCAGCTCCATAGGACCGGTATACATCGAGATACAAGTTCATCTTTAAAACATTCCAAATCTGTGTACAGTTTTCGAGGTCTGGAGTATGAGCTGATTTTGGTCCTTCAAATGATTGATTGAGCTGGGACTCCAGAAGGATGAAATTCTTCCAATGATGTAAGAAAGCCTATAAAAAATAATTTTACAATTTTCGTTAGTGGAGAAAATTATATGGTCGAAATACAGAAGACAAATAAAACAGTTAAACAACAAAATTAAGCCATTTTTGCATTTGAGCTCAAAATACAACTAAAACATAAAAATGTGACAATTTCCCCTAAAATAACACTTTGGTGGGTATTAGAACATTAGAATAAAGTATATAATATGTGAAAATTCATGCTTCATAACTCCCCCACACTTAATCATTTCACTCTTGGGCAACCATCTTATACCAAGGTCAAAACTAACTTCTCAAAGCATAAATGACCACACAACTCAATTATCATATTAGAGAAAATATCATGCCTCATACATGGATAAAAATTTCGAAACTCCTAAAAAATAATATGACTCAATTAAATATCATGTTAATAATCACATGCATGTCATGCCTACCTCCCCAGAAAACTATTTCTCTCTTCACTCAAGGATTTTTAATGTGGAGTTTTCCTCATTCTCAAAACATATGTGATCTCTATATTCTTGATATACTTCTAATATCTCCACTTCAAAAAGTAAAAAATTTGTCAATCATGAGTTCTTTTTCATGGGTTGTTCTAAGGCTGGGGTTTGGTAGGTTTAAAATGTAAAAACATCTGAGGCAGAATGAGGAGGGTTATGCTCTAAAGTGAAGTAAATGCATGAAAACAGTTTTTCTCAAGAATGGTGTACTCCTCAATCAGATCAAAAATTAATCACCTCCAAAAACCTATTCTTTTGGGAATTTCACACATATAATTTCAGCATCAATGATTTTCATCCCTCTTTTCCCCATTTGTAGCATTGTTTCATCTTGAATTTAGATCTGAATTTCTCTTCAGAATCATGTTTTGAAGGAAAAGAGAGGCAGCTTTTGATCTTCAAATATTGGTGAACAGCTGACCCATATATGTAATGATATTTTGGTCCACCCAAACATCTTCCCATCATGTCATTTCTTCTTCCCAGGCAGCAATAAATATGGTAACACTTTCAATTCATCTCAAAAAGATTCTTCAGGTAAGCAAAATACAACCCATCTTCTCCCTCCCCCACAGTTGAGTTCAATAATAATCATGCATTTAACTTATAGATCAGGAGGTAAAGGGATAAATGTGTTTTAATGTGTCTTCCTAACAAGGTATTTCATGTCTACTAGGGGCTTAATGAAGGTCTGATGAAAACGTAGTCCAAAATATGAGTTTGATGCAAAAAGGTCTTTCAAATTGGTGCCTCAATCATACATAACACATTCAATGAACTCTAACTGCTTTGAAAAAGAGAAAAATAGCAAGTTATGGATCACACAACATGTCTCAAGACTCTCATGAAAAAGAGAAATGTAATGAAGATGTCAAAAAGGCTTAGAAACCTCTCAGGTGGGGCAAGATCTTCAATTTGAATAGCACTAGTGCACATGAGTTTCACAATCAACCAAACATCATCAAATGAAAAGATAAGAAATCAGAAACAAAAAACATTCAGCAATAATTTAAAACCTCAAATACTCAAATCAAAAAATGTTCCAAAAATACCAAGATGGTTTGATTTTCCCATGTATTTGATTCAGCTCAAGATTCCTAAAAACAAACCAAAAAAATAATGAAAACAAGAAAATTTCAAAAAAAAAACATGAAAAATAAATGCCCACACAAAATTCCTAAAAACAAGTTGAAATTCCTCCTGCACACTTATTCTATTTAATACCCTCTTTTAGCTCAAATTAGATCAAGAAATATGTTCACACAGAATTTAAATTGGGTATCAAACAAAATAAAGAAAAGGAAAGACACAACCTAAATTATTTTTCTATGGCAGCCTTGAGTTAAGCTCCTAGCTACTGCCACTGACCTAAAATACATGAAATAAATAAAATATGAGAAAAATTAATAAAAATAAAGAGGTATTGAAAATAAAGATGATAATTCTTGGTTTGACCCCCAAGCGGGTGCTAGGTTTTTACTGCCCCTAGTCCAACAGTTGTAGTGGTTTAACCCCAATATGATGGTGGGTAGGGTTTCTTACCCAGAAACCACCAAGACTTCTTTCTTCCAATTATACTCAACGCATATAAGTCTTTTAGGAACCCACATATAGAGTACATCAGCTCCTCCCCCTTTTACATGTGGTACAAGTTAGAATTTGCAGGGAAGATAAAGAATGGGTCCTCCACTTCTTCAGCCATGACTTCTTTGGCCTCTTCAACTATAACATCCCGATATTGCACATGTGATGCTCTTTCAAAAAATTCAGAAGGTATTTTAGAAAATAATTCCACTTGGATATGATTAAAACATGACAAATCAATATAAAAATCTTCCCTTTCGTGTAGGTCATCTTGAAATGTGATCTCTTTAGGCAAGGCCACTGGGAATTCTTTTTCAGCAGGGACTTCATCATCTTCTTCCAAAGTAAGATAGAGGTATAGAGGTACTGATTCTTTTTTGAAAAAGTTGGGAGGATCACATACCTTTTGGTCTTTGACAAAATCTGACCAATTTTTATCCAAAACATGTTGACCTCCCACAGTTGTATCAACTAACATGACATCTTCAGGAACCTCTTCAAGCAATGGCCAAGGAGAGACGATTGCATCTTCCAATTGAATCTTCAAGTACACCTTGGCTTCATCAACATAAAATGTTGGTGGAACAACATTTACCTTTTCTTCTTCAGTTTGGTTATTTTTTTGTTGTCGTTCCAGCGATAGAACTTTAACTTCTTCAACTTCAGCCGCCAATGATGCAACCATCTTGCTTGCTTGTTCAAATATTTTGAAATTATTTTGAATCATCGCGAGATCTTTTTCCATTTGGAACATAAAAAATCTCTTCCCTGATAGAAAATTCAGAACGAGGACAAGCATAAAAAAAATCCCTAAAATAATCCATCTTGACCAACAAAAATGATATGCAACGAAATTCACTTTTTTTTAGTTTTTGATTTTTTTAATTTTTTTTTGGTTTTTATGAAAATAGTGTGTGAAAGTACTTGACCTCCCCAGAAATGGTGAAAAATTCATGAGAGTGGTTTGTCGTGAACCCCAATTCATATAAATTATTATTTAACTAAAAATTTACTATAGTGGAACATCCAAGGGTCGATCACAAGGAGGCTGCTTACATGCACTATTTTCCTATTGTAACTATTATATACTAACTAATATAAAATATGATACTAATACAAATGGGGGAGATAATTGAAAATACATAAAATATAAATATAATATATAATAATGCAATGAAATACAGAATGAATTTATTAGAAATAATGTAAGTTGTTGTTCTTAGGAAGTCATGGTGTTTGATATCATTGTTTATAAAGAATCTCAAAATTCAATTCAATGAGGTGATCAAGACCTATCACACCTCACCTTCTCGTTTGGATTGTCATTACCCCATACAGAGACCTCTGCATATAGGGTAAGGATCTTCCTAAAGTAATCTAGGATACCTCATCGCTGACCATCACAACTCATGTCATGCTCCACCGTATGCACGTCACAAATAGCAAAGGGAAGGGAAATAGATAAACGAGAAGAAGAAATTGGTGGTAGAGAAAATGTGGCGACCCCTCACCATAATATATTCAACCACAACCAAAATTATTATAATTTAATAAAGGATAATAAAATTAAAGCTCAATAACTCAATCAACCCACCATTACCTCCCTCGAACAAGCGCCAAGGTTAGTACTCCATTTTTAGTGGAGTTGAGAAGGGAATAACGGTGGGAGAATACATAAAATAAAATAAATGGAAGAAATGAGGTATGAAGAGGAAAGATAAACTAATATATATTAAATATAAACGATACTATTACAACAAAAAAATACTCAACATTTCCCCCTTGAAATGGCTATATTGTAAAAGGGAGAGAAGGTACAAATTTATAGGGAAAATGGGTGAAGAAATATCTCTCAATTCTGTCCGCCCGAAGTTCATGACTTTTAGGACCATTAAATGGCCTTTTTTTAACATGATCCCTTC
The DNA here is from genome assembly GCA_963277665.1 of Viscum album. NCBI lineage: Eukaryota > Viridiplantae > Streptophyta > Magnoliopsida > Santalales > Viscaceae > Viscum > Viscum album. The sequence continues at coordinate 689,569,235 of OY728148.1, forward strand.
TTGAAAGTTAGTCCTCATCTTCTTCCGCGTCTCTCCACAAACTTGCAGTCCTATTTTCCATCGTATGAATACGTTATTGAAGTTTTAGTGCGGAACATTTAATCTGTGAAAGTGACTCTTCGTCTTCCACAACGCCAACTTCCCATGTAATTGTGGCCCTGAAACCAGCCGATTCATAAGTGGACTACATAATGGAAAATGTTAATTTAATTCCTCTTCCAGCTACTTTTTTAATTTCAGCTCCATAGGACCGTTATACATCGAGATACAAGTTCATCTTTAAAACATTCCAAATCTGTGTACAGTTTTCGAGGTCCGGAGTATGAGCTGATTTTGGTCCTTCAAATGATTGATTGAGATGGGACTCCAGAAGGATGAAATTATTCAAATAATGTAATAAATCCTATAAAAAAATAATTTTACAATTTGGGTTAGTGAAGAAAATTATATGGCCGAAATATAGAAGACAAATAAAACAGTTAAGGAACAAAATTAAGCCATTTTTGCATTTGAGCTCAAAATACAACTAAGACATAAAAATTTGACAATTGCCCATAAAATAACACTTTGGTGGGTATTAGAAAATTGGAATACAGTATATAATAGGTGAAAATTCATGATTCATCACTCCCCCACACTTAATCATTGCACTCCTGGGCAACCATCTTATACCAAGGTCAAAACTAACTTCTCAAAGCATAAATGACCACACAACTCAATTATCATATTAGAGAAAATATCATGCCTCATACATGGATAAAAATTTCAAAACTCCTAAAAAATAATATGACTCAATTAAATATCATGTTAATACTCACATGCATGTCATGCCTACCTCCCCAGAAAACTATTTCTCTCTTCACTCAAGGATTTTTAATGTGGAGTTTTCCTCATTCTCAAAACATATGTGATCTCCATAGGCTTTCTATACTTCTAATATCTCCACTTCACAAAGTCAAAAATGTGTCAAACATGAGGTCTTTTTCATGGGTTGTTCTAAGGCTGGGGTTCGGTAGGTTTAAAATGTAAAAACATCTCAGGCAGAATGAGGAGGGTTATGCTCTAAAGTGAAGTAAATGCATGAAAATAGTTTTGCTCAAGAATGGTGTACTCCTCAATCTGCTCAAAAATTAATCAACTCCAAACACCTATTCTTTTGGGAATTTCAAACATATAATTTCAGCATTAATGATTTTCATCCCTCTTTTCCCCATTTGTAGCATTGTTTCATCGTGAATTCAGATCTGGATTTCTCTTCAGAATCATGTTTTAAAGGAAAAGAGAGGCAGCTTTTGATCTTCAAATATTGGTGAACAGCTGACTCATATATGTAATGATATTTTGGTCCACCCAAAAATCTTCCCATCATGTCATTTCTTCTTCCCAGGCAGCAATAAATATGGTAACACTTTCAATTCATCTCAAAAATATTCTTCATGTAAGCAAAATACAACCCATCTTCTCCCTCCCCAACACATGAGTTCAAAAATAATCATGCATTTAACTTCTAGAGCAGGTTGGAAAGGGATAAATTTCTTGTAATGTGGCTTCTTAATAAGGTATTTCATGTCTACTAGGGGCTTAATGAAGGTCTGATGAAAACGTAGTCCAAAATAAGAGTTTGATGCAAAAAGGTCTTTCAAAATGGTGCCTCAATCATACTGAACACATTCAATGAACTCTAACAGCTTTGAAAAAGAGAAAAATAGCAAGTTATGGATCACACAACATGTCTCAAGACTCTCACGAAAAAGTGAAATGTAAAGAAGATGTCAAAAAGTCTTAGAAACCTCTCAGGTTGGCCATGATCTTCAATTTGAATAGCACTAGTGCACATGAGTTTCACAATCAACCAAACCTCATCAAATGAAAATATAAGAAATCAGAAACAAAAAACATTCAGAAATAATTTAAAACATTAAATACTCAAATCAAAAAATGTTCCAAAAATACCAAGATGGTTTGAATTTTCCCATGTATTTGATTCAGCTCATGATTCCTAAAAACAAACCAAAAAAATAATGAAAACAAGAAAATTTCAAAAAAAAAAACAACATCAAAAATAAAAGCCCACACAAAATTCCTAAAAACAAGTTGAAATCCCTCCTGCACACTTATTCTATTTAATACCCTCTTTTAGCTCAAATTAGATCAAGAATGATGTTCACACAGAATTTAAATTGTGTAGCAAACAAAATAAAGAAATGGAAAGACAAAACCTAAATTATTTTTCTATGGCAGCCTTGAGTTAAGATCCTAGCTACTACCACTTGACCTAAAATACATGAAATAAATAAAATATGAGAAAAATTAATAAAAATAAATAGGTATTGAAAAGAAAGATGATAATTCTTGGTTTGACCCCCAAGAGGGTGCTAGGTTTTTACTGCCCCTAGTCCAGCAGTTGCAGCGGTTTAAGCCCAATCTGATGGTGGGTAGGGTTTCTTGCTCATAAACCACCAAAACATCTTTCTTACAATTATACACAATGCATAGAAGTCTTGTTGGAACCCACATATAGAGTACATCTGCTCCTCCCCCTTTTTCATGTGGTACAAGTTAGAATTTGGGGGGAAGATAAAGAATGGGTCCTCCACTTCTTCAGCCATAACTTCTTTGGCCTCTTCAACTATAACATCCTGATATTGCACATGCGATGCTGTTTCAAAAAATTCAGAAGGTAATTTAGAAAATAATTCCACTTGGATATGATTAAAACATGACAAATCATTATAAAAAAATTCCCTTTCGTGTAGGTCATCTTGAAATGTGATCTCTTTAGGAAAGGACATGGGGAATTCTTTTTCAACAGGGACTTAATCATCTTATTCCAAAGCAAGAGAGAGGTATAGAGGTACTGATTCTTTTTTGAAAAAGTTGGGAGGATCACTTGCCTTTTGTTCTTTGACAAAATCTATCCAATTTTTATCCAAAACATGTTGACCACCCATAGTTGTATCAACTAACATGACATCTTCAAAAACCTCTTCAAGAAATGGCCAAGGAGAGACGATTGCATCTTCCAATTGAATCTTCAAGTACACCTTGGGTTCATCAACATAAAATGTTGGTGGAACAACATTTACCTTTTTTTCTTCAGCTTGGTTATTTTGTTGTTGTCGTTCCAGCCATAGAACTTTAACTTCTTCAACTTCAGCCGCCAACGATGCGTCCATCTTGCTTGCTTGTTCAAAGATATTGAAATTATTTTGAATCATCGCGATATCTTTTTCCATTTGGAACATAAAAATCTATTCCCTGCTAGAAAATTCAGAACTAGGCCAAGCATATAAAAAATCACTAAAATAATCCATCTCGTCCAACAAAAATGATATGCAATGAAATTCTCTTTTTTTTAGTTTTTTAATTTTTTAATTTTTTTTGGTTTTTATGAAAATAGTGTGTGAAAGTACTTGACCTCCCCGGCAACGGTGAAAAATTGATGAGAGTGGTTTTTTGTGAACCCCAATTCAATTAAATTCTTATTTACCTAAAAATGTACTATAGTGGAACATCCGAGGGTCGATCACAAGGAGGCCGCTTACATGCACTATTTTCCTATTGTAACTATTATATACTAACTAATATAAAATATGATACTAATATAAATGGGGGAGATAATTGAAAATACATAAAATATAAATATAATATATAATAATGCAATGAAATACAGAATGAATTTATTAGAAATAAAGTAAGTTGTTGTTCTTAAGAGGTCATGGTGGTGGATATCATTGTTTATAAAGAATCTCAAAATTCAATTCAATGAGGTGATCAAGACCTGTCAAACCTCACCTTATCTTTTGGATTGTCATTACCCCATACCGAGATCTCTGCATACAGGGTAATGATCTTCTTAAAGTTAGCTAGGAGACCTCTTCGCTGACCATCACTACTCATGTCTTGCTCCACCGTATGCACGACACAAATAGCGAAGGGAAGGAAAATAGATAAACAAGAAGAAGAAATTGGTGGTAGAGAAAATAGGGAGACCGCAAACCGTAATCTATTTAACCACCACCAAAATTCTTAGAATTGAATAAAGGATAATAAAATTAATGCTCAATAACTCAATCAACCCACCATTCCCTCCCTCAAACAAGCGCCGAGGTTAGTTCTCCATTTTTAGTGGAGTTGAGAAGGGAATAACGGTGGGAGAATACATAAATTAAAATAAATGGAAGAAAGGAGGTATTAATAGGAAAGATAAACTAATATATATTAAAAATAAAATAAACTATTACATCAAAAATACTCAACCTTTCCCCCTTGAAATGGCGATATTGTAAAAGGGAGAGGAGGTACAAATTTATAGGGAAAATGGGTGAAGAAATATCTCTCAATTCTGTCCGCCCGAAGTTCACGAATATTAGTACCATTAAATAGAATTTTTGGAACATGGTCCCTTCTTGAATTTTGTTCTAAATATTCGTCCGCATCCCTCCACAAACTTTTAGTCCTATTGGCCCACATATGAATGTGTTATTGAAGTTTTAGTGAGGAACATTTAATCTGCCAAAGTGACTCTTCGTCTTCCACAACGCCAACATCCCATATCATTATGGCCTTGAAACCAAACGATTATTATGTGGAATACTTAATGGAATATGTTCATTTAATTCCTCTTCCATCTTCTTATTGAATATCATCTCCATAGGACTTGTATACATCGAGATACAAGTTCATCTTTAAAACATACCAAATCTGTGCACAGTTTTTGAGGTCCGGAGAATGAGATGATATTGGGCCTCCGAATGATTGATTGAGCTGGGACTCCAGAAGGATGAAATTCTTCCAATTATGTTAGAAATCCTATAAAAAAGAATTTCACAATTTGGGTCAGTGTACAAAATTATATGCCAACATACAGAAGACAAATAAAACAGTTAAACAACAAAATTAATCCATTTTTGCATTTGAGATCAAAATACAACTAAAACATAAAAATATGAAAATTGCCAATAAAATAACACTTTGGTGGGTATTATAACATTGGAATACAATATAAAATATGTGAAAATTAAAGCTTCATCAGTGTACCTTTAGTTGGGATATCACCTATTAAATGTGTAATAGGAAGATGTCACCAAGAATTCTTTTTGAACAAGGTAATGACACTATGTTTCCTAGTGATTCTCTTTAGACTCAATAATGCTTCATAACTATTTATGGAGTTTATGAATAGAGTATTTCGAGTTTACGTCCAAAAATTTATGCCAGTCTTTATTGATGAAATATTTATATAAACCAAAATCAAAGAGGAACATGAGGATAATTTGAATACTATGATAAAGACATTGTGAAAGGAGAAGATATATGAATGTTTATATAAATAATAGTTATAGATAGTATTGTAATAAATATTTGGAAATTTTATAACTTTTAGTGTGATATTAGTGAACCCCTCAATGACAAAACGTAATTGAGGAATGGAAAAAATGAAAATCCACAAAAATAATATGTAATTTCCTTAGTCTATCTGGGTATTACCAATGATTTGATAGGAACTTATGATGATTATAAAACTCAATAACCAATATGACATTGGATGAGGAAAATTTTGTCATGAATAATTAATGTGATGATAGCTTTAATGAATTGAAAAAATAGTATTATAATTGAACAAATCATCATGCTACCCTCAGGTGGGGATCTTTTCACTGTATACAGTGATGAATAAAATAATGACTTGGGATGTATACTAATACAAAAGTATGAAGTTATATCCTACTCCTCAAGGTAGTTGAAATATCATGATCATAACTACAATTCACATGATCTTTATATGGATATAGTGATCTTAATTTTGAAAATATGATGTTTTTATCTCTATGGTGAGGAGTGTGAAATGTATACTAAATATAAGAGACTAAAATATTTATTCAAATAGAAGGATCTCAATATGATCCAATGAAAATGGATAGAGAAGATTGTGGTTTATAACTGATCAATCCTATACCATCATAGGAAAGAAAATAATGTAGTATATTCTCTATATAGAAATGATCAAAAAATCTTATCAATGATGATAATTGATAAGGATCCTATACTATTAGACCTTATAGTGAAGATAATAGGGATCATAATGGAAGGAACATCATCATTCCTTCCTCAAAGTATTACTGAACCAATACTTTTTGAGAAAAAAAGGATGTTGAAAGAGATGATATTGTAATTCAGAAGAAGGTGGAAGCTACAATTGAAGGAAAATACTTGGAGTTCAAAATTATGGAAGAATAATTTTTATGATTTGGGTCATGACTATGTTTACCATGAAATATTTGGATAATAAAGTAGTTGTAAAATTATATATAATATCAACCATCTATATCCTCCTATAGAGCGTGAGGATGTATTGAGATCACCAAGATCCCTATTGGTGGGAAAATATGAAGATGTAGATCATAGAATATACATAAAAATGCATGGTATATCAGTTGTTTAGGGATGAAATTAAAAATGACAAGGGGATTATACAACCATTACCTATACATAAATGGAAATGGGAAAACATCACCATAGTGTTTTTCACTTGTCATATAAATATATAAATATGATGTAATGTTATCTGGGTTATGGTTTATTATATCATGAAGATTGATCAATTAATAACAATTTTAGAGGAAAAAACACTCAATCGTACTTCTTGGATATGTATTATAGATGTTGTGATGCTATATGGAATGTTACTGTTGATTATATCTGACAGAGATTAATGGTTTACCTCTATGTTCTATAATATTATACAACCTGGTATAGGAATTGAGTTTAAAATCATTATGAAATATAACACCCAAAATGATGGTCACATTGATCATAATATCCATAAACTGGATGACTTGTGGAGGTCATTCTCTATGGAATTTAATAGAGGATGGTATCAACATCCTCATTTTTTGAAGTTCTCATTGAATAATAGTGTCCAATTAAACATACAAATGGTTCGATATGAATCCATTTATAAGAATAAATAAATAAAACTAGCATGATATGATGATGTTAGTGAACATAAGCTGATGAGACCAGAATTGGTTGAGGAAAGAGTAGATATGGTAGTGACCACATAGAAAGACATCAGGGTTACTGAAAGTCAATAGAAGAGCTATGATGAAAAAATTATGACACCTATTGTTTAAGAATAGAGATACATTATTCCTCCACATTTCACTATGGAATAGAGTCATGTGATTTTGGAATAAGGTTAATCTATGTCCTAGTTACATCAATCACATTGATATTTTTGATCTTGTTGATGACATGGACTATCAAATAATACTTCTACATAACTTTCCTCAAGTACATGTCATAGTCCATGAATAACTCTAAAAAATTACATTCTAGATCCATCAAATGATAAAAATTCAAAGGTTGTATATCTTTGAAATGATCTCTTTTATAAGAAGTATCTAAGGAGGATCTTTATAGTGACCTAGACATGAAAAACATCGATATTAAATATTAGTATATTAATACTCAATACATTATAAAATTAAATTCTTGAGGACCATAATAGTTTAGTACATTTGGAAACATAAAAACATAATATCCTAACATGGTGAATGATCATATACCTCTCCCATAAATATATTCCCCTTTAGTATACATGAAAAGAATACCACACTTAAAACCTTTCTTCATTACCTAGATAAAGGAAGCATAAGAAAGGGTGGGAACAAATGATATTTAATTGTAATAAAGGGAGTAACAAAAGAAAAATTAGGAAAACAAGGGTATGAGAACATGAGATTAACATTAAACGATCACACGCTATATATCAAAGATCATAATCATGAGTTTTGACTAAATTATTGTAAGGCATATGAAATGAATCATAAGGAAAAAAAAGAATAATCCATGGGAACATAAAATAGGTTTAAGACAAGGAATTTTTGAAACCACATAAACATATAAATAATCTCCACAGTAGTCAAGGTTCACTTCCAATGCTATCTTAGTGGAATGAGTTTACTTGACAAACCATCTTAGTAGTTAAGGTTCAATATGGAAACCATCTTATTAGTAAAATTTCCTTAATGAACCAGGTCCCCTGCCCATTACATATATATCTATATTATGAGATATAATTATTTACCAAATTTGTTAGAGGGAGATACTAGTCCCACCCATCACATATTTAAATCATACATATGTATACAACATGATAATAACAAATTTATCAGATCCTGAACCATAAAAGGAAGTCAGATTTATTAATATCTTATAATAATGCATTAATTTAATTAGGTATAATAAAAATTTATACATATCATAACCGGTATAAAAGAAATAGGTTTTATAATAATTTCATTATAAAACACCCTATGAAAAGAAGTTGGATTCTTAAGCGTTTTATCATGGTATAACCCATGGAAAAGATGCAGGTTTCATAAAAAAGATGCCCTCCTAAACATAAAGCATTAAAATGAATAATAATAATGGTTCACTTGGATAATAGAAACATTATATAATATAACATTTAAAAGGATACTATGTTATACGAAGAATGATTTTGAAATATTTCTAGGATAATATTTTTTAAAAAATAACCCATCTTTAAAAACTATATTTCCAGACATATCATTTTTTTCAAAATACTTCTTGTTGAAAACTAATTTGAAAAAATGAAGAAATATTAAAAAACCATTTAAAAAATTTCATGAATTAAATATATGTTCCACTTTGAAAAATAGAATTTAAATTAGAATACATTTTCTAAACAAATTTCTATGAAAATAATCATGAAAACATATAGAGAAAGCTTTGGAAAAAAATTTATAGAGTTTATAAAACATAAAAATCATTTATAAAACTTTTCTTTGATAATCAAATTAAGAGATCATTGAAAAATATTTTTCAATTTTTTTTAAAACATCATTTTTTAATACAACAGACATCCCACTAAAGAGAGAAAAAAATGATATATTTTCATAAAAACACTTTCTTAATTATATTATTTACTAAAGAGTGAAAAAATGTATCAATATTTGAATATATCATTAATAAATATATGATAACTAAATTAATGAAAATTATTGAGATATGTATCCAAAAATTTCACCAAAGGAAGCATAATAAAAAACAATCCTGATAAATGATGAGATTGTAGCAATTAAATATTACCAATTTTGTGATTATGATTCATAATCACAATGAATAGATAAAATAAAAAAAATGATAAAATATCATTAAAATTAGAAGATTCATGATATAACCTATCAAAGTGTAAGTACACGTACCCCATAAATGAATATTGGTGAATAATATAACTTGTGTCTCATAGAAGGCTAATTGAGACAAAATTCTCTTACTGATTGGGCAACATTTGAAATGTAAAAACCAAGAAATAGAGATATTGTCATGACACGTCCCCCGGGGCCCGTGTTGTAACTACCCCAAGCCCGCATTCTATATGCCAGGGTCTGGCGACTAGAACCAAAGGCGCAAATCCCTATTACTGGGAAGGCATTGCCTTTATAAAATGTAAACACACACACAACCATAGTACAAGCGGAAGAAAACACTAAGAAAAGCAGTAACTAGTGTGATGAAAGTACAGGGGGCTGAAAATACAAGTCCAACGGAAAGGTACAGCTATAACTAAAAGAAAGTAAAACTGAAAAGACAAACAGTTGAATGGTGTAGAAGCTCCTGGATCGTCCTCCAGGTTCCAACCTGAAGGGTAGGTACAGATGTCCTCCTTAGCACTCCGCGTCTGTCGGTCTGCTCCATGTTCCATCACGCCAAGTGTACACCTTCAGGTACCATCTCATCATGATGTCCACCTCCAGGTACCATCCATCTCTACAACCATCTACCACGATCAGTGATGTCCATCTTCTGCATCCAAAACAACGAGGTGCAGGCATAGCCCATGCAGGGGTGAGTATAACGGTACTCAGTTGGGAACCCGAGACCCTCAATGTCTCACTAAATCCAACAAGGATAAACCTATACGAAAGATCTCAACAGACAACCTTTACATAGGTATATTCCCATACTTAGACCTATGTTTTCAAGTAATCCATCTCAATCATGAGATAAACACAAAAGTTATTGACTCATCTCAAACCAGGACTTTCATTATCGAATCCACAACTGCTAGAGAACTCCTCCTCTGTCAAGTAAAATGGGGTTGATGCGACACCGAGGCACTTCTCACTAACCTTAGACTGCAGAGGTACTCCTCCTGTCGAGTAACGTGGGTCTGCTGCCAAATATCGGGTGCTCTGTCCGATGTGGGTCTACCGCCAAATATTGGGCGCTCTCCCTAATAGCCTACAGAGGTATACCTCCTGTCAAGTACCGCTGGTCTATTTCCAACTACCAGGCACTAGGTCCTCCATGGATATTCTTGCAAATACCGGGCGCTCTGTCCACTATGCTAATCGAATCACTCCGAGTCGAATCGGTCAAGCAGTCATCAGGTCTACAGTTACTAAGTCTCCGCACTCTGTACGCTCGTCTCAAGGAAGGTTCACGCAATGAGCTACTGGTCGTTACTTCCAAGTGTCACAAAGTCCCACTTAGAAGTATCACAAAGGACCGCCTCGTCATAGGTGTCTCAACACAACTGACGGCGCGTCAATCAAACGCCTGGTCTGTGAGTTATTAGCTTTTTCGTTCCAGGGGCCCAGTTGGGTTTTAAGATAAAACTAAATCGACCATACTATAATATCATCCAAAACCCACATAGAGTATTCCAAAAATAATCATCTCATTAAGAGGAATCCAATATAGTTGATGACACGTCAATCAGATGTCCAGTCCTCAAGTTATAATAATTTATACTTCGAGGGCCCGGTTGGTTTCAGGTTCGAACCACCCCAGCTGTATCCATACTTCACCAAAAAATTGAGTGTAATATACCAAAATGACCACCTCAATCCAAGGAATCGTACTCAATTGAAGGTGCATCAATCAGAGGTTGTAGCTAAGATATGTCCGATTAACCGAAAACTGTCTGAAAATAGGGGCTCTGGGCCCAATCCGACCCGGCCCAACACCCCGGCCCAGCTTGGCGCGGCCCGGCCTGTGACCGGCCGCTGCTCAGCCAAACTGGGCGAGCGTTACACGGATCAGGGGTGGCGCGGCCTCCCCGCTGATTGACACCAGCGGCGCCTGCTGGCGTCGCCCCCCGGGTTTCCCGGATGTCGTGCGACCGTAGGATCCTCCGCATCGCTGCCGCAGCGGGTCTTCTCCGGCGGTGCGCTGGGGCACCGCCTCCAGTTGCCGGCGACCCGCACCGCCGGAATTTTCCTTAGGACAACAGAGTAATTTCGGTTGTGCGTTTTAGCTTCCGATAGCACATACGGCCCTCCCGGGTCCCGAACATTACTACGAAGGCTCCATATTGTCATTTCGGCCCCATTTCAACATCGCCCATCATCCCACGCACAAATGAACAACCAGTGGAGGGTCGTTGGTTCGTGTTTGTTCGACCCACGCCCTCTACGTTAGGTGTTATCAATTGGCAATAAACAATCACGTGCTTTCAACTACGACAAGGGTATAATTTATTCAAGAATAAATTATACAAACATCATAAAAATAAACGCTAATACTCGTGATATAAAACCACTTAAAATGAGAATTAAAAAAATTTCCCCTACCTCGATTATGGTTATTTCGTCATAGAAGCGGAAAGCGCTATTTCTCTGTTAACGCCAGGAAAGAACTGTCATCATCGAAGAGCACTTGAAGAAGAAGTGGTGTCTCCTCTCTTGTCATGAAAAAAAGAAAATAAGGCGTGTCGTTGATCTTCGTGGAATTTGCATTCTTCCTCGAAGTGGGGTTGTTCTTCATGGAAGGGTGGTGTTCTTCAACGAAGGAGGAACTCTCTTCTTCATTCACAAGAGATCTGCCTCCAACATTTCCCTCAACCCAACACGTTCCAACCCAATGAAAATAAGGCTACCACATATTTTTATTACACTTTCGAAGCATTCAAATTTCAAATCCCTTAATTAAATAATCAAAGAGTTTGAATGCATTGATTATCCTATGTTAGCAAATAATAAAGAGGGAGAGAGAGTTTAAACAATTTAAAGAAGGGGGTTTAAGGAATTTAGGGGAAGGTGAAAGGTTAGGGCTCGTGTGGGCCCCACCATTCAAATATCCACACATGGGTAGTTAGGTGGTTGTGGGTCCCACCACTAACCCCCCTTTGTAAGATATAACCACCTTAGATATAAATAAAGTTGTTCTCCACCAATTTTATTTATTTTAATCTAATTCCCCAAAAATTAAAACTCATCCCGCTAGAAACGCAACTGCGGTAAAGGTAGCCCTAAGAAGTTACCAGCGTTGTGAGTTCATTGGTGCCCTAAGATTTCAATTCTGAGCATTAGTTTAAATGATAGAAAAACCCGCTCATTCGTTTACTGAACGTACCCGAGAAAAACTTCGAAAATTGATTCCGAGCACACCGGGCTTCGGAATCAAGTGCCTTTAGAAGCTACAGACTCGTAAAATTACAAATAAATTAAGAAAAAATTATACTTGAAATTTCTAGGTCATTAAATTACTCCCAAATCTGGGATTTACGTCCCCTTAAAGCTATAATCCAAACTAGGGAAACTAAAGGCGGTACCGAGCGCGCATCTGAGCATCCCATGCCCAAGTGCTCTCTTGGAGGTTCCTATGATGCCCAAGAAAGCGCACAAGTGGAATCAATTGTTCCCGTAGTACCCACTCCTTTCGATCCTCAACCTCTACTGGAACCCCGTTATGGTCGACCCGTCATCGATTTCCAGCTCCCCATGGTTGATGATGACGGATAGGTCGTGCACACGTCTCCTCAGCTAAGATACGTGGATGACGTCGTGCACCCGGTGCAACTATGGTGGAAGAAATAGGCAGTAAGCCACCTCATATACACCGATGAGGACCTGGAAAAGGCCCGATGAAATGCGGAGATAACTTGCCGCCCCGGCCAAATCTCCGTGGACCTCGTCGAGGTGAGACCCATAGGAAGACGTGGTCACCACCCTTGAACTCCAATGGTCTCCAACTCCTATCAGCATTGGACTTCTGTCTGCTCTATGTAGTCTTCATCCACTCTTGGATGATCTGCATATACTCCATCATAGCCTAAACCATCTCTGGTTCTGCACATGCTGACTCCATCACTATCCACAAAGGATATTTGAAATGCAGCCATCTGCTGTCTCGCCACTCCTAACAACTGAATGCCCGATCTCCTACTAAGAGAATCTACTACAATCTTCCCCTCCCCAGGTGTATAAACTATCCCTAAGTCATAGTCCTGGAATAATTCAATCCATCACCACTATCCCAAGTTCATGTACTTCTAAGAGAAGATACACCTGAGATTATTGAGATGGAGAGAATCGTAAACCGTTCACTCAACGAACAATGGGTGAGACTTTCCAATTGTATGAAATCATCTCCACCCTTCATTGTCTACGTTCTACAAGAGATACTGTGATTTTTTCTCTTCCAAAAAGAGAAATATAGTCTCATCCCCTGGAAAAACCATGTTCATTGCCTAATACAGTCAATCATGACCTGAACGGTAAAATTCATGCCATGGATGACGTTGTATGGCCTCGACGCTACTACCAAGAGATCCAACCGTTACTCTCACCTCCAAGGGTTGAGTCACACTGTTGGCACCAGTGTGTGGTTACTGGGTCTCCGCCAGTAGGAATCTCACAAGTGAGGGTCAAGTCAATAGTTTTAACCGGAACCTCTTAGTATCAACCATACAAAAAGGAGAGGAAGGTAAATGTCACAAAGATAAGTGTCTTTTATTAAAATAGCTCGAAGTACAAAGACACAAATCAAACACAACAACAACAACACGAAAACTAGAAGCCCCAAGAACAAAGGCCTCTATGCATGGGACTAGTCTTGCTCCTATCCACCTACTTCTAGAGCTCTGTAGTCATATGATTCAGCTGCATGAAGCTATTCTCTCCCATGTCCACTTGTCCCCTGTGGTTGGGGTGGTCCTCCTGGTGGTGGTGGTGGCAACCTCTCAAAGCGTCGTCCACCACCAGCCGGATGGCCAAATCCTCTGCCATGGTCCCCTGATCCTTGCAGTCTGACTTGATCGAACCTCTGCCTCTGCATGAGAGGTTCTTCATTTATCTATTGATTGTCTGTACGGCGGGTCAGACAGTCACGTGCCATATGACCAAGTTCGCCACTGGAGTAACACTGCCCGCTCCTGGCATGACTGGCTCTAACTCCACTCTGGTTTCCCCGCACAACTGAACCTGAGTCATGCAGTCATCCACCGGTGGGTCTGGTCCTCTTGGACCCCTTTGTCATCTATCTACTACCAGCTGCAGAAGTCTCCACTACAAGTCGACTAGTGGTTGGTTCCTCTACTGGAGACTACTAAGAAAGGAAACTCTCCACTAGAAGGGCTTGCTCCAACACTCTCGTCTGCGTCAGAATGTTGTGGGAGATAACTGAAGCTCTGATCTCTCACCTGAGTCCCTGCTCGAAGGTCTGGGCCCTGAAGAATGGGTCTTGTACCATATCTGTAGAGTTGCGCGAGGGGTCTGTGAACCTCGCTGAGTACCGAGCTACATTCATGATTCCCTACTGCAGATTAAGTAGCTCTTGTATCCGCAACGCTTGATGGGTGGCTGGTATAAACTCTAACTGGAACAGGCTCTCAAAGTCTTCCCATAGAAGTGACGCATTGTCATGCATCTGAAGCATCAGGATCCACAATTTGGATACATCTACCGGAAGGAGGATGGCGGCAAGGATCACCATGGAGCCTGCTGGTGTACCTACTAGCTTGATGACTCTCACCACAGCCTCCATCCAATCCTCAGTCATCTGTGGGTCCGTCTCTCCCAGAACCTGGGTGGCCTCTGGCACTGGAACTCGTGCAGTGCGCTCAAGCAGCGTGCATCACCTGCTGTTGGGGATAGTGGCATCGGTGGCCCAATGGGTGGTAGTACTGCTGGTGCCTCCGCTGGTGCCTCAACTGAAAGTGGGCCATGTTCTGAGGCCTCGTCGCTCAGCGGGCTGTCAGTACGTACAACTCTTGGGGATCTAGCTGGTTATCCACAAGGAGGCATTCTGAAAGAAACAGATGTGACACGGTCAAAAGACTATACCTAGTGAGCTAACCTGGTTTGAGCTTATTTAACAGAAACTTTTGAAAACACACACACAATATGTGTTTTCATGCACTGAGTCAGAAAATTAGAAGTCAAGGTCATGGTGTATGGATAAATCAGTCATCCACTCCAACACTGGACTCCCTGAACTGAGAACCACACTTAGTACCCTTAACACCATTGCTTCACAGAAAGAAAATATCTGATTTCTATGTTCTTTAGTAGAACCAACTCCTCTGATACCAATTTTTCATGACCTGTCCCCCGGGGCCTGTGTCGTAACTACCCTCAGTACACCTTCCATAGGCTAGGGGCTGGTGACTAGTACCAAAGGTGTAAATCCATATAACTGGGAAGAAATTGCCTTTATAAAACGTAAACACACACACAACCAGAGTATAATCAGAAGCAAACACTAAGTAAAGCATTAACTAGCGTGCTGAAAGTAAAAGGGGTCAGAAATAAAAATCCAATGGAATGGTATAACTACAACTGAATGAAAGTACAATTGAAAAGACAAACATCTGAATGGTGTAGAAGCTCCCGGATCGTCCTCTGGGTTCCTACCTGTAGGGTTGGTATAAATGCCCTCCTTAGCACTTCGCGTCTATCAGTCCACTCTGTGTGCCGTCACACCAAGTGTCCACATCCGGGTACCGTCACGTCATGAAGTCCAACTCCGGGTACTGTCCAGCTCTACAAGCCTCAACCACGATCCGTGTTGTCTGTAGTCTGCATTCTACAAACGAGATGCAGGAATAGCCCGTGTAGGGGTGAGTATAACGATACTCAGTAGGGACCCCGAGACCCTCAAGGTATCACTAAATTATACAAGGATAAAACACAAAGAAATATCTCAACAGATAACCTTTACTTATATATATGCCCATATATATACCTATGTTATCAAGTAACCCAGCTCAATCATGAGGTAAACACAAAAGTCATTGACTCAGCTCAAACTAGGATTTTCATTATCGAAACCAAAAATACTGGAGAACTCCTTCTCAGTCGAGTACAGTGGGCCTATCATGACATCGAGGCACTTCCCACTATTCTTAGACCGCTGAGGTACTCCTCCTGTCGAGTACCGCGGGTCTGCTGCCAAATAACGGGTGCTCCGTCCAATGTGGGTCTGCCGCCAAATATCGGGCGCTCACCCTAATAGCCTACAGAGGTACTACTCCTATCGTGTACCGCAGGTCTGCATCCAAATTCCAGGTTCTACGTCCTCCGTGGGTCTTCCACCAAATATCGAGCTTTCTATCCACTGGGCTAATTGAATCCCTCCGAGTAGAATCGGTCAACCAGTCGTCAGGTCTACTGCTACTAAGTCTACGCACTCCGTACGCTCGTCTCCAGGAGGGTATGCTCCATGAGATACTGGTCGTTACTTCCTAGTGTTACAAAGTCTCACGTAGAAGTATCACAAAGGACTATCTCATCATAGGGGTCTCAACACAATAGACGACACATCAACCGGACGCTCGGTCTGTTCGTTATTAACTTTTCTGTTCTAGGGCCCGATTGGTTTTTAAGCTAAAAACAACCCAACCATACTCAAATATCATCTTAAACCCACTTATATTATTCCAAAAGAGCTGTCTCATCAATAGGAATCCAACATAGTTGACGGAACGTCAATCGGACGTCAGGTCCTCAAGTTATAAGCGTTTCCTCTCCGAGGGACCGGTTGGTTTCAAGTTTGAAACGACCAGGCTGTACCAAATTGTCGCCAAAAACATGAGTTTAATATAAAGAAATGACCTCCTCTATCCATGGTATCCTACGCAACTGACAGTGCGTCGATCGGAGGTCCGTAGCTCATGATATGTCCGTTTAACCGAAAATGGTCCGAAAATAGGGGGTCTGGGCCCGGTATGACCCGACCCAACCCCCCTGGGTCTGCCCGAACGGGGTCAACCCGACCTGGGTCCGGGTCGATCCTGGCTGGGCATGGCCCGGCCCGGCATGCGTGGCCCAACTTGGTAGTGAACGACGCGGCCCGACAGGGTGCGGCCCGGCCTGCGACCGGCCGCGACTCAGAAAATCCTGGCCGAGCGTTACGCGGAGCGGAGGAGACGCGACCTCCCTGCTGATTGACACCGGAGGAGCCAGCTGGCGCCCCCCAGGCATCGAGAATTCTGCACATCCGTGGGATCCTTCGCGTCGCTGCCACGACTGTTTCCGCGGTAGGTCTTCTTTGGCAGCGCCTGCCGCCGCCTCCGGTCGCCGGCGCCACCAGAATTTTCTGCGGGCCACCGGAGTCCTTCCAGTGGTCTGTTTTAGCTTTCGATAGCACCTATGTCTTTCTTGGGTCCCTAACTTTACTAAAAAGGCTCCAAATTTCCGTTGCGGCCCCGTTTCAACGTCACCCGTCATCCCGCTCACAAATGAACAACCAGTGGAGAGTCGTTGGGCGGTGTTTGTTCGGCCCACGCCCTCCGTGTTAGGCATTATCAATTGGAAATAAAAAAACACATAGACAAGGGTATAATTTCTTCAAGAATAAATTATACAAACATCATATAAATAAACTCTCATTCTCATGATATAAAACCAGTTAAAATGAGAATTAAACAAATTTACCCTACCTCGATTATGGTTCGTTTGTCGTAGATGCGAAAAGCGTTGTCGCTCCGTCAATGCCGGGAAAGAACGGTCATCATTGATGTGCACCTGAAGAAGAAGTGGCATCTCCTCTCTTGTCCTGAAGAAAAGAAAAGAAGGAATGTATTTGATCTTCGTGGAATTAGCGTTCTTCATCGAAGAGGCTTCATTCTTCATGGAAGGGTGGTGTTCTTCAATGAAGGAGGAACTCTCTTCTTCTTTCACAAGAGCTCTCTCTCAAACATTTCCCTCAACATAACAAGTGCCAACCCAATTAAAATAAGGATACCCCTTATTTTTGATACACTTGCCATGCATTAAACATTCAAATCCCTTAATTAAATAATTAAAGAGTTTGACTGCATTGATTATCTTTTGTTGGAAAATAATAAAGAGGGAGAGAGAGTTTACACAATTTGAAGAAGTGGGGTTTAAGGAGTTTAGGGGAAAGAGAAAGGTTGGGGATCGTGTGGGCCCCACTTTTTGAAATATCCACAAATGGGCAGTTTGGTGGTTGTGGGTCCCACCACTATCTCCCCTTTGTAGGATATAACCACCATAGATATAAATAAAAATTATCTCCACCAATTTTATTTATTTTAATCTAATTACCCAAAAATTAAATCTCAACCCGCATGAAACGAAACTGCGGTAAAGGTCCCCTTAAGAAATTACCAGCGCTGCGATTTCATTGGTGCCCTCATATTTCAATTCCGAGCACCATTTTAGAAGATAGAAAAACCCACTCATTTGTTTACTGAACGTACCCGAGCTAAACTTCGAAAACTGATTCCGGGCACACTGGGCCTTGGAATCAAGTTCCGTCAAAAGCTACAGACTCGTAAAATTCCATAGAAATTATGAAAAAAAAATTCTTTGAAATTTTCGGGCCTTTATATATACTAAAATGGATATGTTAATAAAAATTTATTTTTGCATATGAATCAAAAAATACATTTATTTTTAGTATACATACTACATATAAGAATTTTGTAGTGATTTTTGCATGTATCTCACTAAATTAATAAAAGGGATAGAAATACATTACCATAGTTCTTGGCTCTCATCGTACTCATTAAAAAATAATTTATAATAAATATAAGTTTATTATATATCTATAATATAACCATATTAATATATATAATAACATATATAATTTACTTATAATTTTTATATTATTATTTTATTGACAATTACATGTTCAAGGTATGTTTCGAGTAATAAATACTTTGTATTTCTTAAATGTTTTGACTTGTTATTCTGGGTACCCATACATAGAAATTTATTGAATCATATCTAAAACTAATATATATATATATATAATATTTTCATTATAAATGTATTTAGATTAATCCTTAATATTTTGTGATAGGAAAAGAAATACATTATTCATAGAGATAGTAGGCCGTACATACACATAAACTCTATTTTTATTTTCTTAATGTATTAAAGGAAATAAATGTAAAAGATATATATATTATAAATATATAAGAACATTTATTTTACATATATATAATAAATATTTAATAAACTCATACTTAATACATTCTATGTAATGTGGGAATGTATCAAATCACATCACTAGGCAGTATCCAACCGTACACACAAAAGATATTATAATATTCTCCCAGAATGGAAATCATGAAGGTCGGTGTTATATAATAATTAAACAATTATAATAAATCATAAATATAAAATTTATAATATATAAATAGAATTTATATAATTATTACCAACCTTGATATATGGTAATAGAATAATGAACTAAATTAGTTCCCTAAGTGATAGTATGACATACACATGAACAATGATTTCATAACCCATTTGATCGACCTGTTCATGATTTTTGGTCATAAAATTATCATAAAAACAACTCAGTATATTGAATAATATTTGTTAAATGTAAAACATTGATATAAAAATAATTTAAAGGGGTTGAGGGATAAATAAAACCAAACATTTGTTGATGAACATTACCTCTTCTTCATGTATGTCCTATTGGTTTGCAACAATGGACTTCCATGGTTAGACTTAAATCCAAAATATATCTTCTCCAATTTGGGTAAGAAATATTTGAATTTATTTGGCCAGATATTTTTTAATCCAAATCATTTGATATGTGCGAATAATTTGGGAGAGTGAGATTCCTTTTATAGTTGAGGAGTGAAATTTTTCTAAATAATCAAACAAATTTACTATTTGGAGGTATATATTAATTAAATTGGATCCAAAATTGGAAAATAATTGAGGGGTGGGTTTCATTGGTTGATAAAAACATCCACCACACAAAAATAAGTCTATTTTTCTAATTTTCATTCTTAACATCTATGTTTCCCAATTTTTAACAGTTTCGGTTTAATTAAGGTAAGTAATGTAATATATCAATTAGGAATAAATTAAAGTGAGAAATATTATTACATTTAGATCCATGTATTATAAAATATTCTATATAATTTATAAAATAATATTTTAATATGTTTTTGAAATTAAATTTAATAGAAGCACACATAATATGCAAAAACACTACTTTAAATCAAATGACACGTACACAATATTTAATATTTAGGGGTCAATATGAACCATTTAAAGATAAATTGGTCTACATATGGATCATAGATTATATTTTTGAACAATTAAAAATAACTTCGAAGTAGATAAGTTATTTAATCATTTTAAATCATTTAATAAAATACCATTTATTATAAAATAATATTAATGTCAATTTTGACTTTTATTAATTAATGATAATTCAAAAAATAAAACAAAAATAATTTAATATTATAATATCATTTTTAAACCTATGTAACATGATATATTAATCTAAAATGTAATATAAGACAATAATTCCTTTAATTTACTTCATTTTTTTGTGAGTGCCATTTATTTTAGTTTATTTTTATGTAAATAATTTCTATGTTGGCGTTTATTCAGAATTTAGATTAATAATAAAATTTATAAAAAATTTAAATAAATTACCATGATAAGAATCAAATTTAAATTTCAATATAATATTTACAATATAACATATGATTTTTTTCTATCCCAAACCCTTGTTATTTTTAAAGGCAAGAAGGCTCTTTTTTGTATTTATCTTTTCATAACTTATTATATAAGTAAATTTAATCAAATACCTTCCAAATAACTCGAAAACATTTATTACAATGTGATTAGGGTCTCAATGTGGCCATAAAATTTGTTTTTGACACATTCCGATGTCATTTCTTCTTAAGTTTATATTTTATATCCATGGAAAACACTATATTTTCTTAATTATCGTGATTAGTTATTACATTTTTAGTAATAATTTAGGGAAACAATAAGTTGAACTCATTATAATCTATATATTATTAAAATTAAAAATATGGAATCCATTTTTTAAAACTTCTTTAACATTAGTAGAATAATTTAATTTATAATTAATCCCACATATGTGATGAGAAAGCAAGTTTCGAAAGTGAGGAAGATCAAATGTCTACAAAGTTGTTATATTCATTTTCAAAATTAAATTGAATAAAATGAAATAAATAGGATTAATATATGTTTAATTTAACTAATTATATTTTAAAACCAATTTAATATCTAATTTATCTATATAAATAAATAAAATAAAATGAAATTTTTTAATTTAAATTAAGTAATTCTCCCAATTAATCCCAAAATAAATATTTTCATAAAAATAAAAACAATTAATCAAATATAATATTGATGTTAATATTTAAAAAACGATTTTATATTTTTTAAAATATAATTTATAAAAATATGAAAATTTTATTTTAAAATAAGCGTGACATTAAAACGCTATAGAACTACCTTTCAAAAAATATTATTTTATTCGTAAAATAGGTTTTATTCTTATCTATAATTTAGATAAATTAAAAGATGAAGGTTAGATATTTTATTGAATATATTATATTTATATTTCTTTCAAATTATTCAACAAAAATGGTTCGTTAATTTATTGTGATAAAATTTGTTTGTGTATAGAAAATTGTTTCTAAGAAAGTGACTCTCTTTATTTTCATATAGTTGTTACTACCATTTCTAAATAATTGGTTACAAAATAATCAGTTTTATAAACATGATTTTTTTTCAGAATTTGTTTAATCGTTTTCATATCTGCCATTCCAATTTCTAGGTGATTAGTACAATAATATTACAATAATATCTGTATGATCCTAGATCTTCATTTCAGGTGAGAATATTAATTTAGGGTTATTTTCCAAAAAAAGGAGGAAAGGGGAAATTTTCTAAGTACAATGCGTGTAATCTTTAATACAAGGTCTTTACCCAGTTATAATGGGTAGTCGTGTACTGGTTGTGTAATGGCCAGGTACAGGGCCGTGTGTGTGATCTGGAAGGCCGCCTAAAGCTGGGGCTAGTTAAGTCATGTACACATCATTTACATTAAATGAACATGATGTATACTTTTCTTTTTATTTGATGAGTTAATGCATTTTTGTGTATCATCTCTAGAATTATCTTCCTCTAACCTTGGTTCATCCTAGATCGACCAGGAGCGACGATAAATGTTTGGGCCACCGTTTCTCCATCCAAGGATTAATTCAAACTCCGAAAGGAGTGTTGGAATCCGACTTGTGAGTTCTTCCTTATTATTGATCCTCTCGTCCCAATTTATCATCTATCATGCGTTAACAGTGGTTGATCTTTTTTACCCTCTTTGTAGATCTACGTCATTCTAGGATGATTTTAGGGATAATGTTCAAGAGTTTTCACTGTACAACATCGAGTTAGGTGGTTTGTGCCTTTCTTTTGTTGTCTTTGGATTATTTATTCTAAAATTGTTGGATACCCTTGTTTAGGGTACTGGGTGTTTTGGAAGATAACCCTGTTTAATGAAAGATATGTTATGTTTGATTGAGAAAGTGTTATTTAATAGGCATAATGTTTAATACCTTGATTATGGATGTGGTTCCCAAGTTTGATTATTTATGGAAGTTTGGTCTAGAATTTCCTATTAGGATTTATTGATTTCCATGCCTAGTGTTGTTAACATTGAGTAATTGTATATATGATATGCATGTGTTTCACATTGTGAATGTTTTACCAATGGGAATTGACAGTGAGAGATTCCTGAGATAGGTTCTTTTATATATAATTGTTGTTATATTGACCCACAGGGCATTGACTATGATTGCTACTGGGTGGTCATAAAACAGAGGGGTTTGATCGTGAGAGAAACCCAGAGGGTTGTTATTAATTGAATGTTAAACCATAGGAAATTGACTCTGAGAGATACCTGATGGTCATTATAATTTTTGTTTCTATGTAGAACAAGGGGTATTGACTGTGAGAGCTACTCAGGTTACTATTTGTATTTGATTAGTGCTATGTGGGACCAAATGGCATAGACAGTGAGAAATTTTCTAGAGGGTCATTGTTATATATATGGAATTGATGAAATGTTAAACCAATGGGGTTCAACCGTGTGAATTTTTGTAGAGTGTTTCATGTGAATTATTGGATGATAATGATGAGCCTCCCAAGACAAATAAAAAACATGGAATCAGCTGTACCTTTTTGCCTATATAGAATTTTGATACCTCTATATGTCATCATTATACAAGGGGATACATAGCTATGTCTAGATCCTGGGGATACATTATTCAACTGTTTGAATAATTTATAAATGTAAATGAATGGAATTGAATCTGTATGATTGTTTAGTTTTGAGTACTTCCTAGATATTTTCTACATTTCTATATATTACAATCGATATATATATTAATTGACTATTAGGAAAAGATCTTTTGGTGGTCTCTTACTAGGATTCAGCTCACACCCTGTTTGGGTCATTCTATTTTACCCAAAAAGATTATATGATTGTAGGTATAGATATGGGAAACCACACTTCTTGATCAAGTAATTGATTGCTTTTTGGAGCAAGAGAGAATGAGACCAAGCTATATTGGGAGACGATGTTGAGTTTTGTCACACCCTAACCTATGTAATTAGTTTTCTATATTATTGTTTTTTGGTTTTAAAATTTTTGTGAAGGTTCGGGTTGCATCCCGAATGATATTTTTGAGTTTCATCAAAAATTTTGTGTTTTTGAGTTGACGTCAGTGGGAGCACGGGCGGAGCGTGTTTTGGAAACCCTGTGCGGCTTTGCCCAAGCATCAGCACGATTTGACTATCTTCATTAAATTAAAATGAGAAACATTCGTAATTTATTGTGTTATTTGTTGTTTTTAATGAATTTTTAATATTATTAAAGTGAAATGAATATTTTAATTATTTATATTTTATCTGTATGTTTGTTATAATGCGTATTATAATTATTGTTAATAAGGTTTTATTATTATTATTATTATTATTATTATTTAGGCCAGTGTGTGGGCACTATGTGTCTAACGGAATTCGTGCAGTCAATATGGATACCCGCGTAGTTATAGTACTCAAATATACCAAATTAAAATAGGGAGAATAATAAAATTAATATTCAATTTTTTTGATGATATTATTGTCTATATTTTTAAAAAATATTATGGGTCGCATGGGGAAACCACATGGTCTCTTGAAACAAAAGATAAATAAATGAAAATAATTTTAATAAAAATATAAAAATTGAGTCAAGCGAGCATTCTGGCCATAAGAAAAATAATACTATGGTTGTAGATAAAAATAAAATTATTATTAAAGTGTTAATAGAAGTATTATTGTCAAAATTGTTTTTAGTACTAAAATCATTTAAAGGGAAATAAATGTTATTATTAATTTTAGCATCATTCTACTTTTTATTATTATTAAGGAAATTTCAAATTATTATTAATATTATTAAGCTTATGTTTTAGTCTTATTTCCTTTAGGTTATTTTTTTTTCTTTATTTATGGATTCCTCCCTTGTTCCACACAACCCCCTTTTCTAGGAATTTTTATTTACGTTTAAAAAAAAAATTCCAGAAAACGCTTCCGGCAAATTTTTTTTTAAAAATGCACCTCAAAGGCGGCATCCCGGATGCCGCCTTTTCATTTCGGGGCAAGGCGGCATCTGCGATGCCGCCTTTGCGCTGCGGGTGAAAGGCGGCATCGCAGATGCTGCCTTTCTCCTAAAAAAATATATTTTTTTAATTTTTTTTTAATTTTTTGTTTTGTTTTGTTTATATATATATATATATAAACAAAAAACAATTCAGCAGAATGTCTCTGCTATTAAAGATCCAGTGCTACAGCCATTACAGCAGTCTGGATTCTGACAGAAACTCTTACCCAGGCCTCCCTTTTATAAGAGGGTTTTCCCTGAAAATCATTCTGCATTTTCGATGTGGGATTCAGGTTCTACCTTTACTGTGCAGTAGATTCTGCATTTCCGATGTGGGATTCTGTTACAAGTACGTGACTTTGAAATACAATAAAATATAAACTATAAGGCCAATATAAATTAAATTTTAAACATTGATTAAATATATAATAAATAGTTGAAAACAAAAAGAATTTCCTCAAAAATGTTGATGAAAAATAATCTATAACTTTTCAAAACCGCCTATTTGAAACTTAAAAATGTTTCAAATAAGTGAATTTGAAAGACTGTAAAAATATAAACTATAAATAGAATATAATTAAAACTTTAAAAATTGATTAAAAATATAATAAATAGTTGAAAACAAATGAAATTTCCAAAAAAATGTTGATGAAAAGTAATTTATAAGATTTGAAAATCGCATACTTGAAACTTAAAATTTTTCAAGTACGTGATTTTGAAAGACCATAAAACATAAAAGAGAAGAACAATATAAATGAAACTTAAAACATGGATTAAACATATAAAAAATAGTTTAAAACAAAATCAATTTACAAAAAAATGTTAATGAAAAATAATTTATAAGCTTTCAAAACCTCCTACTTGAAACAAAAAAATGTTTCAAGTACGTGACTTTGAAAGACCATAAAACATAAAATAGAAGACCAATATAAATGAAACTTAAAACATGGATTAAACATATAAAAAATAGTTTAAAACAAAAGCAATTTACAAAAAAATGTTAATGAAAAATAATTTATAAGCTTTCAAAACCGCCTACTTGAAACTTAAAAATGTTTCAAGTACGTGACTTTGAAAGACTGTAAAATATAAACTATAAAACGAATATAATTGAAACTTTAAAAATTGATTAAACATATAATAAATAGTTGAAAACAAAAGAAATTTACAAAAAAATGTTGATGAAAAGTAATTTATAAGCTTTCAAAACCGCATACTTGAAACTTAAAATTTTTCAAGTACGTGACTTTAAAAGACTATAAAATATAAACTATAAGGCCAATATAAATGAAACTTAAAACATGGATTAAACATATAAAAAATAGTTGAAAACAAAAAAAAAATCATAAAAAATGATGATAAAAAATAATTTATAAGCTTTCCGTTTCACTTACTAATTATTAGTAATTAGTAATTAGTAATTAGTAATTAGTAATTATTAATTAGATAATTAGTAATATAAATATTAATTATAATTAGTCATTATAATTATTAATTAGTAATTATTAATAATTAATTATATAATAGTTAGTTAGTTCATTAGTTATATAATTATTAATTATATAACAATTAATTAGTAAATTAGTAATATAATTTTTAATTACATTTATTCATTATAATTTTTAATTATTAATTATTAATTATTAATAATTAAATATGTCATAATTAATTAGTTAATTAGTAATATTATCATTAATTATATAATAATTAATTATTAATATAATTATTACATATATAATAAATATTTAGTTAATTAGAAATACAATTAATAATTATAACTAATTAATTAGTAATTATTAATTATTAATTAGATAATTAGTAATATAAATATTTAATATAATTATTCATTATAATTAGTAATTATTAATTAATAATTATTAATAAGTAATTAGTAATTATTAATTAGTTAATTAGTAATATAAATATTAATTATAGCTATTCATTAAATTATTAATTATTACTCATTAATTATTACTTATTTAATAAATAATTAGTTAATTATTAATATAAATATTAATTATATAATAATTAATTAGTTAATTAGTAATATAATTATAATCATTCAAAGTCACGTACTAGAAACATTTTTACGTTTCAAGTAGGCGGTCTTGAAAGCTTATAAATTATTTTTCATTAACATTTTTTTGTAAATTGCTTTTGTTTTAAACTATTTTTTATATGTTTAATCCATGTTTTAAGTTTCATTTATATTGGTCTTCTATTTTATGTTTTATGGTCTTTCAAAGTCACGTACTTGAAAAATTTTAAGTTTCAAGTATGCGGTTTTGAAAGCTTATAAATTACTTTTCATCAACTTTTTTTTGGAAATTTCTTTTGTTTTCAACTATTTATTATATGTTTAATCAATTTTTAAAGTTTCAATTATATTCGTTTTATAGTTTATATTTTACAGTCTTTCAAATTCACGTACTTGAAACATTTTTAAGTTTCAAGTAGGCGGTTTTGAAAGGTTATAGATTATTTTTCATCAACATTTTTGAGGAAATTATTTTTGTTTTCAACTATTTATTATATGTTTAATCAATTTTTAAAATTTCATTTATATTGGCCTTATAGTTTATCTTTTATTGTATTTCAAAGTCACGTACTTGAAACAGAATCCCACATCGGAAATGCAGAATCTACTGCACAGTAAAGGTAGAACCTGAATCCCACATCGAAAATGCAGAATGATTTTCAGGGCAAACCCTCTTATAATGAATAATTATAATAAATATTTATATTACTGATTAACTAATTAATAATTACCAATTACTAATTAATTAGTTATAATTATTAATTATATTTCTAATTAACTAAGTATTTATTATATATGTAATAATTAAGTATTATATAATTGATAATTTTAATACTAATTAACTAATTAGTTGTTATATAATTAATGATTAATAAACACTAATTACAAAATTAAAAATTATATACTAATTAATTAGTTATTTCGTAATATAAATATTAATTATATACTAATTAAATAGTTAATTAGTAATAGAATTATTAATTATATAATTTGTAATTAGGTAATTAGTAATTATTAATGTTTTATTATTATGTTCGTATGGTTATATAAATATATATAAATAAAACCTAATTTACCCCCTCCTGAGATTCCACTCTGACCATAAAGTAAAAATAGTATTTTGATTTCAGTACACATAAAACATGTAAACAATAATGTACAATCAATGCATATGTCTGTGGCGAGGAGATTCCGTCCCACATGGTGGTCTGCGAATAGGACGTCCGCGTCGAGTACGTAGTGGAGTCTGATGACCTGGAGAAGGCTGATCCTCGGGCACTGAAACGTCGACTGTCGCATCCTCCATCTGTGTGTCAGTTGGAGGAGCTGTCAACTGCATCTCGTACTGCCATTCGGATCCTTCTCCCACTAGGGTGGTAGAAGGACCTGCCTCCATCGCAGAGGGGAACGAAGCCTGTGATGGAGCTATACCCCAAGACGACGACAGCTCTAGAATCCAAGGCTGTGAAGGATTTGGAACCCAAGATGGAGAGAACTGCGGATATCCTGTCAGGAAAGACGGATCCCATGCCACCTGAGGCATATCCTGAATAGGCTGATCCTGGACTACTAGAGGCCCGACCTCTGCCTGTGGAACAAGCGATGCCTCACGTGCAGCACGAAGCTGTCTACGTCGCCGTGGTCGTGGCTCCTCAGCACCAGCAACTGCTGCAGGATGTTCCTATGGGGAAGGAACCTCCTGTCTCCGAGCCAGACGCGTGAAGATGCTCTCAGAAAGTGCATGAAAAGATTCCCTCGCCTCCAGCGCTGTAGCATGGACGGCTGCCCAGCTAAAGACCCCCTCCTCCTCTTCATCGCTCATGCAAATAAGCTGCTCTGTGTGACTTCCCTGTAAGTAGATTCAAATGGAATTAGAAAATAATTCGATAAACAATGTAATAGGAATTTATTAACTTACCATCCTCTGCATCTCTATGCCAGCTTGGGTAAGATACAGTATAGACATTAGTCTATACCAGGGCGCATAGTCAACTTGCTCTGAAAGAGAGAAACGATTTGTAGGAACACCTTGAATACGTAACTCTGCACGTCTGTGCCAGCAGTCGATAAAACTCGCATGTACTTGGGACCAGTCATCATCCTGCCTCCCTGTCAGCATCATCCCATGAAGCTTGTCTATCTGTCTAGATGGTAATTGAATCGGCTGAGTACGAAAAAATTGGCGCATGACCCTGTCAGGCTGCTGCCACTCAATAATATGAAAGTGAATGAGGGGCACTACAGCCATAGCATCCTCAAGACCAACAGTGCAGTATGCTGGCAACTGGTCCATAATACTCCAGTATGGAAGCCATGAAATCTGAAATGACAAGTGATTTTGTCAAAAAAACACCCAACTAAAAACCAAAATTGATGTTATTATTAAAAATGTTAGACAGTGATAGATTGTATATACATACCTGATCAGGTAAGAGACAGTCCAACTGTAGCCGATATACGCCCAAATGCTGTCTCGAAACCACGTCAAAATTGTGTCGCTGACACCACCTGTAAAATACAACGATAATGACAAATAATGAGAAATTATATTCAATAACTCATAGTAGAATAAAAAACCAATAGAAATGACTTATCATACCAGCGTCCACACGGAGCGTCATGCAGCACCTCCATCTCGACCGGTGGACCAGCAAGGTCAGGGCGGAATGATGGGATGCGCTCCCATGCCCACATCTGAATAAGGATGACGCATCCTCCAAGACCTGTACGGTCCCTATGGGATAGTCTGCATAATGATCTGTACGTGTATTCCAAGAAGGATGATCCCCAACTGTACGTCCCAGCCCGATCAAAGTCCTCTAGTAGGGGTAGATACATCATATACACGTGCATCCCTGAGTGATCAGTACACATGGTCCCACCAATGAGTAATAAGATATATGAACGGGCGTAACGCATGACGGTCTGCTCATCATCATAATCCTATAAATGTGGAATCTGCGACTCCAACCAACGCATAGATATGGACGATCCATCTGTAGCCCTACGGTCGGACAAAATATCAACACCTAACAAGCGTTGAGCAAGGTCTGGCCAAGCTGCACGAGTGGGTCCAATAACGGGTCTCCCCTGGATAGGAAGACCGATAAGAACTGCGACATCCTCGAGGGTGATGGTCATCTCCCCCTCAAGCAAGTGGAATGTGTGTGTCTCTGGTCTCCATCTCTCAACAAGGGCAGCAAGTAGGTAATGATCTACAAATGTGAAATCTGATACGGCAAGGCCATAGAAGCCAGCACGACGCAAGTAAGGTCTAATCGCATGTGCAGGCTCCATGTGATGAAAATGGTGTGCTCGACGCACCTTCACAAATCGATCTGGATGACCCTCTAACACAGCCTACGAAATATGGGTAGGCTACTGAGTGAGTAATATGGTATCATCCATCTGCATATAAACAAAGAAAATGAGTCGTAAGTGTAAAATGTAAATATAACATTAATGGGTTAACTGACATACACATTTCAAAATGGGTTAAGTGTTCCGCTTTCAGAGTTTTGAAATAAATTCTATTATTTCATATTGAAAGTTATTTCTTGAAAGCATGAATATTAATATGAAATAAGTTATGTTATCTAAAATATTGAGTCTTGAATTTGGTTACACATATTTTGGGGGAGCTTTGTGATTAACTACTTATGGATTGGATTAAGATAAATCATGTCAATTAGTAATAATGTTTTTAGAATTTATCTAATTGTATGTATTCAATATCTTATGCTAATTATTATGATACTATAAATTTGTTATATAACAATTTGCTAAAATATCCTGCATGTTTAGATTGGGGTTTAGGTTGGAGGGTTTAGGGTTAAATTTTTTAATATTAACGTCCAGGAAACATGTTAATGGGTTAACTGACATACACATTTCAGTATGGGTTAAGTGTTCCGCTTTCGGAGTTTTGAAATAAATTCTATTATTTCATATTCAAAGTTATTTCTTGAAAGCATGAATATTAATATGAAATAAGTTATGTTATCTAAAATATTGAGTCTTGAATTTGGTTACACATATTTTGGGGGAGCTTTGTGATTAACTACTTATGGATTGGATTAAGATAAACCATGACAATTAGTAATGATGTTTTTAGAGTTTATCTAATTGTATGTATTCAATATCTTATGCTAATTATTATGATACTATAAATTTGTTATAGAACAGTTTTCTAAAATATCCTGCATGTTTAGATTGGGGTTTAGGTTGGAGGGTTTAGGGTTAAAATTTTTAATATTAACATCCAGGAAACATGTTAATGGGTTAACTGACATACACTTTTCAATATGGGTTAAGTGTTCCGCTTTCAGAGTTTTGAAATAAATTCTATTATTTCATATTTAATGTTATTTCTTGAAAGCATGAATATTAATATTAAAACTTATCTCAGATGTTTGGGGTTTAGAAAACCAAGGAATAAAAAAGAGATAACAACATTTAGTTTACAATATGGGAATGTCACAATGAAGACAATACATCATTATAAATGAGACTGTGAAGTCGACCCAACAAAGTTAGGGCATCGGTTCCGGTTATGACCTTCTTTATGACATATTGTGCATCGCAAACTCTGCCCTTGTTCTTGAGGCTAGTCCATCTCATTACACATCCTACTCGCCTTTGGTCTCCCACGAGGACGTAACCGATTCATGTCAGGTATCACTATCGGCTGGCCTTCAGGCATTGGGAAATAACGATACTCCCCAATAGGTGTCCATGGTGCAGCATAACAGTTGGAAATGATATCCATCTGGTACACTGGATCAACATATGCTTCCCATGAGATGTTCACAGAGGCACATGCTGCGATGACGTGTGTACATGGAAACCGTAAGGCCTGAAATTTTCCACATTGGCATTGCCTTGTTTCCAGTAATACCACCATTTTTTCACCGACGTGATTTGTGATGGGGTCTGAATGCTCTTGAACTTCAAATCGGGAGTCTTCTCTTCGAAATAGACATACGTTATAACCAAAAGCTTCTTCAATATTTTTTTCAATCTCTCGTTGAAAGTGTATTCCATATCTTATCCCTTGATGTGTTCTGTATGATGCTAGTTTTTGTCTATCCACAAAGTACTTCACGCATCGATATAATGTCTCCTGAACTAATGCGGTTATAGGTAGCTTGCGAAGTCCTTTGAAGATACCATTGATGCACTCCACAATGTTTGTCATCATGTGTCCGTACCTCTTTCCCCCGTCGTATGCCAATGTCCATTTCTCTTTTGGAATCTGCATCATATAATCATAAACTTCTTGATTAGCCTGACGAATTTGTTCAAAATGTTCTTCAAATCGCCATTGGTCCGACTCATATGCTACAAAACGTAGATGATATTTCACATAAATTGATTTTATATTTATATTGAAACAGTAAAACAGAATGAATAAAATACGTACCAAGCCTCGTGATTGCCTTCTTCATCGGTTCGTTGTGGAATTTTTTATGTACATTGTTAGCAATGTGTCTAATGCAGAACCGATGATGTGCATTTGGATATCTCCATGTATCAGGATCTGCATTGATTGCCTCATTAATTGCTCGATGGCGATCAGATATCAAACAAACTCCCTGAATGTTGGTGAAATGGTTGCTGATACATGCCAGAAACCAACTCCATGATTCATAGTTTTCTTTCTCTACAATGGCAAAGGCAAGCGGAAGAGGTGAACGGTTTCCATCTTGGGTTGATGAAATCAACAATACGCCCTTGTATTTTCCATACAGAAATGTTCCATCAATCTGAATAAATTGTTTGCAAAAACGAAATGCAGAGATACAAGGAAGGAATGCCCAGAACAACCGATGAAATTGAACACGAGATGGATCAAGTTGATTATCAGGAGACACATGTTCGTTTGTATCCAGATTGAAGACAACTTGGTTATGATGCCTCAGTATAGCTAGCAATTGCGGCAATACTCGATATGAGTCATCCCAATCACCATATACCTTCACAATTGCCTTCTGTTTCGCCATCCATGCCTTATTATAGGAAATCTTATAACCGAATGTCTGTAGAATCCTCTCTTGCACAAGGGATATTGGAACATCTTGGCATGTCCTAATTATCTCAACAACAATAGATGACACAAATTCTGCATCCAATGAAGTATGATCTTGTGTGAGACTTGGCTGAACACAAGTATGAGCCGCCTCAATCCTTGAGATTCTCCAACCTCCAAATGTAATGTCTGGAATAGCCCTTAAGCAAAATCTACAATCATCCCCATACTTCACGCACCGTATAACATATTTACTACGTCATGATTCGTGAACTACATAGTTGAACTTTCTCTCAATATGAAATCTCTTTAACGTGCTTTTTAAGGCATCTTTACTGGGAAAATTCCTTCCAATATATAAGGTTTTTTCCACCTCACTAAACCTATCTGGTACAACTCCATGGAACTCAGTTGTCGGTGTGAGAACAGTATTATCGAATTCAGGCACGCGTGTCATTGCTTCTGACCAAGATGAAAATAATGGTGGATGATTTATTGACCGAGGTTGATGTACAAAAATTTCATTTCTCAAAACCTCCTCTCTATCTTTTGTTGGTCCCTCCTCATCAGCACTGTTGTCGCCATCTGATCCATCATTACGAAACTCCTCATCAGAAGTCAGATTGACATGTATATTCGGAAGATCATCTAGGTTGTCCTCTTCTGATGCATCATTTGGAATAGGCTCAATGTCATGGGGTAGACTGTCTTCAACCACTCTTGTATTTCTACGTCTTTGTACAAGTGGACATTGTTGTTGTACAGTAGCAACAACAACGTATAACTCCATCATGGTACCATCTAACCATTGAGAAAATAAATTAATTGCTTGGACCCACTACGCATCAGCAACCAATGGACAAGCTATATGCCACAGTGTTGTTGGAAATTGCAAATGTCTATAGCTCATAGACATTATCTCTTGATCGGGTCCCAGATTTAAGGAAACATGAATTCTCTCTTGAAGGTCACTTATGGTAACACAATCAACTGTACTAACCACTGTAATTGGTTGTGTACTGTAAGAAGCTCCTTGCTCAGTTTGAATAATCTCCCCATAACAGTACACACAGGAAAACATGGCTCTCTACGTCAAAAATGTTTCATTCATCAAAATTATGATAGTGTAACAAAATATTAACAATTATGTTTGACGATATGATGTTTATTATAATGTAATTTTATTGCGCCTTTCTATACCATAAACTATGCTACTGATGTTTGACCATATGATATTTATTAGAATGTAATTTTAGAGCGCCTTTTTATTTAGTTTGTTTGTTCTTCATCATTTCACTTTATATGTTCATTAGTATCGTTAGCTAATCATTATATGAATTCATGTTTTAATCCTTTGTTATTTATTAATTATTCTAAAATTAACTAATAGTAACTAATCGTTAATTATTCTATTATTCTATAATTAACTAATAATAAATTTAATTTGTTAATTATTATGTCCTTATTTGATTCTATAACATTATATTTATCATTTATCATTGATAAATATACTGATCATTAGTATCGTTAGCTAATCATTATATGAATTCATGTTTTAATCCTATGTTATTTATTAATTATTCTAAAATTAACTAATAACAACTAATCATTAATTATTCTATTATTTTATAATTAACTAATAATAACTTTAATTCGTTAATTCTTATGTCCTTATTTCATTCTATAAAATTATATTTATCATTTATCATTGATAAATATACTGATTTGCTTTTTCTTCTCTTAGAAATTTTAGTAGTTTATAAAGAAAATATGAATCATCTTAAGCATATTCCCCGGGAGTGTCAAACCAGGATGAAGCAAGGCCCGTTATCGTGCACCAGTTCCCGTTCGAGTCTAGCTCGAAGTGGTGTTTTCAGGTTTTACCCCTATGTACATCTGTTCCAGAGCCACATCCACTTGTTTGTATCCAGACAGAAATTTAATTGCGTAGATAACCACATAATCTTTAAGCTACCAAAATATCTAAATACTTAACCTTAAGTTAATCTATACTTAATCTATACTACCTAACAGTAATTATTTAAAACTATATATAACTAATTACAAAAACTAAATAACCAAATATTAAGAACTACCTAAACTGCTTAACAAATGAAAGATTTAAAACTAAACAAAATTAAATTAATTAAATAAAAACATTAAATTAAATAAAGAAACATACCTCTAAATGAAGCTTCGTAAAAGCTCGCACAGCAAAGGAATTTTTTAGAGAGAGAGAGAAAATTGGAGAGATGAAGTTGCAATGAACAAGTGAGGAGAGGGGGGGGGGTGGCCGCCCTTTTATAAGGAGTTCAGGCGAAGGCGGCATCGCGGAAGCCGCCTTTTGCCTCTGCGTATGGCTAAAGGCGGCTTCCGCGATGCCGCCTTTCGCCTTACCCTGAGGCGAAAGGCGGCCTCCTCCCGGCCACCTTTTCCATGTCATCGATCTGGGCCAAAGGCGGCACGGGGGAGCAAAGGCGGCATCGCAGATGCCGCCTTTGTGGCGTATTTTTTAAAAAAAAATTGACCTAGGCCGTTTTCAGTAATTTTTTTTAAGAAAAACGTAAAAAAAAAATCCCCCTTTTCTATCTCTCCCTCTCTGTCTCTATGTGCGCATGGTGCCAGCATGCCACCTCAATAAACTCCTCCTCCCCCTGCCCTAGCACCGACCTCCCTTTCTTCTCCGGCGACACCCCCCCTCACTGCACGTCCTCCCTTTTCTGCATCTCCGGAATATGCGGTCTCTCCCTTCCTGACCTCCAGTCGCGACCCCCGACCTCCCTTATCCCCGCGTTACCCATGATTCTTCAACTTCGCCTCCTTTCACTGACACAAACCTCCGACGAACTACCAGCCTGCCACCCCCACAACGTCGTGCCACCACATGCTCTCCCATCAACGACCCTCACTACTAAGGCAGGTTGTGCCCTCACCGGCGCTTGTCTGGCTGTCGCAACCTTCGACCGAACCTCCTCAGATTAGTGACCCCACTGGCCAGCCCCTCTCCGGTAGACAAAAAAACCATTTACCCCTTCCTCTGCCATGCGCATATCCTTTTTGCTGAACCCACTATGTCGTTCGGTTGCTTTAATTTTTTTCTTTGTCGATATGTCTTTTGTTGGGAATTTTTCTTCAAATCGTGGGTTAATTTTTTTTGTGCATGCTGGTTTTAGCTTACAGAGTGTGAGGTTGTGGTGAAAACAATATTTATCACCAGTTTTGGGAAGTCCATCGACTATTGAGGTTGGATACCTTTGCGTTGACCTTTGAATTTAGAACTACATGGTTCTCTTGCATTTTACTCATTTCGTGGGGATTAAATAGTTATCCATGACATTTTTTAATAGTTTTTGTATGTTTTTTTCTTCATTTTATATTCTATGTTATGAATACGAGGTGCGAAATGCGTTTTGGAAATTGATTTGTGGTGTTTGTGGCTTGAAATATGGTTTTCTAAAATGAAATGGGTTGCATTTTATGTGTACCCCTTTATTATACTTCTGGAATGTATTTTATAAATTGTTTATGTGATTTTATAATATATGTGAATGGTGTGAAAGGTGTTTCTAATTTGTTTTTATCAGGCACTAGATTTGAAATGTGTATTGAGAGGGTTTTTGGTTGTGTAAAGCTATGACAGAATTTTTGAAAATTGTTTCAAAAATTTTAATGTGGTTTAGTAAATAATGTAGATGGTGTGGTTTGTGTTTTGAAAACATGTTGAGATGGTGTTTGCACTATTTACTCATTCGGTTTATCTTAAATCAATGTTTAGTTGTTTTTAGTTATTTTTGCAGTTGCATCATATTGGTATGGAATTTACAAGATACTGCAGTCATCAGTTTGCGCATACTTATAAACCTATGAAAATTGTGTCATGTCATTGTTTTTCGAGCTCCGAGTCAAGGTGGGTCCCCCACTGCACTCGCCATTAAATTTATTATTTATTAATTTCTTGATATTTCATTGATTTTTAATAAAAGAGAAATAGTATTAGATAGTTAATTTTGGAATATTTTCTTGATTTAAATGATTTTGTTTATTTTAAACATGACACTAGAATAATATTCATAATGAATTGACCCACAATAGTGAATGAATGCCCATTTGGGCTTTAAATATAATTCATGGATTTTCAAGTGTGGTTCTTTTTTATTGAATTTTTTTTTCTGACGTGTGAGAAAATGTTCTGGTTTCTCTTGACAAATTGTGTTTCTCTTAAATGTTTCATAAGGCCCATTTAGCACTTTGATAAAATAAATTTTCATAAAAAATGTTCCTTGGGGTGACTCAGAGGTGATTTTATTGTGTACGTCGATTTTTTGAGTTGTGTGTGATGTTTGTGTATCGTGACTGATAAATTGATTGACATTGTTGACTCACCCCCTTTTATTACACGTGTCGACATGGGAACATGGTAGTGTAAGTGAATCTTCTAAAAACAATTGATTCACTAGTTTAGAAGATGCACTAGATAGTGGCCCTTAGTACGGAATTTTCTCAACTAGTGGATTGGGCCCCTCCGTTTGGCCAGGTAGGAAAACATCGAGAATTTGGGCATCATGACATCATCAAAAGTAGGCATGCCATCAAGATGAGTCACACATATAATATATTTTTGATTTTTCATGAGCCCCTAGGTTCGACCCACATTTTCTTCAGTGCTTATTTGTATGTGACAAATGATTAAGTGGCCTAGTTCGGTTGCTGGTCCTTGTTTTTTATATTCAAAGTTCACTTATTTCATGTTGTTTATTGTGGGTGGTTTTTATATTGACTAACTACTAAAACTTTTAGATTTTATATAGTTCAGAGATAGGGTTTTTAAAATATTATACACCTTCTACCATCATACATTAAACATGTTTTTAAATTAAAAATGGAAATGAAATGTTTCTTGTATCATAATGTTAAGTGTGTGTAGAAAACCATATTTTATATAATTTAATTTAAACATTAAATTTGTTAATTCTTTATTTAAGGTTTATTCTTTGGGATTAGTTTTTTGGGCACACCAACTATGTTTTAATACTCACAACTACAGTGTTTTCCAATTTTATGTTTCTGTTGAAAGTTTGACTCATGCTTGCTCTTTGTGGGTGAGAGTTGGTTGTGGATGGGTGAGCATCTCTTGGGGTCATGAGGAGTTTCGGTGGTGGTCAGGTCTGTATGTGTTTTTGTTTGTTCTTAGACTTTCATGTCATATATTTATTTTGCACTGTTCAATTTTATTTTTGTTTCTTAGTTCTTTTATATTATGAACAATCATTCCCATGTTGTTCTCTTTTGAGGCCCTGATGCTGGTCTCCTGCCTAAGAGGATTATGAATGCCTCTTAGGACTTGCCGCATATCAGCTCGAGCGATCGGTCTAGGGTTGACCTGAGTTGTTTCGTGAAAAAATGTTATCAGAGGAGGTCAAGTTTTGAGCGAACCTTGTTCTTCAGTGCGCTCAACTTTATTTGGGGTTTTAATGGTAGATGGAGTATAACTGTCGGGGCTAAAGGTATAGGGATGGGACGGATGTCAAGAACCCTTGGTTTTTGAAATCCACTGGTTAACGTGGGATGTTTGGGTTTGTCGATGTGCTTGATTCTTATGGTTTTTTTGGTATTGGGAAATAAAATGGGAGATGGGATTGTGACCTCCATGAGATCACATGATCTGGAAAGAACTATGGATCCAGAGAAATTACCCTAGAGTTCATCTTTTGATGGTGGCATGATTGGTGTATGGCCACCAACCATATGTCTGAGTTACCCATCGACACTAGTTCCCCATGGTGAATTTTTCTGGTCTTCATTTATTATAAAAACTGTTTGTAATGTTTTATTTTGTATATTTTGAAAATTTTAATTTGAAATTGCAATGACCATGTTTTTATTAAGTTATTTGTTTCCTAATCTCTTAGTGTTCACCCCCAATTCAGTTTGATGAATGTACAAGGTGCAACTTTAAGTTGTGCGCCCATATAAAATCTTGTAGTTGATAATCCTATAGACTATGTTCTGGAATTCTAGAAGTTGAACCCTTATATATTTTATGATGATTTAGATCCTCTTGAGGTTGAGGAGGGGTTGTGGAAGATAGATAAGAACATCCGTTTCATTGGGTTACCTGAGTCATTGAAGGTGAAGTTTTCTACCTTTATGCTTGATGGTCCATCCTGGAAGTGGTGGAAGTCCGTGTCTCAAACCAAGCCTCGAGAAAATATCACATGAATTTTCTTTAAGTCCTCGTTTATCCAACAATATTTCTCTGAGTTAATGAAGCTGATGAAGAGGATGGAGTATTG
Source organism: Viscum album (assembly GCA_963277665.1). NCBI lineage: Eukaryota > Viridiplantae > Streptophyta > Magnoliopsida > Santalales > Viscaceae > Viscum > Viscum album. The sequence goes on from OY728148.1 coordinate 689,608,308, forward strand.
TTGTGTTTAGTATGGAGTTGAATCGGCCCTAGAATTCGATCGAAATTTCATGGACATAGTCATGTAGGACCAATTATTTGTAGCAAATAATTGTTGGAAGGCTTGTAAATCAGAGCCTGGACTCCAACCTGAACTGCTGTTGAAAGTGACAGAGCTCAACCTAACCACCTTCTCAGATGTTGGTGTAAAATCCTTTCTTGCTGAAGCTAATATAGTAGGAGGACTTGAGGTGTAAAATCCTTTCCCGACCATGGTAAGAAGTATATAGGATTTCGATATGAAGAATGGGAAGTGACCTGATTCTAGTGGCACTAATAGAGGAATCAAGAGGCCGTCAGACCTTCATTCATCTTCTTCATGGCGTAATGCCTTAATCTATCACCAGTGTGGTATGCAGGGATACAAGAGGCTGATGTGCCAGATTTCTCCGAGACCTTGCCACACCTATGGATGTTTGGGTCACTTGCAGTGATTCTGTCGCGGTATTTCCATGAAGCACCCTGAACCTAGACCAAGCTCGTTGAAGGTCACCTCATCCCAACCAGGGGTGTATGGTGATGTTTGGGGATCAGTTGAGGATTTCTCTTTGTAGTGTTTCTTTGATGTAGTGGTCGTATCTTGTGCCATTTTTTGGTGTTTCTTTTCCTTATTCTATAAGAATGGTTAATGTTGATCCACATTGAAACCTTTATTTTATTGGAAGAGTGTTTGGTGATTTTTTTAATGTGTTATGTTTGGGAATTTTAGATTCATGAATGTGAGGCAGGAGATTCTTCAATCTTCAGTGCACTAGCCATAAGTTCTAGAGTGAAGCTGGTGCATAGTCAGGAGAACCCCAATGGTGAAAAAGGGTCAAGGTTTATTCTATATCTTTAGTGTGGTATGGTATGTTTTCTTCTAAGGGTATGAAGTTTTTGGCATATATATGGTTGTAGTTTTGATGATCTATCAGTTGGTCCTTTATTCCCCCTTCATGGTAAGGGTTTTGGTCCATGTTGGAAGCTTTCATGTTCGGTTAATCTCATCAGTTCTTATTATGTGGAGACCCATAGTGGATCTCACAATGTTAAACTGAATGAAATTTAGAGTTAGCTTGATCCTTATGGCGGGGTTCCCATTCGGGCCACCCAATGTCAGTATTAGTGTTTCATTTTATATATCGTTTGGTAGAGGGTGGTCTCATGTGGAACCAGTTAATCTTATGTTCTTCCTCTTGTTTAAATATTGGGATTTATGTACACCCAATGATTTTGTAGGACTATGATTATAGGAATAAACAATGGAAGTGTTTTATGTTCATTCTTTCCCTTGTTAAAATGGATGAGCTGGGATCTATTGGGTGGTGGTCAAGGGGATTGTGTTTTTAGGATGAGTTATAACTCATGGATTTTCAGTGTCTATTGGGATCGATCAAATGGAGGCTCTTACAATTTTGGAGGTGTGTGGAACTTCAGATGATTTTTTTTGGGTATAGATATTTTATTGACTTTCCTGGGGTAGAAAGTCTTATGATGTTGAGAATTGTCACACCCTGACCTATCTATTTAGTTTACTCTATTATTTTCATTGGTTTTTAAAATATTCATCGAGGTTCGAGTGGAATCTCGAATTATATTTATTAATATTTTCAAAAAGTGTTTGTTTTTGAGTTGGCGTAATTGGGTGCATGAGCGGAGCATGTTTTGGAAACCCCGCACAACTTCGTCTGGGAATCGGCACGATCCACCTACTTTGAAAAATTAAAATGAGAAACTTTTGTAATTTTTTTTTGTTATTTATTTTTTTTAATGATTTTAATATTATTATTAAAGTGAAGTGAATATTTTAATTATTTATATTTTATCAGTTTGATGTTATTATTATTATTAGTAATATTATTAACAAGCCTTTATTATTATTATTTTTATTATTATTATTTTTGTTGAGGTTGTTGTTGTTGTTTAAGCCAGTGTGCAGGCGCCGCATAGCTAGCAGAAGTTGTGTGGTCAATTTTGATACCCACGCAGTTGAGGCACTCAAATAAAACAAATTAATATAGGGAAAATAATAATATTAGTATTCATTTTATTAATGATGTTATTATTATTATTATTTAAAAAAATATTGGCCGCATGGGGAAACCATGTTGTTTCCTGACACTTAAGATAAATAAATCAAATAAGTTTAATCAAAATAAATATATTATTGTAATCAAGCATTCTGGCCATGAGAATAATAATATTATGGTTGCGGATAATAATAAAATTATTATAAAAGTGATTAATATCAGGATTATTGTCCATATTTTAATAATATAACCATTTAATGGGATATAAAAGTTAATATTTATTTTAAAATCATGCTACTTATTAGTATTATTAAAGATATTGAAAATTATTATTGTCTCTATTAATATTAATATTATTAGGTTTGGTTTTAGTTTTATTTCCATTATGTTTTTTTTATTTTCATTATTTTTCATTCTTTAGGGTTTCTTCCTTTATTCCATGTAATACCGCCTTTTCTCTCTCTATCTCTCTGCACACAGGCTACTGGCACACTAACTTCATCGGCTCCCCAACCCTTGACCTAGCATCGACCTCTCCTTCTTCTCTGACGACACCCCCTTGCTACGCACCCTCCCTTTGCTGCATCTACAGCGCTTGAGACCTCTCACTTCCTGACCAACAGTCGTTTCCACCGGCCTCTCTTCTCCACGAGTGAATTGTGATTCTCGAACACAGCCTCCCTCCCCTGGTGCAAACCTCCATCAACCTCCCAGATAGCCACACCCCTTGCCGTCGGGCTGCCATGCACTCTACCATTCATGCCCCTCGCTACCCAGCTAGGTCGTGGTCTCACCGACACTTGTTTTTCCACCAAAACCTTCAGCAAGCCCTCCTCTGAGCGGTGACCCAACTGACCATTCCTTCTTCGGCAGACAAAAAAAACCTCTGATGCCTTTATCTCCTGCACAAGCAGCCTTTTCAGTGAACCCCTTCTATCGGTTGGTTGCTTTAATTTTGGTCTCCGTTGATCTCTCTTTTGTAGGGTCTTTTTCTTCAAATCATGTGTTCAATTTTTTTCGTAGGATGGTATTAGCTTCTCAAGTGTGCGGTTGGGGTGCAAAAAAGATTTCACACTGGGTTTGAGAGTTCCATCAACGATTGAGGTTGGATTCCTTTGCGTTTCCCTTTTAATTTATAACTACACAGTTTTATTTCATTTTTCTTATTTCTTATGGATTATATAGTTACCCATGACATTTTTTAATGATTCTAGTATGTTTTTTTCTTCTATTTTAAATTCTATGGTTTGTATATGAGGTGTAAAATGTGTTTTTGAAATGGATTTGTGGTGTGTGTTGTTTGAAAGTTGTGTTTCTAAAAATAAATGGGTTGGATTTTAAGTGTACCCCTCTACTATGCTTCGTGAATATATTTTATAAATTGTGTATGTTATTTTATAAATTTTTTGAATGGTGTGAAAGGTGTTTCTAATTAGTTTTTGTCGTTCACTAGATATAAAATGGTTTGCAAGAGGGTTTTTGGGGTGTAAAGCTATGACATACTTTTTGAAAATTGGTTCATAAATTTTAATGTGGTTTATTCAGTAATGTAGATGGCATGAGTTCTGTATTGAAAACATATAGAGGTGGTGTTTTCTTTATTTACTCATTTGGTTTATCTTAAATCAAAGATTAGTTTTTCTAATTATTTTTTCAGTTGCAGCGTGTTGGCAGGAAATTTACACGATATGATGGTCATTGGTTTGTGCGTACTTTTGAACCTATGTGAGGCATGTCATGTTATTATGTTTCGAGCTTCTAGTAAAGGTAGGTCCCCATAGTACACATGCCATTAAATTTAAAATTTTTAAATTTCATTATATATCATTGATTTTCAATAAATGAGAAATAAGATTATAATATTAATATTGAATAATTTATTTATATAAACAAAAATGTTTATTTTATACATGAGACTTGAATTATTTTCATGAAGAATTGATGCATAATATTGAAAGAATTCTTATTTGGACTTTGAACATAATTCAGGGTTTTTCATGTGTAGGTCTCGTTTGTTGGTAAATGTTGTTTTTCTGACACATGAAAAACAGTTTTGATTTCTCTTGAGAAATGATGTTTCTCTTAGAAGATTCATAACTCATGTTTGGAAAATTTATAAAATAAATTATTTTGAAAAAGATTCTTTGGTTGACTTAGGGGTGATCATGTTGTATATGTCAATTGTCATGGTTGTGTGTGATGTTTGTTCATCGTGGCTGGTTACTTGATTGAGAGTGTTGACTCGCCCACTTTTTATTAAACATGTTGACAAGTATACAATACATAGTAAGTGAATCTTATAAGAACAGTTACTGAACTGGTTTAGAATACGCACTAGCTAGTGTCTCTTAGTATGAAATTTTCTCTGCTAGGGGATTGGGCCCCTCAGTTAGGACAGGTAGGGAAACACTGAGCGTTTGGGTGTTATGAAGTTATCAAGAGTAGGAATGCCTTTAAGATGAGTCACATGTATAGTATGTTATGGATTGTTCATGAGTTCATAGGTTCTACTCATGATTTAATTGGTGCTTATTTTCATATGGTGGATGATTGAGAGGCCTAGTTCAGTTGGCTGTCCTCGTTTGATACGTTCCCATTTCCCTTAATGTGTGTTGTGTGTAGTGTGTGGTTTTCATCTTTTCTAACAAATAAAACATTTTGTGTTTTAAATTGTTCACGAAAATGTTTTTAAAATGTAATGCACCTTCTCCTATCAAACATTATTCTTTTTTTAAATAAAAAATGGAAATGTATTGTTAAATGTTTTGGAAATGAAAGTGTGTGTGGAAAACCATATTTTATATATTTTATTTCAAACCAAAAAATGGTAAATTATTTATTCATGTGTAGTGCTTTGGGAATAGTTTTTTGGGAATTCCAACTGAATTTTAATTCTGACGCCTATAGTGTTTTCCTAAATTTTTGTTGTTGTAGGTTTGAATCAACCATGATCTCTATGGGTGAGAGTTGGTTGTGGATTAGTGAGAGACTCTTGAGGCCATGAAGAGTTTTGGTGGTGGTCAGGTTAGTATGTGTTGTTAGTCATTCTTTCTCTTTTATGGTGTTTTTTATATTTCATTGTTCTATTTTATTTATTCTTCTAGGTTCACTTATATTTGGAAAAATCATTCCCATGTTGTTCTCTGTTGATGCCCAGGTGATGGCATCGAGCCTGAGAGGATCAGGAAAGCCTCTTGGGCCTTACTGCAAATTGACTTGGGTGACCTGTCAAGGATCGATCAAGGTTAGTTTTGAAAATTTTATTTTTCTGTGCTTTGGTTTCAGTATTATATATCCAGCATTTTGACTTGTTTGGATACTTTCCGACATAACTATGACATGAATATTTAATTTATATATATACTAGAGTTGTTTATATTACCAGTCTTTCGCATAATATTTTTATCATATTGTGTTACTGCTTCTGCTACTGTTTAATTTGATTTTATACTATATTACTTTTCCAATGAGGGAATAGATTCCCCACTATCACACCCAAATCCATTGGTTCTAGTCAGCAGCCTATGGAATTTGGGGAAATGCGATGAGGACATATGACCAACCTGGTATAGGGAACCCTTGGGCGGCACCCAGAACAAGGATGTTACAAAGTGTTATAAGAGGAAGGTTTTTAGCGATAGTAGGGTGGATCAGCTCAGGGTAGTCAGGAATGGTCACATGGCTGTGGTTGAAGTCATAAATTTGTAGTGGAGTAGACCCAACATGATCAAGAACCTGGACCCTCTATGATTAGAGGTATGATTCTAGTTTCCCCAGTTTTAGCGTCTTCCCTTTTCGATAGTGATATTCCCATAGTTTTATAGCTGTTACTGTTGTGGAGATCCTTGGGGTGTGTATCTTTACTTATGAGGATGTAATGATTCTAGAAACTCCATTGGGAATTAGGAATGATAGTGTAAATTAGTGCAAGGATTTCTCTCACGAGGTTTGTTGGTGTCACTTCTTCTGGGACCACTTTGTCTTAGAGATGACAGACTTCAATGTCATTCTCAGAATGGATGAGTTAGTCTCCATTCTAGCATTTTTTGACTGCTATCATCATATGGTGAATTTCATGTCACCATGGAATTCCATTCACAAGGGTTATAGGGATGTCAAGGGTAGTAGAGCTAGACCCGAGTATTATAGGTTAGGAGGAGTCACATCCCAGATTGCAAGATTATATCTAGATGACCATGGGACTTCAAAGATGTAATTTCCACTAGTGGTGGATCATTTCAGAGATGTCTTTTCAGATTACTTTTCCAGTTTACATACAGAGAAAGTGGTATATTTATCTATTGATATTGTTCTTGGAGCGACACGGGTATCCATTCCTCCTTACAAGATGTCTACATTTGAGTTACAGTATCTCAAAAAGTAGTTGGAGGAGTTGTAGGCAAAGGGTTTCCTTCAACCTCACACTTTTCCTAGGGGTTCTCTTATCATTATTATGACGAAGGAAGATGGTAGCTTTAGGCATTTCATGGATTATCAGAAGCTAAACAAGTTGAATGTTAATAACTCATATCCCTTACCAAGTATTGACGATCTCTTTGATCAACTTCTAGGATCCCAGGTGACCTTGGAGATTGACTTGAGATCCGGTTATCATCAGTTTCAGGTTATACCATCAGATATAACTTTCATATCCTTTTAGAGTAGGTATAGTCTATGAAAGTGTTTGATTATACTATTCGGTCTCATGAATTTGCCGATATATTTCATGGAACGGATGAAACGAGTGTTCCCTCCATATTTGAATTCTTTTGTGGTAGTATTCATGAAAGATATCTTGGTGCACTCTCACACATGAAAAAACCATGCCACCAATCTTTAGATCATTTTTTTATAATGAGGGAGAATCAGTTGTAAGTAAAGCTCTCAAAAAGACACATTTGGAAGAACCAGATTCAATTCAGGGGTTTTGTTATCTCAAAGATAAGAGTATCAAAAGACCTAGATAAATTGAGATCAATAGTTTCCTAATAGAATCTGAATAATGTATATGAGGTATGGAGATTCCTAGGGCGGGTGTGTTACTATAGATTCATTATACAATACTTTTCACACTTATCAGCTCCACTGATATGCTTGACTAAGAAGGGTGCATAGTACTTGTCGTCAGATTCCAATGATTTACATTTTCAAGAGCTGAAAGTTACACTGAATTCAACCTCAAAACTAGTTTTTCCAATTATGGGCCAGTGTTACACCATTTACTATGATGCATCAGGTATCTATATGGGAGCAATGGTTATGAAATGAGAAGGAGTATTTTCTTACGAGTCTCGATAGTTAATGCCAAATGAGAGGAATTACTTGACGCATAATCGTATGTTAGTTACAGTTGTTCATGATTTATGTTGTTGAAGACATTATCTTTTGGGAGAGATTTTTTGGGTATTCACTGACCACAAATGTATCGAGTATATCATTACCCAATGGGATCATAATTTGAGACAACGATGTTGGGTTCAGTACCTTCAGTCTTTTGACTTTGATCATACCTACAGGCCTAGGAAAGGAAACGCAGTTACTGATTCTTTGGGCAGGAGGACTCAAATACAAGTTGTTCAGGAGGCCATTAGTGAGTGGAATCTTATGGCTATATTCTCTAAGATGCATTTGGCGGTGAATGATATACAAAAGTAGTGTTTTATTTTCTTTTGTAATTATTACCTCTACTATTTTTGATCGAGTGCTATTGAGAAAGATATTAGATTCCGAAGGCCTAGTCGAACAGGATAGTTTTTTAGGAGAGGACCCTACTTCTAGGTGGACCCTAGGCAATGATGAGATCTTGTGTTTTCATGTAAGTGTATGGGTCTCAGTAGACATATGTGAGTAGATGATGCAATATTTCCATTCCTCATTTTGGACAGTTCATCATGGTGCCACAAAGATGTATTGAGATCTACACCATCAGTATTGGTGCCCAGGTATGAAGAGTGATGTTTCTTGTTTTTATGAGAAGTTCCACCTACCAGAAGGTGAAAATAGAGCATCAGTGACCCACATGGCTTTTATAGTATTTACCCAATCTCGAGTGGAAGTGGAGTGATGTCATGATGGATTTCTGGATAGGTTTACCAAGGTCACCTTGACATAATGATGCATTTTTGGTTACTATTAGTAGGCTCACAATGGTTTCATAGTCCTTGCTGATCAAGAAGACTTTAACTGTTGAGGAACATGGAAGGTTGTACATTTGAGAGATTATACATTTACATGGTGTTCCACACTCTATCTTTTCAGAGAGGGTTGCCCGATTAACTTCTCATGTCAGGAAGAGACTACTGAGGGCTTTAGGAACACATGTAATTTTGAGTACAACTTACCATCCCTAGATAGATGGTCCTTCTGAGCGAACGATTCAGGTTTTGGAGGATATGCTATAAGCACATGTCCTAGATTTTTGGGGATCATGGGAGATACGTATACCCCTTGTGGATTTTTCCAATAATAATGGGTTTTATGAGATTATTTAGATAGTAACTTCCGATTCTTTGTATGGTAGACCATGCTAATCAACCATATATTGGCTGGAGGTAAGAGATGCAGCTATACTAGGACCTCATCTTTTCTTGGAGACTACTGAATAGGTGGATTGGATTCATAAGGGGATGGATAATACACATTCTCAGATGAAATATTATGTTGATCGAGAGAGATTACATATGGAGATTGAGGTCAGAGATTAGGTTTTCAAATGTGTCACAATATGGTTGGGAAACATGAGGATTAGGAGAAAGAGGAAGCATTCACCAAGATACGTTGGGAGGTTTGAGGTTTTGGAGAGGGTCGGGCTGGTTTCCTATTAGTTTCACTTACTTCTAAGTTATCAAGCTATGCATGAAGTGTTTCATGTTTCTCACCTATGACGTTACTTTTCATACCCATATCACATTTTTAAACCTAAGGAGGTTGATTTAGAGGTGGATGTATCCTTCATGAATCACCATATTCGTATTGTGAATCATAGCGTGAAGGTTCTCTGTGGACGGTCTGTTCCTATTGTATGGGTGCTATAGCAGAATGGGTGAGTACATGATGAGACCATGGAGAGGGAGGCTGACGTACGATAACAGTGGCCTATTTTGTTTAATGTTTCTTATTTTCCACCACTATAAGAAAAATTCAAGGATTAATTTCTCTAAGGGTGGATGTTATTAAGAACCTGAATCTTCATTTCAGGCTTGAATCATTTTTTTGGGTTGTTTTTGAGGAAAATGGATGAAAAGGTGGATTTTTATAAGTATATTCCGTGTACTCTTGTGTACACTCCTTGTACCCAGTTTCTGTGGGTGACCGTGTACTGGTTATGTAACGGCTGAGTACAAAGCCGTGTGGGTGACCTTTATGACCGCATAATGTGGGGGTCGGTTAAGGAATGTACATGGTGTGTACATTAATAGAAAATGTTATGTACTTTTATTTTTATATGATTAGTTGAAGAGGGGTCAGGTCTTATCTCTAGAATGATCTTATTGTATCCTCGGTTCGTCCAGGAGTGATCAGGGGAAATGATCTAATTCTGAGCCACTGTTTCTCCATCAAATGTCTGATTCGAACTCTAGATGGTGTGTGGGAATCTCAATTGTGAGTTCTTCTTCTTCTTGATCATCTCCACCTAATTTCTCCTCTTTAATGAGTTATTGAGGGTTGATCATTTTTACCATTTTCATATATCTACATCGATCTAGGCTGATTCAAGGGCCGATATTCGAGAGTGTTCATCATATAACATCAAGGTAGGTGATTTGTTCCTTTCCATGGTCATCTTTGGATTTTATATGCAAAATGTGCTGAATATCCTTGTTTAGGGAATTTAGTGTTTTGTAATTTTACCCTATTTAATGCTTACAGTGGATTGTTTGATTGAGAAAGGGTTATTTTATATGTTTAAGGTTTAATATCTTGACTATAGATTTATTTACCATGTTTTAATTTTTATGGTAGTTTGGTCTAGAATTTCCTATTTGGAATGTTTGATTTTCATTCCGAGTGTTGTTAGGATGTAGTTATTATTTATATGATATGCATGTGTTTTTCATTTTGAGTGTTTTTACAAGGGTAATTGACTATGAGAGATTCTCGAGAGAGGGTATTTTATTCATAATTTCGGTCATGTTGATCCATAGGGCATTGATTGCGATAGCTGTCGGGTGGTCATAGAATAGAGGGGTTAGACTGTGAGAGCTACCCAAAGGGTCATTATTAAATGTATATTAGACCATAGGTCATTGACTATGAGAGTGGCCATAGGTTCATTATAATTATTAATGCTATGTAGACCAAGGGGTATTGACCTTGAGAGCTACCCAGGTGGTCAGTTGAATATTTTTAGTGCTATGTAGTACCAAAGGAGTTATACTGTCAAAACATTCCCAGAGGTTCATTGTTATATATATATAATTAACGATATTTTAAACCCAATGGGTTAGACCATGTTAATTTTTTCAAAAGGGTTTCTTGTGAATGATTGAAACATTGTGACAAGCCATACAAGACAAAGCACAAGCATGGACTCGGTCATTCTTGTTTGTCTAGTTAGTCTTTTAAGACGTATGTTTGTTATTATTATACAAGGTGATACATATCTTAGGCTAGATCACAAGGTTACATTTTTCAAAATTTTGAATAATTTATAAATGTAAATGAATGGAATTGAAACTGTAGGATTGTTTACTTTTGAATACTTCCAAGATATTTTTTCATTTCTTCATATTACTTGTTATATATAGTCACTGACACTTAGGCATAGATCTTTTGGTAGAGGACTATTGGGATTCATCTCACACCCCATTCAGGTAATTCTTTTGGTCCCAAATAGATTATATGTTTGCAGGTATAGATAATGTAAATCCCCCTTCATTATCTGGTACTTTATAGCTATTGGAGATATAGAGAATGGAACCAAGTTTAGGCTTGCGATGCTATGATTTTTTTCTTTACTTTGGTTTGAGTACTGTATTTCTATAATTTTGACATGTTGGATAAATTATCAGATACATGTGACATGCATCATTTATTTATATATATGTTTTAGTTGTTTATACAATCAGTCGTCCACTGTTTATTTTTTTCATATGCTATTACTGCTTCTTTTACTGTTTACTATTTGTTTCAACCATGTTACTCTACCAGTAAAGGGATAGTTTCCCAACTATCACACCCCAGGTCCACATTGATAGTCAGTAGCCTTTGGCATTCTGGGTAATTCACTTGAGGCTATGTGAACAACCATGTATGAGGCAGCCTTAGGTAGAACTTGGAAACGAGATGTTACAATATGTCACATTTCATTTAAAATCAATGTTACATGTACAACATGACAACTCAGTATTTTGTTTTGGGAAAGATTAAATTGGTCTATAGTGGAATACAATCCATTAATAACTTTTATTTTACTCAAATAAAATATATCATAAAAACTAAAGGTGTTACATTGTACTACACTTAAAATGAATTTCTACCTTGAAATTTATCTATTTCATCAAAGATTTAACACATTAAAGTTTTTTTTAATAGAACCTGGATTATAAAAAACAATAATAAAATTTACATTTAAAAATAAAATTTTGAAAGAAGATGGTTTTCCAATGTTACTCAAAACTATGTTTTTATATAGGAGGACATAGGTGGTAGGTGAATATTTGGTTACAAAAGTAAAGCATAAATAATTATAGAGTGTAATAGACATCACTAATCACATGAAAATGGGTTATCTAGAGAAATTTAATAAAAAACCAAATATGCATGAAAAGGCCATTGATATCCTAAAAAAATGGGGACAAAAAAGACAATATTTTATTTCAATTTCATTTTCCTAATGCTGAAGGATTTTTAAAAAGAATATATACTTGGTCTCGTTTTATTTATTATGAAAAATCTTAGATTTTGGGTGTTCATTGATCAATTTCCACATAATCTCTCAATCCATGAAATAAAATTGAATTTTTCATTCCTGAAGCACAATTATATCATGAGATCCATAAATTTTTACAGGTAATTTCATATTTATTTAGTTATCATTAGAAAAAATTGTTTTCATATGTTATCCAATATGTATGAATCCTCATATGTCGAGTCTATAATTTAATAACTAAAACCTTTTATGATGTTTTAATTATACGATTCTATAAATTGTTATCCTTGAAAAAGTTTGAAAAAATGAAAATCCATAACATTATAATGGAGGATAAAAAAATTTTCAAAATTTTTATAACTTCGATCCCCCATATATCAAAATGTAGATCATTTTATTAACATAACAATCATGCGAATACATTCATCATGTATTCACATAAAAGAATGTAAATACCAGAATTACCACAATTAATTTTAAAAAACATGAGTATTTTTTATTATAACATTGTTGGACAAATAAATTAAATAAAAAAGTGCAGTAATCTCCATCAATTATAGCATAAATAGCTTTGTCCAGAAATCATTAATCTATTTTCCAGGTGACCAGTACTATCTGATTTACATTATTCACATCTAAAATATCTTTATCCAAAATAAGCACCATTTTCTCAATGTTAGAAACATATTAAATGATACCATACCTTAATCATGTGTTTTCTATAAAATAAAAGTACCCCATTAAATCAATTTGTTTAGATCATTAGTACAATTCAATAAACTCTTTCAGATCCCTAATGAAAATCATATACTGGTCAATCGTTATATATTTCATAATTAAAATAATAAAATATTTTAATTCAAATAAATAAATACTTCATTCGTCCAACTTCCACCTCAGACAATTAACTATGTTTTTTTATCTCATTCTTTATCACTTCTTTCATTTCACATGTCATTTGTGGTTTATTAATCATTAGTAATATAAAAATTACTCATAACTTATTGTTGAATTCCTTCAGAATTTTTCTTATTAAGACCCCGTATTTTTTAATTACCATTCTTTCAAAAACTATATAATTAAATAGTCAATGGTATCTTAGGAAGAACAATATTCCCACCCATTACCTTAACTGCACTTTTCATTTTCCCTTCGTAGTTAAATTATTTTTTTCTTCTTTCCCAAAGTTGAAACATCTTCCCGTTCTTCTAAGACATTGACTTAGGTGTTACTTCCTACATTCTAAAATCCTAAGAAATTGGATCTTTATTCCTCTTTGGTCTCCAAATCATGAACTCATAGAAACAATTCCCCTTCTCTTCTTCATTGAGTCTAAGAGTTGGTTTAGGTACACACTGTTAATCATGTTTTGTGAAAACTAATTATGAATAATCACAAAATCCTTTACTCCATTCATCATCCCAATTGGATAATCAACATAAATCATCCATCACTTTTAATTTTGAGATAATTACTTCGGGTTATTTCATTGAATAAAACCAAAAAGCATAGTGCATGTGTATCTAATCCTTGTAGAAAATGACACAATCATGAATATCACTCATAAGATATCTCATTCAGAAATCATCCATTTTAATCTATCATAAAAGAGGTTACTCATAGGAAATTAATTTTCCCTGTATATTTAGATACTTCATAATGGTTCAGAATGTGGTTATGAATTCCCAATACATATCCCTCGTTTGTTTTAAATATAGTGTTCAATAAGGTATATTATCCTGCACTAATTATGGATCAATTCTAGATCAAGAATTTGTTTTTAGGGTTGTTACCCCTAGGCACATCTATTCTAGATCCATGTTCTCTAATAGAATATAGACATGGATATATCATTAGTAAACCACTCTATTAGTCCATTATGAAAATTATAGGACATTTTCTTATTCTTTGACTCAACCTTAGACATATCCTTAGAGGCATACCAAAAAAATCCATATAAATATCTCTAGGTATTTATCTAATGTTTTTTCATCATAGTTTCAATAGTTTAACTAAAAAATTTAATTAATACTGACTATAGACCCATAATCTTAACATACATAGATATTGAATATTTTCAGATGAATATTTAATACACTACAAAATAATAAGCATGAGAACTGTAATAGTTTGGTTCATTTGAAAAACTATAAACATAATCATCTAATTTGGTGAAATATTTTCAAACCCCCATTAAGATATTAATATTTAGTACTATTTACAATCATAACATACTGAAAACCATTATTTATAACCTTGGTAAAGGACAAATAAAAATGGTGATCTTAGATGGTTAGTAATTGTAAAAAAGTGAGATATATAAGCATAATAATGACCATAAGGGTATGTGAACATGAGAAAAACATTAAAAGATCATAACCTGAATAACAAAGATCATAACATTGAGTCATTATATAAAAATTCGCACTCAATATTCAATAATTAGAACGGAATCAAAGATAATAATCTATGTCGGAAAAAACATAGGTATATGACATGTAATTATGGAAAACACACAACGTTAAAAACAATCATCAATGTAGTAATGGATTACAGCCAAGGATATCATTGTGTATTGGGTTCACTCAACAAACTATATTAGTAGTCAAGGATCACTCCCAAGATCATCATACTCGAAAAATGCTTTTATTTAACTGGCTTCACTCCCCATTCCATCTATGTCTATCTCTTGAGATAATATTATTTTCCCAATTAATTATAATGCGATATATCTTCTACCTATTATATAATGAATCATACATATGTATGTCATAGTATAATAAAAAATTGACCATATCATGACCCATAAAAACGGATGGGTTTCATAAAAATAATATCAAAAATCATGTAATGTAATGGGTATCATAAACATTACATCATATCATAACCTATGGAATATAGGTAGGCTTCATAATAATTTAAGCATAGAGTTGCCCATGAAATAATTTTGGTTTCATAATCATTTTATCATGATATAACAGATGTAAGAGAAAAGAGTTTCATAAATAAATATTCACATTAGACATAAAACTTTCATAGAAAAAATTATAATGGATTTCTGGGTTCATATCCCCAGTAATTCATAAACTACATGAAAGGTTGTCTCATTAGATTGGGAAGGATTTTGAATGAGTAGTAGGAGCATTTGTTACAGAAAATAACCTTTCATTAAAAATCAATTTTAAGTCTTGAAAAATATTTAAAATAAATTTAATTCAAATCCACTCTGAAAACATATAAAATAAAAATTAAAAATCATTTATGACATTTCTGGATGAAAATATAATTTTCTCTTCAAAAAATTATTTTTAAATCATAATAATTTTTGAAAACCATTTCCTTTAAACATAACTTTAAAAACTTATAATTGATGGTTTCAAAGTCATTTTAAAATCATTTTAGAACAGAAAATATTTTTAAAATCATTTTACTTTAAAATGAGATAAAAATATCATAAAAAATAACATTTTTATGAAATATTTGTCATTATTAGAAAGATTTCATATCAGATAGAGAAATAAGGTCATATTTTTTTAAGAATATTTCTTAATTATCTTAATACACAAATAGTGGAAAAAATTGAACCATTACATGAAGATTTCATGAATTTATATAGTATACCAAAATATCTCAAGAATCAAGAGATATTGATCATAGTATTTCATCAATTGATGTATAATAAAAAACAATCCCAATAAATACTACGATCACAATAATAAATTTTATCACTTTGGGGAAATTAAATCACAATATCCAAGAAATTATAACATTACATGAAGATTATAGTATAAAAATATTGATATTAATGATATAAAATGTCTATGGGGATGTACTTAAACCCTTTAAAGGAATAAAGGTTTATAAAATAACATGTGTCCTAGTGAAATAAAATTAGGACAAAATTCTCCTACTGATTTGGTAACTAGTATACAACAAACCACATGAAATATAGATTCTAGGATGGATATGAAAATACCAATAAATTATAGTATAAGAAAAATAAAATAAATTCATGGTTATTATATGAACCACATTGAAATAAGAGGTATATAATATAGCATGTGTCTCCCAAAAGTAAAGAAATGGGATAGAAAACAATCAAATTAAGCATTGAATCTCATTACACTCAATAAAACCTCTTGTATAATAAAGATAATTATATTATAAATCTATAATAAGACTATATTTATATATATAATACTATATATGTTTTACTTATGACTTTATATTTACTGTCTGTTAATAATTCCTTGTTAAATTTATGTTTCGGGTAATAAGCACATTATTTTTCGAACATGATTGGAATATTTATTCATGGTACTCATACATAGATAATAATTAAATCAAATTTATAATGATAAAAATTATATAAATAGAATATATATTTAGTACATCTTCATTTATAGTAATCCAAAAAATTTAGTCATAGGAAATAAAATACACCATTCATGGAGAAGGTATACTGTATGTATACTCAAAAAATATTACCATTTTCTCGTCATATTGAATGAAATAAAAGTAAATGATAGATAAATATTATCAATACATTAGTATTTTTATAATATATATATATATATCCTAAATATTTACTGAACCCATTTTTAATACATTCAATGTAAGGAGTGAGCGAATCATATCGCTTCGTGAGGGGGTTGTCTGCCAAACACTCGATCTACATTATCATATTACCACAAAATCGAAATATTGAAGTCATACATTATATAAAAATTCAATAATCATAAATACATATTAAATATTATATATATATATATATATCATATATTAAAAGTATTTCTATCATTATTTCGAACCTTTAATGGTGTTAATGGAAAAATGAACAACACTAGTTCACGATGTGTCAGTCCGGTGTACAAATGAACATTGATTTCATAACCAAGATTATGAATGTATGTGTGATTTTAGGCCACTAACTTATCAAAAAAACGTATAATTATATTTAATATGTTTCTATTATTATATGATCATGATATAAAAACAATTTAAGCATTTTAAGGAAGTAATAAAACAAAGCATTTGTTGATGAACATTACCACTTTTTCATGTATATCCTTTTGGTTGATGAAAACGTCTTACTCAGTGGGATTTATTCTAAATTAAGGCTTCTAGGATTAGTAGAGGTATGTTCATAAGTGATTTGGTTATATATTGGACATGAAAAATGGATTTAAAAGTGTAAAGAATGTCGGAGAGTGATTTCCCATTAATAGTTGAGGAGGAGTTGTAACACCCCAAGATTTGATGATAAGTATTCTTTTTAATTTATATGATTTCATGTGTTTTATGATATACAATGATTATCTTGTGCTATAGGCAACACCGTATTAACTTGTATTATACGCAACACAATTCTTGGATCGTGTTATACACAATTTCAAGTTCGTTTGATAATAGTCATTCCACACAACATTTAGTGTATATATATATATATTCAATCTAAAATGAAATATGGTTGGATTTTGTTATACGCAACAACAAAAGAAGTCTTTCACGACACGCAACCCTAACTTGCCTTTCATTACACGCAATCACGACCTTCCTCGGTAGCATTTGTAGTACGCAATACTGGGTTTTACTAAACAACGATATATGGTTATAATATTATTATAAACTAGACTTTATGAATATTATTAACTAAATTTTGAATTTTATAAATTTATTATTCATCTTACACATTTTCTAGAACATGGTATGAGAAAAATATAATTTTTTTCGGGTAAAATAAGTGTTTTTCAAAAAATGCAGTTTTGCCGCCTTTTGATGGCACACCCATTTTAAATATAATTTTTTAGAAGCTTATAAGTTAAATTTTACAAAATAAACTTATTCTTTTGAATCATGATATAAAAATTTACATTGGATAAAGTTTTGATATTTTTTGATAACTTTCATATTTTAATGAATAGTAAAAACATGCTATATTTTAATTAAAAAAACTTTTTTCATCATAAAAATTTAAATGGTTAAATTATAATATTGAATGGTTTTAAAGTATAAATAGAATATATTTTTACCATTTAATATAATTTATGTCATTATCATTGATTTTACCTTGAATTCGTAGGTTAAATCAATTCAATCATTTGCAATGTTTAAAAAAAACCCGTTTTCTTTCGACAATGGGATTAATTTTAATTTAATTTATGCAAAATTTGTGTATTGAATTTGGAAAAATGGATTCCATATTTGAAATCAGTGGGTCCAAATTTTTTAATAGGATAATTTTTATTTTTGGGGATTATGAATAGTAAATACGGTAAAATTTATTTACCATAGTTAAAGGTAAATCGGGTAATTAAGGGAAATATAAGATTATTAAATTACCCTAAAACCATCCAAAATCCTATTGTATGACTAAAAGTCGACCCATATCACCTAACGGTCGGATTATATTCATTTAATGGACTTTTTTCCATGAACATAAATTAATTATTATTAAAACCAAAGTGACAACATGTCACTCTCTTAAATCTTATAAGTATATTAATTTTAACATAGTGATAAACATCATGAAATCTGAACATGAATAGTCTTCAGAAATCTAATAATATTATATACATCATATGTATTTATTTATAATTTTTAGGGATTAAATAATTATCATTAATTGTGACACAATAGTGATGAAGAAATTGTTTATCTAGTGAAAAATCCAGAATATAGTTTTTATTAAACTAATAGTGATCCTAAAAGGCACAAAACCCAAACCAAAACATATTGGTCATGTAAATTTAAACTGTAATCATCCAATTGTCGAATATTTCACAATTTCATGAATTATAAAAGTGATTATGAAACTTATATTATTTTATTTTAAATGATGCCAAAGTTTTCACATTCATAATTTAATAAATATAACAATTTAAATATCGTGATTTTAATATGATAAATTCGAGTAAAAGTATTATTGTAGTAATAATTTTATTAAGAGATAAACCAAATAAATGGTTTTAAAAATAATAAAATAAATATTATATTAACTATTTAATGTTCTCCACTAATTTTCTAGATACATATGACATTTTATGAATATATTAAAGATTTTAGTTTGAACATATCTTCTGTATTTATTTTATTTAAAATCAAATAAATGAATAGTGTCAAAATTGACACTATTGATATTTTATAAAAATAACATATTATAAAATTGTTTAAAAATAAAAATATATATTTAAATTTATATGGTCTAAAATTTTATTAAGTATCCAATTATGGACAATTCACAAAAAATAAGTATTTATTTATTATAATTAAATATTTAGAATGTTATTACCACAAATAAAATTAAATTGATTAAATAAGGATAAATCAAGTTGATAATGTTTAAAATAAATTTCTAACATATCTAAATTTTATTGGTTGATTATATTACAAACCTATCATATCTAATATTCGAATATGAGTCATTTTTTGATGTTTTTAAGTGGGGTTAGATTTATTATAAATTAATATTTTTAAGATTTCCAAAGGTGCCCCTCTCCTCCCTTATAAAAGGGCACCACCACCCTCTCTTCCTCACACCACTTTGAGCCTTCAAGTTTGGACAAACCCTACCAAATTCTCTTCTCCACTTCCCTAGAAACATCTTAGAGGTCCTAGTATACTTCAAAGACCAATATTAGTGCCCTAAGAGGAGGTTTCAAAGAGGCGTATCGAAGGAAAGGTAATTTCTTCTACCGATTATTTCAAGCTTATTTCTTCTTCAACTTCTTCTTCTTTAGTTGTTTCATTATAAAGTAATAACATCAGTATCACTAATATAATGATATGTTATTATAAATATGAAACAACCCCATTTCACTTTCTATCCATCCTACGGAAAACAAAATCCCCGCGCGTGCGTACGTTCGGAATACCGTCTCCACGTCGTGGTGTAATATGTTTTCCACCAACACCTTACATGGATGGGTATAATGGTGTAAAGAAAAACTATAAATATTTATAATAACATAATAATGATTCTGATATATTGTATCATCCACTCTAATTCAATTCAATAATTATGGAAATGATATCATCGCTCGTGCGTACGTACGGACTACCGTCTCCATGATGCGATGAGATTCATTCTCCATATTAACCATTTAAGAATGATTATAAAGTATATACAAGAAATAATAATGAAATATATGAAATTATAAAGCTACAGGATTTATGTATATATATATATATATATGTATGTCATCTACTTAATTCCATTCAACTCAATAAGGAGACGAAAACAACGTTCATGCGTACGTACGACCTACCGTCTCCATGAACGGTGTATTTCTTTCCATTTATCGATCTATTATATATATGTATATGCTGAATATATATTATATATAAATCATATTTATATTCTGGAATTAATTAATCATGATCTAAGTAATCATATGAATAATTACAAGTCAAAACACGGATGACAAATGAAACGATTTTACCCAAAACACTCTTTATCATGGAATTTACAAAAGAATCGGTAATATAAAGTCATAAGTGAACCATATATGATATCATAACAATGAATATGATTATTTAATAATAAAATTAAATTATTTAAATCATTATACAGGAGTTTCAGATACATACGAAGCATATCGGAAATAAGGTAAGGGATAATTTTGCAAATCTCATTTTATCCGAGATTGCTTATTCGTAAGTATTTACTGGGGGTTATTTCTATAATCCCTGTCCATGTTTTATAAAAGTGTTTTCATGTATGTTTAAAGTCCTTTTTACAAATTTTTTACCTTTACTACATGGTATGTATGGAATCATTCTTTTACGAGGAACTTTTTGACTTTTCCGAAAAAAGCACGAGAAGAATGTTTTTTTAACTTATACGGCACGAACGGATTTTTACAGTTTTATAAAGCCTTATTTTCATGAAGCTTCCTCCAAAATATTTCATGACTATATTCATAAAAATCCTTTTCTTTTAAAATTTCTTGACATTTTTTGAAAGGAAAATGATTTTTAAAAAGAAAGGATATTTTCCTCGAGAATTCATTTCCAGTGTCTTATTAAAACCATTTTCCATATAAGATGAAATTATTTCCTATGTGTATGGTTCAAGTATAAAGTATCTATGATTTACATGGATTCACTTTTCATATTATTAAATGATATACATTTATTTTATATGGATTATGTGATGATGGGATGATGTTTATGAAACCCATTTTATTCATTGGGTTATTATGAATGATGCATGTTTATTTTGTGGCACAAGTAAGAATGATTTCATTATGAGATGGGTGGGAACTATATCTCCCTCCAATGCATTAGGTAAAGATTTATATCTCATGATATAGACATGGATGGAACTGTAAGTTAATCCGGTTCATTGTTATAGGACTGAAATGAGGAGTCAACTCAATTCAAGGGACTTTATCCACTAAGATGGTCTTGGCAGCAATGCCTTGGATACTATGGATATCATAACAAGTGATGAATGGTTGCCAAAATTACATATTTTATTCCAATGCTATTTTATCGTGATTGATGTTCCTTTATGTTATATGCCTTACGTACTTCCAAGATTTATGTCTTTGCTCAGGGTTTTAATGTTTAGATTTCATGTTCAAGTTTTTGCTTTCAAATATTTATGGATTGTTTTATGTTCTCTATGTTTTCCCTTACTGAGCATTTGAGCTCACCATTTTTATGTTTTATTTTCCCCAGGAAATAAAGAATGGTTTTAGGTAAGGAAACAGAAAGGGGAAGATCATTATGGGAGATGTTTAAGATCATTCAACATGACTAGTTGTTTATATTCGGAGTTTCCAAAGACAATAAACTGTTACAGTCCTTGTGTGTCTTTTTTTTGTTATGTACTTAGTATTTCGCAAAAGTAATGTAATGTCTATATACATCATGCTTCGGGTCTCTACAGTTTCTATCAGGGGAATAGTTTAGTCAACCTTTGGAAACTAGGATGCAAAAACATTAGTGAGATCCCTGGAGATATTTCTAAGGTATTTCTAGGGATGTCCCTGAGTATAAGTATACATATAGGATATAGTCCAAGAACTACGGCAATGATCTTAGAATTTAACCATAGTTGTTAGATATTGGGGGTACTCCCCCTTTACTATGTTGTTTTCCCTAGCCTAATTTTTGCCTCTTACAGAATTCTTTTTATGTTTTAGTCAATGGAGGCAACCATAAGGAATTCGGTTAACATTGAATCCGATGGACAAATTGGTGACTATGAGCAACGAAATTGCATAATGCCTAGAGAGAAAGATATTGTGATTATGCTGAATCAGTCATCGCGATATATGATTAACAAGGTGAAATCTCGTGGTATTACTAAGTCATAAAATAATAGGATGATGGAATTTTATACTTGTTTTCATAGTGAGGAGTATAGAGAAAGGAAGATTGAGATTTCTAATAAAGGGAAAAGGAACCTTTAGGAATACCTCAAATGGAGGGATAAATGTTATCTGTGTGGAGAAAAGTGTCATAGAGTGACAGACTGTAATGGAGTTCAATGTCTTATTTTTGGAGAACATGGGCATTACCAACTCAATGCCTTGACCTAAAAAGTTACTTTTAAATCAAAGGACTTATTCCAGGACAATCATTGAGTCTAATGATGTAACCATCCTTGAAGACATGCCTATTGTGAGGGAATTTACTAAAGTGTTTCATGATAAATTTTATTGATCTTACTCCTAGAAGAGATGTTGAATTCTCTATTAATCTTATACCAAGTGCAATTCCAATTTCCAAGTCACTTAATATAACGGAAGTTGTGGATCTGGAGGAGATAAAGAATCAACTGTAGGATAATCTTGACAATGGGTTTATCTGACCATGTTCTTTAACATGGGGTGCACTAGTCCACTTCGTCAAGAATAAGGATGGATCAATGCACATTTTCATTGATTATCATGAGCTCAAAAAAAATCACAATAAAGAACAAGTTTACTATCCCACAAAATGATGACACCTTTGATTAGCTAATTGGAGAACAATACTTCTCTATGGTTGATGTTCAGTCACAATATTTCCAAATAAAGGTGAAGAAGGAGGATATCCCTATGAATTCATTTCGAACAAGGTACGGTCACTATGAATTCATAGTGATGCATTTAGGACTCACTAATGATTCATAGATATTCATGGACTTGATGAATAACGTATTTATATATAACCGTGAAAAGTTTTTGGTAGTCTTTATCAAAGATATTATAATATAATACAATACAATGAAGGAGCATAAAAATCATCTATAAACTATACTAGATACCTTGTAAAAGGATTAGATCTATGAAACGTACAACAAGTGTGAGTTCTGATTGAAGGAGGTCTCATTCTTGGGTCATATCATCACAAATAATGGGTATCTGTAGATCCTTCCAAGAAATCTACAACTGAGTGTCGGACAAGGCCAACCTCGGTGAATGATATTTGTAGATTCTTAGGGTTAGATGAATATATTCCCTGATTTGTGAGAAATTTATCTTGATTTTCAAACCCTCTTACCAAGACAACTTTTAAGGGAGTCAAGTTTTCTTAGAGTGATGAATGCGAAGAGGGGTTTATGGAGTTGAAAAAAAGGTTTATCACTACACCCATGCTCACACTACCCACAAGTGGAGAAATTTTTGTGGTATTTAGTGTTGCTTTAGAGAAGGGATTAGGTTTCATGTTGATGCAAAATGAAAAAGTGATTTCTTATGCTTCAAGGAAATTGAAAGTTAATTAGAAAATTTATCCAACACAAGATCTGTAGAAGGCTATAGTGATCATCACTTTACAAAGTTGGGGACATTACCTCTTTGGGGAGAAGAGTGAAATATAAATAGATCTCAAAATACTTAAGTATATATTCACACAGAAAGAGTTGAACATGCTCAAACAGAAATGGTTAGAGCTGATCAAAGACTATGACTGGTCAACCCATTACCACCTTGGGAAAGAGAACAAGGTGGAAGATGCTTTAAGTATAAAATTCCCTGAAATTTCATCATTTATTATAATTTAAAAGGATCTAATTTTCTCAGATTTGAAGAAGATTGACATGGGAATAAAAAATAAGGGAAAATCATAAATCCGTTCACAAATAATTGCTCAACCTTCTCTTTTAAAAAGGTTAAAGGATTCTCATAAAATGACATGGGAATTCAGAAGAAAGTTAAAACTATCAGAAAATGGAAATCCATATAGTCTTATGTTAATGAATATGAAATTGTGTGAATTAGGACAAGAATATGTTTTCCATAAAATCTCGAGTTAAATAATGAATTTATGGTTGATGAACATAGTTAAAATTTCTCCATTCACCTAAGAAACACATAGATGTAAATAGATCTCTAAGAGCATTACAGCTGGGATAACATGAAAAAGGAGATCATTGAGTATACATCAAAGGGCTTGGTATATCAGCAAGTGAAGGCTGAGGGCAGAACTCTAAGGTCATGATGAAACCATTACGCATACTAAAATGGAAATTAGAGAACATCACTATAGAATTTTCCATCAGAACTATAAAGATATCAAAAAGAAATAATGCCACCTTGGTTTTTGGGGATCTTCTTAAAAAGATGACCCACTTCATTTCAATTCGAGAGGATTTCTCATTGGATCAACTCGCACACATATATATAAATTTATATTTATTAGAGAAGTGGTAATACTGCATGGAGATACACTATATATTATATATGATCAAGATCCAAGATTCACCTATATATTCTAGAAGAGTCTATATCATTCTATGAATATTTAGATGAACATCAGTATGGATTATCATCCTCAAAATGATGGCCAATCTGAGCGGACAATCCAAACACTTGAGGACATGTTGAGAGCATGCTCAAGGGATTTCAATGAAGGATGGGATCAATATTCCCCCTAGCCGAGTTCTCTTAAAATAATAGTTTCCACTCTAGCATAGAAATGGTTCCTTTTGAAGCCCTTTATGGGAATAGGTGCAGAACACTGTCATGTTGGGATGGGGTTGGGGACTGAAAACTCATAGGTCTAATAATGGTTGAAGAAATAGTTAACAATGTTACGACCATCTAGAATCACATTAAAGCTAATTAGAGTTCACAAAAGATATATTCTAATAATTGTCGATGAGATATAGAGTTTTATGTATAAGACATGGTACTCCTCCACATATCACAATGGGAAAGAGTTAAGAGATTTTGGAAGATGGGAAATATTAGTCTGAGGTACATCTTCCCTTTGGAGATCCTTGATTACATTGGAGCAGTGGCCTATCAACTAGAACTCCCACCAAACCTATCTCAAGTACATGATTTATTCCATGTATCACTCTTGAGGAAGTACATATCTGATCCATCACATGTACTCAATCAAGAGGTGGTACGATTGGATAATGACCTATCCTATGAAGAGAATCCAATGAAGATATTGGATCGTCAGAAAAATTTCTATGAAATAAGATAATGCCCCTCGTTAAGGTGTTGTGGCGCAACCATACGTCTGAAGAAGAAACATGAGAAATAGAGGAAGTGATGGACTAGAGTTACATGCATCTATATTAGTGTGGGAAAAGTAATTTTTGAGTGTCAAATTTCTTAAGGGGTAGATTTTAATGACCCAATCTTTTAATAATGAATCTTTTACTTGATCTAATTAAATGTCTTATTATATAAAATGATTATATACTATATACAATTCTCTGGTTTTCTCATTTTTTATTTCAAAATACCATTATGAATTATTAACATTGATAATATAGCCATTTAACATTGATCACATGATTAGTATCAATATGAGGCTTTAACAAATCAAATTTACTGAGACAAAGGAAGCGATGACCTCATCTTGTTGAATTTCTCCAGACAAAACCCATTTTTCAGTGCTCAGACTGGAGGTGGCATCATTGGGAATCTCTCTTGACCAAGCCCAAGCTGAGCTTCAACACATTAAGCTTGAACAAAATTTCCTACAAGATATGTGGATGTTAATAGAGATTAACTCCCGAGCGATGTTATCTAAGCCTCTGGATGAGTCTATCACCATCACACAACTTACCCTTAGATCATATGTGGGTGTTATCAAGGGTTATGTAACAAAACCATATAACTATTATTATGTGCATTGTTTTTGTATATAATAAATAATATACATTCATTTTATTATTGCCACTTTGTAAATAGTTTATGAAAAAATTGTATTTTTAGTTACTATTCAATTAAAAATTTTATTTTGATGAAATAATGGATTTTTTATTTAAATAATATTTTAATGAAATATTATTACTAAAATAATTTATATTAAAGATAAATTATAATATTATTTTTATGAATACGAGTGTGATTTTTATTATGGTTTGAAATCCATTTTTTTTCAAAACCCATGATTTTTTTATAAATATAGGTTTTTATTTCAAAAGTAAAAATTCAAATAATCAGAAAAATTTTTATATAAAATTTTTATTATATTTATAATCGGTATGTCAAAATTATCCAACAGATAATTTTTCATAATTTTATGAGACAGTCGAAATTTTGGGTAAAAATTTAATATCGTTTAATTATATAATGGGTTTTATGATATCATTATCACCCAATAGTGTTGTAATAAAATAATATAAATGATATTTTCGGCACATATATGTTTTAAAATTAAAATAATTTCATTTTATGTTTTTTATTAATTTTACAATGCTTTAGTGGACCCTCCAAGGCTTAAACAATATTTAACCTTTTAAATTGTTTTACTTGAGAGTGCGGCTCACCTCCACATTAGAAAGCCTAATATTTTAAGAATTTAGGAAATTTTACTTATAAAATATTACTTCCCACTACCCTTTGGAAAAAACCATGGGAAAATCTACGATTTGGTTAGTTGTTTTGATTAGTTTAATATGTGGTTTCAAAAACATAAATAAGAAACAATCCCCACTCTTTTCCTATATAAACCCACATAAACTCCCACTTCATCTTCTCGGAAAACATTTGGAGCTCGAACAACCACATCCCTCTTCTATATAGATTCATTAAAAGGTTCCCCAATCTCTCATGAAGCCTCTATGAAGCATCTCTCATGCCTTTGAGATCACACTTCCATGTATGGGATTTCTTCCTTTATCATTTTTGTCCAAATTTTATTATGTTATTATACCATTGTAATTTCAATTACCAATGTTGGGTATTATTTCTCACCTCCCCCATACTTCCCTCCTTATGTATGAATGATTAGAGACCCATTTATCTTTCATTAATTCCTCCCATGTACAATGTTACCATGCCAAATTTCATTAAGTTATTTCTCTCTCCCCAATTACATTCAAGAAATTATTTTGTATTATGAATCTAATTTCCATTATATATGTTGGGACATGATTATATTTGAACCAATTACATTAATGTTTTTTTACATAGGATTATATACCCCTTTAAATATCATTAACCATTATTATGAATTCTTATGTCAATATTGTTATGCTGCCAAAATTGCACTGCGATTTTTCAAGCCAATGTCATTGTTTATTGAATACCAAGCCAATTTCTCTACCAAAGGTAATAACATTTATGAACATCTACTTATTGATTAGATATTTTCAAGTATGAATTCAACATTTATTTTTCATGGAATAAATTCTGATTTTTAATGAATCCATTTTATACGATCAATGTGGCACACTTATCCATGAAATGAAATGATTAAGAAGGGTGTGTCCAGATAATGCTCATATGAAATGGTTATAGATCAATATCATGATACTCCATGTTAAATGAGGTATTAATCATGTTAATTCAATAGAAATGAGGTTTTACTCATGATGCACGTGTAATGATCCTTGGCACATGCTAATATCATGTTAAATGTTGATGCCACAATTCTATGGTTTGATAATCATGCAATATCATGCCTTTATGTTCACATATCTATTATTCTCCATTGATATTCATATTTCCTAACATGTACTATATTTCGCATTTTATGAATTATTTACAACATTACATGGATTTATAGATCACCATTTTTTATGCAAGTCCTCAGGTTATCCCATGCAATGCTAAGTATGAAGGAATGTGTGTGGTCATGTAGAAGTAGTTTTCAATAAAGATGTGTATTTCATGTTTTAAGTTGTTATGTATTTTTCATATGCACCAATGAAATTATACCTCTCCATTTCATTATTGTATCAAGTGATGATTTTATGTAATAAATTATTTCTATGTTTTAAATAAATAGAAGGGTTGTTATAATAATTTAAAAAATGAGGTTTATTTTTTCAAATATAAATTATAAAATCATTAAAAATATTTTTTAAAATAATTGTGAAATAAGAAGTCTATAAAAATAAATTTTAGAAGAAAAATATTTTTAAGTGTAATTTTTTTCATTCTTATATCTTGTCTAGAAAACACATAAAATGAAATTAAAATAGTTTATTGAATATATAACATATAAATTTCATGAAAATAATTTGAAAAAGATAGATGTTTTTTATTGAGATGAAACATTTTTTTACATATAAAAATAGTTTTTTCTGAAAAATGAATTTATTTATTTAAAAATATTTCATAATTTCACTTCTAATTAATTTTTTACCCAAGAATTAATTTTATAAAGACTAATAAAAAATATTTTCATAATTTATTTAATACAATTCATACCCATCTATCCCACATATAAGTGATATGTATAATAATATTCTTATAATATGTCACGTTTTTTTAAACTACATGCTGCAAGTACCACACGATAACCTTGTATTGTGAGTCAAGATATCTTAACATGGTGTAGTGTGAAAATAAATCCATTAATAAATTTTATTTAATTTGACAAATAATAATTCATAAGATCTCAGGTTGTTACAATCATGGGCCACAACAATAACGTTTAGTGAAATAATAAAACTCACTTATTCAAGGAATAATTGAGAAACCAAAAAATGAAGAGGCAACATGAGAATATGAGGAAGCCATGAAGCAGACGTACCCTCACCTATTTACACCTTTTTTTTGTAAAATATAATTTTGAGGGTGAAATATCTTAAGAGGGGATAAATGTAATGAGTTGGAAATTTAGAATCAGAATTTCCCTTCTCATAATCATGTTAAAATATAAATCACATGATGCAATTGATAAATAGAAAAATATTTTATTATATTAATATAGAAATTAAATTTTTAGACAAAAATGGACAAAATAATTGGATGTATCACAATGTGAAAAAATTATAAAATAAGATAAATAAAATATAAAAATTTGGATATGCTTGTGCCACCAAAATTACCACACTCTCTAATAAAACTGTAGAAATGAATTGGAATGTTAGTAATCCAAAATAGATTTTGAAAATTAATATATATATATATATATCATTTGGAAGAAAATATAAGTGAATGATGAATTAATGAAATTTGAGGTATTTATAGGAAGTAGAGAACCCATATTACCATTACAAATATGACCATTAGAATGGTGGAAAAACTGTTAGGAATAGTAACGTCACTGTTATAATATTGATCTCACTTATTAAAGTTTAAATAATGTTGAATTATCCTATAAAATGAAACCATGATATATTTATACCATGTCACAAGTAAATAAATTTGTTAAAATGAAAAATTAAGTGTTTTCATTTTCTATAATACGTATTAGTTTAAATTTCAATTTTATAAATAATAAAATAATTTAATATAAAGTTTATTTTAATGAAATTGAATTATATATTAATATTGTGTTGTATTGTAAATATAAGATAATTATATGAGATCATAAGTAAATTTTCAATAGATCATAAAATGGATCGTAATAAAAAATTCATTTTTTTGAATAAATGAGGATTTTGTTTAAAAATTAAATTTATTATATTTATAAAATTATTTTGATAATATTGATTTAAATTTTTTAATATAAATTTTAAAAAATGGTTATGGTGAATTTTTATCTTTCTATATTATTTGAAATTTTGTTTAAAAGTGAAATATTATAAAATATGGTATTTTACAACATAAGATCAATGGATGAATTTTCATGTCATAGTTGCTGTTAGTAAATATTAGTTTGAAATAAAATCCATAATTTAATTTATAATATCACAATAGTCTATAATATTGATTACCTTGTTCCAAAATAACAAACTAATAAATATAATTTTCAAAAACACCACTCTCCACCAACTATAAATACACCCACCCACCACCCCCTCTCCTCAATAATTAAAATGATAGAATATTTAAAACATTAATACAAAATATCTCATAACCTCACTTAGCATATCCTAATAATTATTATTATTCTAATAATTCTAATCGAAAAGTGGCCTAGGAGTTTCTCAAAGAGATGAAATTCCATAGGTAACATTCAAAATCCATCTATTCTAAAATTATATTATTCTTCTACATTATCCTTGACTATGTAATCCAATATTACATGAAGAATAAAATATCTTAAGTATAATATAATATAATTTTTTATTTAATTTACATCTTCTATAATCCATTCATTATATTAAAAAATGAAAAAATTATTCACATAATGATGGTTCCCTACCTCCATGTATCACAATGTTTTTTTTCATCACTTTAAAGGATGGTCATAAAAATTATTTTTATTGTTAAATTAAATTAAAATAGGTATAATATAACTTATTTCATTTTTTTTTAATTATTTTGAAAACAATTTAACTCATTAAAGAATACATGGTTTGTGATGGTTGGTAAAACCAAATATATGATCAGATGGAATAAATTTAACAATTTTTACTAAAATAGTCATCCCTATGTTAGAACACATATGGTTAATTAATTATTTTAAAGATCATGAATTACATTTAAGCTTATTTCTATATTTTTAAAAAAATTCAATAATAACATCGATAATTATCTGCAAGTAATACTCCCATTGAATAATAAAACAGATGATTCTAGAACAACATAATAAAAAATTATATCCAATTAAAATTGTTATAAATGATCATAATAAAATAATAATGAATAAAATATAGATATAAAAATTTTATAAATAAATATTCAAATAATATAATTTTATTATTTCAAATAGTAATTATAATCCATGATTGATTATAGGACATAAGGAAAGAGATATTTTTTAACCACATTTTTTGTTTAGGTCATGACCATTCTCTCTCTATGTCACATTCTTTCCTTATTTAATGTAATTGAAATATTATAAATTTTCATGTTTTTTTATCAAAAGTATACCTATATTATTATCCTTTCACTTTATGGAGTAATAAATTTATTATTTTCATTTACAAAATGTCTTCCTCAAGAATTATATTTTGATTATGATATGTGGAGTGATTATGCATGTCGATTGTTTGTAAGGGAAATTCGCGTGTTTATGGATAATGATTGATTTACTTTTCTGGAACATATAATCATTTAAATGTTTTTGTGTGTTATCCAAGATAGCTCTCAAATGGATTTTGAAATGTTATTGTCTCATTAGATGTTATGTATAGAATTATTGAGTGATCATAATACATCATGGGACTCTATCTACCATATGACGTTGTCATGATGGTTTTTCCCAACTTATGTTAATGTCATGCGATATGTCTCTACTACATTACTATGTTTCCATGATTTTATTATAAAATTTCCTTTATTTTATTATCCCATGTTATTATTCATTATCCCCTTATTTTACGATCCTATTTTATTTAGTTTGTCTCATATGTTTTGATTCATTATCAGTTTTATTCATATATTGTACTTTTTTTACCCCGTTCTTTTATATATTCCACAGGTTTTCCTCCAAAATTTTAGGAGATCAAAGGGATTTAGTTCCTCATTATAAGGATTAAAATAACATAATTTTATTTTAGTTTCTCTATGATGTTTTATGAACATATTCTTTTAAGGTTCTATGTCTTTTGTTCCTTTGGTCATATTTAATTGATATTTATGTTAAAAATAATTTAACAATATGTAAAAAGGCATGGGTAACTATACATTTCCTATTTCAGGAGATTTATTCATTGATTAATATTTTAATCATCCAAACCTAATTTCATTTTTACCAACATTGTGCTAGGAGGATCAAAAATTTAATCGCTTTGGCTGTAATCAACACATGATCCGCAATCCCAGAGAACCACCAATGATACTTCTTGTGCAAGCATGGTTGTACTGATTTTCTTGTGTAATTTGTTTGTGATAAAAATTGAATTTGGTTTTTAGGACAATCTCTCTTATTCTAATTTTCTTAATAGGGTTGAGGGTGGTAGAGGAATTATCATGGTTTTGAGAGAAACCCTAGAGATATTCATTTATGAGAAAATTTGCAATGGAAGAAATGTATTGTGAACACGTAAATGATTTCATCACACAAATAAAATTATATAAGAGGGTATATATAGTGATTGGGGTAAATAATGTTCATTTCACAAATGTATTTAATAAAATAATAAACACAATATATTATATGAGCCAATAATAATAAAATTATATGATGGAACACCCTGAATAGAGAAAATAAGTATCATTTTTATATTCATGTAACTAAAAAATAAATAATTATTTAGTTAATTGAGAATAATATAAGAAATAAATAAATATTATACTCTAAAATCATATGAATCAATATTTATTTATATATTCATCCCACATTTCTATTTTGATTAAAATATAAATAGTGGATTAATAATTATGATATTTAACACATAAATAAATATTATTTATTAGTTTTAGGAATATTTATTTTAACAAATTATAAAAAAATTAAATAGATATTAATGAAAACACTATGTACAAGACACTCAAAGCCTATTACTCAATGGAATTAGTAAGAAATTATATAGTCTAATATCAACATCTTAAAACATGTAAATTCATCCATAGAGGAAAAATTTATTGTTACAATTAAAACAAAAAAATGAAACCTCACTATCTAATATAATCTATTTATATTGAAATATCCCAACGATGGTTGCATACTTTTATCATCAATATATATACTTGTAATTTAATTATTTGACTTATATGAAGAATCCCATCAATCATTATGTTCATAGATTTTTGTTTGACAATTCCATTAAAATCAAAGGGTTGAGATATTATGTTGCAGTCTTGGAAGAGAAAAATTCATTATTTAATTAATTATTAATTCCATTTAACTCAAGAAACTCATGGTATTATATGAAACTTATAATTATTTGATCAAAATTTTTGGTAATATGTCAATGTATACACATCATGATTTGGATCAATAATATTACCATGTCTAAGTAACAATGGACACATTCACATATAAGAGTACCCACTGACATGAAATCATATAGAATTCCTTCTGGTAGGTATGTCCTTATAATAAACCACTATTCATAACACCATGTGTGATCTTCCTTAGGTGAAGCCTCATCAAATTACAAGAATGAGACCCCTGATAGTCTACATCACATGTTTCCAATCAGATGACATAAGTTTACCATAATACTTATACGTTCTAGAATATGTTCATCGAACCTCAGGGTTCCCATCATATAAGGGAAATAATATTACAACACCAGAAGATTTTATGAAATATTTTTTACTAAATTTTATTTTCGTTGATAACACGAGTTAAATGAAACTCCGAGTTTTCACGAATCATAACATTTATTAATATTATTATTTAAACACAACCATTATTACCTAGTAATTAACATTGTAAGAATAAATAGGAATAATAAAATTTTAAATATGAAGTATAATAATTTAAAATAAGAAAATTTATTTTAAAAAAGTACTTAATTTTTTAAACTCTTTATATATTTCAAAAATAATATTTTCACCAAAAATGCATTTTCAGAATAAATAACAAAAGATTTTTTTTTCAAGTTTTAAAAACATTTATTGAAAATATAGAATATATTTTTTCACTCTACATTTGAATATTATATTAGTTTCTTTTTTGGGATATTTAGAAAAATTTGACCTTTTTGGTGAATGGTGAAAATTACTAGTTTTTATTGAAAACTGCAATTTCATTTAATTAATATATACAGTTACTTATTTTAAAAAATGGACTAAAAAGTAAAATTAGTAAAATTATATATTTATTTATCAAATTTAGATTATTGGAATCTATTTCGTATAGAATTTGGATTTAAAATATTTTTAAACATTTGAACCTTTTCTCATTAGAAAAACGCTTTCTCGTCATGTTCACTGGTATAATTTATAATTAATATTTTAAAGATATATAAATTGAATTTGTAAAATTTGAATCCATATTCATAAGTAGAATAATTTTTGTTATTATATAAGTTCATCTTAATTTTTTTTTCAAATTAAATAGAAAAACTAAAAAAATTAATTATAGTGGTTAAGGTTTAAATGGATTGACCTAGGGTTTAAATTAAAAATAAAATGGGTAAAATTACATATAAACGTTTCTAGAACTCATTTTATATCCCTAATTCGACCATATCACTTATAAGGTTTAATAATGACCCATTTGGGAGTTTAATTACATGTTACAAATGCGGGTTCATGTTATTCTTTTAAAATACTCATTAGGTGTCCTTTCCCACACATATAAAAGGCCACCCCTCTCTTCTCTACTTCCCACTTCAAAAACTATTTGGATTAACCATGAACTACTCAGATATATTCCTTACATCTATGCCCACATCCCAGAGGCCTTATTTTTTATATAGTAAACTGACACATTATTTTTCATGCATATTTTTTTATATTTTCTCTAGGATTTGTAATGATTTTTAATTGAAATGTCAATAAAAATTATTAATTTTTTAAAACGTGTGAATTTATCAATAAGTAATAAAAATTGATTTAAAAGAATAAAGGATAGTGAGTTTTTGAATTTTATTTAATCATGAATATTTTGTGCTAATTTTACAAGTGTTTAATAATTTTTTATGTGTAATGAAATGTTCCAGGCTTAGATAGCCCTTATCCATGTATAGAAATCCACTTATCCTTCCCCAAAGGGGCCTCCCATCTAAGGAAGAAAGAGGAGACCAACATAATCTAGAAAGATGGTGAGATCTATGGGGAGGATCGAACATGCATAAGGTTGTACTAAAGCTCAAATGGTCCTCATGGGTCTGCGTGACCCATTATGTTTGTGTGATTTTATCACCTGCCATCCCTAGAGTAGGATTCTAGGTCTGGTATGGAACAAATTTCCATTTAAATGTGATCACCACCCACTCATATAATCTAAATGGTCTGAGGTTTTGTAGCTAATATTTAACACATTCCAAAATCTCATCATCCTTCTTCTCCAACACCTCACAGTACACTCAAAAACAACTCACCATTGTCTCGACCACTTGACAATGAAAATCCATGCCATAACCTCCACTTAAGTCACTATGAAATGAAATGGAAGCCACATATGAAGATCAAGAACAATCTAGAACGTAATTTTGAAATCTAGGAAGACCACTGGTCATATCTTGACCCTAGAATGACCTTGGTAATTCCATTTAGAAGATGAGAAAAACAAAGCACACCATTATGAGATCCCTCATACCATTGTGATGTACATAGGGATTGATGATGAGCCCTATTCTACAAAACCACACTTCGTTGGCTCTTTCCACCACAAATAAAATCCATAAACTCAATCAATATTATTGAATAACTCTTTGATAAATAAAAATTCCCTTAATGAAAGAATGATTCACTATAGACACAATGAATATTAATGGGAATAAAGATATTTCTATATTAATCTAAAGGGGAAGACAAATTCCATTTAAATTAATGATTGAATATAAGTCTCATGAACAATGTGCTACAACAAAATGATATAAGAAACAACCACATAAAGCAATTGTCTATATGATTCCACATGTCTTTGTTGAGGTAGGCAATGCATTGTTATGAGAATTATCATCTTTCAATTGTTCATTCTAGATTAATATAGAATAAGATGATGGGGATGTATGATTAAATAATTAATGTGAGGTGTTATATTCAATAACAATGGTTGATGATAAAGTACATATAAGGAACAATAAATTTGATCTATTATCATTACAGTGGTAGATGTTACGTTCTGTTGTTATAATGGTGGATGTGAACAATCATCATGACAATGATATATATGACAAATTGGTAGACCATGGAACATATTATGGATATTTATAATGGTGATTCATATTAAAATATTTTATTATAAAGTACTATGGAAAATTATGAATATGTGAATAATATAGTGGAGGATAACTTATAGAGGATCATAAATAATGCATGATTGAAGATAAAAGGGTTGAACACGTTGTAAAACCATCAGGAATATATTATAGATGTGTAATAACAGATTATTATACTATGGAGATTCCCAATAGTATATGGATAATGGTAGAAGAATCTACTACCCCATTGGAATGTATCTCAATGCTAAAATATAGAAACAATTAAGAATTTACTCGATGAAACATGGAATTTGTGAAAAAAATATGTAACACTTAAAAAAGATACAGAAATATACAAAAAAGTTAGATAAAGAGGGTTCCTCACTATATAAATACAAGGATGGTACACCAATAGAAATAATCAGAGGGTTTCATAGAGATGCTACAACTTTTATGTGTTTTTTTCATTTCTTTTTTAGAAAAATTTCATTTCATATTATTTTTATGTAATTCATTATGTATAATTTAATTCCAAGTGCCTCTTTATCTATTTTATTCTACTATGTCACTTTATTTCTAATTTTATCATTTCATTTCTCTTATCTCCTTCACCATTACCTGTTGCTCTAAAAAATGAGTGACTAACCCAATTCTTTTCCCTAGGGGGTGGATTGGGTGTACCTAAATTCTATTATCCAATTGATATGTTATATTTACCTTTGATGTGATAATTGATGAAGTGTAAAAATTTTGTGTTTTACCACCATGACATCAAACTCAAAATCACTTCTATTAATTTATTTTAATTATTTCTATTTCATCTATTGAACACATGATATTTATATGAAAGATTTGATCCGTACAAGGTATGAAACAATGTATTATAGATCAATGTCCTAGAAGGTGTCACAATCTTAATTTTGGTGTTCTAATAGTCATTATTATAGGATTTGATGGGATTTATATTTCTTAGGAATTTAAGGTTTCAAAATAACTAAATAAGAGAATTCTAATCCAATAGTAAGATTTTATAATCAGGATATGAAATTTAATTTAATTAATCAACAAGAATAATGTAAAGAACTATAATTGATATCCCAAATGTCCATGTACATTACCTACTATATTTTTCAATGCATGTTAATGTAACATCTAAAGTATTTTCCATGTTATAAAAATTATGTAGTTTTCATAAAATTATTTTACCACTAAAATAATTATTATAGGTGAATTATAATAAGTAGGTAGATACCTATGGAGCTCCTCAATTAGGAAAAACCTAGTCAGTCTCTATGTTACATTAGAATAATAAATTTATAATATAATTTTACTACACCCTATGATTTTCATGTTTTAAAATTCGCACCACTACGAAAGATCCAATGATATTTTCTTTTTCTTTTTTCACATTAATGATAATATTTAATTATTATTTCTTTATTAAAAATATATTTTTCCATATTTTTTTAAAATGAATAATTTTTAAATTCATGGTATATTTACTCATAGGTATAGAACCAAGTGAAAGTTATTAAAAATGTTGAGGAAGCCCAACTAAGAACGGTTGAAGATCTCAATGTTCTAGCTAAGAATATATCAAGTGACCATGTAATATGAATTTCACTTAATTAGTTGACCTACATGGAAAACCAAGTCCAAATATATTATCAAATACTCATGTTCATAATGGTGGTACCATTGGTCATGCCCAATTTCACTGAAGACATCAAATAAGTTAAGTCCAAACATCAGGTATATCCAATGTCCAACAATTTTATGATCCAGATCCAAGAATAAAATGAAGAGAATATGTAAAATAATATGTACTCAAGTGATGATTTGAGCATGAGATATAAGCATCATCATTATAAATTTTAGAGAATCTAGGAAGATGATGAAATGAAAAATGATCACCACATTATTTTAAAATTAGAGAAGATAACACCCATATAATTGTATCTTTCCAAGGAATATAAGGAAACCACCAAAGTGATTGAATTTGATGAAAATGTGGAGAATCCTAACTATATACCTCCATCCACTAAAATCCTTCTACCTGAGGAACTTACAACTGAAGAATATATTGAATATGAAAAAAGAATGGGAGTTGATATTTTCATCAACTCTCTTTTATTTTATTTTATTCCATATAAATTATATATTGACTCCAATTGTTTGGAATTTTCTTAACATAATATTCCATGTTTTATCTTGGAGGAGGAAGAAGAATAATAACATGAACCTATTTAGAAACATGTATAACTACATGATTTTATTATACATGAATTAGAGGACTATAAAAATATCCATGAGGATGAGCTTGAGGAAACTATGATTGAGGCTGCACACAATAAAAGGGAGTGTTTTTATTTTCATTCATAATGTTTATATTATATGTAGGAAAAACACACTCTAACATTCCTTTTAAAGTTAATATTAATGTGCCCATATTGAGGAATCATTGGAAAATAAATATGAAGTTTCAAAAGTAATTAAAAAGAATGTGGATGATGAATACTTCATTATAACCCAACCATGAAAGATATACATCATTGTTTAGGTGATGGATTTGGTGTAATCTATCCATGGGATTCTCATCACCAACTAAGATGAAGTGGACGCTGGGAAAAGAAACATGTATTGGTTCTAATCTGTGATGCTCCACCAATTAACCAACTGTGGATAACTGATGGTGCTGCCCTTTTGGAGGCAGTGAAAATAGAGGGCTCACATAGGGGATTAAACTATATCTTATTGTTCAATATTCTTATTAATAATTTCAATTTCAATTTAATTATTATGAATTAGATTTATCCCAATCCCTATATCATTTTTAGATTTAATGAAATGTAACTTGTGTTTTAATGAGTGGTTATATTTTATAAGTCTATAATGGATTAAATAAACCCCAAACACTTCCGTAAGAGGATTAATCCTTAATGAAGAAGTGGTGTCCCATTTTAATGTTTATAATTTAAATTACCAACATTTTGTCTAAACACATATTTTGAGTTTTTAATAGAAATATACATGCCAATTCTAGAATTATTTACATTACATTACTTATCTAGGATTCTTGAAAATGAGTAAGAAAT
Organism: Viscum album; assembly: GCA_963277665.1. Classification (NCBI taxonomy): domain Eukaryota; kingdom Viridiplantae; phylum Streptophyta; class Magnoliopsida; order Santalales; family Viscaceae; genus Viscum; species Viscum album. Next base: position 689,647,385 of record OY728148.1, read on the forward strand.
TGGGAAGTCCTCTTTAAGCAGGATTGCTTATTGGGATGAATTTAGAAATGATCCTTTTAAAAAAAATGTATTTACCCAAAAAAGAAGGATTATAAGATCTGTATATATAATTTTGGAATATTAAAATATAATGGATAATATTTATATAATAATAATAAATAATTACATTTTGTAATTGGAGAGAAAATGTGACCTGATGGATAAAATAGATATTTCGAAATAATCTCTTACCTTATGTACTAAAGTGTTCTGAATTTGAAATTAATATCATGTAAATTCTAATTACATCAACTACTTACTTAATTAATAACATTGTCTACATTTATTTGACTTAATATAAATTAATTAAGTTCATTTATGTACATTTTATGAGTTATAAGATACACTTTCATCATTCCAGAGTGTTTATTTCCATAGTTTTTTCATGACCAGTTCATTTGCATAAATGTATATAAGATTATATGAAATGTGAATACATATCCAAAATTGAAGATAAATTTTATTAATGAAATTCCATAATATCAAATTTTTATATAATTCAATGGGTTATTTGGTGTAAGTATGAATCATTACATAAAATTTTAATGATGTCTATTTAGATTATTTGGGCATTTTTTGATTATCATGAACTATTTTGGTTTAAATAATTAATATCATGTATATGTAAGATTTATATAATATGAAATAGGAATTAATATCTATATTATTATTTTTAAACTGTGAAAATTGTTATATGACCACATGTGATCACGGTAATGGAAAATGAAAGCATTTCATCCATAAAGGCCACAAATTAACACCTCACAAAAAATATTTTAATCTTTAGATTTAAATTAAAAGGATAAGTGACATGATGTTGGATGGATCAATCATCAAAACAAAATTAATTAATACAATATATAATATTGATATGATGTCTCTTCGATAAGGGGAGATGAGTAGCGGAAATGAACATAAATTAAATTGAAAATAAATTAAATGAAAAAGAATATGGTTTTACCTCTGGATTTTTTCCTCTTTATTAACAACATTAGGGAAAATGGTTTTTAGTTTTTTAGACCTAGGGTTCTAGAATAGGGGGTAGATACATGGGAGGTGGATTAGGTAAAATTTGGATAAGGATAAAATCATTAAATTTTTTAGGAGAAGAGGTGTTGATGGGTGGTATTTATAGTGGAGGACATGGGTGTTTTCTTTAAATTTTATTCAATAGTTTATTAATTTGGTGGACGAAAAGTAATAGTGATGATTCCATAACTAAATATAGTAATGAAAATATGATAGTTCTACATTAATTTTAATTCATATGTAATGAATCATGGAGTAATGTACTTAACTTCTAATGTACATATAACATAAATTACTATCTTTTACCATTCCCAAAAAATCAATTCTTTCAGAAAATTCCTAAATAGTCACCCTATGAATTTTTGGACTTGTAGAACTCAATAATGAACTCCATTTTATGAAAATAAATTTTAATAAAATAAATATTCATTTGAATAAATATATAAATTATAAAATTCTTATTCAATATTTATAAGTTACAAAAATACCAACACTAAATTTATCATTTCAAAAATAATTATTTAATTATTTTTTATATAGATAAATTATATTTTTATTTATAATAAACCAAAATTTTATATATAATTTCATTGGTGATTTAACAATTCAATTTGATAGTTTACCATTCATAAGGGTTACATTACATTTCTAAAGCTTATGTTACTATTTCACCAGTGTAGGTTCCTTATCTTCTAGAAATACTTCTTATTCGATTAATTATTCATTTTAAATGTTTTTATTGTCTTATATATATGTGATTTTATGTGATTTATACTATGTAATGTAATTATAAGAAGTGAATATTTATTGAAAAAAATTTGGTCATTACATTCTCCCCCGTTATGAAATTTCATACTCAAAATTTAATTTACATTTTATGTTTAAAAATGGAGAGGGAAATATTCCTTAATCTCCTCCTCATGTTCCCATAATACCTATTTATACTAATGGTTCTTCTATATTACTTTTATGAGGTGAGAAGTATTTGTGTGTAGAACTTCATCTCTATAATCATAGATCTTCACTAGTTACTCCTTATAAGAGAGATCATTTTCTAACTGCACCACATATGAATTCAATATATGTGAATTATTTGGTGTGTAATTATATAGAAGAGATATAAAGAATACATATTGTACTTGGGTCATGGTTGGTGGAAGTTCTAGTTGGATGGAAACTGCTCTGACATGATCAAGAATCTCGAAGGGGCTAATGTGCCTATTAATTAACATTCATTTCATCAGAAATCTCATGATAATCTCCCATGGAGATATTTAAGGGATTACAATGTCTTAGACCATAAAATCTAGGTCCATTTGATAAATTTCAACATTATGAATCTATCAACTCTTAGGAAGCATGATTCTCTTTTGAATTACTTTGACATTTATCACTATTTCATCAACTATTTAAAGTACTACATACTTATGTTCACTAAATTCACCCAAGAATTCCAGTGTTCTACATCATTTAACAAAAAAGTATTTATGTGGAGATATTTGGATAGTCGAGGGGAATATATTGTTCAAGGAGAACTCGACTATTGGTAGACATTGGTCCTATCCTTATTTGAAGTTTATATAACTCAATGTTGAATTGTCTAAATTGTTCACTCATATTGGCCATTATTTTGAGGATTATATGTTGTATAAAAGTTTATAGAATTAGTTATATCTTGTTGAATAATTTTCTTGACGTTAGAGGTGAATCTTATATTACGATTAGATACAATTGACTGTGACACTCCAGATAACCTTACCAATTCTCTGATGTATATATGTACACGTTGATCGAGTGATATTTCTTCTCGAATTGTGATAAAGTGACCAGTCATTATGAGACCATCCATAACAACTCATATAACATTATTTCCACTGGATGACTTCAGAAGTCTAGTGACAAAGTCCACGATGATGTTTCTCTATTTCCAGGTTGGTATGGGTAACTTTTACATCATCCCCAAATATTTTTTCATTTCAACCATCACATGTGGAAATACCCAGATCTTTGATTTATATTAAACAATACCCTCCTCCATATTATCCAACTAATAGTGCTATTAGATATCTTGATACATCATTGTGCTCTATGAGTGAATATATAATGTTGATCTATGTGACTCATTAAAAATATATTTCTTTATCTACGGATTTGACGGTACACATAGTTGTGACTGAAATCTCATGACTCTTCCCTCATCCATTTATATCATTGAGGATTTACCATTTCTAATAACTTATATGCTTGTCTAAATTTACAAATAATTTCATTCATCACGATTTTATTTTCGTAGTGAGGGATGATTGATTAGTCATTTGAGAAAGGATATATGATGATACTTCCTTAAATAATCCCATGTCCATCCATTTCATGTGTAATAAGATTATACCCTTCTATTTTTTCATCATTGAAAATGATGTAGGATCCTTTCTACTCATAAAGTCCACCACTAAATTTTTCTTAAGGGGTTAGTATTGGATTGAGAAATCAAAATACTTGATGTTATATTACCATCCATGATAGTTCATATCAATCCCCTTTAATGTTAATATATATTTGGCATTTTTGTGGTCAGTTTGTATATCTCACTTCGCCCTATAGAGGTAATGACACCATATTTTCAATGCACATAACACCGTTTTCAATTACATATCATTCGTAAGATATTTTTGTCCATGAATATTCATCTACCTTGATGAATAGGTTATACATTTATCACTTTCCTTCAGTGCACATCTTATGAATTTATTTCAAGAATCATTGTTCACCTCAAAGAGTTAACTCTATTCTTGATGTTTGATTACTAATGTAGTAAAATGACTCTTTTTGAGACCCTTAATGCTTTCCTAAAATTCTTGCATCCATACATACATTACACCCTTATGAGTCAACTTGATTAGTGGGTTTCATAACCAAGATTTGCTCCTCAAAAATCATCGGTAGTACCTGGATAGACCATGAATGCTACGAATCTCTTTTATAAATGTTGGACTGGGCTCTACTATGATTGCCTTTTCCTTGGAAGAATCCATATATATCGCATTGATTGTGATCACATTCCCCAATAAGGATAATTCCTTTATGTAGAACTCACATTTAATTAACATTTCATAATGTTTCTTTCTTTACATGATATTTATCAATGTATTCATATTCTCCTCAAGTTCCTCATATCTATTAGGTTATTTCAGAGTATCAATAATAATTACTGCCAAAAAAATTTCAATGTAATATCTATAGACTCTATTAAATAAATAACTAAAAATTTCATGATAATTAGTGAGTCCAAATTGAATCACTATGCACTCATAGTGTCCAAACCTTGTTTAAAAGGATGTCTTGGGAATATCATACTTCCTCTCCTTTATACAGTGATATCCTGACTGAAATTCAACTTTAGAGATATACATGGCCCCAAATTGTTGATAAAATAATTCAACTATCCATGTAAGGGGATAAATTTTATTTATCTGGATTTTAGTGGGATCATGATAATCAACATAGAGGTGCATTGATACATCATTCTACTTTAGAATGATAAATATTACACCCCATGGTAAAGAACCCAGGTGTATAAAATCCTTTTCCAAATTCTCTTATAATTTCTTCTTCACTTCTTTAATATCTATAGTAGAAATTATATAATGTTTATTTTACATAGGAAGAGATCCCTGAATATGGTCAATTGAGAACTAAAAAATCCACTCAAGAAGAAGACTAAACAACTATTCAGGGGAACACATCTGTGTAATACCTCATAGTGGCCATGACAACAATCATTATTCCATCATTTGTCTCAATCATTTGATATTGATATGATTCTTCATATGGTAGAAACATCCATAATTGAGATAATTATTTGGATTGAGATTCATACCCCGCCTTACAGTTGTAGAGAATTGGAGGATGCTTTGGGATGTAAAGAGTGATCACCCTTTCTTGATAGTTGATGTTTTGTTTTTATAAAGATATCCAAACCATGCTCAATATAGAATCAAAATCTAAGAAAGGAAGTAGGGAAAGGGTTTTTGGGAGTTTTTTCCTACAAACTATTACTGGGGAGGAGTTATATACTGTGGATTCTACAATTTTCCCATTTTCTATTCTCATAGATAAAGTAACCTCTATATTTTGAGGAGGTGTTTGAATAGTTCTTCTAAACCTGCAAGATATGAATCACAATGTAGTACCTGAATCAAATAGCACAATATCTATTCTTGAATAAAAATCAAAAATAATTTTCACCACATCATTGCTGGGATCCACCTCATTAGTAGTGATATATTGTTCCCTTATGTGCATCCATGTAGGTTGTTATTATTGATTTCATCCGACAACCCTTGGATTAGGGAAATGGTCTACATAATTCCCATTTTCCACACAGTTATAAAACATCACTATAGGCTATGTTTTGATCTGAACTGTCCCTTCTACTTATATATTAATTGGATTCATCATATCTCTTTGGTAGTTATAAACTATATTCCTCATTCTTTATATTTGAAGAATTTCATAGTTCCCATTACACATTTCACATGATATTTTTCCCACAATTTTGACATGTGGGATATTGGGTTTTATTTCTATCAATAGATTTATTTTCTGATCCTACAAAATTAAAATCCACTTTTTTAATTTTTTCCCTCAGCCCATGATCCCACTGAGAGTCTCTGATATCCATTTCAACCTTGAGGGAACAATCTAAAATCTCTTCATATTAGTTAATGTCCCAAATCACTAAGGCTATTGACAATGTCATATGTAGTGCGCTGAATAAGATATCAACCTTGCTTTTGGTGTTCATGAAAAACCCTGAGGTGTATCAAGAATGTATCAAGATATCTTCTGCATACACTTTGATAGAATCATCTTCCCTATGCTTCAGTAATAGGAATTCCCTTTCCATCTTGAGATGGAGGGTTCAATGAAACTTTTTATTGAAATATTTTCAAGAATTCCCCCCAATAAATGGAATCAATTTCATTCATAGATTTTGTGTCGTTGATCAGTGAAAAAACACTAATAATCTTACCATACAAAATAGTAAATCCCCATTAAAAATTTCTTTTCTTCTATGAACTGGAGGATAAAGTATATACTCTCAATGGACATAATCAATTTTTCATCAAGGAGGGGATTATAAGATCCATTAAACATTGGATCCTTTTTACGCAAGAATGATTCAACTATATCTTTTATCACTATTATGAGAAAGTTTTAATTACATGAAATTCTGGTTCTTATTCAAAACTTGAGCTATATTAGAAAGTAATGCTAAAAAGTTTTCAACACCCATACCAAACAATATTTTAATTTCATTAGGGAAATCATCCAATTTCCTATAAAATTTCTTGTTAGTATGTGTTATTTTATTTCCATCCATTAATTAGAAAAAATAAATTACATTTAGGGGGCTTAAATTAATAGGTAATAATATTAAAAAACTAATCATTGAACATAGAAGTATAATCTTGTAATAGAAAAGTAAATCCCATGTTTTTATTCTCCACATTTTAGTATAGGTTATCCATGGTGAGTGAATTATTTCTAGATTTTTTGATAAATATCTTTAGTCAAGATCTCTAAAAATAAATAGACCCTTTTCTGATACCAACTATAACAGACCTATTCATTTACACAAATTATTACTATATTTTAAGAATAATTAACCTTTACATACCAACTAAGGATCACAATGTCTAGTGTATTTGTAGAATTTGGTACCTAAAATCGATAACATTAAACAAAAATGAAATAAAATTTTATTTAAACTCCACAAGGAGATTTTAACATCATTTTATCCCTTACATATACATAAAATAAACTGGGGAATACATGAATAATGAGATGAGATAAAAACCCCAGTTAGGGATCAAATATAATTATAAGTCCTAGATCATGGTTCAGAAGTCACAACATAATGACATAAATGGAATTGAACATGAATAAACACATAGAATCCTATAATATATTACATGGCATCAAGTAATCGTAGAATATTAGTAAGGTGGAAGAAACATAAATCTTGGAATAATCATGAGTCAAGGCTCATTGCACATGGAGGATCACGAATCAAGGTTAACCACTAAGACCATCTCATATAGAGCACGAGTTAAGGCTAACCAAAAATACAGTTTCCCATGACGTCTCATGAGACTAAAAATTACCCTTTTCATTATGGCGTTATTTAGGAACACCCATCATAAAATGTTCACCAATATGTGTTCCACACAAATAGTAAATCATAAGTAATAAATCATAAATATAAGGGTTACCCATGGAAAGAATTTGGAATCATAATAATTTCAAAAGGAATATCAATATGGAATATAATAACGGTGACCTTAAAAGGATTTAAAACATACATGGAAATTAGTAAGGGAAAATAACAATATATAATAATATTTTATGTTAAAATTACATTATTACATGTAAAAGGAGTGCTTAATAAACATTATAAATGAAATATTTTACTGCGGTTTGATGAAAATATTAAAGAGAATTTAATGAAGAAAATGAATAATATTTTATACAAATGCCACAAAAAACCAAAATAAATTTTAATGATAAAATTATTGATTTTTAATGAAATTTGGGGGATTAAAATAGGTTATATATGGTACTTTAATATGGGTAAGAAATCGAGATGTTCCCTATAATCAGGGTTGCTTGTCGAGAAGAATTGAGAATTGAACCTTTTTAAAACATGTATTTCCCAAAAGAGGAAGGATGAAATGATCTGGATACATTATATAATAACATATAAAAATAACATATAATAATTATATAATAACAAGAAATAATTACATTGGGTTAAAGAGAGAGAAAAGATTACCCGAAAGAGAAAATGGATGTTCAGAAATAATCCACAACCTTATATCTGGAATTGTTTGTCACTTGAACATAATGTCCTCAATTATAAAATTAAATATGTTAATTAATTTATTCAGAACCAATTATACATTATTTTAATTATTATAATTTAAATATGTTTATTTATGGCGTTTTTAGGATTTATAGGATACAACTTCACCGTTAGAGAGTGTTCGTTTCCGTGGTATTTTTCGGATCAATTCATTTGTATAAATGTGTTAAAGATATTGTGAAATGGGAATAGTTATAACTAGTTAAAGTTATATATTATTAATGAACATTGAATATTAACTGGTTATATAACTAATTTGGGTAATTGGGGTGGGAATGAATCATTATATAAAATGTAAATGATAATAATTTAGATTTTTTCCCATTTATTGACCATCACATACTAATTTTGTTTCATTAATTAATATCAAGTATATATAATTTTTATAGAAAATTAAATAGGATGTAATAAAATATTATAATTTTTATTAACTATAAAAATGTTTTTATGAATATTCTAGTATTTGTTAAAGGAAAATGAAAATGTTTCGTCCTTGAAGAAGATTAATTACCAGCTTACATACAACATTTTCATTTTTTGAATAAAAGGAAGAGGAGAAGGTACATGATGATAGGTTGTTACATTTTAAAAAAGTCCTTTATATAAAATTTACTATAGTTATAATTACACTTGTATTAGGTGAGGTGATGATATAAAAATAAATGAAAATATATTGAAAATAAATTAAAAGAAAAAGAAATAGTGTCTGACCTCATGAATTTCTATCCCTTGAGAATCTTGTTTGGGAAAAGGGTTTGGTAGTATTCTATGAATATGGGTTCTTGAACTTGGGGAGGATCTTGGGAGGAGTATTGGGAATAAATTTGATAAAAATTAATTCTTTAAAGGAGTGAATAAAAGAGGTTGTGGGGTTGTTTTTATAGTGGACGACAGAGATGTTTTAAAATTATTTTATTCATTAGTTTATTATAATCACTCAAAACAAAATAGTTATTATTACACAAATAAATATAGTAAATAGAGAATTATGGTTCTAGATTATTTTTCATACATTAGATATGAATCAATTATTAGTGTATTTAACTTATAATTTACATGTACCGTAAATTACAGTATTTTACTATTCACATTAAATTCAACAATTTTTGAAAAATCCGAAAAATCCATCCTAACCATTTTTCAATGTTTAGTATTCAAAAATAAACTCCATTTTAAGAAATTACATTTTATGAAAATATATTTTCTTTTAAATAATATTATTATGTATAAAATTATGATTACATATTTATAACTTACAAAAATATCAACACTTAATTTAACATTTCTAAAATGTTTATTTACTTATTCTGATATATATATATCATATATTAATTTATTATATCCCACAATATATATATACATTAATAGGTGAGTTTTCTATTGAATTGCCTGGTTTCCCATTTATATGGGCCACACAACTATTTCAAAGG